>OZ012735.1:555360864-556105030 GCA_963859935.3 Lathyrus sativus | reverse complement strand
AGTTCTTGGAGACTGTGAAGATGAACATAGACGAAAATCCTCGAAGCAAATCATGAAGTGTTGGACGATCTGCACGATCTGAAGGATATGGAGTTGTTGAAGACCGATGTTTCTGACGAAGAGCTGACGATGATGATATTTGAAAAGAAAACGGGAGAGTATGAAGAATATTGATGTTATCTGAACACCTGATAGATGGAGTTTGGATCGGAAGTTGTGAAGAATTTTGACGACGATTTTGATGATATTGACGAAGATATTTGAAGCTGGATAACGATTCCTTGATGATGCATGTGGACGGAGGTGGCTGAGGATCTGGTGACGATCTGGAGATGATAGTATGAACATTGAAGATGCTGAACTGGAAAATCTGATGAGGATGCATCCGTTTCTGGAATCGTTGACGAGATCTATGAAGTTGATGTTGGATCTGGAGATCTTCTTGAACGTTAGATTGAAGATCGATGATGTTTGAAGATCAAAATGGATGAACAATGTTGATGGTGCTTGAAGATCTTGAGAGTCTGAGAAACGGAAGGAAGATTGTCGGAAGTTCTGGAGAAATTGATGAAGGTTTGTTCTGGAAAAAAATGAACAAGGTGGAGGAGATGATGAAGATCTGCGGTGGTTTCTGGTGATTGTTGAAGGATCTGAAAATTTGTTGAAGAACGAGGAGAAAATCTAGAAAATGATTGTGTGTTGATGAATGTTCTTCGCGAATCCAGATGATGATGAAGGTTCTTGATCAGTTTCTGGAAATAGCATGAAGATTGATGAATTTTCCGGTGGATTTGGCCGTTTCCGGCAACGGTTGCAGTTACCGGCAGCAGTTACGGTTGTTGAGGCGGCGGCTGCATGGCCGGCCGGTGAGGATTTCCGGCGAGGGGCACCTGTCACACATGCAAGGCTGAGGGTGAGAGAAGCAAACACGTGTGGGAGTGGGAATCACGCATGCAGGCCAAGTGTCATGGAGAGAGAATTGTGGATTGTGATGTGGCAAAATCTGGGAGTGAAACGTGGAAAATGAAGTGGGGGCCGAAAAATACACGTGTGGCCTTCTTTAAATATGACATGTGGCGCAGACTATGGACTTGGGCCCCACGAAAATTGGATAATGGCCCACTAAACTTGGACTTAAATGGACTAATTGGACTTACTGAAATGAAAATTGATTAATGTTGATTAACACGAAAATGATTTACTGAAAAACTAATAATAGACTAATACAATGATTAATGAACATGATTAATGCTGAACAATAATAATGCTGCAACTAATAAAACGAAATTGAAAGTTAATCTAATCTAATGAAAACTAAACAATTAATATCTATTAATATCTATATTAAAAACCTATGCTATTAAAACTATTCAATTAAATTTAAAAAACTATTTAAAATTCTATTCAATTAAGAAATCTATTAAATCTATATTATTCTATTAAAACCCTATTAAAATCTATTATTCTATTAATTCTATATTAAAACTAATAAATCTAAAAATCTATTAAATTCTATAATAAGGCTATTAAATCCTAAAAATGCAAACAAAGGCAATCAACCAAAATAAAAGAGAGCGCGAGACCAGATCGAAATAAGCAGTAAACCCAGACACCAAAATCCTCAAAAACAACTGCGTAAGCTGAAAACACCCGGGAAGCGCGTGACTTTTCAAAAATAACCTCCGATTATCCGAACCGGTCTGAAACGCCCGAAATGTGAAAATAGGGCTGTAATCCCGATAAAATCAATATGACTGGACAAATGCACTGTATGCGGTATGCGAATGCGAATGCGAAAATGCGTCGAAACATAAACCAGATATGGGAAACGGTTGGTCAAATTTTGGGGTGCAACAACGAACTATGGCAAAATCATCAATTAGCACAGCATGGGCGATTTCTAGGGCTTGACACGTCATTTCTAGCGCATCCTCGTCGGACTTGATGTATCGGAATGACGACAGGTTTCTCACCATCAAATCTTCCTCCCCGTGCACTATGACCAACTGATCATCAGTTACAAATTTTAACTTTTGATGCAGGATGGAGGTTACAGCTCCCGCCGCATGGATCCAAGGTCTTCCTAATAAACAATTGTAGGTTGGATTAATATCCATGACTTGGAATGGTACTTCAAAACATTGCAGACCCACCATTATTGGCATAGTCACCTCTCCAATTACAGACTGTCTGGATCCATCAAATTCCTTTACAACCAAAGAAGTTGCTTTCATAATTGCTCACTTATGACTTAATTTTGCCAGAGTCCTTTTTGGCATTACGTTAAAGGAAGAGCCAGTGTCAACCTGGACTCTAGCTATAATATCTTCTCCACATATGATGGAGATGTACAATGCACGGTTGTGTCTCGCTGCCGACCATTGCAGGAGTCGCGTCGGCCCTCCACGCAATAACTCTAACTCGTCACCAGGTGAATCACGAGGTGCTACTCCCCATCGCCAACGACCATGATATCCGCCATTTGTCGCATTATACGGTAGTCTTTTTTTTATCTCTCTTTTGGTTTTGTGAATTATGTGTGATGTTTTTGTTTGGAGGAACTATGGGAGAGGGCGGAGAACACTGGCGAGAGAGTGAGGCGCAGCGCGAGAGAGATGAGGGAAATAATGGTTTTGGTGAAAGACAAGCAAGTGAGGGAAGAGGGGATCGATGCACTGATTCATTTTAGGTTTTCTTTTATGTTTTTTTTTGTCCAAATAACACAGGTGGGCTTAGACTCGGCCCAGTTTTGTTCCTTTTTTGCAGCACCCATTTTTTGGTTGTACCCCCTTGGGCTTATATGAAAGCCCACATATTTTGTTTTTGTTAATTATTGTTTTCTTGTTTTTTTTATGACTTCAATTTTAATTAGGGGTGTTTGATTAAACTTGGTACTGATTTTTGAAATTAGTGATTTCTTGGTTAATTGGATGTTAGTTTTGATTTAAAAAAATGTGGGATCAAGTTTTGATTAATTTGGATTAATTTTATTTAAGGATATGATTAATTTATTAACTTGTGATAATTTTTAAATTAGTTGGTGATTATATTTTATTTAATTTGTGATTAATCCTTTATCATTAGTTTATAATTAATTTTGCATCAGTTGTGATTAATTTTCTGGAATGTTCTAAATTTAGCTTTTCGTTAGTGTTCTCTCGATCAAGATTTTAATAGTGGATATGTTGGTGAAGTCTACTGATTAATTTTGAGAATCCCCCTTGGACACACCAACAAAACTATGTTCAACAACAAGGTTACCCTGTCCACTTTGCTCAATAATCGTATGTGGCTGCTATTACACCCGCTTTTAATCAACAAGTTCCTGCATACCAGCCAGTGCAACCGGCTCCTACTTATCAACCAGTTTTGTACAACCACCTCCGGTCTATCAACCGCCTCCGGTTTATCATCCCTCCCAAGCTCCACCTAATTATCAATGAGCGCCCAACGCTTCTGCCTATCAACAACCAAAAAATCAAACACCTCTCTAGAATGCTCCCAACAGAAAACAGTATAAGCCTCCTGTTCCTCCTATTCTGATAACCTATACTGAGTTGTACCCTTCATTGGTACAACAAGGTTTGATAACTACTAGGGCTTTGGGTCCACCTCGTAATCCACTTCCACCTAATTACAATCCAAATGCTCATTGTTTGTTTCATGAAGGTGAACCTAGCCATGATCTAGAAAGTTGTTATGCTATCAAGCAACTTGTAAGAGAGTTAATAGAGAAGAAGATTTTGTCTTTCGGTGATTCTCAGCCTAATGTTAAGAACAATCCTTTGTCCACCCATGGGTTTGTTAATGTTGTTGATATTGTATCTGACGAGAGTTTAATTCTTAATGGTTCTGATATTAAGACCCCTCTCCGAGTCTTCCATTCAAAGTTCTTTGAGGCAGGTTTAGTGAATGTTTTCCATGATGATTGTAAGGTTTGTGATGCCAGTGTCAAAGGATATATGTTGGCTCAGAATGATATTCAAAATTTGATCAATGATGGTTTTCTACAAGTGAGTAGTAAATTGAATAAGGATGAAGTTTTCGTGATTGAGCCCATCTTTAACTTTCCAGAACCAGGTGATAAAGTACCCATTTTTAATCTTCCAGAAACACGTTCTGCAGTACCTATTTTTAGTGCACCAAAACATGTGTTCAACATACTAGAATCTATTGTTGCTTCTGCAGTTAATCCACCAATGTCGGTGATCATTCAAAAGCTCGATCCTTTTCATTTCGGAGACTCTAAAGTCGTACCATGGAAATATGAGATGAAAATGATTGACAAAGAATCTGGGAAATTTATTCCGAAGAAAGAATTGAAAAGTGTTAGTGAAGATGTGACTAATACAGCTGGGGCAAGCAAGATGACAGGAAGTGGTCGTATTTATACTCCCCATTTCAATGAGGCTCCTCCTAAGGAAAGTGTTACCACTGGGCCTTCCAAATACAAAGAGAAAGAAGTGGTTGCAAATGATGAAGATGTTGAGTTCTTAAGGATTATCAGAAAAAGTGATTATAAAGTTATTGATCAGCTTCACCAAACTCCCTCCAAGATCTCAATCATGTCCCTTCTGATGAGTTCACCTGCTCATCGAGTTGTATTGAAAAAGTTGTTGGCTCAAGCTCATGTCGCCCAAGATATTACTACTGGCTAGTTTGATAGTGTGATTGCAAATATTACTAGATGTAACACCCTTAGTTTCAGTAATAAGGAGTTACCAAGTGAAGGTCAGAATCACAATTGTGCCTTGCATGTGTCCGTGAAATGTCGCGAAGATACTTTGGCAAGATTACTTGTGGATAGAGGTTCCTCTTTAAATGTTTTACCTAAGAGGAATCTTGCAAAGCTGACTTACAAAGAGATTGAGATGAGACCTACTTCTTTGATAGTCAAGGCTTTTGATGGTTCCCGCAGAATTGTAATTGGAGAAGTTGAGCTATTGATCTTAATTGGTCCGCATGTATTTGACATCATATTCCAAGTACTGGATATAAATCCTACTTACAGTTGTTTACTCGGAAGGTCGTGGATTCATACTGCTGGTGTTATAACTTTAACATTACATCAGAAGATGAAATTTGTGATTGATGATAAGTTGATAATTTTACATGGTGAGAAGGACTTGATGATAAGTAACTTGTTTTTGTTCCGTTATATAGAGGCTGACAAGGATGCTTTGGAAACTTGTTTCCAAGCACTCGAGATAGCCAACGCTGTCCTGTAGGAAGTCGAGGAACCAATGGGAAAGAGTAATCCGTCTTTCACGTCTTTCAAAAGCACTAGATCAACAATTGAAGAAGGTGTACCCAATGGGTTGAGAAGAGGTGATAGATGTCAAGACAAAGATAGATCGTCATGGGTTGGATTACAAACCAACTAAAGATGGAGCATCGATATCTGCCAAAGGTCGCCCGAAGAGCTTTCAAGAAGTGTTTTTCAGCGGAGGTTTCCAGATCAATAATGTTGAAGATAATAATGAGGACGAAGACTTGAACAATCTGGTATTCAAGTGTGATGCAGTTTTGGACAATTGGGATGCAATAGAGATCCCAGTGATTTTTCCTTCGACAAAGTAATTTATTGTCTTTTGTTTGTTGTGTTTCAAAAATTCCATAGTTATACCCAAGGCTATTGGATTATTTTGTAGGGATCCCTTTTTTACTTTCAAATGGTTATCAATGAATGCATTTTGTTAAATTCTTGTTGTTTCATTTACTGTTTTTCGCTTTTACTTTTAAAAGAAATTGGCAATCTTTCAAAAACTAAAAAAAGAAGAGCATTTTTCTCTTGCATTTTTCTTTGTTCCTTTAATAAAATATGTCCTTCCAAACATGCAGAATAATCTCAAATCACGTTGAATCCGATGACCCTGCTTTCACTTCTAACTTTGATTCTCCAATTTATCAAGATGAGGATGAGGGTGAGGAAGATTTTGAAGTTCCCGCTAAACTGGCAAGATTAGTTGAGTATGAGTACACAGAACTTCAACCGCACAAAGAGTGAGTAGAGTTGATTAATCTTGGCACTGATGAGGAAACGAAAGAGGTCAAGATTGGTACAACACTTGGATCTGATGTCAAACAAGGGTTGGTCAAGCTTCTAGAGGAATATGTTGATGTGTTTGCATGGTCGTATCAAGACATGCCCGGTTTAAACACTGATATTATTGTTCACTAGTTACCGCTTAAACCAGAGTGTCCACCTGTAAAGCAGAAACTTCAAAGAACTAGACCTGACATGGCTTTGAAGATTCGAGATGAGGTTAAAAGACAACTTGACATAGGTTTTCTAATAGTTGTGAAGTATCCTGAATGGGTAGCCAACATTGTGCCAGTGCCCAAAAAGAAAGGTAAAGTCAGAATGTGTGTAAACTATAGGGCTTTGAACAATGCAAGCCCAAAAGATAATTTCCCTCTACCACATATTGATACGCTTGTAGATAATACAACCCATTTCGAGGTTTTCTATTTTATGGATGGCTTCTCCAGTTATAATCAGATTAAGATGGACCTTTCCAATAGGGAAAAGACTACATTCATTACTCCTTGGGGAACCTATTGTTATAAGGTTATTCCCTTTGGCCTGAAGAACGCAGGGGCAACATATCAAAAGTGATGGTCACACTCTTTCATGACATGATGCATAAAGAGATTGAGGTGTATGTTAACAATATGATTTCCAAGTCCCAAAGTGAGGAGGACCATTTGGACCATTTGTTGAAGTTTTTTGAACGACTCAGGAAATACCAGTTGATATTGAATCATGCTAAGTGTACTTTTGGTGTTAGATCTGGAAAGTTACTTGGATTTATTGTAAGCCAATGAGGAATCGAAGTAGACCTTGATAAATTCCAAGCCATTCAAGAAATGCCCGCCCCACAAAATGAAACACAAGTCAGAGGTTTTTTTGGATGCCTGAATTATATTTCTAGATTCATTTCCAATATGACTGCTACCTGTGAACCAATATTTAAGTTGCTCTGTAAGGGTCATATTATTGAGTGGAATTCTGATTTTCAGCAAGCGTTTGAGAAGATCAAGGGTTATTCTAATTCAAGAAATACAAATTACAAATTTCTAATTCAAAATTGAAGACACAAAATTCTGATTCAAAATACAAATTACAAATTTGTTACAAGATTGTTTTTCGTAGAGCACTTACAACTGGAAATTACAAAGCAGGCCAGGATTTACATAAAGCAAATAAAGTACATAGTTCACACATGAGACTGAAATGAATATAAAGGACAGAAAGTGTGGTCCCGTTCTAGTTCTCCTAACCTGCCAAGTCACGGGTGGCTGATATTGGTTAAAGGTGGGAATAAAATGTTCAGGAGTTTCATCTAATGTTGCCATGCAAAAACACCAATTACACATCTTTGTTACGAGCTTCGACCTTGAAAACTGTCTGGGGAGAGAATACACCCAAATCTGCATCAACGCTTGCATTTCCAATAACATGGGAAATCATTGCCTTTGCCTGCCTCGGTGAATTACGAACTTAAAAGATGAACAAACCCCAGGTTTTCACCATCAATGGTAGATCTAACATTCACATCGGTAATGCAAAACTACAATGAATGGAAATAAATCGTCAGCCTTCAAAGCTTGCTCCTATCAATTATCAGTATTAAACCAAAATAGTAAAGAATAGATTAAATTGAATTGGAACACAATCAAACATGTTTTAATTGACAAGAGTAAGTGTTAAATCACAATCATTGGTAGCATTCAAAACAAATATCAATCATGTTCCTTTCTATAATAATATTCAACAGTCATAATATCCATTCAATTCAAATAAAACCCGAAACTTATTACTCTTGAGCCTATATAATGTCAGACATGGTTTGGAGTCAAAAAAGAGCAAGAAAAAATAAGGAATACGCATAGCAGGAAATGAAAAAAAACAACGCGATACAAATACGACAACCAACAACGATATCAATAACAAGTTGTTTGCGTCTCGTCACTGACCATTGCAGAAGTCGCGTCGGCCCTCCACACGATAACTCTAACTCGCCGCCAGATGAATCACGAGGTGCTACTCCTCATTGCCAACGACCACGATCTCAGCTCATAACCTCTTCATCGTGTGAAGCTAACCGCTGTCGCTTCCGCGAAAATAAGGTGCCGGCAAAACAGAAGAGTCGCCACCTTTCGTTATTTATCCCTCAGAGCGGGAAAGGAAACGATCGGAAAAACCTGACGAAAAAAGGGTAAGACAAGGTCGTCGCAACCGTTGTCTGGGTTCGGGAGTCGGTTACGCAAGGGGAAGGTGTTAGCACCCCTCACGTCCGTCGTACTCGACGGGATCCACGCTTGTTGTGTTTACTGGACAAGTTGGTTTATCTATCTACCTATCAAGGCTGGCTTAAAAGAAAATAAAAATGACTCGCCAAAGCGTCGCACTTTATGCCTACGTATTCTCATCAGAGAATGAGAAATCAAAATCAACGTAGTTCGACCTACGACGGGTTACGGGGAAGGTGGCTCGCCAATACATCAGTATTGTGCCTACGTACTCTCAACAGGTATGAGAGATCAGAGCTTACATAGTTCGGGATAATATGGATTACGGGAATTCAGATTCATCTGTTTTATCGAGTAGGGTTAAACAGCAGTTCCAGCAGTTAGGGACAAAGCCTGTTTGCGTTGGCGCTGAAGTTTAACAACACTCTTTTCTTCAGAAAAGCTTCCTTTGAATTATGGGCCCACGGGGCAAAAAGGTTTGAAGTTTGTTTTCTGTCTTTTACGGAAGAAGTGTTTTTTATTGTGTTTGCAATTTCAATCGCACTAAAGACTATGACCTGAGAGTGAATGTGTCGCATGTCACCCAAAGGGTGCCATACTAAACATCCAGATTGTTGAAAAGAAACTCTCCAACAATCCTTTCTCAGATAGCTTAAGGCTCGTAACGTACGAAAGAAATCATTCATGATTACTGTATCTTAAGCTGTTTGAGATGAGAAGAGAGCAGGCTCAACTACGGGAAGACTATCAAGTCCTACTGTTGTCATGCCAAGGATTCATCCTATGGTTGAAGTTTGAAACAGGGAACTCCTAGAAGTTATCATGCATAGGTTTCAACCTAAAGTTCTATCATCACTTCCTTATCAAAGGAAGTGAGATTCCTAAGGGATCATGTCAATGATAAACAGAAACAGATAAAGCATCAGCTTAAACAGTAAACAGTAAACAGTAATACGCTAAAATGCATGCAATGCAAGTGAGGGAGGAAATGTGTGTGGGGCAGCAGCCTCCACAAGCTCATCTCAACCTCAAGCCAGAATGAATAACTGCAATCATACAGCAATAAAACAACATGCTATCAAGCAGAATATAAGAAATTGTAATCATACAGAAGAAATAACATGCTATCAAGCAAAAATAGACCACATGGGCAAGGGAGCTGGGCTCTACCGAATACCCGCAAGCAAAGCCATACAGTAACAATACAAGCAGAGGGAGCAACTCAACCTCTAGTGCAATCATGCTCCTAGATTAAAGTCAGTCTAGATCATGGACTTATTCTAATGCATCAAGCAAGTCAAACAAGGCACATCAGCAATACAGAAAAGAAAACAGACAAGAAGGCAGATCAACCCCTCTCTCAATTCCAAGCTTCAGCTCTTCTGACATCAATCCAGTCTTCAGACTTCAGCCACCCTTCAAGGCTACCATCTCTCATGACAAATATCAATTTGCTTCTCCAGGTTTCAACCCTTAAACATAAGTTTCAGCTTATTCTCCTTCTTCAAGCTTCAGCTCTTCAGTCAATCCCACCCTCAGGCTTCACTCTTAACTACAAGTATCAACTTGATTCCTTCAGGCTCTCAATGCATTAATGTAAGTATCCACTTATCCTTTCTTCTCCAAGCTTCAGCTCTACACTCAATCTCAATTGGATCCTCCTCATAAGTATCAACTCAGTCTTCAAGCTTCAGCTCTCTTTGCTTCACCAGTATCAACTTGGTTTTTAAGCTTCAGCTCTCTTCACTTCACCAGTATCAACTTGTTCTTCTTGCTCTTCAAGCTTCAGTTGAAATGGCAATGCTCAAGGAATCATCCTCCTCCACACTCTTCAGTGAAGTCCTCATATTCAAACTCAAGTCTAACATCTTTTCAAGATACTCAAACCCAGAAGACAATTGATTTAATAGGATGAGTGGAAATGATAAACAGCTTACTGACAACCAAAGGAAGCCTGTAAGGGTTCATCATTATGAGAGACTGGTTCCTTCAAAGTTCTACTTCCCAGATAAAGCCACTCATCCTTCCAAAGGAGGGATGTGAATATCTGAGAAGGACTTTTAGTCATTGGGAGGAATGGAAGCACAAGATGCTTTCCATGTTTGTGAAAGAAATCATTCTAACTATAAGGCTCTCCCTATGTCTCCTATCTCCTAAACTTCATCAGACACCTTCAGGCATAAACAAATCCAAAGCTCCAAGCAACTTCAAGCATCCTCACCTTGTCTTCAACTTGTCTTCAATCTCAACCAAAGGAAAACCAAGCAAAAACCCTAATCTAAGGGACCTAAAGAAGTTAAACTAGTTGAATTAGTAAATTAGGATCACCTAAAACCTAGTACTAGAGTTAGTCCTAACTAAAATACTAAAATCAATTGTAAAATCCTACAAAAATATCTATGGGAACCTAGGTCAATCATGACTCTACCACATTAATTTCAGAGATCAAATCATCAAATTAGACCTAGAACTAAATTCTACATTTCAAGGTATCAAACCTAAACCCTAAAAGGAAGCCTCTAAATATCAATCTAGAAAGCACACCTATTTTCATCACAAAAATGTTATAAAAATTCTATGGGATCATACATGTCTAACCTAATCACACACAAAAAATTAGGCCAAGAATCATCACCAATTAATCACACAAAATTCCACAAAAATATGCATCAAACATAACCATTTTAATATCAATTAAAATGTAAGATTCCAATAAAATCATAAATTACATGAAATGAAAATATTTTTTCTCTAAAAACTACTAGACTCAATCATGAGTAAAATGCAAAAAGAATAGGGTTAATTGGATTAATTTTCAATTTTATATGAATTTAACAAGAACCATGGATAAAATGAAAATAATAAAGAAAATCCAAATAAAAGAATAAAGGCACGGTGTGGATAGTAATCAGAATCAGTACAAATCATGGGTTGGGCCATCAGGGGGGTGTGGATAACACTTAATTCATTAAGCCCAAAACGCCTGAATAAATGAAACGGTGCGTTTCATGCCTTCAGATCCTTCACACTTGAACTTTAAAACGTGGCCATTGGATCATGCTCCCAGTCAAAGTCCACCCATCATCCAATGGTGCAAACATCGTCTTCTACCTTTTGAACATCTGAGCTTCGCGCCCAGCTCCGGCCACCACCGGTGGAGCTCCGGTCCTCACCTTCAACCCTAGTTCTCTCTAGGCGCCTCTATTGCAAGTGGTCAAAACATGAAACTCATCCCAAATCTTGCCACGAATTCAACCATACCCTTAGTTTCCTCTGAAACCTCAAGATTCATCATATCCCAATCTCAACCGAAAATGGAATTCCCCTATTTTGTCTCTAATTCTCAAATTAACTATCTGAAATCCATCCTACACCATTCTACAATCAATCTAACACCTTAATTCAACCTAATTCTACCTAAATCATGCTATAGGAAGAAAGTTACCAACCTGAAAATCTTGGTTGAACAGATGCACGAAACCTCCAATTCAAGCTCTACAATCTTGCAGACACGATCAATGAACCTCCTCCTTGCTTCTGTATGCAAAAGAACCAGTTGAAAGTGCTTGAATCTTGAAACCCGATGGTGAGTTGCAGGTGGAGAAGTTCACTTGCTCATACACTATTCAGCCACGAATTCTTCTTGAAAATGATTTGGAATCACTCCTTGACATCCATGGAAGAAGTATCAATCAAGAAAATGGATGGAGGATGAAGAATTGGGTGAAACCGATTTCACTTGCAAGCTATGAAATTTCAAACTCAACCTATGCTCTCTCCTTCAATGATCACCAAACTCTGCCATGGATCAACCCTATTCCTTATATAGATGATGTTTAGATGATCTAGAACCCTCTAGATCCTTCTAATGAGAGTTTCCACTTCTCATGTCATGAGATTTTCAAACACATCTCATGCTATGCCCAATTCTGTTTGCAGCTTGAAACCAACCTCAATCTCTTTCAAAATCTCCCCTAGTGACATTTTGGAAGAGTTTAGCTTGCAAAGGCCCTTGCTCATGCCTTGATTTTAAGTTATGCACATGTTACTTAATATGCAAGTAAATGCTTTTCAAAGCAAGTCCATAAATTGAATCTCAACTCAAAAATGTGGCTAAACCAATGTTCTTAAAATGTTTTCTAGAGTCAAAATGATATATTACATGCCATGGTTTGGATGTGTAGGTTGAAAATATCAATTTCCAACTTTGGTTTGTTTAACTTATGCCTTTATTTTAGGTCATTTTTGCAACTTTGAGCTACAAGCATTTCCATCATCTCATGACCTCCTTAATAGCCTTAAAACATCATTTTGAACAAGTTTGATGTTGAAGATTTTTCCATTTGAAGCTTGGAAATAGGAGTTATGGCCTTATGCTTGAAATGACCTGTAATCTCCAAATGACCAAAATGCCCTTGACTTGTCAAAGCCATAACTTGAGTTCTACAAATCCTATCAAGGACTTATAGTACTCTCTAGAAAGATAAGAAGATAAGGAACAACATTCATGTTGACCAAAAGTTCATAGGAATCATCCTTCTTGAGCAAAAGTTTGATGCAAGTGGGGTAACTTTCAAGGCCCCAGATTCACATACCTCAGATGGCCTGTAACTTGTCAAAGTCATAACTTGAGTTCTATAAATCCTATCAAGGACTTCTAGTACTCAAATTAAATCTAAGAACAAGATCTACAACATTCATGTTGGGGGTAAGATGAGATGACAATCACATCTTGAGCTAAACTGCCCTGAAGATAGGGGTCAAACTAGGGGATTTTACACTATCAAGCCTTAGAAACCCTAGCTTGAAACTTCTCAAACTCTTCAATCATGATGAGTTGACCTTGGAATCATCCTTGTAACATCTCAATGCATCAATCCATGATCACATGGCTCTTGAATTAGGTCTCAACCTTGTTCAAATCATTAGTTGACCTAGGGTTGACCCAGTCAAACCCTAATTACACCACTCATGGTTGAGTCTTCTTAATCTTGCACAATAACCTGTCTAGGCTTCATGATGGCTTTCAAGGCATCTCATAAGCTCTCTCAAGGCTTCAAGTCCACATTCTTGACTTCAGAATCATCTGAGGAGCTCCTCTAACTCTCAAGTTAGGAGACCTACACTCTTGGTTTCAACCACTCTCTCTGAGGATCTTTTATCTTCTCTAACAAGGATATCAACCCTTGAACACTTGAATAACCTTCTTGGCTAGCTTCATAGTCTTGTATAGCTCTTGGTTGGTAATCATACCTCTTGATCTCCTGCATACATGTCAATGAAATGCAAATGATAATGATAATGTGAATGAAATGAAACACAAGCTAGGTAAATAAATGTTGGTCAAATTTTGGGGTGCAACAACCGTCGTTCATTTTTTTCGTGAATCCGCCATTGTTCGCATCGTACGGTAGTATTTGTCTTTCTCTCTTTTGATTTTGTGAATCATGTGTGATGTTTTTGTTTGAAGGAGTTCTGGGAGAGGGCGGAGAACACCGGCGAGAGAGTGAGGCGCAGCGCGAGAGAGATGAGGGAAACAGTGGTTTTGGTGAAAGACAAGCAAGTGAGCGAAGAGAGGATCGATGTACTGATTCATTTTAGGTATTTTTTCTATTTTTGTTTTGTCCAAATAGCATAGGTGGGCTTAGACTCAGCCCAGTTTTGTTCCTTTTTTACAGTACTCATTTTTTGGTTGTACCCCCTTGGGCTAATATGAAAGCCCACATATTTTATTTTTGTTAATTGTTTTTTCTTGTTTTTTTTATGACTTCAATTTTAATTAGGGGTGTTTGATTAAACTTGGTACTAATTTCTGAAATTAGTGATTTCTTGGTTAATTGGATATTAGTTTTGATTAATTTGGATTAATTTTATCTAAGGATGTGATTAATTTATTAATTTGTGATAACTTTTTAATTAGTTGGTGATTATTTTCTATTTAATTTGTGATTAATCCTTTATCATTAGTTTATAATTAATTTAGCATCAATTGTGGTTAATTTTCTGGAATGTTCTAAATTTAGCTTTTCATTAGTGTTCTCTCAAGCAAGATTTTAATAGTGGATATGTTGGTGAAGTCTACTGATTAATTTTGAGAATCCACTTGTTAATTTTTGCCATGACATGGATACATTTCCTGATGATTGGTGGTTTTGTAATGATCCCTTGGGATATTTTGATTTAATTTTTTATTAATGTGAAATTAAGGTTAGACATTAGTATCAATCTATGGTTAGCATTTTTCCTTAATCTGATTCCAAAGGAAAGGATCCCCTCCTATTGATTGCGATGTCATACTTAGCCTAACTTTAGGTACTTTCCGCTTCATCCTAGCCTTAGGATTAGAGTCGTTGTACTCTATGTAAGTTCCTGCCATGGACACTTACTATTTCTCGTTTCTCCTAGCCTTAGGATTGGAGTCGTCGTACTCTATGTGAGTGTCCTTCCATGGACATTTCCTTTCCCGTTTATCCTAGCCTTAGGATTAGAGTCTCCGCACTCTATGTAAGTGTCTTGCTATGGACACTTACCTCCCTTTTAACGTAGCCTTAGGTTTAGAGTTTCTTAACTCTATGTAGGTGTTCTGCCATAGGTATAACCAACCTTGAACCTTAGATCTCTCGCATTGTTTTACAGTGCAATTAGGGTTTTCAACCTTTACCCTTTCCTCTGGATAAATCAAAGTTCGATGGTGAATTTCAAAGATTTGTAATTCAAGTTAATTAATAGCTTGATATCCGATTCTCGCCGCAACGCACTTCTCGATTTCTTTTTCCTCATTCTCATTGACACTTTGAATAGCATTTATAATAACTTTTTGTAATGAGGTAGGAACTTATAATTGCATTGTTACTTCTTCATTCACCACCTCTGTTGCATCAATTCTAAAACAATCACCCTTGTCCTTAGAATGCTTCATGACTTCAAATAGATTAAAGAAAATATCTTCATCTTGTACTCTCACTTTCATGAGACCATCATCAACATCTATGGTCATTCTGACAGTCTTCATAAAAGGTCTTCCAAGAAAAAGTAGCGTCTTCATCTTCTTCCATGTCAATCACCACAAAGTCGATAGGAAATAAGAATTTGTCAACCTTGACCAACACATCTTCCGCTACACCGTCAGGACGGGTAGTGGATTTATCGACAAGTTGCAATGTCATTTGAGTAGCTTTCAACTCCATATGTCCCAACCTTTTCATAATGGACAACGATATCAAATTGATATTAGAGCCCAAATCAATAAAGCCATTGCCAACATAAATATTTCCTATTGTAACGGGCAAAGTAACTCGTCCCGGATCACTTTCTTTCTGAGGAAGAGTTCTTTGAATGATAGCGCTACAACTAGCATCAACCATGATCGTTTCTTGATCCCGTTACCTTTTCTTCTTGGTGAAAATATCCTTCATGAATTTAGCATATTTTGGCATTTGCTTCAATGCTTCGTAAAATGGAATATTGATTTTCAATTGACAAAAGTTTTCCAAAAACTGAGCATAATGCCTCGCATTATCTTTCTTTATCGGAGCATGAGGATAAGGAAAATTTTGAATCGGAATAGTATTCAATTGTTCCTTCCCTTTCTTAATTTTTTTTATTTATATCTTCTCTATTTTTCTTTTCTTCTTCCTCACTCTTTTTCTTTACATTTTCAACTAATTCTCCCTCAACATTTTTTTCTACTTCACTCTCATCAATCTCTTTTTCTTTTTCAAATACTACCTCTTCTTCCACAACTCTCTCACTTATGCCCATATTAGTTTTTGTACTACTTCTAGTAAGAATAGCCTTGCAATGCTCTTTTGGACTCACTTGAGTGTTTTTCAGAAAACTTCTTTTGTGTTGGTCGGCCAATTGTTTTGATAATTGCCCCACTTGCGTCTCAAGGTTCTTTATAGTTGCATCGATGTTCTTTTGATTTTACATTGACATTTGCATAAATTTAGTGAGGGTGTCCTCCAACTTTGAATTTTCACTTGGAGCTTGTGGAGGTTGAGTGTAGTTTTGATATTGTTGTTGATGATTGGAAGTTTCGGCATCTTGAGGTCTCCATTGTTGTTGATATCCTTGATTACCTCTTTGTGGGTAAACTTGGTTTCCTTGTTGGTAAGGTGGTCGAGGTTGATACCCTTGGTTTTGATTTTCCGCGTAGTTAACCTCTTCAAATACCGGAGGATAATACCCAGTTGGGTGGTCTCCTTTACAAAGCTCACAACTCGCCACTAGCTTGTTGTTGTTGGAAATTTCTTGTATTTCTTTTATTTGTTGTGGAAGTTTTGACATTTGTTGAGTCAACAACTCCGCTTGTTGTGAAAGCAATTTTTTTTAAGCAAGAATCGTGTCATTTGTTCCCAACTCCTCAGAAACGGTGCCATTTGGTTGAAAAGTATTTTTGGTGGGTTGTTTTATCGTATCCACAAGGATTGTTAAAATATTTAGATGTTTTTTGTTCAACAGTTTAGAGTTCTAAGGAAAAAATGGGGTTTTCACAAAGTTCTTGTTTTGTAACATAAGTTTGGTAGCAAAGATGTAAAATAGAGAAAAATGTTTAATTCTTAATAAAAACATGTCAAGATTAGATTTTGTTAACCCTTTTCATACATATCCGATTAGTCAAGCATGTGAACGTAGTTTCGATCAATACAATCGTGTATCCTCGCGAATTTGTTTATCTCTAAAACGGCTTCGTAGGTATTATTATTTTTAATCGCTAGATGATTTCTCGAAAGAGAAATTGCAACAATAAACATGAAGATCGATACAAAGCAAATATTAACTTTCAAATCTACGTCTAGAGTTTGTTTGTTAATAGATGAAGAAATTAGGTCAAGACTTGGAAAATCTATGTCTAGAGTGATTCAAATCATAAATACAACGTTAAAAGCAAAGATCTTTATCATCTATTGATTACTAACCTTATTCACATACAAAAGATCAAAAGAAATACATAATAGTAAGGTTAACTACCTCTAATCTTGACACAAAAGTGTTTAGCTACCCATCACCAGAGTAGCTTGATCAACAAGTAAAAAAGAAAGCTTTGCTAAAATCAAAGTCATAGAATTGACTATTGGTGCTCTAAAGATTTGATTCTCACTTCCTCTTGACTTTCTAAGCTTTTGTGACCTAAAAACCCTTTCTAATCTCCAAAAGGCTGAAAAGTGTAAAATTCCCCTAAAATATCTTGTAAGGTAGCTATTTATACAAAGTGGGAAAAGTAGCAGTAAGTGGCGTCGTGCCAAGCGCCATCAGGAGCGCGCTAAGCGCGGTCAGTAAAATAGAGAAAACATCCCAAAAAGCGCGCTAAGCACGGTTGGAGGCTGCTTAGCGCGGTTGAATGCCTTAGCTACTGCCTCAACAGTGGAAACACGCTGGGATCGCGCTAAGCGCGGTTTACCGACACGATCGCCTCAAAAATGCTCTATTAGGTCTTCTTTCCTTCGCCATAGGTTCCTATCATCACATATCAGCAAGAAAACCTGTCAAAAAGTATCAAAATGATCATAATTCACAATATTTACAATAAAATCAGAAACTTTCATATTCACACTAAAAATAATAAGTTTACTACTAAAATACCAAGGAAACCATTGGAAATGGTCAAAAAATATTATCAATTGTATGCACAATTTGGCCCTTAACACTCATCTTATTTCCTAAGAGACACAAAAACCCTAGAACTTCATCTTTTGATCAAAAGAGGTGTTCTTTATTAAATAGGAGCTAGATTTGCATCCTTTGTCGATTATTCAACTCGGATGCACATTCATCTCCTCCCATTTCTTGTGAAGCAAGCTACCATGGTTATGGGTAGCTGAATCCATTATATCAAGATTAGATATAATCAATCTTAACTTGTATGTATTTCCTTTGATCTTTTGTATATGAACAACTTGATACTCAATGTAGATGATAACTTTTTCTCTTATTGAATATTTATGGTTTAAATGATTGTGAGATACATCTTTATGTCGTGATCTAAGTTCATAAATGTTATTTGTATTGTTTTATAGGTTGAGACATCGTCGATTAAACAATACGGTAAAAATCACAATACCGTCTTAGAAATAAGCTGTATAAATGAGCGATACGTGATTATGTTGATTATGAACGAAGTTCACATGCTTGATTAATCGAATACATGCAAAATAGGTTGATGAAATCTAGTCTTGATATATATTTAAAGCAACAAATCTTTCTAAACTTTTATTCATTGCTACAAACGCTTATGAATGTTAATGTTACCAACCAAAACCAATCGAAACCATCAGTTAAGACATTGTAAATTGTAGAACGGTGGTAATATCACTTCAATCCTTGTGAAGACGATAAAACAAATACTCACCGAAAACACTTTCAACAAAGATGTTGTATAACATGCAAAGACTCCAATTAACGTGGTTATTATGAAAAAGGTATCCACCGGTCTGGTTCATCGAAATGATGAAAGAGTTGAACAATAAGCTGGACAACAAGAAATCCATAACCAACAATGTCAAATCTCATTGTTTTTTCAACAATAAATATGTTGGAAAATAATGCACTTTACATATCGATTTAGACATTAATTTTACCTACAAGGTTGAAAGACTCAGCCCGACACCAACACTAATAATTCTATAGCGTCCACTTTTGGCCTATTAGCGTCCGCTTTTGACCGACACTTTTTAGCCATTTCTTGCAGTAATATGAAATGAAACAATTATCCTTATATAATTGATTTAAATTAATTTTAATCTAATTCATCAAATCTTACGGTTCCATAAGTAATTCTACGAATTTATTAACAATATACCGAAGAACATTCATTAAAATGACTCAAGTGGCCTAACTTACCTAACAATTTACCAAAGTAATTAATTTGTTTAAATTTGATTATTAGTTATTCGAATAATCCAATCCTATGAATTCCTTCAACAACAAAAAATAAAAGATAATGAGTGACCTAATTAAGAATATTTATAATAAAAATAATGAAAGAAAAGGTGTAAATAGAAAAAGAAAAAAATATATTTGAAAAATATATTTGTATTAGTATTTTTTTTACTTAATTGTATGTTTCATTAATGATTAGAGATGTTTGGGTGCGGGTCGACCTACAAGCCGTTGAGCTAAATTAAACTAATTTATAAATAATCTGAACTTATTTATTTACAGGTATATTCAACTCAATTCACAATAACTTGTATAGTTTTAGTTTAGGTATTGGGTTTGAGTTTTACAACCCGCATATCCTTTAAACTAACTCATTGATGTAACTTTAATAATTTTTTATTATTTTAATAAAAATATAAAACTAATATCTCACTAATAACCATATTTTTTTCAAAAAAAAACTTATTCTCCAACAATGATATTATTCGATCAATGAATTTACATAATTCTAAGATTAAACATTGTTTCTTATTTCTTTTGTATCATTTCCAACTTATGTATTTTATGGAAATAACATATCTTGTTGAGTTTTATACTATTATCAAGCGTTATGTCATGTTGATGAATTTTATTAAATATTATATGATGTGTTTCATCAAATTTGATTGTTATAAATGAATATGATTTTATTGAATTATGTTACATTTTTTTAAAACGATTAAAAGAATCATAATTTTTTATATATTTAAAACACAACTTGCAAATCTAATCCAACTCAACCCATAAATAAACGCTTAGTTCGAATCAGCTTTGATAATAAAATTGTGACTTAAACAAATAGACAAACTCATTAAAATTTGAACGGATTAGGTAATATTAGATGAAACCCGAATTGACCTAACCCATATTAACCCTACTTTGTAATTAAATAAAAAAATCAAGTAAAAAAAAATTATTAGAATAATTTCCTTATAATAATGAATAATATTAAAATTAATAATGATTACTACAATGACCAAACATGAAAGATCTATTATTGAGTTATTATGACATTTCTTCCTAAACTAAGTAATGTTTCATAAGTTGCGACAGTTGGCTTTTAATCAAACAAATGACATTATTAAATATATTTCCTTTTCAACAAGAAAACTTGTTTTCTTCTTAATCAATGCTCACCGTCTAAATTAAGAAAAATTATTCAACATTTTATCCAAAAATAGCATATTCACTTTTGACACTCAATTAAATTATTTTGTCTCTATTATTAATTTCTTTAGTTGATTTTTTTTCTTCATTTTCACCCAACAATTCAAACTTCAAACATAGACCAATACCTAACTATTTGAAGTTATGCCTAATTAGTGGTTATTATATTTATCTAATCTACTTCTTATCTTAATTAATGAATTAATCTTCATTATAGTTAAGTAACTTTGTTTGGTAATACAAATTAATAGGATTGACATTAATCATGTATATTTTAATGGAATAACTAATGTATCTGAAGCCATGATATGCCACGTATGCGTCATTCATATCCATTCGTGCATGAGACGTGAGTGGAAATATTAACTTCTTTTATTTGTATTAAATCATGAACATAAAGTCTTGGACCAAAATCACCAAGTTATATAAAGCAATCAATTTTCAAGCCATGTCAATGAATATTAAGTTATTTAATTTAATAAAGTTGGTCAATATCTTTTGAAAGCTTGAAGCATAGTTAGGTATATATCAATAGGCCATACGGAAGTCTAATCCTATAATTATTGATAAGATTCATTTATGTGCGCGTAATATTATCTATATTCAAGGATTCTTTTTCCTTCTCTATATTGTTTGACAGTTTGATTCCATTATTAACATAGATTTATAAGAAAAAATCTACTTGACTTTTTAAAACATTTTTTAAAAATTTTGATAGATATGTGATGTCAAAATTTATTAGATTTTGAATATTTAATCTGTTGATATTTTTGACGCTCATTTGACTCTCCAATAAATGGTATAAGAATTTGAGTTTGATTTTTAGCCTCTCAAATTGAAAAAACTACGGCTTTTTAAGTTGCAATCGCTAATTACTTTTCGCACATTTTCTTTTTCTTCTTCTTTTCGATTCTTGAATCCTTTCAATTCCAAGTCCTTTCATTAATTTTCTTCCTCATGACTGAATCATTGCAATTCATTCAGCCTAAGCTCAATGGTTTCTATGACCATTAATCAATGTTGATGGAAGTTTGCTTCGATCAAAGGAGTATTAGGGACCGATCGAGAACGACATGACACTTGTGCCTTCAGATGCAATTCAAGAACAATTAAAGGCTGTCAAGGAATGTAAATGATGTGATTTAAAAGCCAAAAATTACTTGTTTAAGTCCATTGATCAGTCTATCTTGGAGATCACTCTTGTACGCAACACAACTAATGATATTTAGGATGTTGTGTGCTGCAAATATCATGGGTTTTCGAAGGTTAAATTGGCTCATTTATAGGCTCGGCGTTGAAAGTTTGACGTTTTTGCAATGGGAGATAATGAAGAGGCTGATAAGTACTTTGCAAGAACGCTTGTTATTGGCAATCGAATGACATCACATGGAGAAATAGTGGATCAAGTCTTGGTTATTGAGAAGATATTGAGGTCCATGACAACAAGATTCAAATATGTTGTCTTCTCCATTTAAAAATCCAATTATGTGACAACTCTTTCCATTGATGAATAACAAAGTAACTTGCTTGTGCATGAACAAATAATGAAGGGACAGAAAGACTTCGTTGAAGAACATGCACTGAAAATCTCCAATGCTGAAAGAGGTGCTATGAGAGAAATAAGAAGATTCACTACTAGAGGTCGAGAAGAGGTAGACAAAGCATAGAATTTGTAGAATGCTACAAGTGTCATAAGCTAGGTCACTTTCAAAGAGAGTGCCCTAGATGGGAGGGAAATGCCAATTACGTTGAATTAAATGATGAAGAAGAAATGATATTTATTGCCAAATGGGAATCAAGAAATATGCTAAAGAAGAAGTATGGTATATAGACTCTGAGTGAAGCAACCAAATGGCGGATGCTAAGGCATGGTTCTTTAAATTTGATGGAATTTTCAGAGAAACTGTCAAATTAGGAGACAACTCCAATATGTTTGTGTGGATATAAGTGCTTATACGTATAGTCAATAAGTGATTCAAGATAGTGAAGCTTATGGAAGCCAAAAAATTTGTTTCAACCTCTAGGCCATTGGAGCTCTTACATATTGACTTATCTGGGCCTGTGAAAACAGCTTTTGTCAATGGTAAAAAGTATGGTTTAGTCATTTTTTATGACTACAACAGGTGGACATGGATTAAGTTTCTTTAACACAAGGATGAGTCATATGATGTGTTTGTCACCTTCTGCTCCCAAGTACAAAATGAGAAATACTTTAAGATTGTTAAATTCAGAAGTGATCATGGTGGAGAATTTGAAAATAAAGACTTTAAAAAACGTTTTTATGAAAATGGAATTTCACATGATTTCTCTTGCCCTAGAACTCCTCAACAGAATTAATTTGTATAGAGGTAGAATGGAACATTACAAGAGATTACCAAAACCATGATCAATTAAACAAATGTTGCAAAGTACTTATGGGAAGAAGTAGTTAACACAGCGTGTTACATTCAGAACGGGATCTCTATAAGACCTATTTTGGGCAAGAATCCTTATGAATGGTGGAAAAACATAAAATCCAACATCTCATATTTTCATCCTTTTGGATGTTCTTGTTTTATTTTGAACACTGAAGAAAAATTAAACAAGTTTGATTCCAAGGCACAAAAATGTATCATGTTAGGATATTATGAACGCTCAAAAGGCTACATAGTATATAACATTGAAACAAAAATTGTTGAGGAATCAATTCATGTTAAATTTTATGGTTAAGCTTGACCTTGAAAAGTTAAAGCTAGTTGAAAAGTCTTCAGATCTAGAGATTAGCTACTCAGATTGTGAAGGAAAACAATCTGAAGTAATGACTTTGAAGACTCTCAACACAAAGCTGCTCAGTCTGAATTAGAAGATGCTGCCTCATTAGCACATCTAAGGAAATAATGGCAAAGTTCTTCACATCCCAAGGAATTGATTCTAGGAGATAATTGAGAACCCTTCATAACCATATTCTCATTCAAGCCTTCTAAAGAAATTATTCTAGAATTTGTGTCTTTAATAGAACCTACTTCCATTGATGAAGCACTTCTAGACACAGAAGATTCTGGCTATGCAAGAAGAGCTTAATTAATTCTCCAAAAATGACGTATGAGACCTTGTGCCAATAACCAAGTGAACCCATATTGTATGAATCAAATGGGTATTCAGAAACAAGCTAAATGAGCAAGGAGAAGTGGTAAGAAATAAAACCAAAATGGTTGCACAAGGCTATAGTTAACAAGAAGGAATCGACTATACTGAAATCTTTGCACCAATGGCTAGTTTAGAGTATATTCATCTATTTATTTCCTTTTCTATAAATCATAACAACACTCTATATCAGATGGATGTTAAAAGTGCATTTTTGAATGGCTACATTACTGAAGAAGTCTATGTACATCAGCCTCCTAGTTTTGAAAATCACAAAAACCCAGATTTTGTTTACAAACTCAAAAAATCTTTGTGTGGTCTGAAACAAGCTCCTAGAGCATGGTATGAGCGACTAAGCAACTTTCTTCTAAAAAATTATTTTACAAGAGGGAAGTTATATACAACTTTGTTTCGTAAGACATTTAAAAAAAATATCTTAATTGTGCAAATTTATGTTGATGATATTATTTTTGGTTCGACTAATGCTACTCTTTGCAAAGAATTTTCTAAGTTTATGCATGCAAAATTTTAGATGATTCTGATGGGAGAATTAAAGCTCTTTTTGAGAATTTAGATCAACCAAAACTCAGAATGAACATATATCCATCAAAGCAAATATACAAGGGAACTTCTAAAGAAGTTTGACTTGTCAGAGGGCAAATCAGCCAAGACTCTAATGCATCCAACATGCATTTTGGAGAAAGATGAAAGCAAAAAGGTAAAACAAAAGGTATATAAAGGTATGATTGGATCTCTTTTATACTTAATAACTTCTAGACCTGATATTTTATTCAGCACATGTCTTTGTGATAAATTCCAATAAAATCCTAGAGAATCTCACTTAAATATTGTTAGGAGGATCTTTAGATATCTGAAAGGTACTACTAACATTGGATTATTTTATAGAAAATCCAAATATTACAAGTTAGTAGGTTATTGTGATGCTGACTATATTGTAGATAGACTAGAAAGGAAGAGCGAGAGCAGAAGCTATCAGTTTTTAGATGACAATCTTATTTCTTGGTCTAGCAAGAAACAGTCAACAATAGCATTATCAATAGCTGAGGTTGAATATATTGCAGCATCTGGTTGTAGCACTCATATTCTCTAGATGAAAAGTCAGCTAGAAGATTTTCAACTATATGAGAGTAACATTCTTATTATTTTGATAATACTTCTGCAATTTGTTTATCAAAGAATCCTATTTTACACTTTAGAGCTAAACACATTGAAATCAACATCATTTTATAAGACATTATGTTCAAAAGGGTGTGATCAGTTTAAAGTTTATAGATACAGACCATCAATGGGATGACATCTTTACAAAACCCCTTACTGAAAATTTTTGAAAATGGAACTTTGTCTAGAATAAAACAAAATATTTTCAATAGGTTTAGACTTCGGAGAGTAAAAATATGACTCTAAGATATATTGGCTCTGAACCAGCAAGCCCTTTGAAGTTAGAGAGACTTTATGGGTCAGAAGGTCCAAAGTTAGAACCCTTCTGGGATTTCTTTCTTCTAGACTTTGAGTATTTTTAATTAATGTTGGTATTCATGCATTTGCGCATGGCTCTAAAGACAAAATATTTTCAATCGTCTCCCTTGTTAGATTGTGTGTGTTTTCTAAAATTTATTTTCTTTTTTAATAAGTTTTTTATTTCATGTTTGTTTAAATGTTTTATTGGTTTTTTTCAATGAACTATAATAATGTTTTATGACAAGTGTGCCTTGTTGCGTGTCTTTTTTTAAATTCTATTACTAAAGTTTTCATTGGTAACTGTAGAGTCTATCTCAATTTAGCTCTCTACCTACTTTCTTCCTAAAACTTCTTAACTTCTTAACTTCTTTCCACTCCCTATTTAAACCCCCTTTTAGTTTTTTTCTCATCATCACTCTTTGTTTTTATTCAAATCTCTCTTTCTAAAAAGCTCTACCTTCCTTAATATCTTTTTAACCTCAACATGTTTTCAGTCTATGGAGTTCTTGCCCTCTCTCAATTTATTTTGACAAATTTGTTGATTTTAATGAATTCAAGACTCAAGGTCTTAATCTTCTAAGAGTTATTTATTCCCATAAGTGGTAGAATTACTTCAACATGCTTAACAGACCCATATATCTAGTTCTCATAAGATAATTTTGGACAAATGTGTACTTCAAGCAACTTAGACAGGATATTTCATGCATTCAGTCTAATGTTTTTGGAATTCCTATCATCATAACTCCTACTCTGATTGTTATGAAAGTTAAGTGCAAAGAGACTGGGGCCCATATGGGCATGTACCATATAGAAAGTCCCTTCCTTGAAGGCATTCTAGATAAGATCCTTTCCATCAAGCACAATCTTGCAATTGTCTCCTCCTTTCTTCGCAAGGAAAAAATCTGGCACCAACTGGTGATGTCAAACATTCAGTTACATAAAGATTCTCTAGAAACACTCACCTTTGATGATAAGAATCTAATCTTCTTCATCTTGTCTAGGATCAAGGTTAACCTTCCTCTCACTATCTTCAACACCTTTGATGGTGACTTCACTGGGGAGGGCCTTGTGGGTTTCCCTAACTTGGTTTATCATGCTTGTTTATTGTTATATGTTTGATTATCTGTTTATTTGTATAATTGTTTGTATGTCGCTTTTGGGTTGATATCTTTGAGTGGTGAGACAAAGTCCTACACCCAGACTTGAGTGAACTTGAGATAGGATAGTGATATGTTCGACGAGACTTATAGGGAGTTGAATCCTGACCAAGTTGACTGGAAAATCACGCTTAATTGAGGCCCTCTCGAAAGCCGTAATGTTGAACGAGTACTCGTGAAAACATTCACTATTTTCGATTGGAGCCTATGATATTGAAGACTGTAGTTACCTTTAACCCCACTTTGGCCTTTATTAGGATGTAGTGCGGGACGATGAGGGAGTACTCCCGAAATAGTGCTATGCGAAGCTACACTCAAAAGAGGTTCTCTTGAGAATATTATTAACCACCAAGTAATTGGGAAGTTGATAATATCTGGAAGATGGACTAATGACTTTGGGCACCTCTTTAGAACCTTGTTCTGCAGGTACAATCAACCTTTAGTCCACATCCTTTGGGAATGGGTATACCCTTTGGCTACATGCTCGTTGCAAACCTAGGATCCCCTTTATTTGTTTATCTTGGTGTCTCTATGTGCTTACTTGTGTTTGTTGCATTCATAAAGCATCATATTGCATTGGTTTCATGGGATTCCTAGTTTATTTATAAACATTATAGAAACCAATAGGGATTACAAAATAAAATATTTTGAAATATTCTTATAAGATTCCTAGCTTGGACGACCTAAGGAAGTTAAGGGCATTGATTGAAGAATCAAGAAAACTCAAAAGACAAATACGATAGGCTTCCATTATCATTGAGGATCAAATGAAGTTCAAAAGACTCTCATCAATATTGAAGATCCAAGTAAACAAGGGTTTCCTTCCTTATTTTCCAACAAGAGATAGAGGATTTATTTTCCTCTATCACACTACTCCTTAGAAGTCGATCATGGACAACTTATCTTCAAGAAGATTCAGTTAGAAGAGCAAATCAACAAGCACGATGAAGGACTTCCTTAGGACTTATTTAGCTATTATGTCAAGACTCTTATAAGAATATTTATTTGTAGTCGATATCAAAAATAAATAAATAAATGAATTTTCTATGAGTAGGGTTAACTTCGAAAGCATACTCAGTGAGATAACGTTTCCTGACTTCTGTGAGCTATGCTCAATTTTGGTATTGGCTTTATCCATATCCTAACTAGTGATTTCGGTCACAAGTTATCGTGATATCTCTTTTCAAAAGCTTCAAGACAAACATGTGTGTTGCATAAACAGTTTTGAAATTAACATTTCTGACTTGCTAACTTTGCTTGATATCTTAGAAATATTACGTGACGACATTACCGATTGAAATTTGAAGGTTCTGCTAACCTGGGGCAAGTTATTTTCCAAGTGGTTTGTTCTGTGAAAATTTGACTTCGCCTAAAAGAGCTATTCTTGAAGACTCAGCCATAATACCGTCAATCAGGGCCAATTACGTCGAGATTCGGCGAATCTCTCCAGAGAGTTTGAAAATAATGAGACGCCATGTTTTCTGTAAAATCCTCATGGAATGACTTTATTTTCTCTCATGAGCATGTGACTTAGGGCATGAGAAACGAAGACTATCTTATCCACTCACAACAAATTATTATTCAAATGGTGACTACTACGTAGTTCATCAAGACAAAAGTACTTTGTTTTCATGACATTCGTCATGTCCCCGGTAAATTTTACTTCAGGTGGTCATTCTCTGATGAAGCTTGTCGATGCCAGAATTTCCCAGTGATTTGTTTAAACTTCACTTTCCCAATGAAGTGGATAATATTTTAATCCTCAGTGAATCTTCTTAACTTCACCTTCCCGATGAAGTGGACGTATTTTTCTCCTCAGTGGATCTCTATTAACGCCAACCTTCCCCAGCGAAGTGGATGTTTATTTCATCCCCGTTTGAAGTTTCGACTTTTGCACTTTCAACAACCATATTCAACCAGGTTTCCCCATTGAAGTGAATATTTATTTTATCCCCTGCGAAATCTCGATTCGGGTATCTCTATCTACAACTCCAGTATGAATCTCTCCAGTCAGGTGGATATTTATTTATCCATGGAATTCTTCAATTATGGGATTGATCCACCCCTGGTATATCTTTATTCTCATTTTCAACAGGATAACCACGACTGATCCAGATGTTACACCCTAAATGGAATACTCTCTATTCCCCATATGAGTTTTAAGATCTTGAAGCGGGATTGTGATCCCATATTCAGTTCTCCATCTATCCCCAGTGGTACTTCTATCTTTGAAGATAGGTCGGATGTTTGTTCTGAGACGTTTATTTCATCTCCGGTTGCCTTTTGTTGTTTGTCTTGTCAGCATAAGCATACGCATAGCATATAGATAGATAGCATAGCATATGCATTTTTGCATCTTTGCATTTGTCTGTTCTGTCTCTTTGGTCGTGTTTGTCTCCGAGTGGTTGGGCGCGTCTTCTCCTTCCAATTAGAGTTGTCAGCCCTAGGCAGTAAAAGCGCCATATTTCTATTTCCCCGCGAAGTTTGATCCTCGTGGAAGACGGTTATTTTAGTACATCCCATCTAAGTTCATACCTCAATGGTCGAGTCTTGTTTGACAGTTTCTCTTTGGTTATTTACCGAAGTGAACTTCGGTCCTTGACAATCACATTATGGACATCTCCAGGCTTTTCAACTTGGATCAAGTGTGTATTTATTTTGCACTTTACTCCCCAAGAGAATCTCTATGAAGATCGTCATTGAAGACGGATATTTCTCCAACAATATTACCAGATTTTCTCAACAATCTATATTTGAATTGCAAGCAACTCATTTCAATCAGGTCTTTTTATCAAGATGACAAATTGAAGTCTCCTCAAGGCAGTTTGTCCATCCCTAGTGAGTTCATTACACCAGACTAATTCCATCAAACGGCATATCTCCCGAGAAATTCGGTGAAGCTTACTACATTTGATCAATCTCTTTATTTGAGACGACATTTTGCAAATCAACCGGCTTACCTCTCTTCCAAAGATCCCCGATGAAGTGTTACAATCTCTAGTACATTATGGCGTACAGCCAAAATCCTACAATCTACAATGACATATTTCGATCCCCTGTGAAGATGCTCTCACGAGTTTTCATCATTTCAGGTAGAAACTGAGACCAGCTCATGGCATCCAGACCATGACGCTCGGGGAGGTTTATTTTAACTCTTTTCAAGATTCAAACAAGAAACTGAAACCCGTCCATGGCAAACAAACCATGAGGCGTGGGGAGGTTATTTCGAGGAACTAAGACCCGTTCATGGCACACAAACCTTGAAGCTTGGGGAGGTTTATCTATCCTTTCAAACATTTATTCAAAGACATCTCTTTTCCTGGAAAATCTCGACAGTAGATTTCCAGAAGACCTCGGCAGTAGGTATTTCTATTTTATTTTCTGGCTAATTTCGGCAGAAAATTACCAGAAGACCTCGGCAGTAGGTATTTATATTTCATTTCCCGGAAAATCTCGGTAGTAGATTTCCAGAAAACTTCGACGGAAGTATATCTCCAGCAGCTTCAATATAGAATCTCGACAGCAGATTCCATAAAAGTTTTGACAATATACTTTGGCAAAAGTATTCTCAATTAAAATTACAAGTGTCGACAGTAGACTTCTCCAGCTAGTAATTACATTTGACATATCCAGCAGGTTCTTCAAGTGGTTCTCTCACAAGTTCTTCACAACATGTTATAGATACCTTATGATTGTCAATCTTTCCCTGTGGAGTCTCGCTTTGTTGAGCCCGTTCTTCCCGTGTGATGCGTCTAGGTTTTTCTCCTCTGTGGCGCCATTTCTCCGCAGACCTCGGTCTTGCATTATCATATCATCTCATATCATATGCATTCCGCAGCTTCTTAGGGCCAAAAATTCGTGTAATATTTGTATTTAAGTCCCTCCTATCTCGTCGAGACGAAGATTTCAATCTTCATATCTCCGGATAGGAGAAACTTAAATAGGGGCATCTATCACACCCTAATTTTTTACCATAAGATTCCACCTCCTTGTGCTTCTTCTTGCTGGTTTTATTTTTGTTTTTGTATGCATAATTATTACGACTGACTAGTGCGTGCAGCTGTAGTAATCCCAAGTGGAGATGGCTTTCATGCTTACTAATAAATTATTAAGAGGATTCCAGGGCAATTGAAATCTCATAAATTCCTCGAGGGTACTTCAAGAATAGGATACCATGACATTTGACTTCTAAGGATATTCAGAAGCAAGTTGACATAAATATGGAGTCGTGATCAAGCGATGAAGGACCAACGATGCTTTCTTTGGCAAAACCATTAGTGCATTTCTAAAATTGGCAAGACCATAATTTATTTTTTTAGTACATACAAGGGTTCCACGCAAGGCAGACTGTTTTTACAAGGAGCGTGATTAATCACTGTTGTTTACAACTTTTTTCCAACAAATTCAAAGGTTAACCAAGAGTGCATTCTAACCAGAAGTGGACAAAATACCATTGTGAAATGTTTTCATTTTAAACGCCAATTTATCATATAATCCAAGTCATTACACAAGAAATACACCTCCTTAATTAAGGGTTCTAATTCCCCAAGGTACACTTAGTATTGAAAGCACTCAATTAAAGTCAGGCTTAAAGCTTTGAAGAAGAGTCAAGGAACTCGCTTCAACCGTACAACACTAAAGCTATACAAATATGTCGACAAGAGAAAACACCATATACAAAACTATGCTTCCGTAATAGGTGCGTGCACATGAATGATTACATCAACAGCATGGAACAGCTTGGCGGACAGTTTCCTCATTAGAGCGCTCAACACCCTAGCAGCAGCGACATTTTGTCTTTAACTTCAGCAGCCATGTCCTCAACATCAGCAGCAGTGCCACAGCTTACGACCTGCTCAGGGAAAAATCAAGAAAACAGACACCACCTGCATCAAATCCCAAACACCATTAACATTGGTTAGGTTCGGAAAACATGTGTAAATCAGATTCAAGGAAGTCAACATACGCTAAGGTTACGGCCGTCGGCCCCATTTGAAGAACAGTGGTGGTATAAATGGAATCCTGTTACAAAATTTCAATGAAATACATAAAGAGATGGTAAAGAGACACAGCAATGTCATGAATCAAAAGTTGAACAATACATCCAAAACAATAACTAGATTGTTGCCTAGAAGCGAAACTGACGCGGAACTCCTTGAGGAATAAGCGGCTTGGTTATAATCCATTGACAACATACGTTTTCTATTGACGGAGCAACCGGAGTAATCCATGACCGCTACCCCTGCATCTTCCTGTTAACACAATAACTTATTGTCAAGAAATTAAGTTTTGACGTGCTCAGTTGTTCGAATTCCAGTTTCACTCCTAGCAATATTTGTGGAGAGCAGTGGATGTATCTGTTGCTCACCCCTTCCAAACCAACAAAGCTCAAGCAAGTCATCAAGGTCACTGAAATTCTACCGTTCATGAAGGTCACAACGTCCGAAGAAGCCTCTAAACTCCATGCCGCCATCCCGTCTTCACCACTGCAAAAAGGAAAACAAACTTCAGCTGAGTAACACAGCGTAACCCAACATAATCAGTGAAGTAAACAGAAATGAAAGAACATAAGAAGAGATGCCATTAGCAATGGTATCATAAAAGCGAAGCCACGGAAAATGAGATAAACTGAATCATACCTCATAGCGCTCGAGTCGGTACGAGCCGCGAGGAGAAAACTTTTTTGTATCCTATGATGGAGATTTGACGGCAACAACTCCGAACATATTAACATCGAGTTTCGTCTTGGCACAAATGCTCCTTCGAAGGACTATAAGCAGCAGCCTCATTTTCACACTTTTCTTTAAGTTTCTCCGAAGCCAAAAAATCCTGAGCAATCTGCCGTCAAAGCTTCGTTGTGCCGCTCCAATCTCATTTCCAGTTCAAACTTACAGGGGAAACAACTGCGTTTAATCAGAATAAGTAGAAAGTACCAAGGCATGAGCTTAATCACGACAATAGAAGAGGAAGATGTCAGTTGAATCGAGAACGAGGTTCAGATTTTCTTACCAGCCTCGAATGGTTATGAACAGGGTGCCAGAAGTGGTATCTCCACCTTCAAGTTTTCCTGGCATAACTGGAACCGCCGATGTGGATTTGTTCAGGTACTGAGAAGTCAAGTCCACCATTTCAGTTTGCACGCGCACTCTGAGAGTTTGTCCTCAGAGATGACTATGAATGGATCAACCACTGCACCTTCAGAGACCTGTAATTGAACAATAAATGTGCAATCACAATTTGAGATCACAGACAGGTTTCTAATACATTCCAAAACAAGTGAGAACATGTTTCTCTAAGAATGGAAAGTAATTTACCATATTGGCTACAAGATCAGACATATCAAACGAAGATGGAAAGTACAATAAATCCTGCACCAAGAGTTGAACCCGCGTACGCCTATAAATTGGAAAATAGACGGAGCAGTCAAAGAAGACAACAATCCATAGCATCCAGAATTCCACAGAAATCCCAAAATTCAACCAAAACCTAAAAATTCGTGAGAGAGAACTTAGCTTTTAAGAACTTCGCCGTCAACCAAAGCCTCGCCCTCTACCGGAGGCTCGTCACAAAACTCATTCGCATCCGCCATTTTTTCTCCTTCAGACGCCACCGCGAAACCACCGGCGAAGCCATCGTCATCGATATCATGGGTAACGCTTTCTTCAATTGACATTTTCAATTCATACTTGATGTTTGTTTTGTGGGATTTTGCTAGATTTTATGAGAAAATTGAGAGCAAGAAGGATGGAGAATTGGAGGAAGAAATGAATGCGAAGAAGATGAAGAGGTAAGAGAATGAGGATCGTGAAACTAATTCGCGAAGAGAAGAGGAAATCGTAGAAGGAGAAGAGTTAGAGAAGAAGAAGACGAACCAGAAGGGGAAATTGGGGGAACTTGGGTTCTAGGTTTTGTTAATTTGATTCTTGTATGATATAATACAATGCCTGGGCACACACACACAATAAGGTGCACCCCCACCATATCACCACACATCACCACCTGGATCCCATCGTACGATCCGTGTAGCACGCACCCACCGTAAACCTCTCACGGCCTACCGCACCAAATCAATCGCCCCACTAATTAATTCCTTAATCTGCATTAATCCACCTAATCATCACTTTTTTTGTTTATTTAACTAATTAACTTTAATTAACCTATTCTTAAATCAGCTTTTTATTAAAACAAACAAATAACCTTTTTTAAAGAAATTATCTTTCTAAGTAATTAGCATAAGTAACCTATTTTAATATAACTAATTTAATTTTAACAAATCAATTTATTCTACCCAGTTAATTAGATAATCATGTGATAATTTTTCCTTTTTTCTTATAAAAAAATCTGTTCTATTTTAAAATACCCTTTTAGAATAAATAATAATATCGACCCCTCTTCAACTTAAATTAGCATCTTTTTATAATAAAAATTAAAATTGTTTGTTTGTTTAATAATAGATAAATAAAAAAACCACTTCTTATTAAAGCTAATTTTCAAAACAAATAAAAAAAATAAACAACCTTTTTTTAACTTTTACCCCTTTTCTTTTTTAATAACTAGAAACCTAAAACTTTTTCTCAAGTTTATATATTAATCTTTTTCTATTAAAAAGAATCCAATTATTATTTTAAAAAGAACTTAAATAAATAAAAAAATTATTTAAAACTAATAAAATAAATACCACTTTTCTCTAAAAACAATCTCACCAAAATATAAAATCAATCTCCCTAAAACTTAATCAATCACGTACCTCTCCCGCATCGATTCCACTCACACATGCACAATTCACACACTTTAGCGCTTTTATGCGTTTATGTATGGATTTATTTATCGTCTTTATTTTCCGCAATTTACCTTTACCGCAATTTATTTTATCGCATTGCATTGCATCCAAAGGAAGAACCTGCGCATAACCTAAACAATTGTGCGTATGCATATCATTTGCATCATACTCCCCATGATCCTTGATCCCACTCAAGTCGATCTTCCAAGTTAGACCCTACTCCATAAGGAGGACCTTTATCTTTATAACTTAGACAAACACATTCAACTCAATTCAAACTATTCAAACATATTAGAGAATAAGATGTTAATCATCTTAAGCGAGATAAAACTCCTACCCCATAACAATTCAATCAATATGTAGGGACTTTGCCTTAAGAGAGATAGAGGCGTACTTGTTGACAATCCGAGTACTTGAGCCCTTCTCTTAAGACGATGCAAAGACTATTTTCCTACAAAGTTGTGGTGGTTAAATCAAGTAATCTCCCTTAAAATGACAACTCATCTTTTCTCCTAAAATCAATCAACCAACTACCTTTATCCCGTAGGAACTTTGACCACAGTCAAAGAAATCCTCAAACCCTTTAGGGGAACTACAGATACTCTGATTCCACTCCCGTCAGGATATGTAGGCACAAGATGCGATATCTTATCGAGTATACTTAGAAATAAACCCCTAGGTCTTTTCATCCTTAAGCCGATAAACATTAGCAATAAAACAAACATAAAACAAGAGGTTCTTGTAGAGTACTACAGAAACTTAGGATGCTAGCACCTTCCCTAAGTTTAACCAACCCCGAACCTATAACTCTCTAACCTTTGCATTTGCATTGCATTGTGGGTATTTCGATCTTTTTCCCTTCCTTTGGACAAATCAAAGACCGGTTGTAATGAATTAAAGATTCAAGCTAATCAATAGCTTGGTATCCTAATTTCACTGCGACACAAAGGTATTCCTTGCTATTTCTTTATATTATTTCTATATGTGAAAACTTTACAATTTTCATTTTTACTTATTACATGAGGTAAAATTATTTATTTTAACTTGTGTATCTTTTCACATGTGCATTATACCTTATATTAACATGTCTTTATAAAGCTTTGTGGAAATGTCTTTGTGGTTAAGAGAAAAAAGGTTGTTGTTTTTTGCATGCAGTAACTGGTTACCTGTTTTGAGTAACCGGTTACCTCTGTTTCATTTTCAGATTTTGTGGCTTTTTGTGAGGAGGTAATCGATTACCCATTATTAGTAACTGGTTACCACTGAATGATCTTCAATTTTTTTAAAAACCAGAATTGAAAAGGTTAACATTAATTCTAACTTTATTTTCTCTTTCCCACTCCCATAAGCACTTATTTATTCACTTAAAGGCTCTCTTGACTCTTCAACAGTCTCATCTCACTCTTCAATCTTCTCTTTATTCCATTCAAAGGTTGAGTAAAAGCTCATAAAACTCCATTAACACTCATTACTCTTTAAATACCTCACCAAGGCTTCTCTCTTCTCATCCAAAATCAGAATTTCACTCTTCTTTGTCCAAACCCTAGAAAAGCTTCAGACGTCATCCATGGCACCAAAAATGCAGAATCAAGGGAAAAAGAAAATGGGAGAATCTTCAGAACCTACAGAAGCTGAGCAACATTAAAAGGTCAAGGCAATGCGACTCAATTTCAACACTCGCAACTGACCGCTCATGCCGGTAAAGTATGTCAATTTACCTTCCTTTCCTACTCATAGCTTTAATTTTCCAGAACTGCTTAGGAAACAAGGTGTAGAAAACATTGTTAGCAATGTTGGACCGGTTTATCCGTACTTAGTAAAAGAATTTTATTCTACACTAATTGTTGGACATGATGATGAGGGAAATATGGGCATGCAAGCTTCTGTTAAGGGTGAAACCATCACTGCAACTTTAGAATAATTGGGACTGTGTTTAGAAATTCCATCTGAGATGCTAGGATCAAAATTGGTTTTCAATTGGAAGAAGCACCTTGGAATGAGTTTTCAACAATGAACTATTATATTGAGATTCCCAAAATTACCTAAGAAGAACTGATGAGTAGGCAAAACCCTGAGTCTTCTCGTGTAATCAAGTTGGCAAAGAACCTTGAAATCCTAGTAACAGACAGTCAATGTTATGTCGGATGTTATGACATCCGTTACTGAACAGATTATTAAGCTAAGCAGTAAACACTTAAAGAAAGCAGTAAATAGCACAAGGAATTGTTTACCCAGTTTGTTGCAAATCACACCTACTCTGGGGGCTACCAAGCCAGGGAGGAAATCCACTATAAGCAGTGTTAATGCAGAGCCAAACTACTAGTTTGCACTCCTCACTTAAGACCTACCTAATGCAATTTCAATCTAACTCTAGACCTGAGTTCATACTTACTCCCCCTCAATCACAGTAGTGATATCAACTAATTAAGTTACAGATTTAAAAAGAAGACACACTTCAAACAAATCTTAGTCTTGCTTCACAGCTTCAATCAAGAGACACGACACTCGTGCTTAAAAGCTTAGAGTGACACAACCAACATACAACTCAAAATCACACTAGTCCAATACAATCATCTAAGGGATGATTGCCTGGCTCACAAGAATCCTAAGACACAAAAACACACGTGAAGATTAAATTACACAAACAGAATTCTTCACTCAAAATCTCTGCACTTCAATAAGTGATGCCACTCTTATTTATATGCAGCGCATGGGCCTTGGACCTAAGTTGCACAAATTAGGTTTAACCAAGTTAAACCACTTTCCATAATTCAAGGTGTTATCAAATAGGTCATAGGCATTTCATGTTATGCTCAGCACTGCCTAGAGTCTCGCCTGAGATAACTAAGGAACCCTAGCAGGTTTCCTGAAATCTAGCCTGAGATAACTCAGGAACCATAACAAAAAAACAAACACGCGCCCTTGCTGGCAGCTACCTGATGTCATAACATTCAGCATGACATCCAATACACTTTGTTCTAGCTAACCAAACTTACCCAATCGTACACTACATAAGTATGTCATGACATCAGTCAAGATATCTACACACAGCAATGTTTTACCATAAAATGCAGCCAATCAAGAACATCTATAAACTCCCCCTTTGGAAAAAATTTGGCTAAAACAATCTGTCACCATATCAAAGTACACAAGCAGCAGAAAAACTAACACACACAGCCAATCATGCAGAGTTCCTACCAATCAACTAGACCTGCTATACTGCCATCATACATACTCATATACAATATTCTGGATTATGAATGTCAAGACATCTAGGTTAACATCCTGAAAAGCACCTGTTCCACAGCACAAAACATCACCTGTTAATTTTGACTGCAGATGTCACAACATTTAGTGGAACATCCTATGATACTCCCCCTTAACAGATGCATAACACACCATGGCACATCAGCCAAACACAACCTACCAGCAACCTGCAGAAACACACACTACCACCAACAACTAGGATACTCCTAAGTTCCAACCAGGAACACACACACACTCAACATTAACAGCAATACCAAAACACACAGGAGCAACACTTGCTCATAATAAAAGACCAACTCCAGCACATCAGTATACCTGCAAATCAACTCAGAGCAGCTACATATCATCTTCCACCTGTGAGACACATACACCTAAACTTGTTGTTCAACTACTTCTCCCCCTTTTTAGCCACAAATTTAGATCATAACTAATGAATTAGCATTGATCAAAATAAGGTTAGAAACACATATGTTAAAGTAATATTACAACACATCAACCCATAATAGCTGTTCACAAAATATTTGTTCATACTGCTCCCCTTGTGTGGCAAACAAAACTAAGAACTCTAGTCATCAGACTCATAGCCAGCATCATCACTATCCCTTTCTTCATCAGTGCCATCCTCAAAACTGGCAGTTGCTTCTTCTGACTCAGCTTCATGGTCATCACCTTCCCCAAAACCATCATCCTGCTTATCCTCATCATTGTCAACAAGCTCAGCATCTTCATCCTTCTCAAGAGAGCTGATCAACTTGTCTAGAGTCAGCTTGCATGTCTCCAGCTCTTTGCATGTCTCCTTGAGCATAGCAATGACTTCAGCTTTCCCTGTTTTTGAGTTCCCCTTGGATGTCTCAGCAGAAGTCATGACAATGTCAAGAACATGAGTTCCTTGAAACAGCTTGTGATGAAAAGACAAAGGACTTTCTCTATTGCACACAGAGTCATTGTCTTTTAGGATATTAGGATATTGATTCAATATGATCCCACAGATAAGAGATGGAAAAGCAATGGGGCCTTTCACACTGTAACTTCCTGCATGCTTCATTGTTTGATCAAGGATGTAGGTCCCATAATCAAACTTTCTCTTGGTTCCAATAGCATAGATGAACTTCCCAAGGACATTAGCAACAGTGGATTTGTGGTTTGTGGGTACCCAGTTGGCAGCGCCAATCTTATGCAACATAGCATACTTCACACTTAGTTTACTGGCAACCAGTTTTCCTTTTAAATGCCAGCTTTTGACCTGGTTGGCAGTTATAACTTGACATACTTTGTTGCCAAAAGCAGCTAGATCAGGTTGAGCTTCATCCGATCTTCCTAGATAGTTATTGATAACAGTTGAGGAGAAGATAACACACTTTTCTCTCACATACACTTTTCCAAAATCATTTGACTTTCTATTAGCATGGTCTTCTGATAGATTCACAATGAACTCCTTCACAAGTATTTCATAACACTTAGAAAACTAGGTGACAGTCTTCATTAACCCAACTACATGAATCAGATTCATGATCTCCTTACATTCAAGAGCATTCTGAGTCAACTCTCTTTCCAAGGCCAACCTATTCTGGTACACATATTTCCACCTGCTGACACTAGAGGGATAATGAAACGAGATATTATCAATAGGAACCTCAGATACACTAGCAGCAAGTTTGCTAGTTGTTGGCTTCTTCTTGGGTGGGATGTCAGTGATATCACAAGCAACATCTGAGTCTGAGTCAGATTCAATACTTATTTGAGCCTTTCTTTTCTTTGGAACCACCTTGCTCCAAGCTTTTGTAGGGCCAACATGAGTACTTTTTGACACATCTTTCTTCTTGGGAGGACTCTGAGCAGCTGCCTTCTTTCCTTTCCTAGTCATGAGCCTTTTGGCTATGCTAGGGTTGATAGTGGATATCAGATCATTATCTGAATAGTCATTAAGGTTCACTACATCAGCATCATCATTCTGGACATCATCATCATCGTTACCACCTTGCACATTATCATCACTCTCAGCAGTTTGACCCTTATCATCATTCTTTCCTGAAGTCGTACCCATGGTTTCAGCATCTTGATTAACATCAGTTCGTTGATCCAGATGGGGTGCAAGAACCTCAGTGTTAAGATGGATGGATATCCCAGGCACATCATGTGGTTCATTCAATATCCTAGATACGAAGTTTGCAATAGTGTTGTGGACATACCTAGAGCCTTCCCTACTGGTATCCTCCTGAGGGATGGAGGATGAAGTGTGAGGAGCCTAACCTAAGACTAATTATTTGGGTCTTCTTGCATGTGGAGTTTGTGGCTTCTTCACACTCAGACCTTCTGGGGTCAACATTCGCAGAGGTGCCACCTCAAGAACCTGGTTAGGGTTGATAGGGTCAGTTCTAGTACCAGAATCCAAATCAGCGATGGAGGACATCTTCTTGGGAGAGATAAAGTCAGGTTGTTGAGACATTTCAGGAGACTTTGACAATGTAAAAGAAGGTTTTTTGTGGCTGTTGAGGGAGGTATGTAAGATGAAGGAGTGGTATGGATACCAAATGAAGCAAATGTATCGTGTGAAGGGGCTAGAGTGATATAATTACAAAAGAAGAGGGAACTTGAAATTTTGTCCAATCAGACGGTGATTAATATTTAGCCCGTTCAAAATGTAATTCCCAAATAATATTAATTGCTATAATTCCTTATGGAGACAAATTCCCAAATTTCCACTTAACTTCTCAAATTGAATACCATCTAGATCTTTTGTCCAAATGTCAGCAAGTTGTAGTTCAGTGGCTACATGCTCCAGGGTAATCTCATTGACTTTCAAAAGATCTCGTCTAATATCAATAATTCTGCTATGCTGAATTGAGTTATTGATGGTAATAAGAGTGTCACAGTATAATGTCATGACATTCTGAGTGACATTGTATTCCTCAAGTTGGTCATCAATAATGGATTCCATCAAGTCCATGTTCAATAGTTCAAGACTTTTGGAAGTTTTAATATATGACATCTTGGTTTCTTGCCAACCTGACATTCACCACAGACTTTTCTTTTATCAATAGTTATTTTTGGAATTCCTTTCGCTGTTTCCTTGGATATGATCTTTTTCATCCCTCTTAGATGAAGATGTCCAAGTTTTTGATGCCACAGTTTAACCTCCTTTTCTTCCTTGGCCATAGAACATACAGTGGAGTTACTTGAGTCTTTAGGCTCCCACAAGTAGCAATTGTCTTTAGATCTAGACCCCTTCATGACTTCCTTATTTACTCCATTGGTGATAACACATTCTTCTTTAGTGAATTTGTCGTTGAATCCTTGATCACATAGCTTACTGATACTAATAAGGTTTGCAGTCAGTCCTTTCACCAACAAAACATCATCTAGATCTGGAACTCCAGGACAGTCTAGTTTTCCAACACCTTTGATTTCCCCTTTAGCTCCATCACCAAAGGTCACATAACTAGTGGAGTGAGGCTTGATGTCCACCAATAGGTTCTTTATTCCAGTCATGTGTTTAGAGCAGCCACTATCAAAATACCAGTCTTCTTTGGCCACATCCTTAGCAACCCATTTTTGTTTCTTGATAGGAGTAGCCTGTTTGGGTTTGACTTGATGAGTGTGGCTGGGAAATCCATGCAGCTTGAAGCAAAAAGGCTTTATGTGTCCAAATCTTCCATAGTAGTGACACCTCCACCTTTGGAATTTTCTCTTTGTCTGGTTCATGTTTCTCTTCCCATGATGTTGTGACATTGGTCTTGACATCCGGTTTTCCCTATGATTCTCAGGTTTATAACTCTTGATCTCCAAGATGGGTCCTTTTTCACCAACAAAATCTATTACAGACTTGTCTCTCGCTTTCAGACCAACTTGTAGAATTTCTTCTAAAGTGTCAGTCCCATTGTTTAACATCCTGATAGATTTTGACATCTGATCAAGTTTGGAATTCAACAACCTGACCTCACTGTTGAGTGAGTCTATGGTTTCAAGATGCTCTTTCTTCTCAACCTTCAACTCCTTTATGAGTTTCTTTTGCTTCTCCCTTTGTTGGCACACTTCTGTACTTCTGATACACAGTTGTTTATATGAGGCTACAAGTTAATCAAAAGTCACCTCATCTTCACTAGAATCATCATCAGATACACATACACTAGTTAGTGCAGTGACATGTTTTGCAGATTCTTCTTCTGATCCACTCTCAGAATCTCCATCATACCAGGTGACAGTTAGACCTTTCTTTTGCTTCTTGAGGTAAGTGGGACATTCAACTCTAATGTGACCATAGCCTTCACATTCATGGCACTGAATTCCTTTGCCTTGGTTGGACTTTTCTTCATATTTACCTCTTCTACTGATGTCAGAGGAAATGTTCTTGACATTAGGTCTAGACTTCTGATCTATTCTTTTTATCAGTTTGTTAAATTGTCTTCCAAGCATAGCTATAGCTTCTGATAGATTTTCCTCACTTCCACCATTTCCTTCATCTGAGTCATCTTCAGTATTTGATACAAAAGCTATGCTTTTGTTCTTCTTTTCAATATTTTCACACATTCCCATCTCAAAGGTTTGGAGAGAACCAATGAGTTCATCAACCTTCATGTTGCTGATATCTTGAGCTTCTTCTATAGCAGTAACCTTCATGGCAAATCTCTTGGGCAATGATCTGAGAATCTTCCTTACAAGTTTTTCTTCAGACTTTTTTTCTCCTAAAGCTCCTGAGGTATTGGAAATATCAAGAATATTCATGTAGAATTCATGAATGGCCTCCTCCTCTTTCATCCTTAGATTCTCAAACTTAGTAGTCAGCATTTGTAGTCTAGACATCTTGACTTTATAGGTACCTTCATGAGTTGTTTTGAGAGTATCCCAAACCTCTTTGGCTAGTTCACAATGATGCACAAGTCTGAAGATATTCTTATCTATCCCATTGAATAGAGCATTCAGGGCCTTAGAATTCCCAAGAGCCAAAGATTCTTACTCTTTTCACCATTCTTCTTCAGGTATTAGTACAGTTGATCCATCTTTCTTTGTCTTCACTGGATGTTCCCATCCTAAGTTAGCTGCTCTCCAGGCCTTGCTATCCAGAGATTTCAAGAAGGCTATCATACGAGGTTTCCAGTAGTCATAGTTAGATCCATCCAGAATTGGTGGTCTATTTCTAAATCCTATATCCTTGTCCATATTACCAGAATTTATCTTCCCTAGATCTCACCCAGAAAATAACAGGCAAGGTGCCTGCTCTGATGCCAATTGAATTCCTAGTAACAGACAGTCAATGTTATGTCGGATGTTATGGCATCCGTTACTGAACAGACTATTAAGCTAAGCAGTAAACATTTAAAGAAAGTAAAAAATAACACAGGGAATTGTTTACCCAGTTCGGTGCAAATCACACCTACTCTGGGGGCTACCAAGCCAGGGAGGAAATCCACTATAAGCAGTGTTAATTCAGAGCCAAACTACCAGTTTGCACTCCTCACTTAATACCTACCCAATGCAATTTCAATCTAACTCTAGGCCTGAGTTCCTACTCACTCCCCCTCAATCACAACAGTGATATCAACCAATTAAGTTACAGATTTAAAAAGAAGACACACTTCAAACAAATCTTGATCTTGCTTCACAGCTTCAATCAAGAGACACGACACTCGTGCTTAAAAGCTTAGAGTGACACAGCCAACATACAACTCAAAATCACACTAGTCCAATACAATCATCTAAGGGATGACTTCCTGGCTCACAAGAATCCTAAGACACAAAAACGCACGTGAAGATTAAATTACACAAAATAGAATTCTTCACTCAAAATCTCTGCACTTCAATAAGTGATGCCACTCTTATTTATATGCAGCGCATGGGCCTTGGACCTAAGTTGCACAAATTAGGTTTAACTAAGTTAAACCACTTTCCATAATTCAAGGTGTTATCAAATAGGTCATAGGAATTTCATGTTATGCTCAGCACTGCCTAGAGTCTCGTCTGAGATAACTAAAGAACCCTAGCAGGTTTCCTAAAATCTAGCTTGAGATAACTCAGGAACCATAACAGAAAAACAAACACACACACCCTTGCTGGCAGCTACCTGATGACATAACATTCAGCATGACATCTAATACACTTTGTTCTAGCTAACCAAACTTACCCAGCAGTACACTACACAAGTATGTCATGACATCAGTCAATACATCTACACAAAGCAATGTTTTACCATAAAATGAAGCCAATCAAGAACATCTACAAACCTCACAGTTAGCGATCGGTTGTTGCATTATATTCTTGCATATGTTTTGGTTCCTAAGCATTATAATCACTCTCAGGTGAGTGATATGGAGATGCAATTGTTGTTTGCTGTCAAAAATAACTTGCGGGTAAATTGGGCGTATGTCATTTTGCAACATATGGGACACACCAGGACTTTAACAGGAGGACTTCCTTAGGGAAGAATAATCTCTATCATTCTGGAAGCAAGTTTGGTTTGACTTCAACGAGAACCTAAAACTATGATGACATCCAAGGTCAACGAAATCAACGTTTCTACGGCAACTAAGAACACAGGAATTGTTCAGAATGATGCAAAGCGGTTTGTTTACAAAGATGATTCATCTACTTATACTTCTATTCTGATACCCGAAGAGGGTTATACAAATGAACTGATATACAAAAAGCTTGTGTCACTTGACACCAAAGTGGATCTAAGCATTCGAGAGCATCGGAAAGGCATGGAACTTATGAGAAAAATGTTAAAAGCATGACCATGAAACAACAACAAGCCATTGAAGAAGATGATGGTGAAGAGAACGAGATGTCCGAAAGTGATTAATTCTTGTTTACCGTTTCTATGTTTTTAAGTTTGTGTTTTTAAGACTTAATTATTATGTATTCGTGCTTACGTTTGGTGATGTAAAAACCAAGTACAATGTTCGCGTACCATTAACTATGTTTCTTTCATACAAGTGTTATGTTCGTAATGTTTCTATGTTTCGTATTGTGATGTTTTCGTGTTTTAGTTTAATTGTCCATCTTTCTGTGTTGCTTTTCCCATCCTTTTTGTTGTTAACAAAGGGGGAGAAGAAATACATGTGTGTATTATGTTCTTGCTTTCTAACAAAATTGTGCAGAAAATTATTAAAAACTCTCTTCAATCAATGATTAAGGGGGAGCACTATACGAGGGGGGGGGGGGGGGGGTCGAGCATTTGTTAGAAAATCGACGAAAAATGAATTTTCAAGCAAAGGTTGTCATTATCAAAAAGGGGGAGACTGTAAAGAAAATCTTTTCAAGCGATTTTGATGATGACATAATCCACAACATGCAAGGATGGTTTCACAACTTCAAATATATCAAGTTTCAAGCAACTCACTTTCATTTCACTATGTCAAAGCTTGATCAAGAAAAAGTAAAGTTCTACACATGGGAGGTGCAACACTTAAGCTATTATATACCTTACACAAGTTTTCAACTTTATCTCTTTCTTGCATTTCATGAAAAACCTTTTAAAATTCATATATGCAATTATGCCTCATATTTGAAAAACTTGTTTCTGGAAATTTGTACTGAGTAACCGTTTACCCAAACCTGATAAACGATTACCTGTTGTGAAATTTCAATTTTTTTGGTTATGTTGAAGCTGGTAACCAGTTACCCACTTATGGTAACCAATTACCACTGGCGCTGCAGGCCAGAAAGGTGCATCTTTTGGCATATAAATTGTTTTCTTCTTCTTCTTGAACCATGGCATCCTTCTGCCATTATAGCTCTTTTGAAAAGGTGTTAAGAGACATATATATACCTCTAAACTTAGATTTTGAATCTCACCTTCTTGCAAAAGAAAAATTCAAATATTTTTCATCTCTCATTTTTTTCATTTTTCTACAAGTGTCAAAATTCTGAATTTTTTAAAAGAGTGAAACTTGCATACTTCAATTTCCAGAAATTCATTATAGTTTCATTCTTACTCATTTGAACACTTGTTAAGATATATAAGAGGTGTAATATCAAGAGTAAGATCAATCGGAAGATTGATATATTGAAGACAATTTCAAATCTACTCAAACAAAGTTATTCATTTATTCTTTTGATTACATACTTAGTGTTCCTGGATTGTTGGGATTAAGTTTGTAAGGGTGTTACCTTGATGTCCAGGATTGTTGGAAGCAAGAGGTCCACATTGAGAGGATTGTTCTCATTGGACTTAGTTGAAAAATCCAAGAGTGTGTTCTTGGTGGTTTGATTGTTTTGTGTCTATATAAAAAGACTAGGTAGAAAGTCTTATCTTAGGACCAAATAATATTGAAAAATCTATTTTGTGTTGAAAGGGGAATGGAGTACTCTCGGGATGTAAGGGGAACCAGGATATATTGTCGTGTCTCTTTTACTTTCCACGTTTATCGCATTCCTCACTTAGAAAATCTTTAGGAAAGTAAAACAAAATTCCTACAACAAGACCGAAATTTTTTAAGTACCTAATTCACCCCCCCCCCCCCTCCCCTCTGTAGGTGCATTTTTCACTTACATCAAAGGATAGGCAATGGGACTTACTAATTGGAAAGCTTGGACAGTGAAGAAATGCCTAAGACTTGGAATGTAATTAGTCTTAAGTTTTATCTTAGTTAGATAATATAACAAATGTAGCAAATAAATTGTAGGATTGTACTCTTTTCCCTTGAAAGGACATAGGTTTTTAATGAGGCACTCATATTTAAATAACTATATCATGTAAAGTATATAAGTTAGTCCTAGGATGTAATCGGCTTTGTACTGGATATGCGCACTCAATGCCTCTGGACAAAGTCCAAGTTAATATACCTCTGGCATAATCGACTTTGTTTGGGCTATGCGCACTCGATGCTTTTGGACAAAGTCCAAGTTAATATACCTTTGGCATAATCTAATTTGTATGGGATATGTGCACTTGATGTCTATGGCCAAAGTCCAAGTTAATATACCTCTGGCATAATCGAATTTTGTCTGGGCTATGCACACTCGACGCCTCTGGCAAATTCCAAGTTAATATACCTCTGGCATAATCGGATTTGTCTGGGCTATGTGCACTCGATGCCTCTGGCCAAAGCTTTGTTCGGGCTATACGCACTTGATTCCTCTGGCTAAAGTCCAAGTTAGTATACCTCTAGCATAATCGGATTTGTCTGAACCATGTTAATATACCTCTGGTCAAAATCCAAGCGTACTTGATGCCTCTGGTGAAATAAATTGTACCCGCATTACCCTAATAAACCTCAGATCAACACCTAAGCAGTGTACATTGTCGTATTTAGTTTACGTTGTCGTATTTCTAGTTTAATTGAAACATAAGACATCGGTTCCCAGAATAAATGGACATTAACAAAATAACAAGCATTCAGCAAGCATCGGTTATCCATACAACACAAATATAACTTATGAAGTTCACCTTGGGGCGTAAAACATGCAACAAAGAAACATAAGTTCAAAAATTATTACAAAGGCACATCAATCATCGATGGCATGTCCTTAACTTAAAAAGAAACAAAAATAACATGATTTTTCAACATCCTTAGGAATGTAGGGTTGGTAGTCGGCATGTCTTCTTGGACGCAATCCTCAAGAGAAGCTTCTTCCAGGTCCACTAGCTGACCGTCCACCACGACCTTAAAGAAATCCATCCTTGACACATCAAGATTAGGCTTGAGCATAATGCTTGGGCTTTAGCTCTGTCGAAAGCCTCATCGCCAGTAGAGAGAATATCCATCTGAGCTTCTTAGAGATATTTCTTCATAGCTTCATTTGTGGGCTTAGTTTGCTCCAATTCAAGGAGCAAGTCAGCGTTAGATGTCTCCAACTCCGAGCATCGGGATTCAGCGATCTCCTTTTGCTTAACATGTTCCTGCAATCGAGATTTTCAGGCCTCTTTTTGCTTATTTAGATCCGACAGTTGTTTGGTTAACTCCTCGAACTTATCAGTTCAAGCCTTCAAATCAGCGTTCACCAGAGCGATTTCTCCTTAAAGACGAGTCTCATTTTTCTCATGGGCTTCATTCACTTCGAATAAACCTCGGTCATCACCATGCTTCTCATCAACTAAGCACCCAGATTCTGAGTTATTTTTTGGGCACCAATGGACTTCACTTTCTCCACGTCTTCATTAGCATTCAGGTTATCATAGAGATACCTCAACCCGTCAAAGTTGTTATACCAAAAATTGAATTCAGAAGAAGGATAAGATTGATGAATTGAGTCACTATATGAACCTTGCATAAGGTTAGTAATGATAAGGTCGTCTTGAATAACATTGTCATTCATAAGAGTCTCCTTTTTCTTAGGAGAGGGTGGATTTGAACTCTCAGGAGTAAGAGCAACAGAAGACTGGGGCTCCAATAAGGCAGGTATAACCTTAGCAATGTCAGGTTTCTTTCTCTTAAGAGATTTGGCCCGGATTCCCGAAAGATCGCTCATGATGGCGGCTTGATCTTCACGCCTCACTCTATCCTCATCCATCAACCTTTTCTGCTCGGAAAGTTTGAGGTTGGTTATTTTAGCTGGAACACAAGAAAACAGACCAGTAAGAAAGTGATCAATGTTATATAAAAGCATGATAGTATACAAGTAAATATATATTACCCAGGAAATTAAAAGTCCATTCAGGGTCATCAGACATCTGTAAAAGGTTTTTCACTTTCACTAATTGGAAAGCATCCAACACGGCCAAGGATCAAAGTTCCAGGTCATTAAGTTTATCGTAAACAAAATCGAAGATAGATAAAAGGTTATGTGTCTAGTAAATCAAAAATTGATGGTTTCCATCTGCGTCATACATAACTTGTGGGCAATCATTTCCCTTCTTAACATGAAGAAATTTGTCTTTAAAACCCTTATAATTAGTAGTGTATGCATGTAAGAAACTCTTTCCTGGGCTACCACTAAGGGAAACCCAACCCCCATTTTCTGCACTTATAACTTAAAAAAGGAAAAGAATAAACCTACAATTGGTACTATACTCACAATATAACAAACGGTTTCAAAGGCTTTGATGAATCCCCAACCGTTTGGATGTAGCTGAGAAGGAGCTATGTTTATGGTTTTAAGGAGATCACCCTCGAAATCGGTAAAGCGAATTTGGACTCTAAAGTCTTCAATGACTCCCGAGTAAAAATAAAAGTATTCTTCATGTTCTTCGTTGGGACGAACACTACAAACCATCTCACCCGCTACACAGGGTTCAAGCACAACCTTCTTCATTCCCAGTTGAGGAGATTATAGTAGCCGAACAAAGCTTCGAGATATAGCTTTCATCGATAATGCTATGATCATAACTCAAAACCTCTTTATCTATCAAAGACCCAGTTGCATCCATCTGAGTATCTAAAGAACCTGAGGAGAGAGGTTCTATGTCATTGTTACTAACAAGAAAAAGGGTTTCACCATAAACTTCCCTAAGGATGCGATCAAAGTCTTCTCTATTTAAAAAACCATCAAACTCACGCATATAATTATTCCAGATCCTTTTTCTATCACTAGCAGTAAAAGAAGTTGAATAAAAAATATAACAAATAAAAATGGAAAGAATTGTACCTTGAATGTGGGAAGAGAAAGGAAAATTGAGTGAAGCTCTAGAGACGAAGATCGTTTGAAAGAGTGTCTCAAAACACAAAAACTAGTTTTGTAGGAAAAAAAATAATGATCAGAAAGAATTGGAATAGAGAAGTAATGATGAAGGTAGGAGTTCCCATAAATTCATCATGAAAAGGAAAGAGAAAGAAAAGCTTGTCATCATTAAAAGCTGACATAAGCGTTGGTTAAAAAAATTTCGGGATTATTTGCCTGAGTACTACATTTCATATGAACCTAGTACTCGTGGAGGCTTCTGTACATCCCAAAAATTATGTTGACTAGTCGAGATGTCAGCCCGGTAAAAACCCTTGCCTACTTCCAGGTCAGACTCCAGCAAAGGATGGCCGAATGAATGGTAAGTACTAAATTGTAGTGATTTTTAGTGTGAATAATTGGCACTTATTGGCTTGATTTGTTTGCTTTCCGTTAATAATCCCCCCTTTTTGTATACATTTTGTATAATTTACATATTGTTGTATATTTTGCGATATTGTGTACATATCAGTAAGTTTGATAGTTTTTCATCTGTTTGTATAGGTAATAATTCATGGTTAAAGTATGAACCCTTTTAAGCCAAGAGGGATGCTTCAAATGTAGAATTTTGGAGTTTTTAAACTGGCAGTTTGATAGGTACTTTAAATGAGATCATGCTTAGCGCAATCTGAGGGCACTTGGCGCAGTTGTAATTTTTCAATTTTATATAAATACCCCTCATTCATATTTTTTAGGTTATGGTTTTGGGGATTTTTTGCTCCCAACTCCATCAACACTATTCTTTGTGGAAGTAAGCTCAGAAACAACACTTGGAGGATGCATCTTGACGATCCGAAGTCAAATCCACTTCAATCGGAGTTGACAAACCATGAGATTTGTGTTCTTCTTCTTTCCTCTCTATGTATTTTTCATTTGTTGGGGTTGTTGTATGTAATTTTACTTTGATTGTATGTGTATTTATGGATCTTTGTATAAAATCTCATTTACAATTCTTAACCGATGTCATCTTTGCTTTACTATCTATCTTAATGGGTTTGGATCGCTATAGACATATACTTTTCGAACTCGACCTAAGATGTACGTCTATTGGTTGTGGGAAGGTCTAATATTCACACGTGTGTTTTGGATCTTAGTGCTCCGTGTTGTTTAGTTGCGTGAGACATCACCTCCGAGAAAATACGGTTGATCTCTCAACATTTGCGTTAGACATAACCTCTTGCTGTGAGCGATATGTGGGGATTTTAACGAGTGATTTAGGTTGCATGCATATGATCCATAGATCTTTTAGTACATGACGGGTAGAACAAAATACAACTCTTGACGAATTATTTCTCGTACTTTATTTACTTGTCATATGTTTTTCTTTTTGCATTTTTATCTCAAACCAAGCTTAGAAACATAGAGATTATCGAACGAAACTTTTTCCCTTGCACCGATCCCTGTGGAGACGATATAAATCCCGGAGGAAATTCTTTCGAAAATAATCTTTGCTTGTCGCTTTACCGCTTCAACAATGAAACACAAATAAGTCGAGCTTGTTCTAACCTAATTAGGTCTTGGTTATATAGGACGAGATGGTAATAGGGATCAGATGACTCTCCAAAGGGCACGATGGCCGATTACGAAAGAACAATAATGATGGGAGAAGTTACAATCATTGAAGAGGCAAATGTTATAAGGAAATCATTATAAAAGCGACAGACATTTTGGAAGAGAGATTAGCAAAGAGAGACCTATAAATAGGGGGTGTTGGAAAACAACAAGGGACAACCAATACACAGAACAGGCACTCATAACCATTCATATAAGGCTCTCTTTAGAAAAATAGCAAAGAATTCAACCTTTTAGTGTTTTAGCAAGAACATTGGGCATTTGGTTCATGACGTCCCAATCTCGGCAAAAATCGTCTTTACTATTTCCCAACCAACTCTTCAGTATAGCATGTGCAGATTCAACTTTGTTAGTTTTTGTTTTGCCAAAGTGTTAAATCTGATATGTCCATGCATAAACAATTGTCTCTTTAACCTAGTCCAAAATAGTGCCCTCAGCATATTTCAACAAATTTGATATCTCACACACACACACACACACACACACACACACACACACACACACACACACACACACACACACACACTCCTAGAATATATTACAAATTCAGTAAATAATTCTTTCATGGAAGAATTTATCATACCATTCCATGCATCCATTATATTTTCCACCATCACACAAGGTTTGAGCATTTTTCCATATTCAAGTTTGACTTGTTTGGTGCCTGCCATAGATTTTACTAGACTTCTCACATTTTTGGTTATGTGATATCTACAAAGTAATGCGGAAAGTGTAGAAAAAAACGTTGCAACCGAATTCATCAATGTGGTGTTATGGTTAGTGATTATTACTTTTGGTACACTTTCTTGATTCTTCAACATAATCTTGCACATTTCAAAAGCCCGTGTAACATCGTCCTCTTTTTCGGATTCCAAAATTGCAAACTCGACTGAAAAAGTCATCTTCATAGAAGTAACACCAACAATTTCCGGGAGTGAAAGTATATACTTGTTTGTTTTGTATGTTAAATCAATTATGAGCACGGTGAGAAAAATGTTGAACAACTTGATGGAATCGGTTTGACTCCAAAATATATCTCGAACGGTGACATAATCTTCATAAACTTTGTACCTAAAAACATATGTGTCATCTTTCAAAAGCTTCAACGGTTGTTGCATTTCAGGTGTTGGTCCTCTTACGGCCTTGTTATTTTGAGCACACACGTTGTATATTTGCTTGATATTTGAAACATTTAGATGTCTTTTTCCGTTTCAAAGATGTGAGTATGTTTTTGGCGTAACCATGCTTAATGTCATGTGTGAAACAAGTTCCCTCTCCTTCACAACAAAGCGACATACAATGGGATGACTGACTAGCTTATGAATCAAGACATGATTCTGTAAATCGGAAATTAGATTAGATTTTCATGTTTCATATATCATATGGTATTTGCGCAATTTAAACAGGCACGCACCTTTTCTCAATCTCGTGTCATCTCATTTCAACTTCCTAATCCGTGGTTGGTATGTGTCACTTCTTTCGCATCTCATTGTTACGAATTCTCGTCTTCTATCTGAACCATTATCGGACCTTTCGATTACAATGCCAAACCCCAATTTCGCAGCCTTCATGCAGACTCATTGTAGCATATGTTCACGAACAATAAATTCTTATTTATTTGTAAATTGTGCATGAACATCTACCTCAACAATGAATGGTCGAGCACCCGGTTTAACATCAGCATTCACTTCATCCGGCTTAACATCATGTTTCACTTCAATCGATTTAACTTCCACACTCACAATAGTACTAATAACAGAGAAACAAATTCAAAACTCAAATTATCAAGACATTCCAGATATGCATATCCGGACCATACCATACTTCGTCCATAGATGCATATCTAGATTCAATGGTCTTTTTTCAGCTTAAAACCAGATTAATGCAAGGAATTAAGGGCAAAATGAATGAACTTTACCTGCAATTTCAGTTTCTTTAGGAATTAAGGGCAAAATGAATGAAATTTACCTGCAATTTCAGTTTCTTTTGCTCCCTTTGATGTGACGAAATGCAAAAATAATATTCTGATGGTGTAAAGTTGATTGAGAATGAGAGAAACTTTTTAAGAGTTTTAAAAAATGGAAATTTTTTTTTCAACATACAAGGTGGTATTTTATCCAATTTCTCGCTTGACATTTTTAAATATACATCTCCAAAAATATTACTGAATCGTTAATTAAAAACATCCAAGTGAGTAAAAACCCGTGGAAAGAACCATGAGAATTCAATTTTTGGATTTATGTTTTTTTTTTTTAATGTAATTTACACTCATTTTTCATAATCTATGTAATTTACTCACGGCATTACCGTGGAAATTGTTAGAAAGTACACTTTAAACTTGCCTAATAAAAATATTTGCTTAAGATGTTTCTTTAGTCGACTAGGATGTTAAATCTAACTGACTGAAGAAATCTGAAGAACATAATATCAAGGTAAGAAAACACACATTAAGCTTAGCTAATAAAAATATTTTAAAAAAACCTCTAAAGAATGAAAGTTTTCTGGGATGTTACATTCATCACTACAATCATCTCTCTGAAGACTACAAATAAATAGATTCACAAAAATGAATATAATTAGTCTTCCAAAATAGAAAATATTGAAGCCATCTTCTTATGTTTACTCTTATATTGTAAGCGCAGTTCCAGTTGAATCTCTACCTTATACCGATTTCTTTGGGTTTGGATCCTCTCCCACATTTTTCTCTACAACCGTCAGTAAATTTTCTCATTTCTTTCATTATCTCTCTCTCCTCTCGCTCACATTATTTTTGTTAGTGAACGATGTATGCATGAGAGGATCCATGTCTGATTTTTGAGCACCATGAATGACGATATTTGCATCCCCACAAAAAAAACTTGTGAGGTCCCGATAAAGCTCACGTTGCAAAACTTTAAGGCATTGATTATTATACTGGTGTCATTGTACAGATGATACCGCTTCTATGGCACTGCCTAGGGGCCATGCAGCTTCAACAAGAGAATTGTGATATTTAACTTGCTTCACTAATGTAATCTGCTGCAATGGATCTAGGCCTGCCAACAAAAGGAAAGAAATCAGCGCAAGAAGAATATTTTATAGATTTCGCAAAAAAGGATCATCATCGCGTACAGGAAAACCTACCGAATCCAAAAACAAGCAGTGTATACTGGTATACAAGATCCATGCATAAATATGGAAGGTTCCCTTCCTCGACATTTGGATAAGTGGATTTGGCATCCTCGAGTTTTGTTTGACAAGCTAGCTTTGCTGCTTTCTCAAAATCCACTGGAAGAACCTTTGCGACAGGTGACTTTTTATCAGCAAAACCAGCCTAGGAATAAATAGTATGGTGATTAGCTTGAGTATGTTGTTGCATTAAAATAAGGGATTAACATCATTAATTGGTTCGAGATTGAATACATTAATAATAAAATACCTCTGCGGCCCGGTCGAAGAAAAATGAAGCTACAAAAAGGTTCTTCTGTCCATCGCCGCCGCCACCATTCCATATCCCACCAAAAGTGCACTTCATATGTGTACATATTGACTCATTAACCTTGAGAGTCTTAAGAGCTATGTCTTTACATTCATTCAAGCTTGAGCCAAAAGGGGAGGATGAGGCCTTAAATGACTTTCCTCCATAATTGTACGACCCTAGAAGAAAAAAACAAATGTATAAATATTTAAGAAAAATGTCATTTGTTCTTAAAATCAATTCAGAACCAGACATGCAGAAAGCAGAAGTTATATTCACCATCATAGCCAGTTAAAATGCAAGGGTTTCCAGAATCATCAGAAATCTTTAAAATCTCTGCCCGAGCTGCTAGTAAACCATAGCGTAAGTAACTGAAAGAAAAATGTTAAGAATTAATGGCCATGGAAGATGGAATTGTATTTTTAAACATATACCTATCTGAAAAACATCTCAAATTTCCATGTCAAGAGCGAGAAGAAAAACCTGTGAACATAGAGGTAATATTTCCTTCCCCTCAGGAACATCTCCTTGACATATGGGTCTTCTCCATCGGGTACTTTTGGAGCCTTGGTAGCATTTGTCTCTGAGATGGCGTATGCCATTTGAACAGATCCGCCTCCAAGATCAACTACCCCGACAGTGTCTGAATAATCTCTTCCCAACTTTCCCAATAGATAGTTAATAGTCACCTAGAATAAAACAAAAGGAAAAGGTGAGACAAACTAAATGCTTTAAATATGTTTCCTTGCTATGTATGACTTTAGTTGCTAGGATGGTATATGAACAGTGTATTTCAATAACTTGAAGAACAGGTCAGATATCAAGCTTTCCAGAATTCTTTATCCTTACTTCAATACAGAAATACAGAACACATTTGTCTCCTGATAGGAGTTCCAATAAGCTCCAACGGTTTCCCCTTCTACAACAGAGCCGCTTCTCTATTCACTATATATATTTCTTTTAACTAACTGCATAACTACTCTATTTAGTCCAATAATCTACCCTTTATTCTTTATCCTACCAGTACCACCACCCCTAAAATGTTAACCTGGTCCTCGAGGCTGTAAACCAAAAACACATTTGTCTTCAGTTTGGGTCTGGATGATTCTCAAAACAGGAAAGTGGAATCCTGAATATCTACTTCAACAATATTTGGTTGCTCAACTTGTATTGAATGATCAAATGGTTTTGATTGTTTCTCAAATGAATATCTATGTATATAGTTGGTACTCGACTGTCTCTGGTGAAAATAGCCTCTTTTTTTCTTGTAACAATAAGGTCTAGATCATTGCCCTCATTTGAAACTTCATTAAATTTGTATACCATCTAACGAATTATTCAGAAGATCGTCTAACAAAGGAAAGCAAATTGTTTTGGAACCTAAACCATCTGTGTGGATAACTATTGTTGAACTAAATATGTAAATAGCACTATTTTAGGACAGAATATTTCATTCTCGGTTTTTTGCTTTCCATATATGCAGGATAGGCATGTAATTTAGTTAATAATAGATTCTATTTCTGTTTTCTCATGCATGCATATATGTGGAATATTCAAAAGTAATGACAAGGAAAAGGAAGATGTCAACCATACGATAATACAACTATAAGTATTGTTAATGAAATGGAGGAACACTTTTGGCATGATCTGCAATAGGAAAGTACCATTCGAGGACAAAAGAAATGCAAAATATAGAACCTACTATGCTGTTTGGGATTGAATGTTGGACAATATGGAACCAACTCGAAAGTAAGCTCAGTGTCACAAAGAAGGGATTGATACGATGATTAAATGATTGCGCAAGAGAAGATAGGGGATTAAGAATACAATCATTAGTGAATATTGAGGTAGTGCCCAATGCAATAAAGGAGTAAAGTATTGTCTGAGGTGGTTTAAACATGTGTAGTAAAGAGACGTCATCATCGAGGATTGTTGTGGTGGTGAGGTGATGAAAACAAATGCTGAACTCTGATTCGAGTATAAGGAATTGCAATTCTTAAGGTCCAAACAAGTAATTAGACTAGGAAATTATCGAGTACACCCAAACAAGATAACTGGAATTAGAATGTCCAATTTCAGTTCCAAGGCTCAATTCCGATTTCCACATATAATTCCATAATATACCAAATGAGACCAAAAAGCATTTCTAAAAAGGTACTTCAAGAGCATGCATCATATTAAAACAACAGGATGCAAGAACCATTCTTCATGAAGGATTAGAGTAACAATTATAAATATAGTTGAGAAGGTTCAAACATAATAGTTTGGTACAGCCACGGAAATATACTCACTAATTTGAAAAGTAAACATTAAAATCCTGACAACAATTGTTTGAAGTAAAAAAAATAGAACCTGAGTTTCAAATCCTAATAAATGACTTAAGCAGAACATAGAAAACTAATGATGTAACTACTGTAGTAGGTTATATAGAATACAGAAAACAGATTCCACAGAAGCAAGTATCAGTGAGTCTAATATTCAATAATCTAACATTGTCAAACTTTCTTAGTTGGACTAGTTTGTAAAGATCATTCACTATTCAAGAAAATAAAAGAACCGATATAGACGCAAGTAACAACACATTCAATAGTCAATGGACTATTGCTCTATTAAGAGACAGAATTATATTTTCCTTGAGTAAAGAGCAATGCATCAGCAGACTCGGACTGTTCCTATTGTGTAACAGTACTTAAAGAAGGTACAACGTAGACAAAGCCTAAAGCCATTCTGGGGGAAGGACAGGTATAATTTTATTTCTAGCTAATTAGTCTCAAAAGACTTACATTATCATTTCTTAGTTGATGATATAAGAATCCATGTAAAAAGAGGGAGAATATTCTTCTCCCAATTTTTTCTATCAAAACCATTTGGAATTGGAAGCTATATGCTCAATGACACTAATTTCTAAATGTATTCAAAAGTTTAAGTCAACCAGTAATAAGTTCACAAAACATACCCATTGAAAAGCACCTTCTTGGGTTCCATCTAGCACAGCAACTGCACCAGGCTCTGATTTTAGAGTACTTCTTTGCTTAAGCAAATCTCGGACCTTAAATACACAAATCATGAAAGCAACATTAGAATGTTGAGTACACATTAGAATGTTGAATATGCACGCACCAAGCAATATTTACCGCTTGCAAGATCCTATCAGAAGCATCCCCTTCCAAAGCCCGCAATCCTGCAGTTGCCTGCATTAGCATAGTTAGGATACATATAATTCAGATGAATAAAAAAATGTACAGTAAAAATGTATATAAACTGTACACACCCCAACTCGAACGGGTGTCATGGGGCGATACTCCAAAGGAACGACACTTTCCGCTTTATCCAAGAGAGAAATAAGAGATCCCGCTGCCTGTCGTGGATCCTGTGCATAAGCACTCAAACCAGGTTTTATCTGTAACACAATAAAAATTATCAATACCAGCAAATTTACATTTGGAAAAAAATCAAAATCAAAATTTCGGTTCATGAAAATACATTTGAAATTTTGTGTCCAATTCACTTTGATAGAAATTTATTCAAACATTAATCACTTTATCTTCAACTCACTTTTTTCAAAATCAATTTTGTTCACGCACAACCAAACACACACTAAATTAATGAGTTAAATTGAGATTAACGACTTTCCATGCAAAATCTTATGAAGCATAGAAAAGCACATTTCACTAATTTAACTTCAACTTTTAGCAAGAATGAATTTACATAATCAATTCACTCAAAATCAATTTTCTTCACCGCAGAATCAAAGACACGCTAAATTAATGAGTTAAATAGAGATTAACGACTTTCGATTTAAATTCTTATGAAGCATGGAAAAGCACATTTCACTGATTTAACTAACCTGCAAGAAAACCTCGAGATCATTACCAATGTGAACAAGATCAAGGTTCCGATCAAAGCGAAAGACGTGAACGCGGCTACCGGAGCTACCAGCGTCGAAAATGACAGCAAACGAATCGGATAGTTTACGATCAGGAGAAATCTTACGGTGCGTTAGGGCGTAATCCTCGATGGATTCATTGGAAGAGGTGGAAGGTATGATGTAAAGTATGAGTGTGATGAGGAGCAGAGGGAGTGCCACCATTAGACAGGCGCCACGGAATTGGTAGATCTTATCGATGAGCGACTCTTGCGCCGGCGCCTGTGGCTGGCGGCCGGAGCGCTTTAGCATTTGTGTGGTTTCGAGTTCCAGATCGGCGGTAGTTTAGTGTTGTAGGAGTTTGGAAGATGACGGTGACCGGTAACGAATATTGCCGGTGCCGGAGATAGTTGCGGTAGCATTAACTGCTTCTGACACTTGCAGTGATTTTAGTATTGATGTTTTAAAAGAAAGATATTTTCTTAACTGTAAAATAAATATTTTCTAAATCAATTCTAAGAAATTGCTTTTGAAAATAAAATAAGTTTTTTTTTTATAAACAATCAATTATATTGAAATTATATTAAGTAGAGTTCATCTCCGAAATACTTACCCATACAAAAGAGAGAAATCGATGACAAATCAGAAAAAAAAAAATAAAACGAGAGAAGAAATAGAGAAGCAAGAATGCCAAAGAGAAAAGAATCAAAGACGTTATTAATATTTATCTTCTAATCTTACCGATGGTTGTTTGGAATCTTGAAAATTGACTTGAAATTACTCCAACAGTTTCTTTCGAATTTTGAGTTGAATGTCTCAATCCTCCAACTTACCTCCCACAAAGGTCAAGTTATTCCTACAAATCCATACATTCAGCAAATGGAAGCCCTGAAAAAATTAAGAAGATTCACATAAAACTTAGATTTGGTGAAAACGCAAAAGAGATCAAAATGATTTTGAATTGAGTTTTTCTCCTTTACTATTCTAATTACAATCAAACAGTGTTCTTTAGACCAAACAATTGTAGCAACAAGACAGTTTAAGAAAAGATGGATGTCATCTTCAATACTTAAGTCACAAAAAACGCACTTCAAATTCTAATTTTTTGAAAACCATGACCTCCATCCATTTCATCCATTTATGCTCAAAGTTCATAGACTTCAAAATATGCCTTAAGTAGTTCCAAGAGATATGAGCGTAAGCTTATTTAAAGTTGATCTTCACAATTAAAGAATCCTTCTTGAATCTCTTAGCATAATCCATAACCTCATTAACCACCAACACTCCATATTTAATGTGTCTTTGAGATATGAAAGTTAATTGACATTGTGAAACTAAATCGTTCACCGCCTTCTTAAGTCTTGTCGCCAAGAGTTTGGATCGAATCTTGTAAAGACTTCCTATCAAACAAATTGGCCTATAATTATGAAGTCTTTAATGATTAGATTGCTTAGGGTTTGAGGCAAGAAACGAGGCATTTGCTGCTTTGAGGAGGGGAACTTTCCAATGGAAAGAATTGATAAAGCTTAGAACATCTACTTTAATAATCTCTCAAATGTTTTTGAAAAAATTAGACCAAAGTCATCCAGTCCAGGGATGACATCACTATATGCAGTCCATATCACCTCTTTTACTTCATCTGCACTAAGGGTTCTTTAAGAAAAAGTCTCTCTTCTTCACTGAATTTCTTGAAATCAACTCCTTCAAGAACCAACCTCCTCTGAACAAGCTCACTAAAGATAACTTCGAAATGTTGATATACTTCCCCTCTAATCTCATCCACACTCTCCTTCAGGCACGTAGATAACTTCAAAGCAGTAATATTACTTTTCCTAAATCTTTGCTTCATACAATTATGGAAGAATCTAGAGTTGGAGTCCCTTTCTCTAATCCATTGGTGTCTAGATTTTTGTTGCAATATACTCTCTCTAACACTCGTGGTTTGCCAAACTTTGGAGGAAGCCTCCTCCCTAGCTTCTCCAAATGAACAAATGTGAGCACTTGAGTTAGCCTTGGAATCAATGTTTTTTAGAGATGTCACAGGTTTTTCTACTTCAAGATCAAGGATGCCAAAAGTTTCTTTGTTCCAAACTTTTAGCTTTCCTTTCAAACATTTCAACTTCACATTTAAAACAAAACCTGGAAAACCTAAAATCTTCAAGGATTTATAAGTCTAATAAGTGAAATACATAAATTCCTCGTGATGTAGCCAACAATTAAAGAACTTGAAGGGCTTTAGGCCCTAATTAACGATGTTGCCTTTTACCCAAATAGAGCAATGGTCTGAAAGGTCTCTACTTTCTATAAATTGATTAGTAATGTTCCAAACATGCATCAAACCTTTTGACGTTAAGAATCTTTCAAGTCTACTCATGGCTAGGGATGGCAAAGGGTAAGGTTTCGGCATGGTACTATAGTATTCATCCTCATACCCGCAGTTTTAAAAAATTCTCGTACCCGAGTTCATACTCATGTGGGCACCAAATTTATGCATGTGTTTGTACCCTATGGGTAGCTAAGTACCCATACTCAGACCTATTTTTATCCGTATTTCTAATAAAACAGTATCAATCAATTATAATTTATCATGTCATTTTAAGATTTTTGCAACATCAAAAAAATTCAAAGATATTATTGTTGAGTTAAGAAATAAACAAACACTTATGTTGAAATGGATACAAGTTCAATATAGATGTTTTCAATAAAATCGATAAACATACACGTGTAAGTTATGAGTGTGCCTAAGAGGGGGGGGGGGGGGTGAATTAGGACTTTAAAAATTTATCTGGTTTTTGTGTGGTGTAAATTTCTTTTCTTTCTTGATGTGATAAGTGATGAAAGCTATAAAAGTGAAAAATAATGAACATCAAGAATTATCCTGGTTCCTCTTACGCAGTAATAGATTTCAATATTGTTAGAATTTTATACAAGCCTATTCTAGACTTTTATACACTGGGTTCTAACCTAATCACCAAGAACACTCCTCTTGTGATTTACAACTTAAGAAAAGAAAACAATCATTCATTTTCTTACATCCTTGTTTCCAACAATCCGGGACAACAAGTAAAATAACCTCACCATCTTATATCCAACAATCCTGAAAAAATAAGATGTAAATAAAGTAATGAATTTGAGTAGTTGTAACACCTTGTGTGTGTGTGTGTGTGTGTGTGTGTGTGTGTGTGTGTGTGTGTGTGTGTGTGTGTGTGTGTGTGTGTGTGTGTGTGTGTGTGTGTATATATATATATATATATATATATATATATATATATATAATATATATATATATATATATATATATATATATATATATATATATATATATATATATATATATATATATATATATATATATATATATATATATATATATATATATATATATATATATATATATATATATATATATATATATATATATATATATATATATATATATATATATATATATATATATATATATATATATATATATATATATATATATATATATATATATATATATATATATATATATATATATATATATATATATATATATATATATATATATATATATATATATTATACAAGGTGTTACAGCTACTCAAAATTCATTACTTTATTTACAAGAGCTATTATCAATAACAATAATAATAATATCATACAAGAGTTATTATCTAGTACTGACACCATCATAAGTGTCTATTGGCATAATTTACATAGTTGACCATTTTACAAAAACATAAAAGAACAACAACGGTACAAGATATGAAAAGTGCCCAACATAAAAATCTAAGATTAGAGTATAATATCCATCATTGTACAATATACATAATACACAGTGGAAAACATAATCTAAGCTTCTCTTGAAACATCTAAGCATAACTTCACTTGTAAACTAAACCTTCAAACAACACCTGAAAAACAACAATAATAATGGGGTGGAGTTCCCCTATCTTATAGGTTCACTCGGCTCTACAGGGTTCTAATTAATTTCTATCTCAAGTTAAAAGAGAAAGGGATAAGAGTTGAGTTCACATAATTCGCAATGTATGGAAACATGTCTCTTGAGTCCACCAACTCAAACAATCACTAATCAGAAATTGTACCAAGGCATCCCTTTTTCTCGTCTTCTCCTACGTCTAGGACTTTCGGTACGGGTCATGTATCCTTGTAATGTACTTTGATATACAAAATGGATTCATATTCAAGGTGTTTTCCACATGAATCGTCGCTTCCCATGGGATTACCCCCATATCAAGCATTTTACCCATAGGCTTCATTCGTACTACACACGGGAATCAAACCTATCAAAGTAATAGTGTGTACATTCCAGAGGAGCGCTCTACATAAGCCTCAACTCTTGGGACAACACATCTCAATGGATTGTTTCCGACTATGTGATAAAAACATATCATAACACCGAATGGATTCAGATTCTAAGGGATAACATCAACCTTACGAGTCGTCTCTTCCCATGGGTATACCCACATCTCAAACCTTTTACCCGTAGGTCCCATTTTCTTATGTAATCACTAAGGATAGCATGATTGTATTCAAAAATTACAAGGCATCACATTCTCCTTGACCATAAATAACACAACCCATACATGTTTCATACAAAATTCTCCTCACAACTAGGCAACTAATTGTCAATGATACACCCTAGGCATCCTTGCACAAGCATTACCATCTATGTTATTCATCATGACCGAATCATCTTACTAATTCATTTCTTTAGTTAATATCAAGGGTTTCCTCACAATTCTTATAGTCGTTTAAGCATGTTATCACACAATCACATTCATATATATCATGCATAAACACATATGGTAACATAGTATAATGCATCAAGCATAAACATTTCACATAAGGCATAAAATCATCATTATTTCTCTACCGACATTCTCGGTTAATTTGTGATCACATAATAGATAGGTCTTTCGGAGCCAAGCCCCTCACTAAAGATCAAACCAATCACATAGTGCTCAACACAACACAAGGTGTTCATCTCCACCAATTCACGTAATATTCCACATTTTTTAAATTCAATGCCATCCTATCAAACCAATGCATATACTTCTTATCACATAGAGCATTGGAATAACTTTCCAACGCTTCCGACTGTGCCTCAATCCAAGTTACGGTTCAAAAGTTATGAAGAAAATAAGAAATGGGAAAACACAAGTATGTCATGGTCGTTGTGCGACGGGAAGGCGAGGCTGATCGCTTTGAGTTCGTTGTGTGAGCTCTGGGCGAGGAAGAGGCAGAAACAATTTCCCTCATTCGTCACTGTGTGAGCTATGGGTGAATGCTCTCCTACTGCTCGTTGTGCGACTCATGCTAAACCAGAAATTCCAGTGCATGAAAGCAGGTCTTCGATGGCCAAAACCTCCACCCAAACCACCAAAATACATCCAAACACTCCAACAAACATGGTAGAATATGATTAAACATACAATTCATCAAATCATCATGCAACAACATCAAATTTCACATTTAAACATATTCATATTTTCCACAAAACCTAACCCACTCATTTCTCATTTTTTCCCCCAATATTATGATATCTAATGGAACTCACCTCTAGAACAAGATGAAGAATTTGTGATTGATGAAGATTAGATGCATAGACTTCCTCTTCTTTCACTTCTATATTTCCTTCTTCTTTTCCTTTCTCTTCTTTTCTCTTCTCTCTCTCTCTCTCTCTCTCTTACTATTTTTTTCTTTTTCTTCTCTCTCTCTCTCTCTCTCTCTCTCTCTATTTCTTACTATTTTTTTTCTTTTTCTTCCACCAAATATATATATATATATATATATATATATATATATATATATATATATATATATATATATATATATATATATATATATATATATATATATATATATATATATATAATAGTTAATGACATAAATGTCTCCCTTTGATATTTTGTCACCTAACACCAATTAACTAAATATTAGAGTTACTAAAATATCATCTCTTATACTTATTAATATTGGCTTGTCTCTTTTATCAATAATTGATCTCTTCAGAGTCCATTAGTTACTCTATTGGTCCTAACTGATCACATTTAGAGCACTTAAGAGCTTCAATTAATCCAACTGCCATAAGTTAGAGTGCATAGAAACTCAGTTGATCCCAACTAACACCTAATTGAGTATTTAAGAGAAATATGGGGTATTACAGTAGTAATAAGTTTGATAAACTAAATCTTGTATGTATGACTTCTTCTCTTCCAAATATGAAAGTTCAATATCATAAACTCTCTAAGTGCTCAATGTTGCTTTTAGAATGATATGAAAGTTTTCAAAAAAAACATCTAAGTCTGGAACAAGTGAATTGAAAATATATGTAGAGATTTTTTTAATAATATGATTGAATGAGGTAACCGGTAAAATGAAATTTGAATCATATTTATAAGTTATGAACAACTCTTGATAAAACATGGCAATGATTGGATAAAATTTCTGAAATAATGAAATTATAATTAAGAGATGCCATGAAAATGAGTGAATGAAGTAGTGAGCACGATTCATCATTTTTCAAAACATGTACAAATTAATTGCGCAAACCCTTCAATCTATTGCAATGACTAAAACCTTGGAAATTTACATTGTTGCAATCAATTGCAAGATTCAAAATTCTGTTTTCAAATTTCATTCAATCGATTGCAATAAGACTTAGATTGATTGCATGCTGAATCTTTTTGAAAAACTTTCGAACATTACGACGGAAAACACATATCACAATGGCTGACAGAGAGATACCACCACGTTGGTCCAACCGTTGTGAGATAAGGTATTATTGAATGTATGATGATTTCCACCATGGAAGTGCCACCGTGATTGTATCCATGTAGCGTGTTACCTACTACAACGGTTACTTTAAACAACTGTTGTGATATTCTTTAATGCAACATATTTAACAATGGTTGTGTTACAACCGTTGTGGTATATAGATCTGAGTTTATTATAAATTATGTGGAATGCTTATTTTGCCAATGCTCACTAAACACATAAGCTTCCAATCTGCACTAGAACATTATAATATGACAAATTCAGTTATATTAGAAGAATAAGTTCACGTTCAATGCTAGACAAGAGTTCTTCAACTTCTTATTCGTATTTTGTTAAGAACTTGGTTTAATGATCCTAGTTCTTCAACTACCTCTGCCTTCACCTCTAATTCTTTTTGCAAAAAAAATTATAGGTAGAGAGATAGGTGGTTGAAGATCTACAATCATTAAACCAAGTTCTAACTATCAACGAACAACATGCAGTTAATAGTGTGAAAAAATCTTGTCAAAAATTAAACATGTACTTATTTTCTAATACAATTTTATCTATCATATCATAATTTTCTAATACAGTTTAGAAAGTTATATATTTGGTAAGGGATTGGAAAAACACTCAAACCACATAATATATAATAAACTCATCTTTTAAACAAACATTAACAAAAACATTCATCAATAATAAACCATAAACAACAAACACGATACAACAAATATATCAAGTCATAAAATACTTCAGAAACATACCATACATGTCCCATAATGGCGTGTCAACAATAAAATAAGGATGAATATAAATTTAGACCCACAAACTTGTGTATATTTTGAATGAATGTCAATCTTGATCTTTGACACAAGTTTGCAAGGCTAAATTTAGCTTCGTCCTCTTTATTGAAAGAAACGTCCATACCTACAAGTCAAAATGAGAAGAAAATTCAAACATCATGAAACAAGCTATTGAAACAGATTTTGAAAAAAAAAACTATAGAGAAAATGAACCTGTAAATACTCATTGGTTAAGATTTGTTTTATGGTTTTGTTTTGAGATTTTCGTATGAGATAGACGAGTGATAGAGATGTTATGGTTTCGTTTTGAGAGAGACAAGTGAAAGAGTTGTTAGGGTTTTGTTTTGAGAGAGACGGTTGGTATGTACTGAAGCGATAGATACTTCCACTTATATATAAATAAAGTGTCACATTTCGTCACGGTTGATAATAAAAATTGTGGTGATATACAAGGTCAATAACATTTTTATCACGATAGATGGCTAATTGTTGATGTTGGAATTCGAACCATTTCACTCTGTGTACCTTTTCTCTACGATTGCTTCATTTGACCGTCGTGATATGTCCTCTAGTAAATACAAAAAAAAATGTGTCCAAAAATACTATTACCATGACTAACACTATGTTCGTTGTAAAATTGGTGTTACGAAAGATCTATTTTGTAGTAGTGTAAGTCCAAAACTTCATGAATGCATCGAAATTTTTTTTCAAGCAAGGCTAGTAAAATTATTTGAAAATTATTTTAACAAAGTATAAAATGAATTTTTTCAAATGCATGATCAAATATATTGAGGACTTTAAGATTTCTATGATAAAATTTCATATACCATAAATGTTGATCATAAGCAATTTTTTTCTTTTTCTTTGATAATTAAATTTGAGCTTTAAAACATTATCTTCATCAAAACTTGTTGGAAACTTGTCTTCACAACACGTGTGCTTATAATAATAAAAAAAAAATTATTAAGATATCCATTTCTGCGCTCATGCCCGCGTATTTTAGTGGGTAATTGTTTGTGTCCATACTCTTATTCATTTTGCAGATTTTTACCCTATTTATTGTGGATAATTTCGACGAGTGCCCTATAAAAATGAGTCAAATTGTTATCCCTACTCATGGTTGAGCCATTCGACTTGAACCAATATTACTTACCCCCGATAACAGGTGCATCAATCAACCTCATGGCCTCCAAAAACTCACTGAAGTCTAACAATTCTGATATATTGACAACATAATTCGCTCATTTCCTTTCCCCTCCTTCTTAATGCCATTGATATCCCCAACTGCATATCAATCACCCATAAGAAGTTTGATTTTAAAATCACACAATTAATTCCACAGTCTTCTCTTATTAGCAATGGCTCACAAAGAATAGTCATTAAAAAGATAAAATATCATTCTAAATCACACTGATCCCTATGACCCCTCTCCTCTAAAGCTAAAAGAGAGATGACAAATACTTAATTTTCATATAATTAGAAGACCTTTAGGTCTTCCAATAGAATCCTTGGAAGTCCATTCTACCTCACTACCACCCTCAAAGAAATTGCATAATCAAGGCTTGAGAATTTTGGATCGAGTTTTTCAATTATTAATTTATTTCTACTTAATTTATTCTCAACTTTTCAATTATTAATTTATTTATTTTGCATCTTTCATCATTCTTGGACATAGTTTAATAGAATCATTACTCCTCAGATTTAGATTTAAACACTCCACCTATTTCATTTACTATAATGAATTTGGTTAATCTTGTTTTACACAAAATGATTTGTTTTAAACAAAGTAGTTTGTCCGACCAAAAACTAATCTCTCAAATCAGATAGGATAACACAAAATTTTTTTTGAAAGTTTGAACACTGCATTTCTATATTGGATTCTTGAATTGAAAAAAAAAACTATTAGTGAACAACAATTGTAAACAAAATTCTTTTATTGTCAAACAAAACTCCATGAAGAAAAACAGAGATTTGAATCAGGTTAATCTTATTTTACACAAAATGGTTTGTTTTAAACAGAGTAGTTTGTCCGAGCAAAAACTAATCTCTCAAATCAAATAGGACAACACAAAAATCTTTCTTGAAAGTTTGAACATTACTGGATTTCTATATTGAATTCTTGAATTGAAACAAAAACTATTAGTGAACCACAATTGTAAAACAAAATTCTTTCATTGTCAAACAAAACTCCACCAAGAAAAACAGAGATTTGAATTTCATTTCATTGTTTCAAATTTATTAAATCTCTCTCTCTCTCTCTCTCTCTCTCTCTCTCTCTCTCTCTCTCTATATATATATATATATATATATATATATATATATATATATATATATATATATATATATATATATATATATATATATATATATATATATATATATATATATATATATATATATATATATATATATATATATATATATATATATATATATATATATATATATATATATATATATATATATATATATATATATATATATATATATATATATATATATATATATATATATATAATATATATATATATATATATATATATATATATATATATATATATTATATATATATATATATATATATATATATATATATATATATATATATATATATATATATATATATATATATATATATATATATATATATATATATATATATATATATATATATATTATATTATATATATATATATATATATATATATATATATATATATATATATATATATATATATATATATATATATATATATATATATATATATATATATATATATATATATATATATATATATATATATATATATATATATATATATATATATATATATATATAAATTTGAAACAATGAAACGAAATTCAAATCTCTGTTTTTCTTCATGGTGTTTTGTTTGATAATGAAAGAATTTTGTTTATATATATATATATATATATATATATATATATATATATATATATATATATATATATATATATATATATGTATGTATATATATATATATATATATATATATATATATATATATATATATATATATATATATATATATATATATATATCCATTTTATTAAATAGAAAGATCCAATAAATTTGAAATAATGAAATGAAATTCAAATCTCTGTTTTTCTTCATAGAGTTTTGTTTGACAATTGTGGTTCACTAATAATTTTTGTTTCAATTCATGAAAGAATTTTGTTTTACAATTGTGGTTCACTAATATTTTTTTGTTTCAATTCAAGAATTCAATATAGAAATCCAACAATGTTCAAACTTTCAAGAAAGATTTTTGTGTTGTCCTATCTGATATTAATTTTTGGTCGGACAAACTACTCTGTTTAAAACAAATCATTGTGTAAAACAAGATTAACCTGATTCAAATCTCTGTTTTTTTTTTCATGGAGTTTTGTTTGACAATACCAAATTTCAAAATAATATTTTCCTTCCAACTTGAATATTTTTTTGTTACAATGTTATCCTTTCTATCCAATCAAATAACTTTGTTTTGTAAAGTTCTATTATTTTTATCGACAAATGTCTCGACCCTATTTTGAATACAAGGGATTACACTCAAAAAGTAGGAAGAGAAAAAAAAGAGAGTTTATTAATGCAGTTGCATGGAGGATGATTATGTTATACTGTCTTCTTCAAGCTTTCTTCTGTTTGACCACTTTCGGTGGAGGAGGGAAGACAGCACGAAACAACCAAGCAGCAAGTATTGCTCCAATGAATGGACAAATCCAATATACATAGAATTGATCCCATGTGTGGTGCCAGTCGTCCAAATATGCCCAACCATATGCCTGCAAAATAATAAAGCAGCATGGGAATAATTAAACTATGAAGCACTAACACCGACACTGTGAAATTATGAAGCACCAACACCGACATCAAATACAATAGTCGGTGTTATGGAAGTGTTGGACACCCGATAGTTTGAGAAAATAGAATGACCAAATATAATCATGTGTATCATTATCATGTAAGTGTTGAATATCTTTAATACTAGAATGAAATTCAAACTTTGACTCAGACACCAGCACATGACTCGACACAACACCGATATTCAGGCACTAATTAGGATATTAAAAACATTAAAAAGGATAAGGTGTATTAAAGCAAAGAAAAAAAGCCATTTTTTAAAATATTTGTTTGACATGTATCATATGAGTGTCATAGGAGTGTCAAACGCTTGTTCAAAGAGCATTACAGCAAGAGAAAAACTATTTTTTTAGAACACTTATCTGAGTTTTCTGACATGTATCATTTATGGGACACCATCGTGTATCGGGCACCACAATATGCATATTCACAGAGGTGTATGTGCTTCATAGCTTTAATATGAGGTGTCGTGTCGGTGTTACATGGTGTTACATAAAAACAAAAACGCATATGCAACTAACAACCTTGTGTAGGAGTAACAAAAAGAAGCGTGACAGTAATGTTTTCTTAAGTTTTATACAGATTCAATAAAGCAGCCTACAAAATGGTTAATAAGCAGCTTATTTGGAACAACAATGAGGGGATTGAAGACTTTTATAACATAAAGCTAAAAAAGGGTGAAGGAATCTTCTTAAGAACAATAAAAGTAAAAAAAAGTAAAAAAAATTGGAACTAAAAACACTTTGAACCAATCGTCAAGTTTCAAACTGTAATGGAATAAAGGTTGCAAAAACAGAACCAACAGATGAAAAGTTTCAAACTTTAGGCACACATCAGAATCTAGTCTACTGAGAAAGGAATTTAAGAGAATTTAATTTACACCGCCCTCGTGATAGGAAAGATGTATATCATACGCAAACCGGTACAGGTAACACAGGCTATTTAGACAAGAAAAACAATGATAACAAACGGCGAATGTGAAAAATGAATCACTTACAAGGATAGGATTCATGGACGGTCCGGTGTAAGCAGAACCGGCGACGATCATAGTCACAGTTGAAATAGACATCATCAAAGTCTTGACGAACTCGCTACGAGGACCTTTGATTATGATGAAGAGAACGAGAAAAGTGATTACAAATGTCAACACTCCTTCTGCAATAGCTCCGGTGTGCAGATCAACCTTCAAAGTAGGTCCTCCAATCATGTTCCTGTATTTTGGCGGCATTACTTCCATAATTGCCATAGCACCACCCACTGCACCTAATGCCTGCGTAACATCACTCATTAAAAATTCATTTCAACCAATATAAAAATTAAAAGATAGAAACCAAACTCAGGTCACGAGATAACCAAATAGAGTCGTGCATAGTTTTAAATTGCGGTCAATGTTCTTACGTTATGCTTCATAAAAAAACTGAATCCTGCTACTACAATTATCGTGTAGTTGAAGAAATTTCCAGAAACACTTAAATATTGCATCAAATTTGAACATTAAATCTACATGTATCCTCCTATCAGACTGAATCAAGATCGAGAGCGAAAGAGTAATATCCATACAACATGATTTCACTAGGCCAGCCTATTAGATTTCTTAGCATACATATAAGATCATATCTTTAAAAGTGTGTTCAGATTAACACATAGTTTGGAGAAATCCCATCGTGCCACTGTGATTTTTACAAAAGCTACACTCAAAACAACAACCACAACAACAACCAAGTCTTATCTCGCTATGTGGAGTCAGCTACATGTATCACCTTCAGCATAATATTCTATTCAGACCATGTTTTTATCCAAAATCGTTAATCTCAAGATCTTTCTTAATAACCTTCCTTACATTTTTTCTAAGTCTTCATCTATCTCTAACTGATTGACTTTTCTTCATATGATCTTCTCTCCTTAGTCCTTACCACAAAAACTTCAATAAAATTACGCTATCATCATCGTTTTGTCAAACTTATCCCAATCTACAAATTACCGACATGTCAACACGGATAATCATAAATGTCGGTTTCATGTCAGATACAAACACAAACACATCAGACACCAAACACGCCTTCATTATGAAGTATTGGTGCTACCCAACACCAAACATGTATTAAGAATCTTAACATTACAAACATATACTATACCACCCATGTTGCTAAAGTTCCAATCTTGATTCTATTCACAGATTCCTTAAATCAATTAAAACTTTGCACTTATGCAAGATTCATGAATCTCATCACCCAAAAAAGCACCAATAACAGAAAAGCAAAAAAACAAAACAAAAAAGCAATAACTTTCACAGCACAAACCCATAACCCTAAATCTAAAAATTGAAAATTGAATGAAAAAAAGAGAAACTTTTTACCTGAGCAGGGAAACGAAGAGCCATAGAGAAAAGTGTATCAGAACCAAGACCAGCAGCATAGAAAGAAGCATTTCCTGTAGGATTGAAACTGGCACCACCCATGGCATTACCAATAGCGGTGAAAGTGAATATAATAAGAAAAATTAATAAAGTAGTGATTATAATAAAAGGGTAATTAACACCATTGTAAGACACAAATTCAAGATCAAAAGCTTTGATAATTTCTGAGGTGACTAATCCTAGGGTTGAAGAAACGAAAACCCATATGAATGTTAATACTGCATCACCAATTGCTAATAGTATTGCATTCGCCATTTTTCTTTCTTGATTTGAATCTCTTTCTACAATATCATATAAAAAGAATTTATGAATTTTTGGTTTGGTGAGAATTGATGATGATGATGAACAACAAAATGACAAAATCAGAAAAGAAAAGAAAAATGATTGTGAATTAAGAAAAGTGATTCAGTTATTATGTTTGGTAATTGTTATATTGAGATTGAATGGTGTATCTTTTAAATTAGATATTTTATATTTAAAATTGTTTTTTTTTTTCTTTTCTTATTTTGAAGTGTAAGTTACTTATTTGTTGATTGCATGCAACTAATGACAGGTAAATGTTGCGATCGGAATTCATGTCGGTATTCCATTCAAAAAATAAAATGATTCATGTCGGTATGCTTTTTGTTTAGAGATTAATTAACTATTATTAACTCAGAGTTTTTTAAATACTTTTATATAATCAATTCAATAATTACTAAAGAAAAAAAATATAGTATTCTTTTACGATATAGATGAGGTTGATGCTAGACTTTGTTTCACAGGTCTTCATGAAGTGTTATGCCACCTTAACTTAATTAAATAAATGAGTTGCATGTGATTTACTATTACTAGGGTCTAACAAGTAACATGCATCTCTAATACATATTAATTTTAATTTTGATATTTTGAAATAAAACAAACTCATGTTCTTTTACTCCTAAGATAACGTATTATATATATGTTTGACTTTGTTTTGTTTCTGTAGGTGAAGAATTATATCATGTTAATAGACTAATATAAATATATATAACGTAGTTTGTATAATTAGAAAGATAGATTAATGCTTGATTACACCGAGACATGATGTTTCATGACAAATGGGTTCTATATTCTTTTCTCGAGTTCTAAAAGAATCTTTTATACATCCAATGATCTAACATCACTAGGGTATATGACATACGAGATTTGTCCTTATATGAAATTTATAACACCTTTTCTATATAACGCTTTTAATGTAGAAATATTCTATTGTTCAAATACTCGATTTGTAAACCTAGACATAACTTTGTCTTTTCTATGTCTTTTATCTCATGTTGTTTCTTTAAGAGATTTATAGCTTTTGAAATCTCTTCAAGAGTTCTAATAATTTTATGTCATCCACGTAGACAACTATTATAGAAAATTATTTTTTAGACATTTTCATAAAAATATAAGAATTTATAGACTTATTTGTATATCTTTCCTTTAGTAAATATTCATTTATACAATTATACCACACGTGTTTATATTATTTAACCCATAGAGAGAGAGAGAGACTTGTTCAATTTATGTAGTAGCTTTCTCGAGATCCAAAATTATGTATCTCTGATATATTAAACCTCCTAGGTGCTAAAATTATGTATCTCTGGTTCTAAAATTAAACCATTATAAAATTATATAAGAAATTCTAATTACGCCGACATACTTCATTTGTTGTTGTAGCAGTCATTCCAAACCTTCATGATCAATCTTCAAATGTACAGATTAACGAATATGATCTTTGAATTGAACGATTTCGCGCTAGTGGTGCTGGTGGACAGCATGTTAATACTACTGAAAGTGCTATTAAGATAACTTATATTCCTACAGAAGTTACAGCAACTCGTCAGAATGAAAGGAATGAAATATGTGAACAAATTCATGCGCAGAGGCTCTCCTTTTCTTAAATATTTTGTTTGATTTTTATTTTGAACCTCCCTTTGTATTATCCATATAAACAAATAATCCATATAATTAAAAAAAACACATAAGGTATACTTATAATGTTTCAACTCTGGAAAAATAAACAAAAGTAAACCACTAAATTCGTGACTGACTTAGCAGGGAGCTTTCAAATAGGTCCCTGAGATGATGAATATTTCAAAAAAGTATTTAACTATCAGTCACAAAATAGTTGGCCTCAATTCAACATGGTTTTAACTTGATCTACAATATTGATAATGCATAAGAGACAAAACAGAATGAAAATGAAAAGAAAAATGAGCAAATTTAAAATCAAGAGTATCTTAAGTTATATAAAGATAACTGCAGCATTGTCTATTTTAGTAACTTTTTAAAACATGTAACTACTTCACATTGTCAGGTTTCTTTATACGCTCTTTTTAAAACCATTTCAAGTAAATACAACACTGAAAAACATTCCTTTCAAGGTTAATTCAAAAGAAATATATGAAACAGAGAAAGAAGCCCAGCGGAAAAAAGAAAGAAAAAATGTAGAAGATGAAGATGGAAATACCTAAAAAAAATCACCTAGCATCGATCACATATTTCACATGAAATCTAGAAGAAATAAAGAAGGAATACCAACGAAAAAATGAGGTTTAGAGAAGATGTTACTACATGATGTAGAATTGTCAACACGGGCTAGTTAAATGCGTGTGCTTCCTCAGTGATTTCCTTTTTTCCATAGGTGTAAGCATATCAACTACATTGCTGAGAAATCTATCCCACTTCACATAATTCCTCAGGTGACGCACTATCTATCTCAGCACTTTATTTCATTTTCATATTCACACATCGTTGTTATTGTGTTCAGATCAAGTATAACAACAACATATCAAAGAAGAAGAAAAATAACAGAAAGCATACAAAGTATACAGACGAACACTAATACTGATCAAACTTTCAAATTTGGAAAAAATATCATCCTAAACAATTGAAGAAAGACTATTTATCTTTATGCCTACATTAAATGCACTCCGGTGTCTATTTGAAACAAAAACGTACCTTGTGAGTCCAGGCGCTAATCTTCTATCGCCAAAAATAAAAGACTCAAAATGTAAGCAATAAAAAAAGTCATTGTTGTTGTTCAGTGTTTGCACCGATTTCATGTGTTTGATCATAAGTCATTTATTATCAGAATATATTTTCCATGTTGCTTCCCAGTTCCCACAGGGACATATCTGCATCGAAGGTGTTCACCAATGACATATACAAATACAAAATATATATAACAGTAATGACAACTGATCAATCTAATCCAAAACTATAACTCTTGAATGTTATAACTATTTGCAGTTAAAATAACTTAGCATACCTTGTTATTATTTCCAGAAGTTCAAGTAAGAGGGAAAACACATTATTGCTCGACCGACAACTCTCAAAGCTTGTCTGTAAAGTTTGAAGACTCGTATGAATAAAAAAATCCCGAAGATCCATACAGAAACTATAAATGGATTAAGACTAAAGTCATCAAATACAGAAGTTCATGGCAAAACATCAGTGATGCAATTAATCGAACAAGTGGCGTGCGTGTTCATATTAGCTAGTGCCTAGAATTAACAGTAAAATTCTTAAATAGAACAGAACATATAATTGATACAAATTTAAAACTACAGTAGATATTCAAAAAGGTAGAACCTTTGAGGATGACCATGAGTGAAAGCTTCATCAATCATCATGCTCGATCTGTGGTCCATGTTGATGGCTCGATCTGCATAAATAGAAAGAAACGGGTAAATTAAAAGAGAATACGACTAAAGCATAGCAGGACGAAGGCAGTGTAGGGTGTCAAGGAAGAGAACGAAGAAGAGAGAGAAAAGGAGACAAGGACGATGGAGTAGCGTTTGATGGGAAAGAGAGGTGTGTGTGTGTGTGTGTGAGAGAGAGAGAGAGAGAGAGAGAGAGAGAGAGAACAAGAAAGGAAAAGAGATTTGAATTCAAAGAGAGAGAAAGGAAAACAAGAAAGGGGAAAAAGCAATTTTGAGGATAGCCAAAGGATAAACGACACACGGCAACTTAGGAGAGGGTTTGCAGAGTATTATTTGTGTTATTTGTTAGTTACGAAAATGTCTTATTGATAGTGCAAATAAAATTTAGTGTAAGGGTAAAACGGTAAAGACATCCAATTGAATTTTGAAGGGTTGATAGTTGATATATAATAATTCCTTACAATATAAAGAAATAAATATAAATAAAATTTACAAGTCAAAGTTACATTTTTTCCTAGATTTTCTAAAGTCCTAAAATTCCCTTCAACTCCCAACTCGTCGATTTCGAATTTCCAATTTTTTCGAACCTGCAAAATAAACAAATGACATTTTTAATCGGTTATATTTTTTCGTCCGACACCCTTAGAGCAAACGTCATCATTGGGTGCGTCGGGAGGGCAACGACGAAGTCGTCGCCGACTCCCGACTCGGTTCTCGACTTCGGCTAAACTCAGGCAACATTTTTTCAAAGTAAGGCAACTGAGAGAGAGAGAGAGAGATAAAAAAAGTGATTTTCCAGAAAAAGTGATTATCAGAAAAAGTGCTTTTTTGGAAAAGCACTTATCCAAAAAGTGATTTTTTCCAAACAGCCTAAACATTTTTCCAGAAAATCTACGGTTCATACGGATCTAACAAATCATAAACAAGTCAAACCGCAAATCTGAAAGATAACAACAAGGATTTCGCAACAGCCAACAAGTACAACAAGTCGTGACTTGTTCATCACCAAGTACCACCAGGTCCTGAAAAGCAAGCAATAAAACTGTGAGGAAATTTACAACAACAATCACATAAACCCAACACCCATAGTTCATGAAAAGAGGCAACATTTTTGCAACCTAAAATCAAACCCAAGCCCACGGATCAGAAGAAGAATCATCAATAAATAGAACCTCATTAGTTCATCAAAAGCGGGATTGGATGAGGGGTAATTGAACGAGTTTTCAGTAAGGGATTCAGAGAAGCTAAAGCTTCATCATCATCCCCATCGAAGAGAAAAAATCCCAAACGGACAAAAAACGACGCGTAAAGAAAACCCAGAAAGGGATCAAAGAGGGAGACTCAGGAGATCCATAGAGGATCATCGTCATCATCGTCAGCCCAAGAAGAAAGAACAGTGCAATATCATCGGCATCAAAACAAAACAACATGCAAGGTCATCGCCAGCATCATCACCCGACTCAGAGTCACTAAGAAACGCCACCGCGAGCTCAAAGTCTCCTCATCACAACTCGACTCCACCAAACGGCAACCTCATCACCATCATCAAACAACAAACTCCGATACCATAAGTTTATGGTGCCAAAACGGTCGCTTTTTGTTTGTTTTTTTTTCCTCTCAGGTTCATAGAGGAAAGAAGAATAAGCAACACGCGTGCGGAGTAGAGGAGAAAGTGAAGGATATCAATGGCGATGGAGGAAGAAAGAAGATAAAAATCTCAGAGGAAAAGTGGGTGGCCGCCGCGAGTTTAGAGAGGAGATTGGGGTTAAAAGAACCCTAGTCTCACATAGGGCTGTTTATATATATATATATATATATATATATATATATATATATATATATATATATATATATATATATATATATATATATATATATATATATATATATATATATATATATATATATATATATATATATATATATATATATATATATATATTATTTATTTATCCTTTAATTTTTTATGTAATAATATTTAATCAAGTCATTAAGTTAAAACCTTTTAGAAAAAATGTTAACTTGTTAATTTTACATTAAAATAAAAACTTTTCTTAATTTAACATTAAAACTAGTTTTTAATCAAATATTAAATTAAAAAACTTTCTTTCTTTAACTTAACAATAAAATTAACACAATTCTCCTCCTAGTTTAATATTAAAATTGAAACCATTTTTGGATTAAAACAAAATTAAAACAACTTTTAATTATCACACTTTTCAAATTAAAACATTCTTGAAATAAAAAAATGTCTTAATTAATTCAAACATTTTGAAACTAACTGTTTATTTATTTATTTATTTAGAACATCCTTTAAGCATAACTTTTAAAAAGGTTAGAAATTTAACTTTTCGGATTTAGTTTCATTTCACATTTTACTTGCCGCTTCATTTTTTCGGTTGTAATTGGGCGAGGACATCGTCGTCGTGGTTAGTCTTGTTTGGTTGTTTTGGGGTTGTAACTTATGCGAGTATATCGTCGCCATGCATGTGTCTTTACGTTTTCACACTTTTCCATGTTGTTCGTATTGCCACTTTAATTATCTTTGCATGGCATTTTCCGTTTAAACCTTCCGAAGGATTAGGTCTAACAGTTTGACCGCCGAGTCAATAGTCTTACCCTTTGAATGTTTCAAAACCCTAATTTTCCTAAGTATCCCACCGTGGACAAAAATGCCCTTTACCCTAGCATTAGGTCAAAGAGTCGTTGTACTTTGTTTTAGGGTTTCCCGCCGTGGAATATTTAGTTAACCCTAATTTCGACTAACTATTTCAACGTAGAAATAGGAGTCGCCGCATTCCATGTAAGCGTGTCCTTAAGAAGCGCTTATTCCCCATTGAAACCTTGATCACAACCGAGCAGTTCCTAACCTCCCTTTTGAGGGGAACTATTATTACTCTGATTCCATCCCCGACCTCGGATACGTAGGCACAAGATGCGAGTCTTGGCGAGTAGACTTAGGCCTAACCCTTAGGTCTCTTTGTCACTTTTAACCCCTAGCTCAGTATATATTTCAAGCAGATAATAAAATAAAAAAGGCATACATTAAACAAAAGGTTCCTGTAGAGTACTACAGAAGTTTAGGGTGCTAGTACCTTCCCTAAGCTTAACCAACCCCTTACCTAGGTCTCTCCCCGCATTGTTTACGATGCAAAAATTAGGTTTTCCTTCCTTTGACCTTTTCCTTCGGATAAATCAAAGATCGGTTGTGAACTAAAGATGTGATTCAAATTAATTAATAATTTGATATCCTATTTCAACCGCAACATATAAATTATGAGCTAATTAAAGTTAAATACTTCATGCTCGTTAAATTGACTTTGGAGTGGAGATTCTTTCGTGTTGTTATAATGCTTCCGGGTGCCTTTTTTTCTTTAAAGAAAATGTGATATATCTTACTATTATTCAAAAACAATGTATGGTCGATTAAAAACATCATCAAACAATCTGTTATGTAACGAAAGAGATATCAAATTAAACATTTGACTTGTGCTTATTTCAAAGTTAAAATCATCAGAAGAATGTAATATTCCCATCTATATTATACGAAGGCCAACTATATAATCTAGCTTTTGCTTGTTTCAAGGTTAAAGACTTCCTTTATATTTTCTGAATTGTAGTTTTTTTTCAAGGTTAAACTAATTTGAGGGAAATAATGTTGATAACATGTTCCCAAACTTTCATTTAATCTAGTAATTGAAACTAAATAGATTTTTTTACAACAACATTCACTAAAATGTTTTAAGAAATAAAATAAGATTTATTGCGAAAGATCAATTAAGAAAAACTTAAATTTTAATGAGATCTAATGCAGATCTAATTAACACAAAACAAACATATACTTACTCTTAGTATTAAATAGTTTTTTCTTCCTTTGCAAGATTAACAACCATGCATGTGCCTAGTTCTTAAAATCAAAATTTTAATCCGTCAATTGCACATGTGACAGTTAATAATTTTGATTGAGGTGGTGCAATGACAAGGATATTTAATTTTTTAATGAATAAATTAATAATTTTAATTAATTTTTCTTAGAAAATAATTAATCAAAATTTGTTAAGCAAATTTATTGGACCTGGAGCACAATTTCTTTTGGCAACAATCCAATACACAAGATGATAATTTGTGGTGTCAAAAGGAGATATTTAAGAAATTGCTCATTACACTCTTATATGTCCATCCTATACTCTTGAAAATTCGAAATTTCCTTTCACGCGTCACAAGATACATCTCTAGACGCATCCAAATCACATCAAAATGTGCTATTCTAAGATCCACCTCGCTTTGATAAAAAATATGGTCTGAAGATGTATCTTCGTATATTATTTGAATGTATCTGGAGATGCATCTCCAAAAATTTTCTAAAGTCCTTTTACAAGTATTAGAAGTGTGGTAATTGCAAGGGAGATTACTTCGGAGATGCATCTCCGGAAATTCCTCTGAATGGTTTTAGAACAACCCCATTGTCCCAACACTATAATTTTTTAAGGGCAAGTTATATTAGAGTAAAATTAAAGTAAAATTGCAGTAAAATCAAATTTAATTAAAGTTAAATGAAAGTAAAAAGTCATACATTAATTAAAAAAATGCAACAACATACATAATATTTGTCCAAAAATACAAAAAATAATACATCCAAACATAAACTACTGTGTATGTCAAATCCTCTGTCTTCTCCTCCTCCGACTATACTGCACGACATTTCATAAATCGACAACCATGTTATCCACGAGGGTCAACTGGGTACTTCCATCCTCAAAGAGTCATGCATCTATGTCTGCTCTACCCATCTCTACAACCTGCTGATAGACCACTGTCATGCTCTCAGTGCAGTCATCCTATGACTTAAGTGCCTTTTAGTTAGCTGGGCTAGGTGGTCTTCCAGGAACATCTAGTGTAATGAAAAGGTGCTCTACTCATCTCCTAAAATAATTAGAATATTTATTTAATTTATTTATTATAAATATTCGTGATTTCGATGAATCTTGGAGAAATATTTTGATGTCTGATATTTTGTGTTGGGAGGCATTGTTGATGCTAAGAGGGTGTTGATAATATTTAGAAGTATATGATTTATTAGAATTATTTTAATAATAATAATAGTGGATAATGTGAATATCTTATTATTATTATTATTGTAAATAAATAATTAGAACACTAAGGGCAAAATGGTAAAGTTAGGTGAAATAAGCGAGGATACAGTTGGGAAATCATATTAAGGGTTCAAGGGGTAAGAGTGACATAAAGGAAAATAGGAAAGTGAGGAATTCATTCTGAACAATCGTGTTTTGGAGAGCGACTTCGAGGAAAAGTAGAAAAGAGGCTAGGGCTCAGAGCAATTTCGAAAGAACTCAAGAGAATCAGAATTGAATTCTATAAGGTATGGAGAGTATCGCTTGTCATTACAATTGAGATAAGGATAGATATATGTAGGTAGTTGGGGAGTTTGGGGAAACATGACGAGATTGTGATGAAATTGGGGTTTTGAGTTTTATGAGATTGGTATGTATGAAACCTATTATGATGTATTGTTATTATTGTGTTGATTGTATTGTGAATTATGAGTAATTTTGGAATGATTGGTGCTGGAATCGCAAGGATAATTGGGTCCGAACTGCTGCAGAATCGCAACTGAGAAGTTACAGGTTCGCAACTTTTCATCGGGCGAAGTATTTTCGCCCCAACCTCGCCAGGCGAAAGTAGAAGCGAAAAGAGAGTGAAAAATGGGTGTTCTTGGTTTTTGTATGAAGGAGGGAATTCGCCCATGCTTTGCTGGGCTAAACCCAGGCGAGCATGTTGCTTCGTCGGGCGAGCACCAGGCGAGCAGGAGCAGTAGTTTTATTTATTTTCTTTTTCTTTTTCATTTCTTTTCTTTTCCTTTATTTTATGGTGTTGTCTTGTGCCTTGTTGTTCATATGCTTTGAGTGGTTGACGTGTTGCTTTTTGATGAGTATAACATGTTGATGTGTTATGTAATATGAGGACTTGTGATGCATAATGATGATATAATACCATGATATTTTGATGAATATTCATGAATGATGATGCAACTTGACGATTCGATGATGATGTTAATTATGACGTAGTGCATCATGCATTCATAGCATAGTAGGACTTTGGTCCATGTTGTTGATAGGACTTTGGTCCAGTGTTGGCTTCAATCCCATTGTGTGGATTGAGGTGTTTATGTTATGCTCTGTTTCTTGTATAGAATCAATCCTATTGGTGGGGGATATTTTGAGGGTGATGACCCAGTGTCCATCAACATGTTGATTTGGTACCACATGCATGAGTCTATGTTGTTGCATTTCCTATTATGTGGCATTGCATCTATGTGAATGACTGTTATTATTGATGAGGTGATTTTCAAATGACGTGTGATGATGTTGTGACTTAAGTGATGTTTTAGTGATGAGTTGTCAATTTGATGACTTTATGAACAAATATGTATATATAATACTATGATAAGAAGGTGTGAGTATAATACGTGGCAAATGATAATGCATGGAATTTATGATGATGTTGTTTTGTATGATGAATGCTATCTTGATATGTCTTATCTTTATATCTTGTATAATGATTTGTGATTACTCACCCTACATGTTTGAATGTTGCCTCCACGTGGGTAACGTGCAGGTGATCAGGATTAGCCCTTGGTGCGTGAAGGTTTAACTTCTAGAGTGTTTAGTTTTAATTCCGTTAAACTTAGAAGGTGTCTTGCTCTGATATGTAACATTGGGTCGGGACGATATTGAGTTGAATTTTTATGTTGGTTTTATAGACTTGACGTCATTATGAATTTGGCTATTTTGATGGTTTTTGAGATTGTGATATTTCCGCTGCAATGTAGTTCTATTTGTTTTGAAACTTTATTGATGATAGAACCCGTGTTACAGAGCAGGACGTTATATGGATGTTTTGACGAAACGTGACACCCTTTGGTGATGTACTCTGATATAATTGTTTATAATTATCGTGAATGTTCTTTAGGGTAGAAGGGTGTTACAGATGTTATGAAAATGTGCTTAGTATCGATGTGGTCATACCTTCTAAATTTAATGCATCCGATTTTGAAAAATACAAGGGCGTCGGTTGTCCTAAAAGTCACCTCCAAATGTTTGTTCGAAAGGTGTCTGCTTACGATACAAATGAACATAATCTCATAATCTCGTTTTTTATAACATCAAGAATAAAAGGATTAAGGGGTTGTCTCACTAATTTTGCTCCATCTTCAAGTGAGACCTTATGCATACTTGTGGATGAGCTATTACTAAAAATGTCAGTCAAGGTCCATCCAATTGCCTTTTTATGTTTCTTTAATACTTGCAATACTTTTTGTTTCTGTTCAGATTCAAGTTTAGACAAAACTATTATAGGAAAATTTTATTCCAATTCTAAAAGTGCATATTTAAAATTTGAAGGAAGTGCCTTGAGCTCTAAAGTAGATGGTTGCTCAATGGATGACAAAATTTTGGAAGTAGGAACTACATTTAAATATGCAACATCAACTTTGTCAGTAGAAATATCATAGGAACTATCAACCTGTAAGGCAACTTCAATTTTAGCATAAATTAAACATAAGTGAGTGTCAGTACAAACATCACAAGTATAATTGTCATCAAAATCAAACAAAGAAGGGCAATCGGCAAAAAGTGAATCAGGTGCAATAAGTTCTCTTAAGGTTCTTTTTTCACTCATGTTATGGTAATAAAGCTTAAAATTAGAATCAAAAAAATTATGAGAGAACAAGAATCAGAATTAAAATTGTTAAGGATCAAATTAAAAAAATCCAGAACAAGAAGACCTAGAAGTCAGGACTAATGCAGCAACAAATGCGATAATGCCAACAATGTCCCTATATAGGCAGAAACAAAATCAAAGAAAATTCATATAAATCTAAAAATACAAAATTTAGTCTAATTAAGAAAAATAAGAATTTTAGGAATTTTTTCGGATTTTTCTGAAACTATAAAAACAGAAAAAAAATTCATAAAACATAGAAAAATGATGAATTTCGGGTTTTTAGGTTGGCATCCAATATTTAGTCACTAAATAGAGGCTTTTGATCCATGATTTTTTTTCTAATAATCGACTAAGAATCGGACAAATCTGAGACGATTTTCCTAAAAATCGATTTTTTTTACCAGGTCGGACGCGAGACGCGAAAACGAACGTCCGAACAGGAAAACGGTAAAACAGCAAAACAAAAATTCAAAACACACTAATCAACACCTATGGCTCAACTAACGGTTAAAAACAATAAGAATCCCCGGCAACAACGCCAATTTGATCCGCTGTCGTGCACATATCAAAAACGAGTATTATGAAAAAGTATAGTAACGGGAAGCGACAACTCGAGTATCGTTCTCAAGGGTTCGGTTTTGATTTAGAAAAAGTGATTATAAGATAAGTTAATCTATTGTTCGTTCTCCCACTTATCATTGATCATACAATTCTTAAGCCCTAAACGAATTTCATTCCCTTTCGATTACAGTAACAATTAACAAGCGTGATTGAAACTAATATATGATTTATGTTCCTAAATCTGAATTAAGCAAACAGATAACACAAACACGAATTAAGCAAACACGATTACGATTAACAGAGCATATATCAATCGAATTAATCCAATCCTATTCTATAAAATATGCAATTAAATTAAGCAAACAATGACAACTGAATAAAGCATTCAGAATTATAGGTAGAATTGAAAAGGGAATCAAAATAACTTGAAAATTGTATTAACCTCAAAGATAACGGAGATACGGTTACAACAGATCAACCCGAAGAAGTTAGTTCTCCATGAATTTTACGTACAAAGCAAATTAAAATCATAAAAAGAAGGTAAAAGTAATAGTAGCATGCTCCTAGGTATATGAAAGCATCAACTCTTATGGTTTTAACCCAACTGGGTTGAAAAACATAAAAAACCTGGCCCAAAACTAAATATTTCTAACGACAGATTTCGGGTCCTGACTTCAAAGAATTATTTGGACTTGCTACACTCCGAATCAGCTTCTGGCTCAAACGTAAACATTTTAGCTCTCTGTCTTAGCTTTCCAACACCTATTAGAACGCACAAATCTCATTCTCGCAGCTCGAGTTATGATCCAAACAGTGGACAAATATCAAATAACCGCTAAAGCTGAAAATAAGCTGCGAAAATAGATTAAAGGAAAAAAAAGACTAAACTATAAAAACGCAATAAAACAGTAAAATAAACAAAACAAATTAGGGAAATTCCTAAGTTCACACGGAAAACTTTAGTTCCTTTTCATCAGTTGTAATGGGGAGGATGGATGTGATAGTTAAAACTTCAGCAGGTCAACATCGGGCCCTTACCAACAGCTTCAACACACTCAATCGAGCAGTATTGGAGTACACAGAAAGGGTTGATGTGCAACTGCCTCCACTTCCAGAATATCCCTTTTGAGGACGAGGTCATCACTTTAGGGGGAGGAGACCCTGAGGATATCTTGAATATTTCATTATGCATCTTATTTCATCATGTGTTCATTAACATCTATTATAGAATGTTTCATGTACTTACTTGCTTTTGAAGACATGCTTACTGTTGATTATAAAATAGTTATTATTATTGTTCTCTTAAGTGTTGCTCTATTTATCCATTTATATGCTTTCAATAACTACATTATATGTGAATGTGTGTTAATGTGTAACCTGTTGCAAATGCCTGGAATTTGCTTATCACTCTTATTATATGCAATACATTGACATCTATCTTCTTTCTTTTTGATGTTGTCAAAGAGGGAGAAGAATATCAAGCAAAAACATCACTTGTAAGACTTGTTAAACATGCAGATTGTGTACAAACAAAGGCATCAAGTAAGGGGGAGGTTGATACAATGCATCGTACACCAAGTTTCTATCGTTTTACCATCATAAAAAAGGGGGAGTATGTGAGGGCAATCCTCATAGGTAGCTATACTTGTTTTAATGATGTCAAAATTTATATTGGTAGAAAAATGTACTTTGGACGGTATCATTGTGTCACATATGCATACCTTATCCCTCGTAAATTAATCATCGGTCAGAAACATTATTGACACATATAGAAATAGTTTAATATATGCTTCATATAGGTCTAGTCAAACTTGTCTAGCTTACTATGTGATAGATGTTAGAACACAGATTGGTGTTTAATATTATCTTTATGTTTTGATGATAACTCTAATGAAATTGTGTATTAAGAAAATATATACTCTAATTTTGTTCAAGTGTTTTGTGTTTCAGATATTAAAATAAATATCATTATGGAAGCAAAATGCATATGAACAATAAGTTACGCAAAGCTCTGATGCATCAGAAGCAAGTCATCAGAAAACTCTGAGCGCTTCCAGAAGAGACTTTGAAGCAGAAGCTGCAGAAGACTCTGAAGCACAAGCTGCAGAAGCATCTAAAGCGTAGCTGAAGATTTTATATGAAGAGTTTAAAGCATTGTTTCAGAAGACTCTGAATGTACTTTACACTGCAAGTACAGAGGCTCTGATAAACAAGTATGCCCTGATCAGACCACTCACGCTAAAGCACTATTGCTGCAACTCTAATATCATTGAATCTAATCTGAAAAACAAGAAGCACATCAATGGATTTGATGTTGTTTACGTTTGAAAAGATGTCATCATGTGAATAGACTTGGTACTATTCTCAACGTCCTCTCCAACGAAACTATTCCTTATTTATGATAGACACAAGGATTCAGGCAAAAGGCATTTCTCTGAACATTCTACTTGTGAGAAAGGAAAAGTCATGTGAAGACAAAAGGCTACAGCTACTCTACTTGCACAGTCTTCAAGCATTGGACTTTCAGCACTATAAAAGGACGTCTTCAACATCTCTTCAAGGCTAACGAACTACTAACGAATCTACAACAAATTATTTCACAACTTTCATACAATCATTCAAAGTTGAAATAGTTTTATCTTTCGTTCTTAATCTAAGTGTAAAAATCACAGTTTGTGATATAGCTTTTTAGAAGCATCTTAAGCACTTGTTTAGTTTACATTAATTTGTAAAAGGTTCCTTAAGAAGACCAAGTTATGGTCAGGATTTCTTGAGAAGACTAAGACATTTGTTCTTAGTGATTGACACTGTAATCTATTTGAATATAGTGGATTAAGTCCTTGTGGAGAAAGGCAAATCACTCTTGATAGGGTGGACTGGATTAGTTGAGTTCAACGAATCAGGATAAAAATATTGTGTTGTTTTTATTGCCATAATATTTTCTAAACCCTTATTCACCCCCCCCCCCCCTTCTAAGTGTTTTTCTCACCTTCAGTTGGCATCAGAGCTCCGGTTCTGTTAGTGTTCTCACTTCACCGTGAACAGAAAAGATCCAGTTGAGAAAACTCTTGATATATTTTGGTTGATACATTATGGCTGAAGCTTCAACATCCAACAACAACAGATATGAAGACAGAGATAGAATCAGCACTAAACCCCCTATGTTTTATGGGGAGAAGTTTGACTACTGGAAAGACAGAATTGAAAGCTTCTTTCTAGGATAAGATGTTGACCTTTGAGATTTAGTCATTGATGGCTATGTTCACCCCACTGATGGGGATGGCAAAAAGATAGACAAAAAATATATGACTGAAGCTCAGAAGAAAGAATTCAGGAATCATCATAAAGAAAGAACCATACTACTAAATGTTATATCTCATACTGAGTATGAGAAGATTACTAACAGAGAAACAACATTTGGTATGTTTGAATCTTTGAAGATGACTCATGAGGGGAATTTTCAAGTCAAGGAGACCAAGGCTCTAGCGCTGGTCCAGAAATATGAAGCCTTCAAAATGGAGGAATCTAAATCTGTAGAAGTTATGTTCTCTAGATTCCAGATTCTCACAGCTGGCTTGAAAGTTCTGGACAAGGGTTACTCCACTGCTGATCATGTTAAGAAGATCATCAGAAGCTTGCCAATCAGATGGAGACCAATGGTCACTGCTCTGAAGCTAGCAAAGGATCTGAACAAGATCACACTGGAGGAACTTATCAGCTCTTTGAGGAGTCATGAGATTGAACTAGAAGAAGACGAACCCCAGAAAAAAGGCAAGTTTGTTGCTTTAAAGTCTAACAAATCTGTTAAAGCGTTGCAGGTTATAGAAGAAAGTTCTGAAGAATCTTCTTCTTTTGAAGAAGATGAATTGTCCCTGCTGTCCAGAAGGATCAACAAACTCTGGAAGCATAAGCAGAAGAAATTCAGAAACTTTAGGAAACCAGATCAACGTAAAGAGTCTTCTGGACACAGAAGATCTGGAGAGAAAGAGGTTGTCTGCTATGAATGCAAGGAACCTGGGCACTACAAGAATGAATGCCCAAAGCTTTAGAAGGAGAAGCCAAGAAGGAAGCCTGATCATAAAAAGAAAGTTCTGATGGCGACCTGGGATGATTCAGATGCATCTGAATCTGCATCAGACTCAGATGAAGAATGTGCAAACATGGCACTCATGGCTGACGTAAAAGACCATGCAGAAACATCTGGATCAGAATCAGAATCAGACTCTGAGGAGGTATTTTTTGAACTTTCTAGAGCAGAACTTATTGAGAGTTTATCTGAAATGTTGGAAAACTATAGTAAGATTAAGCTCAAATACAAGAAGCGTGAAAATAGTCTTGTATCTGAGAATGATCTTCTGAAGTTAGAAATTGCTGAGCTTAAGGCAAACAATTTGAAAATAAAAAATGAATTTGAAAAAGCTCAACAAGATTCTGAAGTTGAAACTAAGTCAAAATTTAAAAATATTTTAGAAGAATATGACTATAGTTTTCACAAGTTTCTGGCAAGAAGCCTAGAGAGAAGCAAGATGACTTCAATGATCTATGGTGTAAGCAGAAATAACATGAAGGGTATTGGATATGAATCTTCTTCTGAGAAAGATTTAAATCCAACATCTGCTGATAAACTAATCATTGAGCATACTCCTCTGTATTGTACTTTTAAGTATGGTCATCTTAATGATATTAAACACACACGTTCTGGTCAGAACATTCCTGTGTTTAAACCTAAAGTTAGTCAGAACAAACCTGCTGTCAGAAGACAGAAGTTCAGACAAAACTTTAAGGCAACTAACCCTAAAGGACCCAAAAAGATCCGGGTACCTAAAGACAAAATAATAGCTGTTGCAGACATCTTTAGCAGCAAAGTCAAAACACCAATCTTGGTACCTAGACTCTGGCTGCTTACGTCACATGAAAGGAGAAAGGTCTATGTTCCAAAACTTGGAACTTAGATCTGGAGGAGACGTCAAGTTTAGAGGGAACCAGAGAGGCAAGATAGTTGGCTCTGGAACTATTGGCAATGGTAATCTTCCTTCCATTTCTAATGTCTTGCTCGTTGAAGGATTAACACATAACTTATTGTTCATAAGTCAATTAAGTGACAATGGTTATGACATAATCTTTAATCAAAAATGTTGCAAGGCTGTTAGTCAAAAGGATGGCTCAATCCTATTTAATGGAAAGAGGAAGAACAACATTTATAAAATCAATCTTTCAGAACTTAAGGTTCAAAATGTAAAATGCCTTCTGTCTGTTAATGATGAACAATGGGTCTGGCACAAAAGATTGGGGCATATTAGTATGAGATGTATATCTCAGATTAATAAACTCAATCTGGTCAGAGGAGTTCCTCAGTTGAAGTTCAACTCAGATACTCTTTGTGAAGCATGTCAAAAAGGAAAATTTTCAAAATCTTCTTTTAAAACTAAAAATGTTGTTTCAACCTCAAGACCATTAGAGTTACTTCATATTGATCTGTTTGGACCAGTGAAAATTGCATCCATCAGAGTCAAGAAGTATGGGTTAGTCATTGTTGATGACTATAGCAGATGGACATGGGTGAAATTCCTAAAACACAAGGATGAGTCACATTCTGTATTCTTTGACTCCTGCAAACAAGTCAAGAATGAAAAAGATTTTAAAATTGTTAAAGTCAGAAGTGATCATGGTGGTGAATTTGAAAATAAAAATTTTGAAAAATATTTTAATGAAAATGGCATTGCACATGATTTCTCCTGCCCTAGAACTCCACAACAGAATGGAGTTGTAGAGAGGAAAAATAGAACATTGCAAGAAATGGCCAGAACCATGATCAACGAGACTAATCTGGCAAAACATTTTTGGGCAGAAGCAATAAACACAACTTGTTATATTCAGAACAGAGTGTCTGTAAGACCTCTTTTGGAGAAGACTCCCTATGAATTGTGGAGGAATAGAAAGCCCAAAATTTCTTATTTCCATCCTTTTGGATGTGTATGTTTTATGTTGAATACTAAAGAGAATCTGAACAAGTTTGATTCTAAAGCACATAAGTGTTTCATGCTTGGGTATTCTGAACGCTCTAAAGGCTACAGAGTATACAATACTGAGACACAGATTGTGGAGGAATCTATACATGTTAGATTTGATGATAATTTTGGCAATCAAAAGCCAAAGCAGCTTGTTAATTCTGCAGATAGAGAAGTAATTCTCACAGACTCTGAAGACTCAGAGGCAGAAAAGGTTAAAGTGAAAGAACCAGAAGCAACACCAAATGCAACTCCATTGGCTGCTCAGATGAACAATTTGAATATTTATGAAGAACCAAATGTTAAGGGATCATCATCCAGAATCAAAGCCTCTCACCCAGAGGATGTGATAATTAGGAAGAAGGATGACTCTATCAGAACAAGGTCTTTCCTCAGATCATCTGCAACATCACTTTTTGGGTTGGTGTCTATCATTGAACCAACTTCTGTGGATGAAGCTCTGAATGATAATGAGTGGATACTTTCTATGCAAGAAGAGCTAAATCAATTTACCAGAAATGACGTTTGGGATCTGGTTCCAAGACCAAAAGGATTCAATATTATTGGAACTAAATGGGTCTTCAGAAACAAATTGAATGAGCAAGGAGAAGTTGTAAGGAACAAAGCAAGGCTAGTTGCTCAAGGGTATAGTTAGCAAGAAGGAATTGACTACACAGAGACGTATGGTCCTGGCCAGGTTAGAGTCTATACGCCTACTCATTTCTTTTACTGCACAACATAACGTAACTCTTTATCAGATGGATGTTAAGAGTGCCTTCTTAAATGGTATTATAGAAGAGGAAGTCTATGTTCACCAACCTCCTGGCTTTGAAAATGATAAATTTCTAGAACATGTATTTAAACTTAAAAAATCACTCTATGGTTTAAAACAAGCTCCCAGAGCTTGGTATGAGAGATTAAGTAATTTTCTTCTGGAAAAGAATTTTATCAGAGGCAAAGTGGATACAACTCTCTTCTGTAAATCATTTAAGAAAGATTTTTTAATTTGTCAAATTTACGTAGATGATATTATATTTGGATCTACCAATATTACATTGGGAAAGGAGTTTGCTCTTTCTATGCATGCTGAATTTAAGATGAGCATGATGGGAGAACTCAGATTCTTTCTGGGCATCCAAGTCAATCAAACTCTAGAATGCACTTACATACATCAGACTAAGTATGTGAAGGAGCTTCTGAAGAAGTTTAACATGACTAAAAGCAAATCAGCAAAGACTCCAATGCATCCTACAAGCACTCTGGGTAAGGAAGAGGTAAGTAAGAAAGTAGATCAGAAACTCTACAGAGGTATGATTGGATCTCTTTTGTATCTGACTGCTTTTAGACCTGATATTCTATTCAGTGTTTGTCTGTGTGCAAGATTCCAATCAGATCCTAGAGAATCTCACTTAACAGCTGTTAAGAGGATTCTAAGGTATCTGAAAGGTACTACTAATGTGGGTTTGTGTTACAGAAGATCTGATGATTATAAATTAGTTGGATTCTGTGATGCTGACTACGCTGGAGACAGAGTTGAAAGAAAAAGTACTTCTGGAAGCTGCCAGTTTCTTGGAAGTCATCTGATCTCTTGGTTCAGCAAGAAGCAACCCACTATTACGCTTTCAACAACAGAAGCAGAATACATTGCTGCTGCTGGTTTTAGCACTCTGATGCTCTGGATGAAAAGTCAGCTAGAAGACTATTAGATCCATGAGAGTAACATTTCAATCTTTTGTGATAATACTTTTGCTATATGTTTGTCCAAAAACCCTATTTTACACTCTAAGGCAAAATATATAGAGATAAAACATCACTTCATCAGAGACTATGTTCAGAAGGGAATTATCAGTTTAAACTTTGTTGATACAGATCATCAATGAGCTGATATATTTACAAAACCCCTTGCTGAAGATAGATTTAAATTTATTCTGAAAAATATAAGTATGGATTTCTGTCCAGAATAAAATGTTTATCAGAAGAAAATTTTCCCAGATGAAAATGTTTTAACTCTGAAGTATTACATCTATTCATTTATTGTTTATTAGTTTATTTATTGTGTGCAAATCTGAACTAACAAGCCTCAGAGGATCTGAACATTGGCTAACGTTTCATTTCTCAAAGAAGTTTCAGAAGCACATGCAAGCAAACACGTGTCACTCTAGATCTGAAAAGATGGAGTGCACATTACTGAATTGACGTTTGAGGTACTATTTTTGAATATTGAGTTTCTCGTTTTCCCCTCAATTTTCAGAATCATTAATTGCTTGAAATGATTATATTCTTTTTATTAAATGCTAAGTGGTAAGCGTGTTGAACGTGTGACTCTTGTGTGCCATAATTTCTTCTATAAATGCCACAACTTTACACATTTCACACTTTTCACTCTCACAAACACCCTTGTATGCATTTCTTCTTGTTTCATTTCTTTCATCTCTCTCCCAAACCCAAAACCGTTCGTAACCCTAAAACTTCAAGAACAACAATGGCTACTTCATCATCAACTTCTGCTCAGTTTCAATCATTAATGGCTGTTGTCTCATCTTTAAATATGGGTGTTGTTACCTTCAAGGAACCCATTAGAACCTTACTCACACCAGTTGATAAACTTGAGGTACTGTGTGAATCTATTGTGAACTTTGAATCTATAGCTGAAAATGGGTATGATCTTCGTCCCATTGTTGATGCTCAATGCTGGACCAAGTTCTTTGATAGGATGATGGGACCATTTTATCTTTGTTTGGTGAATGAATTTTGGATCCATGCTTCTACTTGCCCTAAGTTCATTGTCTCTTATGTTCTAGGGAAAGAAATCATCATAACTGAAGATTTGATAAGGAAACTCATAGGTTATGAAGAAACTGATGGAGTTACTAATCTGCCAGCTGGGCGTGTTGATATGACCGATGTGTATATAAAAGTTTGCTCATCTGGAGAAGCTTCTAACAAGGTAAAGGATCTGAAGCCAGTTTACAGGATCAGGGCTAATATTTTCATGGGTTGCATTCATCATAGAAAATCTTCCAATTCTCTAGACTATGTTAACACTGATAAGCTATACTTCATGTATTGTCTGAGTCAGAGCACAAAGGTGGATTTGCCGTATCTTCTGTTTAATCATCTGTGGACACACGTTAAACAGTCAAGGGAAGAGGTCAGAACCAAACATCAGAAAATGAGGAACTGGATTCCAATGGAAAGACTCATTTCAGACATTCTGACTGAGAATGGTCTGGTTGGACATTTGGTAGAAGCTGGAATGAAGGAAGAGTTAGCTTCTGTAATAGGAAAACCTCTGAATGGGAAAAGTCTTCAGAGGATGAAGGTTGTTGAAGAACTCACTTATGCACCAAATCATATAAGTTCTGAAGAGGTCACTAAAAGAAGGATACCTGTGGATAATTTTCCTATGTTCTTCGCTAATGAACCAAGGGACATTATTCTGAAGTACATTATAGAGTGTCTAAAAGATGGAACTCCTCTACCAGTAAATCTGGTTCAGAAAGCAGGTGAACCTGCACCAGATCTTTATGAGGCCAGACACAAGAAGAAGAGAAAGGTTGCTGAAGAAGAATCTTCTAAACCCAAGAGGAAGGCTACTGGTGAAGCTGCTGCTGTCAAATCCAAAAGGGTCAAGAAGCAAAAGGTCAATCCTCTAGAGGCAAGTTTAGATGATATTCTGCAAACTGTCAAAGAGGTATTAACATCAGATCAAACTCTCCATGAACCTATACCATCACCTTCACCTTCTCCTCCTCGTGTTTCTAAACCTAAGAAACCTTCTATTACAACTCCTTATGTACCCCAACCACAAGCAACTCCATCTGAAAAGTATAAATATGAACCAACACTTTCTCAACCATCTGATATTCCCCCCTTTGAAAAACAAACCTCTACACCACAACAATCATCTAATATTCCCCCACCAGAACCACAAACTTCAAAACCAACAGATCCAACACCACAAGAACCAGAACAACAACAACCACAACCAGAACAATCCATTCCTTCTAATCCTGAACCAGAATCTATCCAACCATTTGAACCTGTCATACCTGACTCTGAAGTTTTAGATATTCAACCTTTGACAACTCTGGTTGATATCTCTTCCACATCCTGTCATTCATCTGAATCATCTGAATCATCTGAATCTGACTTACCACCAGAAATTAACTCACCCCCTCACTCCGTGGCTATGAACCTAGAACATCTGAGTTTGTTTCTTTTACTTCTTTCAAACCATATCCCTCTGATCCCCTTCCATATGGTCTAAAATTCAAAAACTTTTATATCAGAAGAGAAGCATATGCACCTACCATTCCACATAAACCTATTTCTTCAACTATCCTTCCATCTGTACTTCAAGACTATCTTACACAACAACTAGATATCTTTCCATCAGAACCTCTGCACTCTCAAAATTATGTTTTTATCCCCTACACTTCTACGCCATTTGATGTCATTCCCTTTGTATCAAATTTCAAACAATTCTTGTTTCCCAAATCATATTCATCCAGATTCAAAGCTTTCACTTTATCATCTGAACACCCTTCATTACCGTCTTATCCTCATCCTCTGTTCATTATCCCAACCTTGACCATACCACCCCCACCAGAACAACCCAAACCATCACCTCAAGAAGCCTACCTTAAACCTAAATCCAGATTAGATGTTGATGCCTTATTTGCTAATTTCAAGAAAGAAATAAGGATGAGTTTAGACTCTGTTAAGGAGAAATGTCTCTCAAGCATTAATCCAGAAGCTTCTGAAGAATGCTAGATTAAGTTTATTGTTAGATTCAACTCTGTGGCTTCTAATCTGAAGACCATTTGCTCTGATGACGCAAAAGTCAGATTTGCTGAAGTTGTCAGACATACGCTATGGAATGTGAACAGATCTCCAACATTGCTTCTTGAGGATGCACCTTCAACCTCTAGAGTAACTGCTACTTCTGAGACTATTGTAGAATCTGCTCCTGAAGTCACTTTGGAAATTAATCCATTAGCTCTGATGATTGTAGACAAACCATATGTATCTGTGCCTCCAAAAGCTGCATCTGCAATGACCATTGACTCTACTCCTACTCCTGCATCTGAATCTGCTCCTACTACTTCTTCTGAGGTTAAGAAAGAGAATCCAGACCTAGAAGACAAGATTGCTGTGCTGGAAGCTGGTCAATCTGAAATTAAATCTTGGATGGCAAAACAAGATGAAAAAACAGATATCATACAGAAATGGATGGCTAAGCAAGAGGAATCTACTTCTGAGATGACCCACATCCTTAAACTTCTTGCATCACGCTTATCTTAGTTCTTATGTTTGTGCACTCTAAGTGTTATTTTGTTTTGTTTCTGCTTTATCTGAATCATGTTTTGTTCTGGATGTACACTGATTATCTCTGAATGAATATGTCTGTTTGTTTATTTGTTTTACATATGTTGATGTTATCAGCTTTATACTATTTTTCTTTTGTTAATCTTTTCTGTCTTAAAAAGTTTTTCTTTTTGATTATGCCAAAAAGGAGGAGAAAAAGAAATTCTGTTTGTTCAAATATAAACAGTTACTAAAATGGAATTCAGACATAACAAATTATATCTAACATTGAATTTTAGTCTTTCAAAACTATAATGTATCATCTGACAAAATTCATTGAAGTTACCTTGAGAATCCCCAAACCAGATTTTTATTCAAACCAAGTTAACCAGGCTCTGATTATGGAAAATAAACCAGGCTCTGTTTCTGGAAAGAAAATCAGTAAGAGTGAACCAGGCTCTGGTTCTGGAAAGTAAATCAAGCTCTGATTCTAGAATGAATATTCTAACCAGGATTCTAACCAGAAGTTTTTAATCAGGCTCTTTATCTAAAAAGTATACTCATGCAAAGGGAAGTATTTTCTTCTATTAGAGTATTCATTTCAGGGGGAGATTCTTTATCTCAGGGGGAGTTATATATTTATCCTTTTATTGAACAAAATTTCCTATGTTTTGTCATCATCAAAAAGGGGGAGATTGTTAGAACACAGATTGGTGTTTAATATTATCTCTATGTTTTGATGATAACTCTAATGAAATTTTGTATTAAGAAAATATATACTCTAATTTTGTTCAAGTGTTTTGTGTTTCAGATATTAAAATAAATATCATTATGGAAGCAAAATGCATCTGAACAGCAAGTTACGCAAAGCTCTGATGCATCAGAAGACTCTGAGCGTTGCCAGAAGAGACTCTGAAGCAGAAGCTGCAGAAGACTCTGAAGCAGAAGCTGCAGAAGCATCTGAAGTGTAGATGAAGATTTTTATGAAGAGTTTAAAGCATTGTTTCAGAAGACTCTGAATGTACTTTACGCTGCAAGTACAGAGGCTCTGATAAACAAGTATGCTCTGATCAGATCACTCACGCTAAAGCACTATTGCTGCAACTCTGATATCATTGAATCTGATCTGAAAAACAAGAAGCACGTCAATGGATTTGATGTTGTTTACGTTTGAAAAGATGTCAGCATGTGAATAGACTTAGTACTATTCTCAACGTCCTCTCCAATGAAACTTTTACTTATTTGTGATAGACACAAGGATTCAGGCAAAAGGCATTTCTCTTAACATTCTACTTGTGAGAAAGGAAAAGTCATGTGAAGACAAAAGGCTATAGCTACTGTACTTGCACAGTCTTCAAGCATTGGACTTTCAGCACTATAAAAGGACGTCTTCAACATCTCTTCAAGGCTAATGAACTACTAACGAATCTACAACAAATTATTTCACAACTCTCATACAATCATTCAAAGCTGAAATAGTTTTATCTTTCGTTCTTAATCTAAGTGTAAAAATCAAAGTTTGTGATATAGATTTTAAGAAGCATCTTAAGCCCTTGTTTAGTTTACATTAATTTGTAAAATATTCCTTAAGAAGACCAAGTTGTGGTCAGGATTTCTTGAGAAGACTAAGGCAGTTGTTCTCAGTGGTTGACACTGTAATCTGTTTGAATATAGTGGATTAAGTCCTTGTGGAGAAAGGCAAATCACTCTTGATAGGGTGGACTGGATTAGTTGAGTTCAACGAACCGGTATAAAAATATTGTGTTGTTTTTATTGCCATAATATTTTCTAAACCCTTATTCAACCCCCCCCCCCTCTAAGTGTTTTTCTCACCTTCAATAGAGTACCTCAAAAGTTGCATGATACATGAAAATATACATTTTTTTTTGCATATTTTAGGTCTTTGAGTCGATTCAAACTTGTTTCAGTCGACTCATACTGAAAGCATTTTGAAAGGTCCACTTTCAAGAGTGCTCGCATCAGCTCTCTAGTCGACTCATATTGTGTCCATTTCTATTTGTCTAATTCTGCATGCTTTGCGTCGATGCATGACCTGCTCCGGTCGACGCAAAGTTATGTTTTGTGCTTAATCTGAAATTCGGGTAAGCTCAAGTCGACCCTCCTTTCTGCATAGGTCGACCGCTCGCGCGTTTTTAGTTAAAAATATGTTATGCGAAATTGTCTTTGTGGTTGTTATGTTGGTTAATTGTTTTTTACTTACATATATAGTGAGTTTTGCTCTTTCTTAAAAAAAACAAGAAATGTGAAAATAGATACTGATTGTTCTCATCATCTTCATCCTTTTCCTTGCATTTTCTCAACAACTACACATAATTATTTTTGTTGTGCATTCTGCTTGTTAGAGGTGATAACGTCCAAACATATGATTGGTGTAATCGGTTTTGGGTTGAGAAATCAATAGGTTTTTCTTGAATAAAACCGTTAGGGTTTTGTCCTCCAAGAATCTTGGATTTGGAGGGGGGGTTGCACGAATCGGTCCATCACAGATTCAGCCGAGCGAAGGTAATCGAAGAACGGGTTGTTCTGTCGGTTTAGTAGCGGTAACTAGAGGATTGTGATAGAAGATTCAGGTTTGAAGTGTTGGTGATTGAAATCAGTCGGGAAAGATTTGAAGACCGTGGGGTTGTTCAAAGGGTGTGCCGCAATCAGAGGTTTATTCATCGCATTCGAAGGACTTGATTTATCTTGAATCAAGGGAAGAGAAGGAATAGACTCTGCATCAACAATTGTGTTTGATCGTTTGATTTCTATGGCTTCTCTTGTAAACGCTTACCAACAAGTTATATCTATATGCAGGTCTCAATTCTATTTTTAGAATTAAGTACAAACGTACCCCGAGCGAGGACGATGAGGGAACTGGCTCAACAAATTGATGTTCTCTCTTTACTTTTCAATTGCTTAGTTTCTGAGTTTGTGTACAAACAATTGAGTTAATCAAAATTCTGATGTGAGTAGTGTTGAACCATTTTTGAAGCCTATTACAATCCTTAATTGTAATTGAACACTTAAGTACTTCACTCTCATATTGGAATTCACTTGTGGTGCCTTGCACACCAAGTGTTTGACTAATTGTGTGAACAACAAACGCTTGTGATGTCTTTTCAATTTGATTATATTTTTCAAGCATTGGAAATAGTCAAACCTTATAGTGAATACATTCTGGTTGATATGTTTTCAAATTAGTGATTCTTAAATCTCATTTTTATCGGATTCCATAGGCTTTACGCATATCCGATTTTTTCGGAAAAGGTTCGTTTTAGACGAATATAGTTCCTCGGCCGCTTCCGCCTAAAAACATTTTAAAACCAAATATTGGTAGCACCGACTCTGTTTTTAACAAGTGATCTATTCAACCCCCTTCTAGATCTGCACCATCGTCTAATAGGGGAGTTTAGCTTTGAACTAATACTGTCATAGTGAATTTCCTTCCTGACTTGGTAGCCCTAGATGTAGGTGATGTTACACCGAACTAGGTTAACAACTAATGGTGTTATTTATCTTTCTATCATTTATTTTTTTGCATATTTGTGAGTGTTCAAACTGCTTTGATCCCAGTGTTGTGACATCTGGTATCTACGTTCCAGAATTTCACAATGCAAATATGATGTTGACTCCTTTTCAAACTCATTTAAATGCTTCTTAATACCAAGATGCACATTTAGAATGTGAGGATACTATCTAATATACATAACATTATGCTTTCTTAGTTTTGACATCACTCAAAATACAAAAGCACTATCACTCTCTTCAACTCACATTCACGCCTCTACTGTGGATTATCTGTATGATGCCCATGTAAAGGAAACATTCAAACATAAGGGGGTGTGAAATCAAAATCATATAATGAAATTGTAATAATAAATTGTAAGTACACCATCATCACATACATAATCACCCGTTCCACAACTCATAATCCATACAATCCAAATATCATAACACAACAAGTATGTAATGCAATGAGACTCAATTTTACGACTCAATGCATGTGGTACCAATTATGGACTCTCAGGTTCATACACCCTGATCCCCACAATAGGGTCAGAGTCCACCAAAAATCGTTGCCAACACCATAATTAACACTTCACTGATTCCTACTGAAACCAACTACTCGCACCCAATCCTCACCATAAGATTGAGGCTCACTAAAAGTGGACCACCTTGATGCATGATTCATAATTAACATCCAACAAAAACAACAATGTACAATTATATTCACCTTAATTAAAGTACTCTCTATCTAGTAACCGGTTACTGCCATACCCCAAAATTTTCCCTCCCATTTTCATTTTTCATCTGACCTTTAGTTTGAGATTCATTTGCATACTGTCGCACCCTAATTTTCAACCTTAAAATCCCACCTCATTGTGTTTTCTTTCTTTCCTTGCTGGTTTTATTTTTATTCCCTTGTACACATGTTTATTATGACTAACTAGTATGTGCAGCTGCAATAATTACAAGTGGAAATAACTTTTATACTCACAAATAAATATGTCAAAGGTATGGGTCATTGTTTTATAAGGAAGTTTTGAAGCGACAAAGTTTAAACCCGAGGCTGATGCCCAGGATGCATTTTCCAAAGGAATGGTTTGGGCCTAGCAAGATCCTCAGACAAGTAGACCTTTTTGGGATTTTTAGTGCTTATAAGTTCAAGACTCAAAGGCTATTTTGAGTTCATTAAGTTGGTGCAGCAAACTGGACTTCATTTTCATTCTGGTATTGGTTCCTGTGTACATGCTGAATGGAGCCTATGAGGATTTTCAACTTCGTTTAAACACATTCCAAGATTTAACTCAAAGTTTATGGAGGATCAAATTCTAGAAATACACAAAATAAAATCGATCATAAGGCCAATTTGAAGTTTATATACTTTGCTATTCAATTCAGGAAGTTGTTACAAAGTATCACCTACTCAAATGCAAGAAATATAAGTTATACAACATTGCAAATGGCTGCTCCATTACTTAAAAATTCATATCAGTTATATTATTGACAAAATCACTTATGCTACATTGATATTGTTGGAATGTGGATAACGTGACAGCCTCCATGCGTTCGACAGCACCGTCGCGAGCAAGTTGCTTCAGCATAACCTCATAAAATAGAACCATCTCTCCAAGTGCTGCAACTCAATACAAAACGATGGAGCTGGCAAAATCTGACTAGGGTGTAATTAAGAAGTCTCCTCCATGGGCCGTTGATTCTTGGGGCATGGGCTATCTTATCCACGAGCTAGTCTCTGGCTTGAAGTTGAGCAAAACAGAAGAGTTACGTAACATTGCCTCCATTCCCAAGTCTCTGCTTCTAGATTATCAGTGGCTACTGAGTTCCACACCTCCTCGCAGCTTGAATACTTCAAAGCTTATAGATAATAGTGAGTTGGTAGACACTATACACTTCATGGAAATTCTCAGTTTGAAAGATAGTGTTGAGGAGGACACCTTCTTTCGCAAACTTCTAACATCATGACTGGCCACCGAGATAAATCTGCAAAGAAATTAAGTGTATCAGTGGAATATTCAAGAAACAATAACCAGTCCACTACCTTCTTCATATGATAGTTACAACTTGTGACATTGGGCCTGAACTACAGAAAACCAAAAGGAAAACTCAGTTAAACAACACAACATGGTTGATTACGCCATGGACATTCACTAAACACTTTACCAAACTGAAGATGTGCCTCTGTCAGTGATGACAATACCCTTGGGCCTCTCTTTAATGAAGTAGAAAATGCTACCAAATACAGTTTGCTTGATTCTCGAGAGTTTGATTTCCAATGTACAGATACCCATCAGATACCTAAGAGGAAACTCCTTGAACTTGAATCAAGCTCGTGCATCAGTAATCATTTGTTGTCTCCTATGTTGCTCAATAGACCACCAGACTTCAATTCTGTATCAGATTCATGTTTATTACTCTGGGCTGCTAGTTTCCCTTGGCCCAAATCAACTGTTATTCACCCCTGCCAAATAACAATCCAGAGTTAGTAATCAATTAAGGAATATGCTTTTTGAAAAAGATCCAATTCAAGACAGCTAGCAGATTCTTCTCAAAGCAGCATATCCAAATCAATTAAGAGACTTTCAAATCGCAATTATCACAGAATCACACAGAAAAGGATTCTCATCAACAACAGTTAACTCAATCAAACGAAAAAGGAAGGTTTTCAAATGATTGTCCAACGCAAAAATAGAAGGTCTTAATACAACAATCAAAACATTCAATCAGAGTTTTAAAGATAGAGAAGCCCAAGCTCGCCTATAAAAAGAGGAATTTGAGATGGAGAAGAACACTTTTTTCCGACGAAATCCGAAACTCAGTGAAAATCATAAAACCCTAAGTAACTCAAATCGAAAGAATAGAGGGAGAACTCATCTTTTTCGCTAAGCCTTCGAAGATTGTCGCCTCCGAAGCCAACCGCAAGATCGCCGGAAGGACCCGTTCACGTTTCACATTCTGCCGCCGCCTCCCACCTTCGGTAAAACTCTCTATACATTTTAAGATTGTTGAACGATTGATGCTTTGATTCGTGTTTCAGGTACAACCATGGAGGAAACAAGGATCGAGAGAGAGGTCGGGCGAGTGAGCGATTAGGGTTTTCCGCCGTTTTTGATTTCTTCTGTTCATAATTGTTTCTATTGTTTTGTAAATGTTATAAACTGTATGTATGCACGACCATGGTAGTACCGTGGTCCATCGTCACCATCATCACACACTTCACTTACCTTAAGATCTAACGGATCACATTACGTGCCCACAGTAAATCCAATGCACCGCATAACACCAGACCCAACGCCTTTTTTCTAATTAACTTTAATTAATCTTTTAAAAAGAACTAATAATCTATTTTAATAAATAATTTTAAACCTTTAGTCCTAATTAACCTTTATCTTTTTATAATATCCTTTAAATTAACTTAATAATTAGTCTTTAGGTCTAATTAATTGATTAATATTTTAATTCAACTAAAACCAATTTATGATTTATTCTCTCAACTTTATTAATATTATTAATTCACCTTAATAGTAAAACCTTTTTATTTTATTTTAAATAAATAATTTATCTTATCACTTTTAAAAACTTTTTTTTTCTAAATAACTTAATTTGTAAAATATTTAATAGTAAAACCTTTTATGAAAATTAACATAATTGATATAACTTCTTTTATAAAATCAATTTCACTAAGAGATTACCATTTTCTTAAAAATCAACTCAAATAAATTAAGATAACTTTTATTAAGAAAAGTGATGATAAACAAATATAACTTTTTTACAAAAATTGCAATACAACTTTTTTTCTTAAAATTAAGCCTACATTTCCTTAAAAATCAAATTCATCTCTAAATTTATTAAATCAATAACATATTTTTTCATGAGTTAGTTCAACTAAAACTAATAATCCCGTCTAAAATCAACCAACATCGTAATTAATCAAATCAATCGTGTACGCTTCCACATTCACAATTCACACACCTTAGCGCTTTCATGCGTTTATGTATGTTTATTTACCGTCTTTATCTTCCGCAATTTATTTACCGTATTTATCTTTATTGCATCGCATTATTGCATTATGTCCAAAGGAAGAACTTGCATGTAACGTAAAACTTGCGCGTATGCATCCCATTTGCATCATATTCCCTCATGTGATCCTTGATCCCATTCAAGTCGATCTCCTAGGTTAGATCGTACCCCATAGGAAGGACCTTTATCCTTTACAACTTAGAAACAAACTCAATCAACTCAATTCAAACTTATTCAAATACATTAGAGAATAAGATGTTAATCATCTTAAGTGGGATAAAACTTCTACCCCATAACAACATAATCAATTTTCCTACAAAGTTGTGGTGGTTTAAGTCAAGTAACCTCCCTTAAAATGATAACTCGTCTTTTCTCCTAAAACCAATCAATCAACTACCCTAAACCCGTAGGAACTTTGACCACAGTCAAAGAACTCCTCAAACCCTTTAGGGGAACTACAGATACTCTGATTCCACTCCCGTAAGGATATGTAGGCATAAGATGCGATATCTTATTGAGTATACTTAGAAATAAACCCCTAGGTATTTTACCCTTTTAAGCAGATAACCCTTAGCAATAAACAAACATAAAACAAGAGGTTCCTGTAGAGTACTACAGAAACTTGGGACGCTAGCACCTTCCCTAAGTTTAACCAACCCTGAACCTATAACTCTCTAGCTTGCATTTGCATTGCATTGTGGGTATTTCGATCTTTTTCCCTTCCTTTGGACAAATCAAAGTTCGGTTGCAAATGAATTAGATTCAAGCTCATCAATAGCTTGGTATCCAAATTTCACCGCGACACATACATTGGTGCCAAATGCATGTAGTCATTTACTCACATTAACATTTTTCAAAGTGATCATCATGGGTTCAAAGTATGTGGATATTTATACCTAACAAGAGCTATAGTTTGCACAAGAATCAATCTCTAGGGTTGATGTTATTGCATTCAATTTGGATCAAGTTTTGAAACCCAAAACTCTTGGTGTATGAAGCCATGGTATAGACCTTCATCATGATAATCATTATACTCGAGACCAGGCTCTTACCTGTGGGAATTTCCATATGCATTTGATTTGTCTATTGGTTTAATACCTGATAACGCGAAATCATATCGTTTATTTGGCTTGATTTACATGTATTTATTTGTGACTATTATTAATTTATCTTGACTTATGCTCTATTATATGATTAATTTACTTCGTTTAGCAGATTGGGGAGAATTTAGACTAAAGAAAGAAAAGGAGAAGAAATGGAAGGAAAAGAGATGAAAAACAGATGAAAAACAGCAGATACAGATTCTGCTGATATGACGGTCGTCACAGGTCCATTACGACCGTCATGCGTGTGACGACCGTCATATTTCATGACGACCGTCACACAGGCAAAATATCAGTACGTTCAAATCAGAAGAAGCCACGATCAATCTCAACTTAATTTTTTCCTACACTTTCTCCACTCACTGCCCACTACTGGAAGTTACTCCCACTCCCTCTATAACTCACCCATGATCTCTGGAAGTTGAAGAGTGAATTATCTCCTATAAATAGGCCTTAGATTCAGAGTTTTAGGGGGAACCTTCGATGTATTGAAGTGCTACCAAAATTCCCATTGAAGCCAATTTTACTTTCCTGCATTATTTCCCATTTCTTTTCCTTTTATTTCATTTGTATCGCTTTATTTGTTCCTGTACCTTTTAATTCTCGCCAAAGTAGAATCCTGCCGACATTGTGGAGGACTACTCAAGGATTCGAGATCAGTACGATTTACAGGTTTTTATTAATTGAATTATTATTTTATTTCTGTCAGTATGCATGTTATATTATTTTGCTGCTATTGTTTATTTATGTTTGCATTAATTATTATGTCTAGCTAAATTAGTTTTACCGGTATGTAACCGAATTAGTAGGACAGGATTCGATAGTAACCGGAATCTTCCCTTTTTACAAACAACCTTTCTGGCCGTAGTTTTTAATCAAAATTCTAAATAAACCTTTGTCACGACAGTGAGAATCTATTTACGGTGGTTTTGCCACGACAGTGGGAAACCATATTAAGGTACGAATCAACAAGCGACAGCTGAGGCTAGGACCAGATAGTAAAAACTAGGCATTTATTTTAAAAACAGCGACAACGCTTTAAAAGGGATTAGAACTTAATGGCTTTCAAAAAGTAATTTTAACCCCGAACGGAATAGCGACAGCATACGTTCCGCCTTAGAGTTGCGACTAGCGTCAACAACCATCGTGAGACAAAGGTCTTTAAACCTTTATTTTCTTCTTAAAGGTGTTTTCAAAGAGTAGAAAGCACCGGTGACCTGTCGAATCCCCGATAACTAAGTCCTTGCATACCGATATCCCTTTACCGCTTTTTCTTTAAACCAATTATCTTTATTTCCTTTGCATTTAATTTCATTCGCATTCAACTTTCCTAATCCCATTTGCCTTAGCTTTACGCCGTAATAATAGATAACGGTAGATTGACATTTGTCTCTGTGGGTTCGACAATCTTTTATATTACTTCGATATTTCCATGCACTTGCGGACGCATCAAGTTTTTGGCGCTGTTGCCAGGGACCAACAGTCAATATTGTGATTCCATTGTTGCATAGTATAGACTAAGACACTCTTATCTAAATCATAATGTATAACCCATATTTCCCTTATAACTACCACCCCCAATATTTCGAGGAACCACAAGATCCGTTTAAATCGGACCTCGAAATATTATTAGAAGATTTCAATACGACGCATTCTCACCCAAATTCCCTCTACGATGACGACTCCCAATGTTTTGAGGAAACACAAGATTTCGATACATCCAACCTTGAACTATTACTAGAAGAATTCGAAGAGACGTTTACTCACTCTAGGATAGAATCTATGATGGAGCGCTTTGTGGAGACACAAACTCTCCAAAATGAAGATTTTAGAAAACAACATCTCCAAATTGATGAAGACCTTAAGCAGATGAGCATTATAGTCGATTCCCTCGCGACTCACAGCAAGGCTTTGGAGACTCAAACCTCTTTGCTTACACAAACATCTCTAGGACCCTTCCTTGAGAGCCATGTGAATGTTGTAACCACTAGTAATGAAGAACAAATAGAAGATCCTAGGGAGAGTGATGATGAGTCTGAGGAGAGTTTTGGTGAGACAAGCATAATTATTGAGAAAAATCCACCGACACCACCCGAAAGGGAGGTTGTCGAAGAGGTAGAGAAGGAAGCACCTATTGTTGCCCCTCCTCCCTATACCCCACCTATTTCATTCCCACAAATGGCTATGGAAGCTAAGGTAAACTCCCAATCCAAAACATATGTAGAGGTATTGGAAAATATCCACACTAATGCACCTTTGTCTAAGGTTTTTCATAACAAAAGAAAATTCAAGGACCATGAAACTAGGGTCATCATTACTGTTAAAAGGGTAAGATTAAATTTAGAGGTGGTGGATGAAATAACTAAGCCTAAATTTGAAAAACTGATACTTAGGATAGATCCAGAACCACCACCACAGGTTCAAAACAATGAACCACCCTATAGAAGAAAGAAAAGAAAAGGCGAGGGATATGAGAGATGGCTTGATAAGTGGCCGTGGAAACCGAAGACCATTCAAAGTTTGATCGAGGAACCATTCTCGAAAGAACCACTGTGAGTACTTGCACTCCTTGGCCGTCGAGCTATCGACGTTAAACAAAGCGTTGTATGGGAGGCAACCCACAAAGTCTTTATTTTAATTTGTTTGTTTAAATTTGCCGAAAATAAAGAAATGTATCGCTTGTTACTCTTTAGCTATATCTAAGCGAAAACTCTCTAGATGACGATCTGAGAAGATGAGCTATGCCTACGGACATTCCTACGAGTGTCGCTGCTGGTGGGAACACTGATGATGAGTACTTCCTCTTGACGCGAGCAACATGATGAGCTGGTTCGAGAATTACACAAACAAAGGTATCTCAAAATGCCCGCCGCCGAAGTAGAAGTGATCAACAAAGACAAGGATAGCAAGAGCAGTAGCATTCATACAGGTTCTATCTTTCTTTTTCCACCTTTTACTAAAACATTGAGGACAATGTTTGGTTTAAGTGTGGGGGAGGAACTCTATTGTTTTACATTTTATTTCATGCTTCTAGGAATTTTTATCTATTGTTTTACATTTTATTTCATGCTTCTAGGAATTTTTATCTATTTTTAACATTATGTCAAAGTCTTTGCATGTGCTGTCGAGTCTTTATGCGTGGTTTTCGCTTGTTATTCAATTTCCCCCAAAATTTATAAATTTATAAATTCTAACCTCTAACAAATTTTTGCTTCGATTCATGTCATGGTTCTCTGAAAGTATATAGGTTGTCCAGGCTATGTTAGAAAAACGTGGGAAAGTTTTGATAAAATTGATACTGCCCTGACACCCTTAACCCCCTAAATATGCAAAATCAATTTGAGTACCCATTATGCTGAAACCTTAAAGCTCCAGGTTCTTGTAGTAATCCCTAAGTAGTTTATTTAAGTAGTCAGCACCATCCTAAACACACTAAGTAAGAAACCGATGCAAATAAGTGTATGATCTCTAGCGTAAAATGAGAAATTAAGAAAGAAAATAAATTATGAAGAAAAAGACATGTTCCTTCTAAGTTAGGTGCTCCTCACCCGAGCACTTAGCCTAACGGTACAAACTCTTTAAGTTCAATTGATGCTTAAACATATTTGCAGAGAAAAAAATGAAATAGCATCGAGATCATAGTCACTAACAGGTTTACTTGCCATGAATGTGTATGGATAACGGGCTTAATGTGATTGCACTATAATGAAACGGGGTGAAAGAGAGCGTGAGATATAGGTTGAGTTATAATGGCATGATTCCGATTGGTTTGCATAAGTAGGGAGTTTTTGAAATTGTGTCGTTACGGTATCCTTGGTATTGATATTTAGTACCTATCGATCTAACATTAGCCTAGCAGCCACGTATGATTAGAGTCTCATCATGTTTTTGTTTCAAACTATGCTTATTTCTTTTTACCGTGTTGGTTGATTGCTTGAGGACAAGTAATGGTTTAAGTGTGGGGGTGTTTGATAACGCGAAATCATATCGTTTATTTGGCTTGATTTACATGTATTTATTTGTGACTATTATTAATTTATCTTGATTTATGCTCTATTATATGATTAATTTACTTCGTTTAGCAGATTGGGGAGAATTTAGACTAAAGAAAGAAAAGGAGAAGAAATGGAAGGAAAAGAGATGAAAAACAGATGAAAAACAGCAGATACGGATTCTGCTGATATGACGGTCGTCACAGGTCCATTACGACCGTCATGCGCGTGACGATCATCACATTTCATGACGACCGTCACGCAGGCAAAATATCAGTACGTTCATATCAGAAGAAGCCACGATCAATCTCAACTTAATTTCTTCCTACACTTTCTCCACTCACTGCCCACTACTAGAAGTTACTCCCACTCCCTCCATAACTCACCCATGATCTCTGGAAGTTGAAGAGTGAATTATCTCCTATAAATAGGCCTTAGATTCACAGTTTTAGGGGGAACCTTCGATGTATCGAAGTGCTGCCAAAATTCCCATTGAAGCCAATTTTACTTTCCTGCATTATTTCCCATTTCTTTTCCTTTTATTTCATTTGTATCGCTTTATTTGTTCCTGTACCTTTTAATTCTCGCCAAAGTAGAATCCTGCCGACATTGTGGAGGACTACTCAAGGATTCGAGATCAGTACGATTTACAGGTTTTTATTAATTGAATTATTATTTTATTTATGTCAGTATGCATGTTATATTATTCTACTGCCATTGTTTATTTATGTTTGCATTAATTATCATGTCTAGCTAAATTAGTTTTACCGGTATGTAACTGAATTAGTAGGACAAGATTCGATAGTAACCGGAATCTTCCCTTTTTACAAACAACCTTTTTGGTCGTAGTTTTTAATCAAAATTCTAAATAAACCTTTGTCACGACAGTGAGAAGCTATTTACGGTGGTTTTGCCACGACAGTGGGAAACCATATTAAGGTACGAACCAACAAGCGACAGCTGAGGCTAGGACCAGATAGTAAAAACTAGGCATTCGTTTTAAAAACAATGACAACGCTTTAAAAGGGATTAGAACTTAATGGCTTTCAAAAAGTAATTTTAACCCCGAACGGGATAGCGACAGCATACATTCCGCCTTAGAGTTGCGACTAGCGTCAACAACCATCGTGAGACAAAGGTCTTTAAACCTTTATTTTCTTCTTAAAAGTGTTTTCAAAGAGTAGAAAGCACCAGTGACCTGTTGAATCCCCGATAACTAAGTCCTTGCATACCGATATCCCTTTACCGCTTTTTCTTTAAACCAATTATCTTTATTTCCTTTGCATTTAATTTCATTCGCATTCAAATTTCCTAATCCCATTTGCCTTAGCTTTACGCCATAATAATAGATAATGGTAGATTGACATTGGTCTCTGTGGGTTCAACAATCTTTTATATTACTTCGATATTTCCGTGCACTTGCGGACGCATCAAGACCCTAATTCATTATTTGTTGCATCATGCCATTGTGCTAGGTGATATATCCGACCCAACTATCAATCAAGCTTACTCAGATGCCTGGATGTATACGAAGAAGACATGCTTATCAATGCCAATGAATTTGTGCCTCCTCTTGAGAATGAAGGGGTGATCTATTCACCAACCTCTAGATCGAAGCCTATCGTCTAACAAGTGGTATCACAAGCTCTAGTTAATTTCGTACTTAAGATTTTCTTATTAGAAGAATGGCTATCGAACCTAAGGGAGCATACAATAGAGCACCAATTTTCGCTGGCGAAAATTATGACTATTAGAAAACTTGTATGTGTATTCATGTCAACTTGGTTGATAAAGGTATATGGGACGCCATCATGAATGGTCCTAATGAAATTACAATGACCAATAATGAAGGTGTTACCGTACCTAAACCGAAAGCACATGGGATGATAATGATAATAAATTGTGCTGACATGATTGGAATGTAAAAAGTATTCTCACATCCGCACTAGGTATTGATGAATATTATTGTGTCTCTCATTGTAAGACCTCCAAAGTTATGTGGGATGCATTAGAAGTTGTCCATGAGGGAACTGTCGCGGTGAAAATCGGATACCAAACTATTGATTAGTTTGAATCTTTAATTCATTTTGCAACCGAACTTTGATTTGTTCAAAGGAAGGGATAAAGATCGAAATTCCCACAATGCAATGCAAATGCAAGGTTTAGAGAGTTTTAGGTTCGGGGGTTGGTTAAACTTAGGGAAGGTACTAGCATCCTAAGTTTTTGTAGTACTCTACAGGAACCTCTTGTTTTATGTTGTTTATTGCTATGGTTTATCTGCTTAAAGGTTGAAAGACCTAGGGGTTTATTATCTAAGTATACTCGATAAGATATCGCATCTTATGCCTACATATCCTTACGGGAGTGGAATCAGAGTATCTGTAGTTCCCCTAAAGGGTTTGAGGAGCTCTTTGACTGTGGTCAAAGTTCCTACGGGTTTAGGGTAGTTGATTGATTGATTTTAGGAGAAGATGAGTCTTCATTTTAAGGGAGATTTAACCGCCACAAGTTGTAGGAAAATAGTCTTTGCATCGTCTTAAGAAAAGGGCTCAAGTACTCGGATTGTTTGACGAGTACGCCTTTATCTCTCTTAAGGCAAAGTTCCTACGATTTGATTGTATTATTGTGGGGTAGAAATTCTATCTCACTTAAGATGATTTGGCATCTTTCTCTAATGTGTTTGAATATATCTGTTGTAGTGTTGATGTGTTTTGTCTAAGTTGTAAAGATAAAGAACAGTCCTTCCTATGGAGTAGGATCTATCCTAAAGATCAACTTGAATGGGATCAAGGATCATGTGGGGGTATGATGCAAATGATGCACTACACACAAGTTTTGACTCATGTGTAGGTTTTTCCTTTGGACGGAATGCGATGCGGAAAATGTAAGCGCGATGATATAAATTGCGGAAAATATAAATCCATACACATACGCATGAAAGCGCTGAAGTGTGTGAGAGTGAAAGTGTCGTGAACGTGAGTGCGCACGATTAGATTGTATCTTTTACGCTGTTGATTGATTTTAATTGTAGGGTTGATTGTTTTGAAGAAGGTGGTTGAATTGATTTAGTGAGATTAATTTTATGGGGGAGATTATATTAGATGAAAAAACTGATCTTAGTTGGGTTGATGTTAAGGGAAAATTGGATTGCATTAGTTTCGTTTTAGTAAAAATTGTTTATTATCACATTAAAAGTTGATTTACTCAAAAAGTTCTAATATATAAAAAAGTTTAGTTTTTATTATCAACAATTGCAATGATGCTATTTAAATTATGAAAATGATTTTTTAAGTTGTTTTCCTTTTGCTTAAGTTGTTATAAAAGGTTTTTCAATTTCATAAAGAGATTTTTATTAAAATGGTTAAATAGCTTTATTTATTATATAAATATAAAGGTTATTAAAACTATTATAAAATAAATTAATTTCATCGATAAAAGGATTGCCATGCAGTGAGTTTTTTTTTAAAAATAGAATAGTTGTTATTATCAATTATGAAAAGGATTTTTTTTTATTATATAAAAGCTATGAATAATTTTATTACGAAAAAAAGAATTAAATTAATTAAGGAATTACTTAAGAGGTTAAAAAAAGTTTCTTTTAGTTATTTAATTAAAAAAATGAGAGTTATTTTAAAAGTTATTGAGATAAAATAATTTTAATTATTATTATAAGAGCCAATAAAAAAAACTTTCTAAATAACGTAAAAAAGGATTTTATAATAAAAGTGTTTAGATATTAAATTACTTAAATAAATTACCTAATAAAAGGGATTAATTAAAAAGATTAGTAGCTAAAAAAAAGTTGATTAACATTTGATTAGAGGTTAATTAATTTTAGAAAGATTAATTAATTAAATATTAGACAGGTAATTTAAACTAATCAAAAGCAGATTAACGGCTAATTGGAATCGGAGAAAAAGGAGTCAATTAAAAGGTTTATTAGGTTAATTAGAAACTAATTAGTAAGGAACCTAATCACTAATTAATTAACTAAATTGATTAAGAAAACGATTAGAGGGTGATTATCAATTAATTAGATTAATTAAGGTTTGGTGGTTAATTAAAGGGTAATTTACGGTTAATTAGTGGATTAAGGAAACTAAATGGTGGTTAGTGGGCAGATTGAAGAGGTAAGACAGTGAGGGCCGTGTGATGTGGGTCCAGTGGCTGAGATCGTGATGGTACACCGTAGTTACGGTGTGTGTGTGCGCATGGAATCATATTACAATAGAAACAAAAAATAACACATCAGAAACCCTTCTTCCCTAAATCGCCCCCCAAACCCCCTTCGTCTTCTCCGCTTTCTTCTCATCGCGAGCATCATCTCTTGATTTACTTTAATCTCCCGTTCTTCATATTCCTTTCATCTTCTCGGTTTCTTTTCGACTTCCTGTAAAAAAACAAGCAACAAACTCAACAGATTAACGTTAGTAAAGGGATCTCACGATCTGCAGGTTTCGATGGCGAATGTGAAGGCGGACGGTCGGCGTGTGGTGTCGTCGACGGCGATGAAGGTTTTGGGGGTTTTTTACGGAAGTTTAGTGAGTACCGGCGCCGGTGGTTTCGAGGTGGTTTCCGGTGGCTCGCGAAAGGTGCTTCGCGGTAAGGGTGATGACGATGATTCGCGAAGGCTAAGAAAGATAAGTTTCTTACTGTTTCACAAATTTTATTTGGGGCTTCATGATTTTGGATTTTTGAAGATTAAGGTTCTCGTTTGTGCTTTGTACGTGTTGTCGTGAAAATCTCTCCCCCTCATTCTGTAGAGAAAACCCCTTTATATAGGATTGTCGTCCTTTAAATGCTGTTGGTTCTGAGTTGAATACCTTCCTCTTTTATTCTGACATGTCGAAAATTGTTTAGGAAAGAGTTTATGGCTTTGCCGACACTAATTTTAGGAAGTTTTCAAATCTAAAATTGACAACTTTATTGCCTATCTTTCCAGGTAGACTCTGCCGTATTATTGCTATCACGTGACGCATCTTGAAGGAAATATCTTTGCAGGATCAGTTTGAATAATTGACGTTAGCTTGGAGGTCGGGGAGCCTTTGGGTCGAGCTCTTTCCCGCAACGATTGTCGGTATTTCGCAAGGTATAATGTTCAAATCTTTTTAAACTGATTGGCCGAGTGTTGCTTGAAAGTTCTGAGTGTTCTTCGTTACTGTCATGGCAGGTACGTCCATAAATGCTCCGCTGAAATCTCACCAACCTTCTCATCTGCAGCAATCTCTGAGGCAACGGGCTGTTCTTGAGCAAGAAGGTTAGTTACCTATTTCATTTCCATGGTCTCCACATATAGGATACTGATTAACCGCAATATTTGAAAATTAACTCAGCTATCGACTGCAGGGACTTAGCAAGCCAAATATGTAAATCTCGAGCTAAACTGCCATGATTTGTTTTTGAAAACTGGGGGAGTTGGTATGTTTGGTTCAATGGTGATGTTACGTGAAAGTGGAGATGAAGTGTATGTTGTATGGTTGCATTATGGAGTTATGTTGATCTTGTTGCTTGTTCTTCTATTGTGGAATTATGTTATAACGTTGGTTTATGCTCACCTGCAGGTTAACCGTATTACTAGCTTCCGGTAGGTTGTACCCAGAAGAGAAAGGTGTTTTGCGAGTCTTTCGTCTGCCTCACTGCTTTGATTTATGAATAACTTTTCCTTGCAGATAAATGTTTGAAAGGTAGAGCTAGGGAATCTGTGACGGTCCGGTGCGTTTGATTACTGATTTTGATGAATTTCCCTTTTTCGATTTCAGGTTTGCGAAGAGTTCAAAGAGAAAAAAGGGGGGGTGGCTCTTTTTGCGGTAGACGGGCCATTGTCCTTGATTTCGGGTCGACGTCTCCAACACATCCTAGCTGATAAATACTTGAACTGTAGTATTGCTGCGGATTGGTCGCACAATCTCCTAATTTATTCAAACACCTTCTACTAACATGAATTCCTTGTTTAACAGTAGGTGAACTGTCGGTGAGTCAGGAATCACTTTAATCAGTAGGGGAGACCAACCTCTCGAAGATGGTTAATGCGTGGTGGTAATGCCAACTTTAATGTTGATGTCTAGGTTTTCACGTGGAATGATGTCTCCTAAATGGTTCTAGTATCGCCGTACTTTTAAGGTATCCCTATCTGTAATGGGGCCTGCCTAATTCTTGGTAGAATCTTGATAAATTTTGAGTCTCCAATTCAATACCTTCTTGCGAATCTCATTTTGGAAGTTGTCTCTTTTGCAGGTCAATTTTGTAGCTGCAGCTGGGAAGTGCAATACGATTGCAGTACAAGAAGTTGCTTTGAGCAGATGCACCAGAACTTTTCCCTGCTACAAGTCACAACATCACGCTTCAACCTTGCAGCAATAGTGCCGAGAATATTGATTGCCATGGAACGTGTAGCAAAATCCTTGGAACTTGTCCTAACTATTCTGAATTAGAATAGAAGCTGAAGCAGGATATTCAGGTAAATTTAGAGTGGTTAATAAATCGGTAACAAGATTCTCTATTATGGACTTCAAATCAGAAGCATCCTGACTCTTTACACTTGCAGGTTGCTGAAGTACACAGGTCTAAAAATAGGAGCAGGCTTCTGTTACTGCAGGTGGTTTAAAAGGTTAAGGCTGCTAGCCGATTTCCTCTGGTGTATGTGGAGGTACACAAAGTGAGTTACTGCTTTGTGTTTGCAGGTGAAGATGTCGTTCTCAGAACGGGATTGGATATGTCCCTGGCTCCTAACTTCCTTAATTTTACAGTTCAAACCTCAGCTGGCATATGTTTAACCTCTGCGCTTTCTTGTTGCTATGCAGGAATTCTGATAGGAGCCACAAGAATGACCGACGACGGTAACATTTTATGAGTGTTCCGCCCCACTTTTTATGGGCTGGTTGCTGCAGGAGGTTAGTGTAGTTTTAATTGTGCTTCATTAATGGTTTTAGCAGGATGTAAAGTATTGGTGAATAAACCTGTTTATCATGTCGTTCATTGTAGGTTTGGCAAGCTATGAGGATGGACCATAAGATGCAGGTTCGTATGCTGGTTCTGCCTAAGACGGCTTGGTACATGGTTGTATTCTGCCCTGTGAAACACTGAAGATATTCTGGCTGAAGCTTGTTGTGTCTTCTTCAACTGCGGGTGTATCTACGGAACAAATTGGGGGAAAGAAACATCTCTAAGTTACGATCCCCATCCGAAAGAAGGTGACGAAGTCAGGCTGCTGTCGAACTGGGGAATACCGCTTTTATTTCATTTACATGCCTACTGCTAGTCTGTTAGTTGCATAAAAATCCCTCCTCTCAACAAACTATTGAATATGTTCATCTATTCTTATTTCCAGATCAAATTTGATATGCTTCTAACATTGTTTTCTCCTTTTTCATATGCTTGGTGATGATGCTTGATAGAGAATAGGCAGCTGCGGTGCTTGTTTCAAAGTTGCTGATGGTATCATTGTATTTTACACACAATTCATGGATTAAGCTCATGTCGCAACGTCGCCGGCGCGGTTGTTCGTTGAAGCCCCACGGTGCATATTAGAGGAGGAGTTCACTTTGATATAGCGGGATTAACGGACAGGAGATTATGATTGTAGAAAGTACTACTCATGTGTAGTTATTATTGTAGAAAGTATGTTGTCACAAACACCCTTCACACACTCTCTGATCTTCCTCTTGCAGGGATTGTGTTGTAACCAAAGCTTTGTAAAATAGGGAGGATACCATGTATTGCAAATCTTGAGTTCCAATTTCTACGTGAACTTTTGATTTAATAGTCATAGTTATGATGAAAAACAAAGTCTCTTCAATTAATCATAGCAGGTCTTCAATTGAATTAATACAAATTTACTCCAAATCATATACCAATGCCAATGTCGAGTAGGGTATCCTGGATAACGATGAATTCAAGCTTTGACGTTTAATCCCTTCACTGCGAAAAATGTAAACTGAAATGGAGAAGACTTGGCTTATAATGAATCCCTTAATTTAAGATTAGCCTTAAAATGAGAACTTTCCACTTGTGATTTGAATTCATAACTTGTACATTTGGATGATGGATGTGTCATGTGATCATATTACTGAGCCAACAATGATTTTAAATGCTTCTGATGAGAACCATGAAACTCCCAACGATGGCCAACATAACCTTGCAGCCCAGCATTAATCACTATGGTCTGGTCATGACTTTAATGTGGGATACGGTCATAAAGTCTATCTAATCCGTCCTCGAATCCATGCTCTCTGAATAGCCTTGATACGCTTGTCTGTAAGAATAAGTATCATCTCCCTTTGAAATTCGTACACCTGCACACCCTTGTTAGTCATGATAATACGTAAAAAGAAAACACGTAAAAACATAAGGAGGTGGGGTCTTAAGGTCAAAAATTAGGGTGCAACAGGAACTAATAAGGTCAAACAATCTAGGATTAATATCTTAAATCAAGATTTTGAGTTATTTGCATGAGGCATGGTGAAACCATTGCAAAAATGGGAAAGTGGTTCACACGTCTTATCAATCGATTGAATGCACCAGGTAAGCCTATTTCCAATGATATTGCTAGTAATAAAGTTTTGAGATGTCTTAATAGGGAATGACAACCCAAGGTCACCACTATCAAAGAGGCGAATGATCTTAAAGTGTTTCATCTCACTACATTGTTTAGGAAATTGGAAGAACATGAGTAAAAACTCTTTTGCTTGGAAAAACATGAAAAAAAGTATGAAAAGAATGTAAAGAATGAGAAAGGTAAATACATGGAGGTAGAGAGGAAGTCTACTGCTCTAAAGACTTCAATTTCAAAGTCCTCACACAATGAGCAAAGTGAATATGAAAATGGAGATGACAAGAATTCTGATGATGAGGATATGAGGTTGTTTGACAAGAAATCTCACGTTTCTGGATGTGAAAAAATGAAGGGGAAAGCCTTTATTTAAGGATAAAGGTTGGTTTTAAAAAGAAATGATCCATGGAAAAAATTAATCGTCTAATCGATTAAGTTTCTAATATAATCAATTAGATGGCCTTAACAATTGATTATTTGTGCCTAATTAGGAAATATTTGATACATAGTTGTTACCCTTCATTATTACATGTTCATAATCGATTATATACTCGATTTTTACTTACCTAATTGATTGGGTATATGGTGCATTCAATTAGACAGTTCAAAAAACAAGTCCTAATCATTCAGACAATTTCAAATTCATCTGACTATGCTTCAGAGAAATTTTAGGTGATTTTCTTTGAGAAAAGTACAATAACTCATGTGTGACTACTGTGAGTGATGAAAGTTGCCAGTTTTTCGCTCCTGAACATCTCTAACATTATTTTCGTCGTTGCTCTCCTCGCCCTTTATATAGAATTTTGCAGGCGTCATTACCTATGCTAGGGAAATTACAGGCTAATGGGAGAAGGACTCATTAAAATGCCCATCCCTTATCCCACTCTAGGGTGCTCCCGTAAACATCTCTTGGTTGTGGTGAACGACCTTAACCATCGCCTCATTAAAACATACGAGATATTCCCTAAGAGATTAAAAAGAGCCTTGGTGAATGTTGAATAAGATGATGGTATACATCTTTCTGGGCCTACTCACCACAAAATCATGGACCAATTTCTTCGCCAGATCTTGGTAGCTGGTGATTGAGAGTCATTGTAGGCTCATGTAACACCTTAGTGTTACATCCCTGAATGTGCTAAAGAGAAGCTTTTATTTTAGGGACTCGAAGGATCCCAATAATTGATATTAGTGTGCTGATGGAGGCGACATGCTCCTAGGGGTCACTGCATCCGTTAAACTTGGCCAATGACGACAACTTGAAGTTCTCTAGCCCTTGTGCCCCCATATCTCATTAGAAAGAGGTTAGGGGCTTAAAATTTCAATTACCTGAAAAGGGTCGGCCTCTTACTGGCACAACTAGATGTAAAGAATGTTGTCCTTCATAATTTGATTCTAGCGACATAAGTCGTCCATGTCAGTGTGCATTTCGACCATGGCATCCTCATCCTCATCGCCATCAAAATCAATTTTGGTCGGAATTGCTACCTTCTTTTTAAACATGTTGAATAAAGGAGTTGGAGATGTGGGTAGCAACCTAGCCGTTTGATGCGATGATGGCATATGTCAATTTTAATAGGGCCCTACAGTTGACGCCAATTGTATTTGCTAAAAACACAATAAGTGACAACCCCTATTTGTCCGAGGTTGTTTGAGAGTTTTAGTTAGAGCAAACTTAAACAAGGATTGTGAGAAAATATGTTATCAATAAAATATTTTTATAATAAATAATGAAATTAATTGAAATACATTATCATCTAATTAAAATTAATTATTTTAACAAAAAAAAATGTATAAAGTGGTTTTACAATTTCAATTAATCCCTTAAATAATTTCTAAAGGAAAAAAATGAATATGTATTTCTTTTATGTATTAAAAACAAAGAATATTTCAATAATAAGAATGAATTGTAAAAGTAAGTAATAATGGTTTAATTATTAAACAAACGATTTAATTTAATAATAGAGTAGCGAGTGTTTGTTTTAGCACCGCCTTAATTAATCCCCGCGAATCGTTAAGTAGCCGTTGCGCCCTAATCCGCCAAACATTACAAATACAAGAAACAAACAACGTTGTTTCAATCTCTCGCTAGTAATCTTGTTTCTCAATCTTTGTCATTCTCAATCTTTCTGTTCTAATGGATTCACCACATTCACCAGGTTCTCAGATTTCATTTTCCTCGCCCCCTTTGGCACCAAAACCTAATAAGAAACGGAAGATACAGTTTTTAGATGAAATTCCTCAAATGATCGCATTATCACCTCATCATACTCCCTCACCACTCAGAAGACGCTTAAAATTAATGGATGAAATTATTGAGCTTGGTGAGATGCGGTTAGAACTGTTTCGTCTCCTCGGCAACACCCAAGAAACCATGGATGCCGAAAGAAAGAGGAAAGTTGCAATCTTGATGTCATTTAGATAAATTGATTATGCATTTTCGTATTCTTGATCATCTATTAGGTATGCTCTTTTAATTCCCTCTTTTGAGTATCATCTAACTCCGACTTCAGGTAATGTATTTGTGTATTTATAGTTAACATTGTTATTTAGCACCTACACCTCTGATCAAAGACATATCCGGTGCATGACCATTATTATCCCTATGTAGCAACTGTGTTATGGTTTTATGGTTTTATGACTTTATGGATAATCTTAATTATTATTCTTGATTATGCAATTGTGAACTTGTCATGATCTGCTGGAAGATATCTAAGGTAGTATGTTCTTTTATTTACCAGAATTATTTTGAATTCATAACTTACTTGATCCTCGGAGTTTTTGCAGGTACAACACCTTTGATCAGCCATTCCATGCTCATGAGTATGATCAAACATAAAGGAAAACCAACATCTCAAAAACATGGTAGGAACTTTACCTATGATGCTTATGCTTAATAATCTGATCAAAACATTGGAAATATTGCTTTTAACTTGTCATGATCTGCTGGAGGATATCTAAGGTAGTATGTTCTTTTATTTACATCAATGTCATAACTGTCATGGGTGTGAATAAATCAACCTCTAAGTGTGCCTCTGTTGGTATTCAAGGGATTGCTTGGGCTTTTGGTGGTATGATATTTGCACTTGCTACTGCAGTGTTGGAATTTCAGGTCACTTCTTTTTCCTTACTTCAATAATCTGCTAGTGTTCAAGAACAGAAGCTTCCCTCGGTCTACCCAGTCTGGTCTTCAACCCAGCTATTGACATTGACACGGGGGCAAAGGCTAGAAATTTTGGGAGACAAATGGTTCCTGGGTCGGACTGAGTTTGAAGCGTGGAGTCATGCCTCAAACCATTGGAAATATTGCTAAGTAAATATCATGAGTAGGATTTGAGAATGTGGCTTTCCGTAGATGGAATCAGACTTCAAAATTTGTTCCAAGCCATGCTGGCGGTGCTCAAAAGGTAAGGTTTACTTTGTGAACTTAATTAGTTTCGGGATGTACTATCCACAGTTGACCGATGAAAACTATCATCAGATGGTAGTTGATCTCAGAGTTTTAAAAAACGGTCATGGTCGCTCGCAGTCGCATCGCAGCTTTCGCAATTTCAGTCGGTACAGGTGTTGCGACACTGACTGACTGTGGTCCTCGCGGTGTGAGTTAAATTAACCACAATTTGTTCTTTAACATAAAAACAACGATAATAGTAACGGTATTGGCATCGGGCGATACTGTTTTCTTGCGGCCGTTTTTCAAAACATGGTTGATGCTTCTTGTTAGTTATCAATGTTTTTTCTAATGACAAAAGTTAGTATGTTAGTTTTATGTGATTGGGGATGGAACCATCAACCTCAACTGTCTCACTCCTTCCTTGAACCATCAAGCCAAGTTTATATCTCTATATGATGATATGGTTTAATCTACATTCTAATATACATTATTTATGGAGAGATATAATTATTTCACTTTATTGGTGGAGCTGTAGAGGCAGTAACTTTACAAACTGAGTTCTTGATAACTTCGTACTGGACCATATTGCAGTTACTGGAAATGATTACAATCGTATGACTTCCAAAATCATTTTATTGAGACTTTGGGTAAAAGACATCCTTTATATTTTCTGAATTGTAGTTTTCCTTCAATGTGGTTGCAGGGATTCGTCATTGTCTCGTACTCGTTGACTTAATATACCCCTGTTATGGTTTTATGCAATTGTGAACTTGTCATGATCTGCTGGAGGATATCAAAGGTAGTATGTTCTTTTATTTACCAAAATTATTTTGAATTTATAACTTACTTGATCGTCGGAGTTTGCAGGTACAACACCTTTGCTCAGCCATTCCATGCTCATGAGTATGATCAAACATAAAGGAAAGCCAACATCTCAAAAACATGGTAGGAACTTTACCTTTAATGGTTATGCTTAATAATCTGCTAGTGTTCAAGAACAGAAGCTTCCCTCGGTCTATCCAGTCTGGTCTTCAACACAGCTTCCCTCGGTCTAATTGACATAAAACAAACATATATTTACTTAGTATTTAATAGTTTTTTTTTTCCTTTGCAAGATTAATAACAATGCATGTGTATAGTTTTTTCTTGAAATATGATGGGGCTCATCCTATGATTTTCAATTGCCTTCAACTTAACTTGAAATATGATGTGGCTTTGGAGATTCAATGTGGAAAAGAGAGTTTGTGGTGTGGACTTGCAAACAAAATTTCTTGAGATTGTTAGGTTTAATGCTGGTTTCCATCCTAGATCAAGACACCAATATTAGCTACTAAATTTGAGAGGTTGGGTTTATTTTTCACATTGATTATGACACCAATATTAGACACCAATCTTGCTTCAAATCGATTCGCTTTTGGTTAATGAATTTTTTTTCTCCTAATTTTTTCCTCTTTATCTCTATTCAGCTTTAAATTGATTATGAGATTTTGTTGATTTAGGATTTTTTTTCTGGAATATGTTCTACAGGAGTTCCTTACAAATCGGAGATGGGGAAGACGATTGAAGAACTTAAACAACAATCATTGATCTTGAGCAGCCAATGTATAGATAGTTTGTAAATTTGCAAAAGATTTATGCCTTAAAGTTTAGATTTTTTCCTTCAGTTTTTGGATCTGGGTTGGTGTTCCTATCATATTTTTTGTGTTTTTGATATGTTTCAGATCCATAAAAGTTTTTAGATAGAACAATGTTGGGTCAACAACAAGCAGAGGAAGCAATGGTTAGTAGCAGTTTCAATGAGACAGAACAATAAGAAGGAGTACTTGAAAAAGAAGAAGAGCGATTGAGGTTGAAGGTCGGTGTTGCATTTCAAAGAATAGAAAGAGCGGTTGAAGAAGAAAATTTTCGGTAAGCTTCAGATTTGATTTGTTCTGATATTTTTCAACTTTGATCAGCTTGTGATTCTGTTTCAGTTGTTTCATATGCTATGGATTGTTGTTGTTGATTTTATGCTCAACTTACAGCTTGTGAAATGGTGGGAAGATTGTCATTTTACCGTCGCACACCAAATGTTCGATAAAATTCCCCTGCTAAATTTCTTCTCCTTTAATTAAATTTGGGATTTGGGATTGTTCATGAATTAAATCTGTTTACATTTTCACTGACAGTTTTACATTTTAAGACTCCCACATCTTAATAACAAGTTAAACTGATGTTGCACTATTTCATTCAATATTATCTTCCTTTTTAAAAGGAAGTGAAACAAGCATTTAACTTTTAGGGCACCCTTGAAACTGACATATCTCATATAGAGTGCACGGAGTAATTTACTTGTGAAAGTTAGGCGTCATAGAGTTAACATTGATGATAATGTTTGTACTGCTCTAGTGACAACCTTGGTTCTTGAGGTAACTATTTTTCTTCTGTTTGTCATGTTCTATTTTTATTTGGTTTCTTCAGCTAGTTGGAATACCTAAATCTTTGCAATTTCAAGCTTAAGTTTGTTTATTAACTTTTGCAGCTAAATGGAGAGACAAACTTGAAATATTTGTAAATCATCTCATGAGCACTAATTAGGTATATTCAAAATTGTTCTATCCATTTCAATAGTTATAATTTGACTTTAACAAGTAAGTAAACAAAACACCATGTCTACTTGATTACACTGTATAGTTGTCTAATTATGTGTTGAAAATTTTCAGGTGGTGATGAAGGGTAAGTTATGAAGAGGAACGTAAGATTATCTTTTCCTGTTAATTTTTCAATCGAAATTTATTGAAGTATAAGTTACACAAATAAAGCAAAATTGTGTGTTGTACAATTGTGAATTACCATTTCGCTGATTTGATGTTTGTGTTTTGCATTGATGTAGCTTTCTGGATTTACTTCATGAAGCTCCTTTGTTTGCTCATCGCAAACCTACAAGGATTGTTGGGAGTGTTTTCTATTGCATGATATTGGCAAGTTGAAAATCAAATGAAAGTTACTTATGCAATCAGTTGGTAAGTTGGAATTTGTTAGGAGATTGTTAGAGTTACTTGTTAATTCTGTTTATGAAGTCAGTTGGTTAGAAATCTAATTTTGTTAACCTTATGTTAACTGCACATGGTGTTAAATTGAGGTAATGACAACTAAATGTGTTAGTGAAGAATGGATTACAGTTAGAGAGTATTGGTTAGTAACTTGACTTTTAGTAACATAATTAGTGCAGTTGAGTTAGTTAAGTTAGGAAGGTAGCTTAGTGAATGAATTGAAGTTAGTATCGTTACAATTAGAAACCCTTTGTATTAGTTAACAGTGGTGAATTATAACTTGAATTAGTTAGTTATGTAAATTATGTTAGTAGAATCTATTAAGTTCCAATAATTTTCGATTTGTATTGTGTTAAAAGTCTCTTAATGTTAATTGAGTGAGTTGAGTTGAATTCATTGGTTAGTAATGTTTATGGTTGTGATAATTATGTTAATTGTACTATTAATTTATTTTATTTTTCTAAGATTTTACATTTATAATAAATTGTAATAATTTTGTATTATTTTTAATAATAAATTGAAATAAAAACCATTTTAATAATAACTTTTAATATTAAATAATGCTATTTTAATTTTATAATTTAGAACTAAAAGCCATTTTATAATAAATTAAAAATTAAAAATTTAAAAATTCAAATACTATTTGTAAAAACACACACTAAGGTAAAATATAAAAAATTTAAATAGTTTTAAAAAAATGGTATGACTTTATATTGATTCTAAATAAATAAATAAAAATTAATAGACACGTTTAGATTTGAAATATTAAATTATATATATATATATATATATATATATATATATATATATATATATATATATATATATATATATATATATATATATATATATATATATATATATATATATATATATATATATATATATATATATATATATATATATATATATATATATATATATATATATATATATATATATATATATATATATATATATATATATATATATATATATATATATATATTGGTAAAAGAAAAATAACATAAATTATAATTATTAATTTATTTTCTCATTAGTAGGTTTTCTTATAAAGGATTAATGGTCATAGAAAACTAAATACACTTGAGATATTTTTATTTATGATTTTTTTTTCTCTTCCTTTCAATTTTTACTTATAGTAACTTTTATTATTACATTTTATTTATAGTAATTTAAATCAACTTATTATTTTATTTATAAGTTTTTAAATTAATTAATAAATTCACTTATGATTATTACAATTAATTAAATTAAAGATTTAAATAGAAATTGGAAGAAAAAAAACAAAGAAAAATGATTAAGGGAGGTCAAGGTATTTCCAAAATACTATTAATGTATTTTATTTTTAATGTATTTTATTTTTAATGTAATTTTAGATTTGTAATAAATTTTAATATTATACAATTATTTTTAATAATAAATTGGAATAAATTTTAATTATAAAGAATACTATTTTGATATTATATTTAATATAAATAAATAATATTAAAATTATATTTATCAATTAAAAATATGTTAACATAACTAAATTTTTGCATTAAAGAAATAAATATAGTAATTAATAACTTTATAATCATTAAAGAGATAAATGAAAAAACTTATTTTTAAAATTTAGTTTTTATAATATTATACGAAAATATTAGCATTTATTCTTAAAAGTTGTTACAAATATTTATTTTTAAAATATGTCTTTTTGTATAATGTATCTAATCATTATTATTAATTAATATTCTTATTTAAATAAAAAATTATAATACTGTTTCAATATTAGATTTTGATAGGATTTGATATTATCAGTAATAAATTTATATATGGCCATAGAAAATCAAATTTTTTTTTTAATTTTATTTATGGTTTTTTTTTCTCTTCCTCGCAATTTCTTATTTACCTACTACTAATATCCACACTAATAAATGTTAAATTTTTATTTTTTTTATTTAACAACTTATAATTATTTGATATTCTTATATTAAAGAGATTTTTGTTTTTTCTCTTTCTGATATAAAGTTTAATACTTGATTATTTTATTTGTTAATTTTTTTTATAATTAATTTTTTATCTGTCATATTAAAAACGTTTCTAAATATTTTTATTGATTAATTATTTAAAAAGCTGTTTTTATTGACTAATTAGTTAAAAAATCGAATATTGTTACTTTGCTATAAAATTTAAAGATTGTATAATAATTGTAAACTTTAAACAATTTACGTTACATGTTACCACCTCTCCCAGCAATGCTCATCCAAGAAGCTTATCCTCGCTACTCTTGCAAATAAGCGGTATTTTTCGCCTGGGAAGCTTGTCCTATCTTCATCATGAAGAGCAGTAAGTGGCCATCTCCATCGAGAAGCTGGTTTCCATTTCCTTTTCATCTTGAAGCACGGGGAGGTTTGAACTGAATCATATTCAGAAGAGCACAGATCTTGAAACATGAAAAAGTTCGTTTTATCCTTTAGTAAAAGAAGGAACTAAATCATATTCAGGAGAATACAAATCTTGAGGCATGAAAAAGTTCGTTTTATCCTTTAGTAAAAGAAGAAGCCGAATTATATTCAGGGCGCCGACCTTGAGATATGAAGAAGCTTATTTGAGAGCTTATCCGCCTTAGCATTTAAGTCCCTTCCAACGATAAGTGACAGTTCTCTCCCGAGAAGCTTATCAAGACATTTTCCATTAAAGTCCATTTATTTTGGCATACAGCCGGTTTTATCCTGTATATTTTTTACGGATTCCCGAAGATTCCGTTCGATCCCATCACGAGGAGAGTTTCCAGAAGCTCGGATGTTATTCTTTGCTCAATGCTCCAACTTTCTGTTTACTTGATCCTACAGCCGTGCGGATCCAGTTTTACCTTTAATCCTAGAGTATCAGCCGGTCACGCCTGAACCTGTTGAACAATTACTCTTAGATATTCCCCAGTGGAGGCCGTCTCACCGGTGCCATCTCCATTTGAGGATCCCGTTTTACCATTCCCTTTCTTAAAGTGACAATTGGTCGTGCTAGCGCCAGTTGGCCATCACTTTAGAGTTCCCTAGTGTCGTGCTGTTTTTCCAGTGCGTCGTTTTCCCCAGTGTGTTTTCTCATCGCGTCTGTCCCCTATGTCGTCGTGTCGTCTACGTCCTTGCATTTATCATTCCAGCATACACATCATTAGATTCATGGCATTGTCATCATTATAGTTCATTTCGTTTTGTCCATAGCATTGCATATCACTGCATCTAAGGGAAAAAATTTCGGTTATCTATATTTAAATCCCTTTCACCTTGATTTCTCGAGCCTACGTCGCTCAAATCATCCAGTGAAGCTATTTAAATAGGGGCAACTGTAATACCCCAAAATTTGCCCTAAGATTAGTAGGTTCATTTTGCATCCCATTGCGTTTCGCATGGCAGTTTAGCTAACCACTAACGGGTTTGTGTAGTTGGTTGATTTTGCAGGAAAAAGCGCGTTGCGCGCTCGTTTACTCATGAAGGGTAAAATGGTCATTTAGTTGCATCTGGCTATCAATTCGTGAATTTGAGTTGTAGTCAGAGAATTTGAATCATTTGAATTTATTAGGGTGAGTCGAGGCCGAAGTTTAGTTGGAATGGCTTAATCGTGGAAGATTTGAGCCGGGTGAATTAGATCAGTTCAATTTATTTGGATGAAGTTAGTCGGAAAAGTGTTGTCATTTGAGTTTAATCGAACATATTGGATTTATTCTGATATTCGTTTAAGTTTTCGGAAGGATTAGTCGGAAGTTGTATCGAAGACGAGAATGAATCGGACGAAGTGGATTGAGGTTTTAACAAAAAAAAAATATTACTTTATTTTCATTTGTAACAAAAAAAGTTATTATCCTTTATTTCATTTTTATATCCAAAGTTTTTATTTCATTTTTATATCCAAAAAGTTATTATTATGTTTTACTTCATTTTAGTAATAAATTATTATTGTTATGTGTTATTTCATGTCAACATTAAAAAAATATTATTATTTGAATTTCATTCCATTTTAATATCAATTTTTTTTTATGGTTATCGCATTTAAATATCAATAGTTTTTATATCAAAATAATAATACTTTTTGTTTTTTTACAATATTAAAAAATGAAGAATTTTATAAAAAAAACTAGTAGAAGACCCGTGCCTCCGCACGGGTATTAAAAAAAATATTTAAATTTTTATAATTTTTTATTTTTTTAATATTATAATTTATCAATTATGTTAATATATAATATATTTTCAAACTATTGACATATTATTATTAACATGAAAATTTTCATTAAAAAATTGTTGAAATAAATTCCTTATTAACTATATATATATTTGTAGATATAACATAGTTTATTAACAAATTTTAATATAATTTAAATAGAATATAGTAATATATTGAAGCAATACATACACAATCATGATTCATGATAAGTAATAACATTCTAAATTAAAAATAAAACATAATAAAAAATTCTTTAGGTATAACATTTAAAAAAAAAACTAAACACTATAAAAGAAACACTGCATTTTTATCTCTCCAGTAATGTATTGCTTGTTTTAAAGATACATTTTTGACAATACTCAACATGTATATTGCTTGTTTTATAAATAATAATTTAATTATTTAATTTTACATAAAATTAGTATTTCATAATTTAAAAAGTGGTATGGGAAAAATAACATATTTAACTATTTATGAATGTCTTGGCAACTAATTTTTGAAATAACCAAGTAAGGCACACAACACAACCATATACAAAATTGAGGCAAAATAAAAATGGGCAAGAATATCACTCACTAATTGATTTGGATATGTAAGAAACAACAATTGTTACATCATCAAAATTACTGCCATAAAATTGGTATCCATCAATGAGAGCAGCAGTTGAAAACAACGAGTACGTCTTCTTGTCAAGTGCTCGCTCTTGAGTCAATGCTGATATCTTTTGAGCAGTTACTTGTTGTTATAATCTATCTCTAGTTGAACTTACAACAACACTAACAATATGATTATTGTACAGGTTGTCAAAAACACCCCTTAAAACAAACACATGCATGAAAATAGAGTAGAACTTACAGAACTAAAGGAACAATTGTCAAAAACTTACTATTACGAGTGAGTTGTTGTCCATTATCGACCTGCTCCCACCATGTTAATCTGTTGTAGATCCCATGATTATCCGTAAACAGTGCTCCTTTCTTCCAGTGGAAAAGTGATATATTACCTAATGGACACAACATAATCAATCAACCCATGTAAAGAGATCAAATTATTATAACACTCATAAACAGTAACTGACAATAAAATATATTAATTTATAGCTTGGTCCAATCAAACAGAGGATAAGCAAGTATAAACATTTAGAACATTGCAAGGAAGAGGGAACATTCTGACAGCTGATGGGTCAGCCTACGAACCAGACTTTTAGAAACTGCATTAACTATGTTTTTTTTCCATTTTAATTTACTTATGAATTTTTTTAATCAAATGTTGTTATAGCCATCTTGATGATGGAAAACCAAATGGAAAACCAACCTCAATACTTAAGCATGAAGCAACGCTATGTGATTCAATAAAAACATCATTCCAATAAAAAAGGGAAACAAAGCTCTAGTTAAAATGTTGAACCTCATGAAAGCAATTTGTGGACTAAGCTTTGAAAGCTTAACAAAGTCTTCATCTTTAAAGGAAAAATTTGCATCCGACTTTCCACCTTCATATGACCCTATATACAGACACATACCCAAATCATCATACTTGATGGCATGGCATTGTAAGAGAAACCAATCATTAAAATTAGCCAAGTTAAATATAATGGTAGAAATCAATAATTCAAAGCAAAATTGTAATGATGGATGATTAGCCTCCAACTACCTAGGCAATAATCTATAATATGAAAAAAAAAATTGAAAGCATTTAATCATAGAAGATATGGCCGTGACCATACAGTAGAAAATGAGATCAGATAATGAAGAAAACATCAAATGACTGGTCTATCTTTAGGATTCAGGTTGAGTGCAGTATTTGATTCACTAACTTGCAGGTTTAAAATATTTAAGAAGCGTGTGCAAGTACTTAAATCTACCATTTATAATCCATATAGTGATACTCACTTATCAAGAAACTATTTGTACTTTGGATGTACTCCCACTAAATTGATTCAATAAACTACCTAGTGAATAACTGTGTCTACACGCCTAAGAACAATCATATCTCCAGTTAGGACAAGAACACCCATCTGAATCATTGCTTCAAGGATCGGCATAAGTGCATAAGCTTCATTTGATAATAAACTTAGATTGAAAAAAATTGAAAAAAAAATGGAATTTCATGCTAGAGTATTCATGACAATATGAGACTCTTTTCATAAGCTCCAAAAATATTTATCTATCTGGATTCTTTTCATAAACTCCATAAAAAGCTTTGAGTAAACCTTCTCTAATATTTTGAATGATACTGTAAGATACAACACAAGCACAGTTGTAATAAAAATCATCTCACTAATCTTAAAATGGCCAACCTCTAAATCAATATTTCAATTACACAAAAGACATAAAGCACATACCTTCCCATCATACCAAAATCATAAAAGATCAATATTCCATCATTGACATCATTAACTGCAATGTTTCTTGGATGTTGCCTGGACAATGTATATATTATTTGGATAAGAAGAATCCAGATCATTGACACTCCCAACACGAGCCTCAATATGAGTTACAAAAAATAAATAAGCAGCCATATATCACAAACATAAATGAAAAGTTGGAGTTCAAATAATAGATGAATAATGATCTCGAAGAACATCTATTAGCTTTAGGCACAACAAACCTCTAGGTGGTTTCTCAAATCATCCCTGTCATGATTGAAATATATGTGGACAACATGTTTAGAATAAGGAACACCTGAAGTATCAATAAGGATAAAGCAAATTTTAGAACTCGTAAAAGGAAAGAATAAAAGGTTCTAACAATTGAACTATGAGAGGATAACCATAGTGTTAACAGAACATACCTATACAAAATACAAAATCAACAGAAGAAAGGAATATACAACATCCATCCGCTGTTGATGCCAGTGAAACATCATCTGCAATGATAATAAACTATTAATGTGACAGCTACTTCAGGAGAAGAGACAAAGATTAAAAAGTAAAACATAGAAATAAACAAAAATATACTTAATACAAACCTTAAATTAGATATCCTTTTAGTTCCAATTGTCACGAGAATCATCGACAAAATCATTCACCGTCAAGATCAAGATTTGAATTTCTGATGATTGACACTTTTATCCCTGCAGAAAGGAGAGGACCGCCATTGTTTGTTAACTTGCACATATGAAATGGACAAAATATAAGCAAAGTTGATCAAAACAATAGCAAAGAGACAATTGAAATATTAAGGAACATTTAAGTTTTGCAATAAAATTGGTCAAATGTGAATCCAAAAATATGACAGTAAGCGCCGACATACTTCATTTGTTGTTGTAGCAGTCATTCCAAACCTTCATGATCAATCTTCAAATGTACAGATTAACGAATCTGATCTTTGAATTGAACGATTTCGCGCTAGTGGTGCTGGTGGACAGCATGTTAATACTACTGAAAGTGCTATTAAAATAACTTATATTCCTACAGAAGTTACAGCAACTCGTCAGAATGAAAGGAATGAAATATGTGAACAAATTCATGCGCATAGGCTCTCATTTTCTTAAATATTTTGTTTGATTTTTATTTTGAACCTCCCTTTGTATTATCCATATAAACAAATAATCCATATAATTAAAAAACACATAAGGTATACTTATGTAATGTTTCAACTCTGGAAAAATAAACAAAAGTAAACCACTAAATTCGTGACTGACTTAGCAGGGAGCTTTCAAACAGGTCCCTGAGATGATGAATATTTCAAAAAAGTATCTAACTATCAGTCCCAAAATAGTTGGCCTCAATTTAACATGGTTTTAACTTGATCTACAATATTGATAATGCATAAGAGACAAAACAGAATGAAAATGAAAAAAAAAAATGAGCAAATTTAAAATCAAAAGTATCTTAAGTTATATAAAGATAACTGCAACATTGTCTATTTTAGTAACTTTTTAAAACATGTGACTACTTCACATTGCCAGGTTTCTTTATACGCTCTTTTATAAACCATTTCAAGTAAATACAACACTAAAAAACATTCCTTTCAAGGTTAATTCAAAAGAAATATATGAAACAGAGAAGGAAGCCCAGCGGAAAAAAGAAAGAAAAACTGTAGAAGATGAAGATGGAAATACCTAAAAAAAATCACCTAGCATCGATCGCATATTTCACATGAAATCTAGAAGAAATAAAGAAGGAATACCAACGAAAAAATGAGGTTTAGAGAAGATGTTACTACAGGATGTAGAATTGTCAACACGGGCTAGTTAAATGCGTGTGCTTCCTCGGTGATTTCCTTTTTTCTATAGGTGTAAGCATATCAACTACATTGCTGAGAAATCTATCCCACTTCACATAATTCCTCAGGTGACGCACTATCTATCTCAACACTTTATTTCATTTTCATATTCACACATCGTTGTTATTGTGTTCAGATCAGGTATAACAACAACATATCAAAGAAGAAAAAATAATGGAAAGCATACAAAGTATACAGACGAACATTAATACTGATCAAACTTTCAAATTTGGAAAAAATATCATCCCAAACAATTGAAGAAAGACTATTTATCTCTATGCCTACATTAAATGCACTCCAGTGTCTATTTGAAACAAAAACGTACCTTGTGAATCCAGGCGCTAATCTTCTATTGCCAAAAATAAGAGACTTAAAATGTAAGCAATAAAAAAAGTCATTGTTGTTGTTCAGTGTTTGCATCGATTTCATGTGTTTGATCATAAGTCATTTATTATCAGAATATATTTTCCATGCTGCTTCCCAGTTCCCACAGGGACATATCTACATCGAAGGTGTTCACCAATGACATATACAAATACAAAATATATATAATAGTAAGGACAACTGATCAATCTAATCCAAACTATAAATCTTGAATGTTATACCCATTTGCAGTTAAAATAACTTAGCATACCTTGTTATTATTTCCGGAAGTTCAAGTAATAGGGAAAACACATTATTGCTCGACCGACAACTCTCAAAGCTTGTCTGTAAAGTTTGAAGACTCGCATGAATAAAAAAATCCCGAAGATCCATACAGAAACTATAAATGGATTAAGACTAAAGTCATCAAATACAGAAGTTCATGGCAAAACATTAGTGATGCAATTAATCGAACAGGTGGCGTGCGTGTTCATATTAGCTAGTGCCTAGAATTAATAGTAAAATTCTTAAACAAAACAGAACATATAATTGATACAAATTTAAAACTACAGTAGATATTCAAAAAGGTAGAACCTTTGAGGATGACCATGAGTGAAAGCTTCATCAATTATCATGCTTGATCTGTGGTCCATGTTGATGGCTCGATCTGCATAAACAGAAAGAAACGGGTAAATTAAAAGAGAATACGACTAAAGCATAGCAGGACGACGGCAGTGTAGGGTTTCAAGGAAGAGAAATGAGAAGAGAGAAATAGAGACGAGGACGATGGAGTAGCGTTTGATGGGAAAGAGAGGTGCGAGAGAGAGAGAGAGAAAGAGAGAGAGAGAGAGAGAGAGAGAGAGAGAGAGAGAGAGAGAGAGAGAGAGAGAGAGAGAGAGAGAGAGAGAGAGAGAGAGAGAGAGAGAGAGAGAGAGAGAGAGAGAGAGAGAGAGAGAACAAGAAAGGAAAAGAGATTTGAATTCAAAGAGAGAGAAAGGAAAACAGGAAAGGGGAAAAAGCAATTTTGAGGATAGCCAAAGGATAAACGACATATGGCAACTTAGGAGAGGGTTTGCAGAGTATTATTTGTGTTATTTGTTAGTTACGAAAATATCTTATTGATAGTGCAAATAAAATTTAGTGTAAGGGTAAAATGGTAAAGACATCCAATTGAACTTTGAAGGGTTGATAGTTGATATATAATAATTCCTTACAATATAAAGAAATAAATAAATAAAAATAAAATTTACAAGTCAAAGTTACATTTTTTCCTAGATTTTCTAAAATCCTAAAAGTCCTAAAATGCCCTTCAACTCCCGACTCGTCGATTCCGAATTTCCGATTTTTTCGAACCTGCAAAATAAACAAACGACATTTTTAATCGGTTATATTTTTTTCGTCCGACACCCTTAGAGCAAACGTCATCATTCGGTGCGCCGGGAGGGCAACGACGAAGTCGTCGCCGGCTCCCGACTCGGTTCTCGACTTCATCTAAACTCAGGCAACATTTGTTCAAAGTAAGGCAACTGAGAGAGAGAGAGAGAGAGATAAAAAAGGGTTTTTCCAAAAAAAAGTGATTATTAGAAAAAGTGCTTTTTTGGAAAAGCACTTATCCAAAAAGTGATTTTCGCCAAACAGCCTAAACATTTTTCCAGAAAATCTGCAGTTCATATGGATCTAACAAATCACAAACAAGTCAAATCGCAAATATAAAAGATAGCAACAAGGATTTCGCAACAGCCAACAAGTACAAAAAGTCGTGACTTGTTCATCACCAAGTACCACCAGGTCCTGAAAAGCATGCAACAAAACTGTGAGGAAATTTACAACAACAATCACATAAACCCAGCACCCATAGTTCATGAAAAGAGGCAACATTTTTGCAACCTAAAATCAAACCCAAGCCCACAGATCAGAAGAAGAATCATTAATAAATAGAACCTCATTAGTTCATCAAAAGGGGGATTGGATGGGGGGTAATTGAACGAGTTTTCAGCAAGGGATTCAGAGAAGCTAAAGCTTCATCATCATCATCCCCATCGAAGAAAAAAAAATACAAAACAGACAAGAAACGACGCGTAAAGAAAACCCAGAAAGGGATCAAAGAGGGAGACTCAGGAGATCCATAGAGGATCATCGTCATCATCGTCAACCCAAGAAGAAAGAACATCGCAGTATCATCGGCATCAGAACAAAACAACATGCAAGATCATCGTCAGCATCATCACCCGACTCAGAGTCACTGAGAAACGCCACCGCAAGCTCAGAGTCTCCTCATCACAGCTCGACTCCACCAAACGGCAACCTCATCACCGTCATCAAACAACAAACTCCGATACCGTAAGTTTATGGTGCCAAAATGGTCGCTTTTTGTTTGTTTTTTTCCTCTCAGGTTCATAGAGGAAAGAAGAATAAGCAGCACGCGTGCGGAGTAGAGGAGAAAGCGAGGGATAACAATGGCGACGGAGGAAGAAAGAAGATAAAAATCTTAGAGGAAAAGTGGGTGGCCGCCGCAAGTTTAGAGAGGAGATTGGGGTTAAAAGAACCCTAGTCTCACATAGGGCTGTTTATATTTTTTTATTATTTATCCTTTAATTTTTTATGTAATAATATTTAATCAAGTCATTAAGTCAAAACCTTTTAGAAAAAATGTTAAAAACTTGTTAATTTTACATTAAAACAAAAACTTTTCTTAATTTAACATTAAAACTAGTTTTTAATCAAATATTAAATTAAAAAACTTTCTTTCTTTAACTTAACAATAAAATTAACACAATTCTCCTCCTAGTTTAATATTAAAATTGAAACCATTTTTGGATTAAAACAAAATTAAAATAACTTTTAATTATCCACACTTTTCAAATTAAAACATTCTTGAAATAAAAAAATTTCTTAATTAATTCAAACATTTTGAAACTAACTGTTTATTTATTTAGAACATCCTTTAAGCATAACTGTTAAAAAGGTTAGAAATTTAACTTTTCGGATTTCGTTTCATTTCAAATTTTACTTGCCGCTTCATTTTTTCGGTTGTAATTGGGCGAGGACATCGTCGCCATGGTTAGTCTTGTTTGATTATTTTGGGGTTGTAACTTATGCGAGCATATCGTCGCCATGCATATTCTTTACATTTTCACACTTTTCCATGTTGTTCGTATTGCCACTTTAATTATCTTTGCATGGCATTTTCCGTTTAAACCTTCAGAAGGATTAGGTCTAACAGTTTGACTGCCGAGTCAATAGCCTTACCCTTTGAATGTTTCAAAACCCTAATTTTCCTAAGTATCCCACCGTGGATAAAAATGCCCTTTACCCTAGCATTAGGTCAAAGAGTCGCCGTACTTTGTTTTAGGGTTTCCCGCGGTGGAATACTTAGTTAACCCTAATTTCGACTAACTATTTCAACGTAGAAATAGGAGTCTCCGCACTCTATGTAAGCGTGTCCTTAAGAAGCGCTTATTCCCCATTGAAACCTTGACCACAGTCGAGCAGTTTCTAACCTCCCTTTTGAGGGGAACTATGATTACTCTGATTCCATCCCCGACCTCGGATACGTAGGCACAAGATGTGAGTCTTGGCGAGTAAACTTAGGACTAACCCTTAGGTCTCTTTGTCACTTTTAACCCCTAGCTCAGTATATATTTCAAGCAGATAATAAAATAAAAAAGACATACATTAAACAAAAGGTTCCTGTAGAGTACTACAGAAATTTAGGGTGCTAGTACCTTCCCTAAGCTTAACCAACCCCTTACCTAGGTCTCTCCCCGCATTGTTTACGATGCAAAAATTAGGTTTTCCTTCCTTTGACCTTTTCCTTCGGATAAATCAAAGATCGGTTGTGAACTAAAGATGTGATTCAAATTAATTAATAATTTGATATCCTATTTCAACCGCAACATATAAATTATGAGCTAATTAAAGTTAAATACTTCATGCTCGTTAAATTGACTTTGGAGTGGACATTCTTTCGTGTTGTTATAATGCTTCCGGGTGCTTTTTTTTCTTTAAAGAAAATGTGATATATTTTACTATTATTCAAAAATAATTTATGGTCGATTAAATACATCATCAAACAATCTGTTATGTAACGAAAGAGATATCAAATTAAACATTTGACTTGTGCTTGTTTCAAAGTTAAAATCATCAGAAGAATGTAATATTCCCATCTATATTATACGAAGACCAACTATATAATCTAGATTCTACTTGTTTCAAGGTTAAAGACTTCCTTTATATTTTCTGAATTGTAGTTTTTTTCCAAGGTTAAACTAATTTGAGGGAAATAATGTTGATAACATGTTCCCAAACTTTCATTTAATCTAGTAATTAAAACTAAATAGATTTTTTTACAACAACATTCACTAAAATGTTTTAAGAAATAAAATAAGATTTATTGCGAAAGATACAATTAAGAAAAACTTAAATTTTAATGAGATCTAATTAACACAAAACAAACATATACTTACTCTTAGTATTAAATAGTTTTTTCTTCCTTTGCAAGATTAACAACAATGCATGTGCCTAGTTTTTAAAATCAAAATTTTAATCCGTCAATTGCACATGTGACAGTTAATAATTTTGATTGAGGTGGTGCAATGACAAGTATATTTACTTTTTTAATGAATAAATTAATAATTTTAATTAATTTTTCTTAGAAAATAATTAATCAAAATTTGTTAAGCAAATTTATTGGACCTGGAGCACAATTTCTTTTGGCAACAATCCAATACACAAGATGACAGTTTGTGGTGTCAAAAGGAGATATTTAAGAAATTGCTCATTACACTCTTATATGTGCATCCTATACTCTTGAAAATTCAAAATTTCCTTTCACGCGTCACAAGATGCATCTCTAGATGCATCCAAATCACATCAAAATGTGCTATTCTAAGATCCACCTCGCTTTGATCAAAAACATGGTCTGAAGATGTATCTTCGTATATTATTTGAATGTATCTGGAGATGCATCTCCAAAAAATTTCTAAAGTCCTTTTACAAGTATTAGAAGTGTGGTAATTGCAAGGGAGATTACTTCGGAGATGCATCTCCGGAAATTCCTCTGAATGGTTTCTGAACAACCCCATTGTCCCAACACTATAATTTTTTAAGGGCAAGTTATATTAAAGTAAAAATCATAACACAATTGCTATTATCATTATAATTAGGAAATATTGGTATTATTATTTTGATATTATAATTTTAGTAAATGTCATTATCAAGTGAGACATATAAATAAGATGTCACAACATCCATCATGTTCAAATTAAGTCATTCATGTGCTACAAGACTAATTGAATATCAAAATGTTATGTTTCATAAAAAATCAATCTTATGTCTTTATGAAAATCATTGAGTAACAAATCAAGCTTTATACCATTCTTATTTTTCCTTTTCACAAAAACTTATTTATATCCAATTAGTTTCACACCTTAGGTGTTTGGGCTACAGGTTCAAAATCGAGTCACTTGTAAGTTAAATTTAATTATTCTTCAATTGAATATGTTCATTTTGGTCAATTGTTACTTTGTCTATAATCTTTTATAGAATTAGACTCATGATCCTTGTTATCATTTATCATCTTTAGTGTTATATTATATACAAAGACATTGTCAATATTGATTTTATTTTGGTTCCATTATATTCCAGTCATGACATAATTTATCGAAATCTCTTAATTTTCATAAGTTTCAGGTACCTAGTTAGTTCTTCTGAAACTCAAAAATAAATGACGTCAAAGTGCTCTTAGAGTTTTCATGTTATCACTTGGGTCATCTTTAACTTTACTTTCTTTTCTTGGTAAAAAACTTTTAACATTGAAACGACTTTCCTACCACGCTTCAGACGCGGTTATAACTTATTTGCAATGTTGGGTTATCCAATAGGAGAATCCACTTTGAGTGAAGTATTAGCAGCTGATAATTTTTTTCATAAACTTTGCAAATGAATTATTTTGAACTTTGAGGATAAAAAATGATATAATAATATTTTGTTTCAAATTGTTCATTTGAACTTATGGTTCACACTTTCAACTGCTTATTCTCTCTTCCTAAATATTGAGAAAATTAATTTTTCAATTTATCAAATAATTGGATCAAGATATATCCTCAAATACGAAACTCATATAAAATACATTTTCTTAATATTCTTTCAAAACTCATCTTAGTGTATTATATTGGAGCAATTGAATAATCACAACACATCCAAAAGTTTACTTAGATATGTCGTATTAGGTTATCAACCTAAAATAATTTGTAAGTTAATTGGAGAGTTGACATATACTAACTTATTGGTTTAATGCGAATAAATATCTTAATATTCATATTTTGTGTGTTTCACATATCTAATTTAGAATTTATGATCTAACAAATCAAAGTCATACAATTAACTTTAGACGTCTAAAGAATGGATCTTCAAGTTTATTTTTTGCATGAACATATGCTACAGGATGTTCAATATCAACTTTACTAATATATGTGATATTTATCAAGAAAGTTCTGAAAAAATAAAAAATTGAGATCTTAGTCTGAGAAAATTGTTAGACGAGGGCAACAATCTAGAAGAGAGGGTTGAATAGATCGCTTGATGAAATTTGTTTTAATAAAATTATGTTTTAAAAAATATTTTTCTATGGCAAGCTAAAAGGAATTTGGATTGAATCTCGTCTATCTGAACTGTTATTGGTAGAATCAGATATGCATACAATTGTAGTATAATGTATGCCAAAGATGATAAAAGTCAATCAACAAGTTCAATTTTAGTTGTTTGAATATAAATCATGTTTAACGTAAACGATTTCTAATGACAAGTAAAATAAAACGTGATTAAGAAATTTTGTCGAACACTTAGTGTGTAGTAATTTTATTGAACACTTGGTGTGCAATACACCAAGCTTGATTCTCTTCTTGATGAAGTTCTAACAAATCAATTGAAATGGTTTAGCTTGCAATGCTTTCACAAAATCAGTTTTAAAATACTTCAACACAATCATAATTTTCAGCAATTCAAATTACACACTAATTGTTCTTAAAATCAAAATAGAGTGAAAGAGATAGATAGAAAGAGAGAACACCAAGATTTGTTTAGGCAGTTCTCCAATTGTTCTCACTATGGACACGTCTTCCTTCAACTCGAAATTGAATTGAGATATTGTAATTAACCTTTTCAATATCAATTTACAAGAGAAGTGTAGAAATCTAAACCCCAAACCCTATATTTGATGTTGATCCTAGCTCCTTCTCTACCCTTGATCTTAGTGTCGCACCTCAAAAAATACGACCTTGCAAGAAAAGCTCGCGGATTGGACTGACAGAAGAGTCTCCATCGAACTTTATTTATTTCCAAAAGAGAGAAAGGGAAAATATTGAGAAAACCCACAAAAATGAAAAAAGGATTGGACAAGGACGTCGCAACCAAATATCGGGGTTCAAAAGTCGGTTATGTAAGAGGAAGGTATTAGCACCCCTCACATTCATTGTACTCAACGAGAACCATCTAGGTTAACTGCACATGAAAGGGTGTCGTTTATCTACTAAAGGTAAAAAAAATGTTTTTTATTAGGGTGCTCGTCTCGACATTAGCCTCGTGCCTACATATCCTCATGGTGCAATAAGAAAGTCATAGCTTCGCAGTTCAGCCTAAAAAATGTTTGTTTGTTGGTTGATTTTACTTTGAAAAAGGATTTTTGGAGTGAGGCTCTAAGGCGCAAAAAGAGAGAGTTTCATGAGTTGATGTTGTTTTTATGATTTTGAAAGAGATTGTTCTTAATTAGGATTGCACTAAAGAATATGGGTAGAGGTGATTATTCCAAGAAACCAAGTCGAACACCTTGTGTCGAAATAATTAGAGTGAGTGTAGGGTGAAGGTGTGAAAATTATGCAAGAATAGGGGTTGAATTGTGTTTTGCATTTTCTTTAATTTAACTTCTGATCAGAGTTTCAGAATCAGAACTGGTGTTCAGATTCTGATTTAATTCATTGGCAGCGGATATAGCAGAAGTAAACAAATAACAACAGAAGACACAAAAGATTTATCCTGGTACCTCCCCTAACTGAGAGTACCCCAGTCCCGTTGCATCACAAGAGATTTTCATTATAACCACTTCATGATTACAATCACTTATGCTTTTGCGTAAGTCTTTTACATTTGCTCAGACCAATTGTCTGAGACTTCCTTGCTTATAGCATATGTCTAAGACTTCTGCTCACATCCTCTGACCTAGCCATCTGCTCTTCTAGCCACTCAGACTGAGACTTTCTTGCTCATATCCTTTGACCGAGCCACCTGCTCTTCTGGCCGTCTAGATGAGACTTCATTGCTTGAGCAACACTTGAGACTTCCTGGTCATGCTCCTCAGATGGAGACTCTCCCTTTGCTCAATCAGCCTAGTTGAATAAGACTTTCACAACTCAAGTACTTAAGCAATGAGGCTTAAGTGGCTTAAGCATCTAGGCTCAATACTTTTGCTCAATCAGCCTTGCTGATTAAGACCCTTACAACTCAAGCACATAGTAGGAGACTTACGTAGCTCAAGCATCTTGGCTTAAGACTTGTTACTTGAATCCCAATGAGACAAGACTTTTGCTAAAACACATAGGAAGATACTTTCATCTAAATTGCTGAACAGGCCCAGCAGGATAGAGAATAAGGTGTACATGATACAAGTATCAGAGGTACGAGAAATCACCATAACAAAGACCTAAAACACTTAAGATTTCTAAGATATACAATGTTTAAGAAATCTTAAGGCTTTTATAATTACAAACTACAAATAAAAAATCTACATATTATAATAGAGTTAATAATTGTTTGATCTTGCTACTCCTTCATCTAGAGAATCCTTGATCTTTTTTCAGTATGAAACTTCAGCCATATTTATAGCCTTTGTAGAAAACTAGTCGTTGAGGAAGTAACTTGATCAAGTGTCTTTTTCTTTGCCCCATTGTACAAGATTCATTGAAGATGTATGCACAACAGATTCTGAATCCGTTGTGTAACACGTTTAACCTTTGAGTCTCCAAGAGGTTCTTGTACTGATAGAGTCGTTAGAAGTAGTCATCCATAAAGCATGTCATCTTTTCTTGAGTGGTACCAGATTCTGATATACAATTTCCAAGTGTAGTGACTCGTCTAAATATTGGACCTTCAACACCAAAGTCTACCCCAAGCCACACAAGCAAATGTTCTTCAGATTCAGCCACCAGAAGCTAGCAATGAAGCAACTCCCAAGTGTGTCTAAGTAAAATAGATTCTAATTATTTATGTACAAGAACCTGCACAAATAAAACACACATCAAATAAACCATTGTTCTTTCAATACTTTTGTTATCATCAAAACTAAAAGAGAATATGTCATGAACAAATCTTGTTATAACAACCTCCTCCTTTTTGATGATGACAAAAACAAGTATTTAAAGGATAATGTTAGGCATTTAATTTTCTCTGCAACATCATGGTATGAGGTTTGTAAGCTCCCGCTGAGTCAGATAGTCCAAAGTTGAGTTCTATTGACTCTAACGCTGAGAACTAATTTTTAAGAAAAAATAAATGAGTCTTCTTAGTAACATCAGGGTGTGAGGGTTAAAAGCTCCCCCATAGTCAAATAGTTCCAAGGTTGAGGTTTGTAAGCTCCCCCCCAGTTCCATATTTAAGAAAACCAAAATAATAATATCTTAAATTTCTTTTGCAACATCAGAATGCGAGTTTTGTAAGCTCCTTCTGAGTCTAATAGGCTAAGTCTGAGGTTTGTAAGATCTTACTCAACACTATGTACAAGAAAGTTAAAATATGATGCCTTTTTAAATTCCTTTAGCAACACCAGAATACGAGGTTTGTAAGTTCCTTCTGAGTATAATAGACAAAGTCTGAGGTTTGTAAGCTCTTACTTAATTCTATGTACAATGAAGTTAAAGTATGCCCTGGGCTAGGTAACTAAAACAGAAAGTAAATAACAATAAAATAAATGACCAATATGTACAATTGAATGGATACTCAATGGGTTCAGTTTCCACATAAATAATTACTATTATTTCTCCCCCTTTTGTCACATCAAAAAGAAAGAAATAAAAGAAGAAAAGAAGGAAAGGAAAATAATTTTCACTAATTAATGTAATTCAGATCATCATTACTTAATCAATTTCCAAGAAAGAAAAGTAATCAAGTAGCAAGGGTCATTGGGGATTGTGCAAACCAGTTAATGGTCAAAAATAGTCTCAAGAATCAATCAAGAGATCTTATTCCAATGATTAGGATACTCAGAAACTACAATAAAAAGAACCAACACCTAGTTCATTTTCAATAACATTTTCAAGAGTAATGGAGTCATCAGCTGAGAGCAACAAGAAATATGTGGTAACAGAGATCTCAAAGCGTCCAACAAGAAGAAAAATCCAAAAACGTCATAAATAAGCTATTTCTGCATCATCCACTACTAACTTTGTGCTTCTTACAAATCCTACTTCTGATGAGGCAACACCAGCAGCTCCAAAACAACCCTACAATAAAGATCCTTCCGAATCTGCTATGAGAACACGAAGAAAGATCATGAAGAGAACAGGAAGGAAGTGACTCAACGAGATGTTTGACCAGCTTGCAGTTCTAGAGCAAGAAATGGAAGTTATTATAGAATACGAACCAAATATTGATTATGGTAGCTACTGATTTTGTAGAAAAAGAATGACATAGAACCATCTGTTTCTAGCTGCATCCATTTTCCTTTTAGGAATATTTTCTAATCCATTGACAAGATTAATGAAAGATATTTTGAGCAAATTATTTATTTACAAATTATGCAACAATCATCCAGTTAACCTTGAGACTTTCTGAAGGAGCATTAGCAAAGTGAAACTGACAACAGAAACATCAGTAAAACTAATCAAACATTAACTCATAGTTGTTCAGAGAATCTTAAATAGGTTAGACTGCTAGATAACATTTCTAAGAGTTATTAGTAGAGTACTTATAAGATTTAACCAATACTTAAATAACTTTAAACTCAAGACCATGTAAATATCACGTCTATAAAAGGACCCAAGTAAGTTTTCTTACATCATCACTTAATTCCTAACACACCAAGATGTACAAGCAAAAGCAAATTTGGGTTCCAAAAGAGATTTCAAGAAGGCGGCATTACTGAATGCAGCAACTCAAGCAAACCAAGGCAAAGCATCAGCTAAAGGATCTGCGAGTAAGCAGCCAACTTTAGAAGTGCTCTCCTCAACAACATAATTTATAAAGACAACTAGAAGAAGATCTTCTGGGCCAAATGCAGACACTAGCTGAGAAAGGAGACTATGGAGTTTTCTAAAGAAGAATAACAAGATTACTTAGATAGTCTGGACATGTCAGGTGATCCTAGGTAGATCCTTAGGGACAATCTAACAGACCAAAATCATTTAATTGTATTGTAATAGATTCCTTTCCATTAATGAAATAAGTTGAAAACATTAAGTACTTTTACCTATTTATTTTAGATTCTCATGAACAATATAAAATAAATATTTAACAGTTTAAAACTGAACACAAGCATGAAGAAACTCTAAATTATTAATAAGAAGCTTAATACAGAGATTTCAACAGAATGCAAAGCATAAGGAAGTAAGTTTGAATTCAGAATCTGACTCCAAACAACATCATCAGGAAGAATATTTAAGACCTCTAATGTATTAGATGGATCTGCAAAGATACTCCAAGTAGGAAGATAGTGTTCCTAAAAAGAGTTTCTGGGATTTCTTCAATCTTCTCACAATTGATCATATTTGCATTCGCTTTAGAGGTTACTGTAATAGTGTCATACCCCAAATTTGTCCTACCTGTATACACTTTCATCTTTACATCTTATCCACTAATATTATTCAAAAATCCAAAAAAATATGTTGTTTCTATCATGAGGTTAAATTAAGTTGAATCAAGTTGGGGTTTATCAAATCAGGAAGGATTGCAGGATGGGTTGAGGTTCATAGGTTTTGACTTAATTCGTTAGTCAGGAAAAATTATGTTTCATAATTAAGATCATGGTCCCTTTATTCAAGCGGTGCATGATTGTGGATTTAGTTAGGGCTTATGGGCCTATCCAAGTCAATTGGTGTGGATCTGATAGTCAGACCATACCAAATTATCAAAGGTTTCAAGGTGATGGTCATCAGAATCTAGCTCACTTCTCAATTAGCATGTCTAGGTGAATGCTGGTCGTGTGTGTATGGGTCAAGTTATCAGGTTATGCAAAGTCAAGTTCTTTAATGACTAAGGGTCATTAATGATAGGTCCATCTTTCAAACAGGGTTTCACAGTGGGTTTCGTTAGGATTAATTTGTGGTTCAAATTTTTAAAGGTTGAGATTGATTCATGGAATTTCTCAAATTCATAACAATTCATGTTCATTCCCCATATCATACCCATACCTAAACTATTTACCCCAATTCTTTTCAATTTACCCGTTTAATTCATTTCCATATCTATATCAAATACAAGAGTTAATCACTATTTTGTTCAAAAAAAATTCTCATATCACATTATCAAATCATTATAACCATAGAGGCCTATGTTTCTTAAGAGTCCTCAAAAATCACATTCTAAGCCCATCATTGCAAAAAAAATTCACTTACCAATTACAAAGATGAAAAATGGTAGAAATCCATTCACAATTCAAAACTTATCTCATACAAAACAAGAAAAAACAACAAAGCTTAAACCCCATGTCATTTCTATTGTTACCATTCCAAAAAGGCTACAAACAAGAAGCCCGTTTATTTATGTTTTTTCAAGAAAAAGAATGTGATATTAATTCTGTTTTGTGCCAACTACAAGAGAATCCATTGAAAGTGTTTTCTTCAAGTTTGGAAAGACCGTTCAGAAATTAAAAGAAACGGTAGAAACCACGGTCCTTTTCTGCCTTACGTTACAATTCAAATAACGACCAATTTGCAATAAAAAACATTGTATCAAAAATGATAGGCAAACGGAATACTAGCCACAGCCTTCTGCGAGACCCACCAATACTCCAAACTGTGATGCCTCCGCGTGTACATGACCCGTGACGTACAACTAATGGCAAAACTTCCCAAACGCAATTGATGCTACTACCCGTGAAGGCAAAACCGCAGTGACCCCACGGTATTCTTTTCCAGCCAAATAACACGTACACAAAAAAAAACGCCTCGGCAAAACGACTTTGACAGAACGAAACAACATCAAAAAAATTCTAGCTCACACAAACAAACACGTCGTACATCCCCAGTTTACGCGCCGCGACCACAATCCTCCGTAAAACATTTCTCACAAGTTTCCACTTCTGCCCTCAAAACCTATGTTATAAAACCCGCATCACCCTTTATTGAAAGGGGGAGAGCTTTGGCTTTGAGGCACCTTCAATTTTATCCCCAGAAAAGATCCCTCAATCATTGACAGCCCAAACCAATCCCTTCACTCGTCAATAATTAATCTCAACTTTTCTTCTTCCAAGCTGCGAACTCACAGACCCCAACCTTCTTCAACATCCAAGTCACCTTCGTTTCAGACTCACAAACCCATCTAAAAGCATTAAAAAAACCCATAAACTGTGAACACAGAGAAAGATTGAGAAGACGAAGAGAATACAAGAACATAAACCGAAGCACACACCTGTTTAACTCAGAAGCATTTTGAGAGAGAAAACGAAAATAGAGAAGTAGATCGAGAGAGAGGGAAACGATTCAGACAAATAAGGTTGGGAATGAGGCCGTGATCTATTGTTGCTCTTCATTTTGTCGCACGATGATGAAGAGTTTCCTTCTGAGCAAATGGTACCATGGCCTTTTCTTTCACTGCGCGTGAATTTTGAGAGAGAGAGAGAGAGAGAGTGAGAGAAGTGCGTTCACCGTGTTCTCATGGGTCCTAGCCTATGTTTTTGTGATGGATCTGTTTACCTTATTTGATTTCACGGGTTGGGTATAAGGCCCGTTTAAGAATTAGTGTTTTTTTTTTCTTCTTTTTTTTTTTTTTTTTTTTTTTTTTTTTTTTTACATATATATGTTTTGATATAAAGGTTTAATCATTTTCAATTAGTTTAGTTTTTAGAATTTTAAACTCATTTTTAATTAGTTTTTTTTTAGAATTTTAAAATCATTTTCAATTAGTTTTCTTTTTTGAAATTTTAAACTTATCTTCATTTAGTTTTTAGAGTTTTTTTTTCTAGATTTTTAATGGTTTTATTAAAATCTTTCAATATTTCCTGGAAATCCCTCAAATTTTTAACATTGAATATGTTTGCTCAATAAATTTCACCTCCATTTTTATTTATTTATTGATCGATGAAGAGACCTCTAAATTATTATTTGTCAAATTATTGTTAAATAATAGTAAATCCGAGACCGACTTTCTTTTCACATTTTCATTTTCATTTTTTGTTCATTTTTATTCTTTTTATCGTTTTTTGGTCAATGACGAAATTCCATAAGTTGTTATCAGTCAAATTATTGATAGATAACAATTTATCTGAGACCACTTTATTTTCAATTTCAATTTCTTCTTAATTTTCGATTTTATTTAATTTTCCTCGATCCATGAAGTCTTTCGATTCGTAGACGTCAATTTATCGAAGTCGATAACCTTCACAATTTCAAATCTATAGAAAATGACCATTTGAGTCATTTTCTTTACTTTTGGATCGTGAGAGGCTACCTTTGATTAATAGACATGATGTTTATGATTAAGACGAGATCCTATCTTTCTTTTATCCGTGCGACACGATTAAATTGGAGAATGATCCTCAATATCATTTCTCTATCTTGTTCTTAGCACGAATATCCTAGAGTCTGAATTTCATTATAAGTTTAGCTACGACGGTAGCATTACATCTTGTCCCGCTTCAATTCATAATAAACTAATGACTAATTTTTTACTTTCTGTCAAATATCAACTGTTTTATTTTCTGTCAAATATCAACTGCTTTATTTTCAGTCAAATATTATTGTGAATATTATCTCGATATAATTGTTATATTATCTTGTCATATTATTCATAATTGTCATATTCATTCTATTCACCCGTATTCGAAAACACTTAATAAACTATTGAAACTCTAAAAGCCAAAATTGGTGGACTGTTGGATCATTGGTCATTTTCAGGAACCCTAGCATGGAGTTGTGCCTGACTTTGCTCAAGGCGTAGTTTAGGACACATTGCACACACACGGATTTCTCTTGGGCTACCTGACAATGAGACCCTTTATTTCGTGTAACCCCGTGTAAATTACATGTACCCCTCTCCCATTCCGATGTATGTTTCGTATTGCTTTGATTATCGGTTTATCTTCTAGGAGCACCCTTAGGGACTAGCGTAGATCAAACTATTTTCAAACTAATTTTCGATTTGTCATCGAGCCATTTTCAAACAACCCTTCGTAAGTCGAGTGCTCGTCCGCATTCGCCATCAACCTATTGCACACACTTCATCATGGTTTAGATATTGGGAGCACCCTCAGGGACTAGTATCATTTCTCACATACTAACCTTTGATTCGTCGTCAAGCCGGTTCCATTTTCAATCCAAACCCTCGACTCGTCGTCGAGCCATTTCTCAAACCATTTCCATTCTACCATGTTTTGCACGCGAATATAAGTCAAACCCTTGATCCAATGTCAAGCGGATTTTCATAATCAACATCAATCAATTAACAACTAGCTAAATCATTTTTAAGGTGTAAAGAGGGGGATTAAGCCTTTGATCTCTTTTTCAGTTGTTTGGATGCGATTTATGTTACTCATGTGTGAGCAATTGATGCCTCTAATAACATTAACAACTCGACAACGTTCAACCATCGTTCAACCACTCATCATTTCAAACACCATTCAACTACAACCTTCTTTTCAAGATGAAAAAGAGAGAGAGCCAAGTCTTTGACTCTTCTCCTGATTACTTGAGCCTGAGGAGTCTTTCTTAAGCTTCAAGTAATCGTCATTTGATCAAACTCACCTTTCAAACATAACTTCTTTCAAGATGAAAAAGAAAGATAGTCAAGCCTTTGAATCACTTTCTCGATTACTTAGGCCCTAAGAGCCTTTCTTATGTTTCAAGTAATCATCATCTGATTCTCACTTCAAACCAATTCAATCCCGTTTCTTTTCGTGGTTGTTACCATGAACTACGGACGCTCTGATTCTTCATTTTCGCCTGAATGTAAGATACGTAGGCACAAGATTGCGATGATCTTGGCGAGCACACTTCTACCTTTCCCCATTATTCCCTCCATCTTCCGTTTCCCCATCTTTTCCCGTAGTCGAACTAAGACGCTCTGATTTCTCATTCTCGTCCGAATGAGCATACGTAGGCACAAGGGCCCTAATCCTTGGCGAGCACCCTATCTTTTAACCACCTATTTCCCTTTATCGTCTGTATACCTTTATCGTATCGTTTCACATTTAGTATTGAGAAGAGAACAACTAAGCTTAGCTAACACTCATCACAATCTGAATTAAGAGGTTCCCGTTGAGTACAACGGACGTGAGGGGTGCTAATACCTTCCCCTTGCGTAACCGACTCCCGAACCCGGAACATCAGGTTGCGACGACCGTGTTCTTTTTGTTTTTAAGAGGTTTTCTCGATATTTTACTCTCCCATTTATTCGGGATAAATAAAGTTCGGCGGCGACTTTGTCGAACCATGTTTCTCGCCTTTTGTGCGAGGGTCATTTCTCCGAAATGTCACCGTGATTTTTTCGAGGTGCGACAAATAGAAACACCAGTTACTCTAGACAAAATAACATACTCAAAATTCAGCTCAATAATGAAACCATAAAGCATCTCAAAGTAGCCATTCCAACCTTATTTAGACACAGTCTTCTAGAAGTTGAAACCAATCTTAAGCAACTCATCAAAATCCATAAAATTTTCATTGATGACAACCAATAGATTCAAAGAAGAATGAACTGAGAAACTCATCTCATGTTTGGTTTGATTAACACACAATTAGGAAGAAAAGAAGAAGAAGAACAACAATCCTACAATAATCCTACAAGAATATATCATGGACAAATCTTATTCTAACATATGGAAGCTTCATTCTCACTCCTTCTCCACCACTTAAGGCTCGTGGAGCACAATCTCAATCGTATCTTATTGTGTTTTTGAGTTTGATTAAGAAAATGTCGCTTGATGTTGGATCAAGGGTTTGTTGGATTGATTATGAAAATGTTTTGGTGAATGGATGGGTTGATGGCAATACACGAGGCAATTGATAACACGAAATCATATAGATATTTTCATGCATAATTCGACTAAAAGCTAACCGTTTTCGATCCGATTTCGGGTTATTTCCATGTATTTGTCTGATGTTTTTGCAGGTATTCAACAATCGCGTCTAAACAAGGCAACATGAAGAAAAGAAGCAATCCCAGATGAAATATGGACGAAAAAGGAGTGAAAACACAATGAAAAGCGCAGCAGGCAGTTTTTGCTGATGTGACGACCGTCACAGAAGCATGACGACCGTCACACGGGTGACGACCGTCACACCTTGTGACGACCGTCATGCAGGCAAAAACGCCCCACTCAGAATACACGTCAAAAAGGCAGTTCCAATTCCCATTTCATGGTCCACTACTCCCTAAATTATCTGCCTCAAGGTCCACCATCCTCAGAGGTAACCGTTGGAATTCCACCTCTATAAAAAGGGAAGCAGGGGACTTCAAAAAGGGAGCTGCATTCATACCACGAAGTGCTGCCCAAATTTATTTTCAAGAGCAAATTTTATTTCCAGCCTTTTTATTATTTGTATCCATTTCTCCAGTTTCAATTGTATCCCTTTCCTTTATTTCCCTTTCCATTCTACTCATTCCCATTTCCGCCCCACTGTATTTGTTACTGCACTGTACGATCAAATTGGAACTAAAGACAGAATCCTGTCAACATCTGTGGAGGATCTGCCCAAAGGCCAATTGGCATTATTTACAGGTTTTCATTTTGATCGACTCTTATTTTATCATAATGCAATTTATTATTTATTATTATTATTTATGTTTTGCTTTTCTAAATTCCATGTCTAGCTAAACTTAGGAAATCGATATGTAGTAATAATTCGGATGGGATTTGATAACCTTTGTTTGAAAACTTTCTTTTCACAAAAATAACTTATGGTCTAAGTGTTTAAAAATTGATTTACGAAATAAATTTCGTCGCGAAAGCGAGAACTTGTTTTAAAGTAGTTTTGCCACGAAAGTGGGAAATTAACTAAGATACGAACCAACAAGCGAAAGCTGCGGTAAGGTCAGATAGTAAACGCTAGGCATTCGTTTTAATAATAGCGAAAGCACTTTAAAACTAATTAGAACTTAGAGATTTCCAAAAAGTAGTTTTAACCCCGAACGGAACACGAAAGTGTACGTTAGGCCCTTAGGATTATGATTAGCGTCAATAACCATCGTGAGACGAGAGTCTTCAAATCTCCACTTTCTGCTTAAGTAAACTGCGAAAACTATTTCATACACTAGTAACTTATCAAATCCCTGAAGAACATAACTACTACGTATCGATTCAATTAATTAAAATCTAAATAGTAATCTTAGTTTCCCCTTTTAGTGACAATCTTATTCCCTTAAAACATATTCTACCTAGCTAAACATAGTAACTCCCGAGAACACTAGTTTGATTACGAGTCCCTGTGGGATCGATATCTTTTATTACTACGCGATAGACTGTGCACTTGCAGTTAGTTGTATTAGACATAGAAAGTCGAATTACAATAGAGGAAGACTCTAAAACCTCTCGAGAGCATCAGAGAAGACTAAACCCCATCCTGAGCACTGTAGTCAGAGATGAAGTAAAGAAATTACTAGATGCATGAATCATCTATCCGATCTCCGATAGTGAATGGGTTAGCCCAGTTCATGTCGTACCAAAGAAAGGAGGAGTAACAGTAGTTAAAAACGAAAAGGCGAATCGATAACAAAAAGAGTCGTGACTGGAAGTAGGATGTGTATTGATTATAGGAAGCTTAACAAGGCTACGCACAAAGATCACTTCCCGCTACCCTTCATAGACCAAATGTTGGAAAGATTAGCCAAACATTCATATTTCTGCTATCTAGATGGTTACTCAGGATTCTTCCAAATTCCCATCCATCCTGATGACCAAGAAAAGACTACATTCACCTGTCCTTACGGTACTTTTGCTTACCGCCGAATGCCGTTCGGACTCTGTAACGCTCCAGCAACCTTCCAAAGATGCATGATGGCAATCTTCGCAGATTTCATAGACGACATTATGGAAGTGTTTATGGACGATTTCTCGGTATGTGGACAAAGTTTCGAAGGATGCTTACAAAACTTAGAAATGGTACTAGAACGTTGCGTAAAAGTAAACCTCGTCCTAAATTGGGAGAAATGCCATTTTATGGTCCGACAAGGAATAGTTCTAGGACACGTCATATCAGATAGAGGGATTGAGGTAGACAAAGCTAAAATAGAGATTATAAAAGATCTTCAACCTCCAAAATCCGTACGAGAGATACGGAGTTTTCTAGGACATGTCGGTTTCTACAGAAGATTTATAAAAGATTTCTCGAAAATCACAAAACCTTTGACCGGCCTGTTAATGAAAGATGCTGAGTTCATCTTCGACGATGACTGTTTAAAAGCATTCGAAACATTGAAATCAGCCCTTATCACCGCACCAATCATGCAACCACCAGATTGGAGACTACCGTTTGAAATCATGTGCGACGCGAGTGATTACGCTGTAGGCGCAGTTCTAGGACAAAGGAAGGACAAGAAACTCCATGCCATCTACTATGCCAGTAGAACCTTAGATCCTGCCCAAATGAACTACGCTACTACAGAAAAGGAACTTCTAGCAGTTATATTTGCGCTTGACAAATTCCGTTCTTACTTAGTAGGAGCAAAAATTATAATATACACAGACCACGCTGCCATAAGGTACCTAATAAGCAAAAAGGATGCCAAACCAAGACTATTGAGATGGATCCTATTATTACAAGAGTTTGACTTAGAAATCAAAGATAAGAAAGGAACCGAGAACGTTGTTGCGGATCACTTATCCCGAATAGAAGGCATCAGACACGAACCAGTACCGATAAATGACGATTTCCCGTACGAACGTCTGATAGCCAAATTAGAAAGTGACACACCCAATGCAATCTCGGAAGATCCAAAATTCGAAAAAGCCGTAGAAGCCGTCTATGCCCAAGTCACATTACCTTGGTATGCTGACATCGTTAATTACCTCGCCGCAGGCGTGCTTCCACCAGATCTTACTTATCAGCAAAAGAAGAAATTCTTCCACGATCTGAAACACTATTATTGGGACGAACCCCTACTCTTCAAGAGAGGGGCCGACAACATATACCGTCGCTGTGTCCCAGAGGAAGAAATAGAAAATATTATTTCCCAATGCCACTCAGCACCATACGGTGGTCATGCTAGTACATCCAAGACGTGCGCTAAGATTCTCCAAGCTGGCCTATTCTGGCCTAATCTCTGGAAAGACGTTTACATCGCTGTGCAAAAATGCGATAGGTGCCAACGAACTGGCAACATCTCACGACGCGATGAAATGCCTCAGAAGGGAATCTTAGAGGTAGAAGTCTTCGACGTCTGGGGAATAGATTTCATGGGACCTTTCCCACCTTCTTTTGGAAATAACTACATACTCGTCGCTGTCGATTACGTGTCTAAATGGATAGAAGCCATAGCTGCTCCAACAAATGACGCACGAGTAGTAATCAAACTCTTCAAGAACACTATCTTTCCTAGATTCGGTGTACCCAGACTCGTCATTAGTGACGGAGGATCTCACTTCATATCACGAATATTCGATAAACTTCTTTCTAGATATGGAGTCAAGCACCGAGTGGCTACACCTTATCATCCGCAAACTAGCAGACAAGTAGAGGTCTCGAACAGAGAAATAAAACAGATCTTGGAAAAGACTGTCGCTACCTCAAGGAGAGACTGGTCATCGAAGCTACAAGAAGCTTTATGGGCTTATAGGACCGCATTTAAGACACCAATAGGTACTACCCCCTATAAATTAGTTTACGGTAAATCCTGCCATCTCCCTGTAGAGTTAGAGCATAAGGCCTTCTGGGCCATTAAGACACTCAACTTCAACTACACCGAGGCAGGAGAAAAGCGAATCCTGAACTTACACGAGTTGGAAGAACTTCGATTAGACGCCTACGAAAATGCCCGTATCTACAAAGAACGAACTAAAAGGTGGCATGATAAACGTTCAATCAGGAAACAATTCAGTGTGGGAGACATCGTATTGCTTTTTAATTCACGATTAAGACTCTTCCCAGGAAAACTAAAATCTAGGTGGTCTGGACCCTATGAAGTGACTAAAGTACTTCAGAGTGGAGCTGTTGAAATTACCGACAAGACGAATGCACCGTTTATCGTAAACGGGCAACGTCTGAAACATTACAATAAGAACGACAACAGTCCTCAATTCAGCAATATAACATTGCTCGAGCTTCCGGCTCAAACACCAGAATAGCTTCTCACCAAGCTATCGTCAGGCTTTAGACGTTAAAAACAGCGCTTATTGGGAGGCAACCCAAATTTCCCTCGTTATTGCATTTCATTTTTCTTTAAAATTCTACTTTGAAAATTCCAACAAAAATCCTAAAATTACTACTACTTTCTACTTTCGTTCATTTTCGTACTTTTATTCCTATTTTATTTTTTCTCTTTTGCCTTTTGTTTCTACCATTTTTCGTTTCTAAAAATCCTGACTTCAATTTCTTGTTTCAAACTTTTCAGGATTTTTAAAAGTCTTCAAAACATTTCTTTTGTTTTCTCCGAATTACCTGCGAATATGGCCGAGTACGATTTCACAAAGGTTCACTTCAAAGGACTCGCTCAGAAGGCAAGATTTGCAGCACTGACCGAAAGAGAATTCGCCTTAACGCTGTATTATGACAAGGCTACTATGGATAAACTAGGGATCACAGATAGCATTCAATACCTGTTCAATCAACTGGGTTGGGAGAACACTGCTCTGAAAACACGCTTTGCTACCTACAAGGATCTTACCTACGAATTCCTTAGCTCTTTCAGATACACACCCAACTATGGCTTTAGAACCAGCTCAGAGTTGATTACCTTCAGATTGTTTGGAATGGACCAAACTCATAGCCGGATGTCACTAGCTAACCTCCTAGGATTCCCTAGCGGACCGCATGTGTTCATCAGTGCAGAAGATGACGATATTGATTTGCAACTCGAGCACTTCTGGGGTAAAATAACAGGCGACTATCACTCTGAACCAGACAGAAGGTACAATGATGACATTCATAACCCAACCTTTAGATACTTCCATAAGATACTAGCTCACACCTTGTTTGGAAAGGAAGAAAATATTACCACAATGTCTAAGGAAGAGTTATTCATCATGTTCTGTGCTTCTCAGGGTCGGACAGTAAATGCAGTGCCTTTCATGATGAGATCCTTCAAACGCCTCACGCTGGAACCTCAGACACCTATTCTTATAGGAGGACTAGTAACAATGATAGCCCACGAGCTTGGCCTTAGATTCCATCTAAACGCCAGCACTCGTTTTGGTACCATCAGACCCATGAACATACGATTCTGCTTTAACAGGCGCATCTTAGGAAATATGGGACCTGGATCGTATGAGTACCTTATTAACGAAAAACCAGTACAGCTATTCACACTGCCTAATCATCTGATGACAAGCATCCACAACAAGGATAACTGGCTCTATGAATTGGACGAGCCTATGGGACCTCCTTCACCACAGTCAACACCCCAGAACTATATGTATGACAGTGACCACATTTCTGAGGCACACGATTACATGTACTTTGAGGACGCCGCCTCTGAAAATGAAGTAGACCCTATGACTCCTCCACACTACAATACTTATCCTGAGCCTATCCTTGAGGAAACAACCGACAAAATGGATACCGTGTTACTCAGATTGGACGACATTGATAGAACTCTGACGAATGTAAAAGCTGATATCGCAAGCGTGCACAGTGACCTGGTAGGCTTCATGGACCTAGTCTGCGACCAACTCGACTACTATTCACGGAAATTTGATGAGTTGAAGGCACGGAAAGATTAGTTATTAGCTCGTAGCAGTAGTTTCAGTTCAGTCTAGTCTAGTTTAGTTTAATTTACTCATTTGAAATTTTCGCATTGTTCGTTTCATTATGTACTACATACATTTGTTTCCATTTTATGTTATTTCAATTCTAGTTTTGTTCAATTATTCTGGTTTCACATTACTTATTGATTGTTGGCTGTTATATTACATCACCATAGCAATACTAGGCTTTAAAATCACCCCGAATACGCCCTCAGAGCAAAATTCTGCGTTCTGCAGATTTTGCTGCTGTGACGACCGTCACAGTCCCATGACGAGTGTCACATGGGTGACGACCGTCACGCAGCCCAGAACTGCAATCTGGTTTAACAGAGGTCGTGTACCCTTCCACCCCCCATTATCACTTTCAAACTTCCAACATTCATACCCCACTACGATTTTCGTCATCTCCATCTAAACTATAAACCCCAACTCCAAATTCCACCTCCAAACCACCGTTCTGTCACATTTCCATCTCTGCCAAAAAAACCCCAAAACCTCCGAAACCTCTCCATCTTCAACAATGGCCGGAAACGCAGACATCAACAACATTTCCTTCCCTGAGGGCGAGTTAGGCGAGAGACAACGAGCACAGTACAATGCATTTCATCAGAGGTCTCTCCAGCCAACTCACTACCCGCACCTTCCATCACTTACGGAGCTCGGACTCCTCGAAGGTGTCACCTGGATGCTTCAACGAGCAGGCATCTGGAACCTCTGCTCCAACCCCCAACCAACCTACGAACAGCTCACCCTGGAGTTCTTGAGTTCGTTCTCCTACATCACCAGCAGCGGCAAACTCAACCAGCACTCAGGTGCCGCTTGTTTCCGGATGTTTGGCGTTAACTATCAGCTGCACCAAAACCACATTGCCGGCATCCTACAGTTTCCCCGCGGCGAGAACGCTCATCGCTTCATCACTGATCAGTTCCAGCACGACGCCTTCGCGCTGTGGCATCAGTTGACCGGCCTAAATGCCGATGGCTGGGACTCCCTTCACGCCACTCACATCCATAACCCCGCCATCAGGCACTTTCACAGGGTGTTGAGCAACATCATCTTCGCCAGAGACAGCAACCACAAGGTGAACTCCAAGGAGCTCTTCTTCCTTCATTGCGTCTTCAATAATGAACCGGTCAACGCTGCCCCATTCCTACTGGCCCACATTCAGGCCAACTGCAACCGTGGCTCGAAGCCATTCTACTTTGGCGGGATTGTCACAGCGATTGCACTTGGGCTGAACCTTGGCGACCAACTTCAGCACCTCCAGTCCATCCCCTCGGTGTTCCTTGACACCGACCACTGCAGGGCCTCCCATCTCATCCGCTCCCGAGTTGACGGGAAATATCATCCGGTTGTGCGTGGCAAGACCGTCAGAAGCATCATCCTTCCGTCCCGCACCCGCATCCATCCTGAGGACCGTACCAACTGGTTGTTCGACCTCACTGCCCCTCTTGCTGCCGCTGTTCCTACTCAGGACCCCACACATGATTCCGAAGATGAAATCCAAGCTGAGTTGGACAGGTCCGAGCAGCCAGAGGCATCGCAGCCTCCTCCACCAGTAGGTACATCATCCCGCCGCCGCCGTCACCATCCCGTGCCCGACTACACTGAAGAGAACCTCCGTCGCTCCCTAGACCAGCAGGCACAGATACTCACGATGCTGCAGCAGCAGAACCAGCGAGCCGACCAGTTCGAAGCTTGGCACCGGACTCAAATGCAACAACTTCACACCGGCCAAGCTACGATCACTGAGAGTCTAGCGAACCTGACCCTGCAGGTCGAAGGCCTCCGCGACACGGTCTACCACACCGGAGCCATGAGCTATGAGGATAGAGTCGCCCTTGCTAGAGCCAGAGGACGCCAGCGTGGACGTGACAGGCCCCGGGACTAGATTTTCATTTTTTCCTTTATTGTTTACTATATTTCTGTTCTATGTATTTTCAGTTTCAGTTGTATCTCCCTCTCGCATGCTTCAAGAATCAGTGAGGACACTGATCGAGATAGTGTGGGAGCGGAGCCTTATTTCCACTGTATTCAGAACTTCCCTTATTTACTGTATTTCCATTTCACTGCACTTTCGAATTTTAGTAAGTTCCATTTTCACACTTTCTATTTCTAGCAAATAAAGCTCGTCTATATAATTTTCACGTTACGCAAACCATCCCCACATTTTTCGACGTAAACAAAAACTTTCGTTTGTTCCTCAAAAACCAAAAGCACCACGAGAATGCGCCTGAGTTCAAACCGAGCTTTGAAACTCCAAGGAAACGACAGTTCTAACAAAACCAGTATCGTCCAGACACCTTAGATCTCTAGTTTATGCGAGTCGGTTTCACCACCTACGTGTACCAAAGTCTCAAGTGTCTACGCAAACTCAACCCCAAGTAGTTTATACTAGCAGTCAGCACCATCCTAAAAACACTTCTAAGCGAGCGACCGATGCAAATAAGTGTATGATCTCCAAAAAGATGAAAAACCATGAAAAGAGAGCTAAAAAGCCCAAGAATATAAGATTCGTTTCCTTCTAAGTTAGGTGCTCCTCACCCAAGCATTTAGCCCAACGACACGAAAAACCCATTGAAAAATCAATGACACTAAATTATGATCAATGAAGAAGATCAAAAACAAAAACGAGATCATATTCACTAACAGGTCGACTTTCCATGAGAGTGTGCGGACAACGGGCTTAATGTGATTGCGCTAGAACAAATAGGGTGAACTTGCCACGAGAACCTTGACACCACGATACAGTAGCATGACTGAGACCGATTTGCATAAAAGGGAGACCTCCGGAGACTTGTAGTCCAGTGTCGTCGTGATACTCGTCTTGTTCCTACCAAGAATCCCGGTTTTTCCAAACTCTGCGAACGAAGAAGCAGCCTCGTGCTTGCCGACTTTTCCACGTTTTACTTGAGGACAAGCAAAGATTCAAGCTTAGGGGAGTTTGATAACACGAAATCATATAGATATTTTCATGCATAATTCGACTAAAAGCTAACCGTTTTCGATCCGATTTCGGGTTATTTCCATGTATTTGTCTGATGTTTTTGCAGGTATTCAACGATCACGTCTAAACAAGGCAACATGAAGAAAAGAAGCAATCCCAGATGAAATATGGACGAAAAAGGAGTGAAAACACAATGAAAAGCGCAGCAGGCAGTTTTTGCTGATGTGACGACCGTCACAGAAGCATGACGACCGTCACACGGGTGACGACCGTCACACCTTGTGACGACCGTCATGCAGGCAAAAACGCCCCACTCAGAATACACGTCAAAAAGGCAGTTCCAATTCCCATTTCATGGTCCACTACTCCCTAAATTATCTGCCTCAAGGTCCACCATCCTCAGAGGTAACCGTTGGAATTCCACCTCTATAAAAAGGGAAGCAGGGGACTTCAAAAAGGGAGCTGCATTCATACCACGAAGTGCTGCCCAAATTTATTTTCAAGAGCAAATTTTATTTCCAGCCTTTTTATTATTTGTATCCATTTCTCCAGTTTCAATTGTATCCCTTTCCTTTATTTCCCTTTCCATTCTACTCATTCCCATTTCCGCCCCACTGTATTTGTTACTGCACTGTACGATCAAATTGGAACTAAAGACAGAATCCTGCCAACATCTGTGGAGGATCTGCCCAAAGGCCAATTGGCATTATTTACAGGTTTTCATTTTGATCGACTCTTATTTTATCATAATGCAATTTATTATTTATTATTATTATTTATGTTTTGCTTTTCTAAATTCCATGTCTAGCTAAACTTAGGAAATCGATATGTAGTAATAATTCGGATGGGATTTGATAACCTTTGTTTGAAAACTTTCTTTTCACAAAAATAACTTATGGTCTAAGTGTTTAAAAATTGATTTACGAAATAAATTTCGTCGCGAAAGCGAGAACTTGTTTTAAAGTAGTTTTGCCACGAAAGTGGGAAATTAACTAAGATACGAACCAACAAGCGAAAGCTGCGGTAAGGTCAGATAGTAAACGCTAGGCATTCGTTTTAATAACAGCGAAAGCACTTTAAAACTAATTAGAACGTAGAGATTTCCAAAAAGTAGTTTTAACCCCGAACGGAACACGAAAGTGTACGTTAGGCCCTTAGGATTATGATTAGCGTCAATAACCATCGTGAGACGAGAGTCTTCAAATCTCCACTTTCTGCTTAAGTAAACTGCGAAAACTATTTCATACACTAGTAACTTATCAAATCCCTGAAGAACATAACTACTACGTATCGATTCAATTAATTAAAATCTAAATAGTAATCTTAGTTTCCCCTTTTAGTGACAATCTTATTCCCTTAAAACATATTCTACCTAGCTAAACATAGTAACTCCCGAGAACACTAGTTTGATTACGAGTCCCTGTGGGATCGATATCTTTTATTACTACGCGATAGACTGTGCACTTGCAGTTAGTTGTATTAGACATAGAAAGTCGAATTACAATAGAGGAAGACTCTAAAACCTCTCGAGAGCATCAGAGAAGACTAAACCCCATCCTGAGCACTGTAGTCAGAGATGAAGTAAAGAAATTACTAGATGCATGAATCATCTATCCGATCTCCGATAGTGAATGGGTTAGCCCAGTTCATGTCGTACCAAAGAAAGGAGGAGTAACAGTAGTTAAAAACGAAAAAGGCGAATCGATAACAAAAAGAGTCGTGACTGGAAGTAGGATGTGTATTGATTATAGGAAGCTTAACAAGGCTACGCGCAAAGATCACTTCCTGCTACCCTTCATAGACCAAATGTTGGAAAGATTAGCCAAACATTCATATTTCTGCTATCTAGATGGTTACTCAGGATTCTTCCAAATTCCCATCCATCCTGATGACCAAGAAAAGACTACATTCACCTGTCCTTACGGTACTTTTGCTTACCGCCGAATGCCGTTCGGACTCTGTAACGCTCCAGCAACCTTCCAAAGATGCATGATGGCAATCTTCGCAGATTTCATAGACGACATTATGGAAGTGTTTATGGACGATTTCTCGGTATGTGGACAAAGTTTCGAAGGATGCTTACAAAACTTAGAAATGGTACTAGAACGTTGCGTAAAAGTAAACCTCGTCCTAAATTGGGAGAAATGCCATTTTATGGTCCGACAAGGAATAGTTCTAGGACACGTCATATCAGATAGAGGGATTGAGGTAGACAAAGCTAAAATAGAGATTATAAAAGATCTTCAACCTCCAAAATCCGTACGAGAGATACAGAGTTTTCTAGGACATGCCGGTTTCTACAGAAGATTTATAAAAGATTTCTCGAAAATCACAAAACCTTTGACCGGCCTGTTAATGAAAGATGCTGAGTTCATCTTCGACGACGACTGTTTAAAAGCATTCGAAACATTGAAATCAGCCCTTATCACCGCACCAATCATGCAACCACCAGATTGGAGACTACCGTTTGAAATCATGTGCGACGCGAGTGATTACGCTGTAGGCGCAGTTCTAGGACAAAGGAAGGACAAGAAACTCCATGCCATCTACTATGCCAGTAGAACCTTAGATCCTGCCCAAATGAACTACGCTACTACAGAAAAGGAACTTCTAGCAGTTATATTTGCGCTTGACAAATTCCGTTCTTACTTAGTAGGAGCAAAAATTATAATATACACAGACCACGCTGCCATAAGGTACCTAATAAGCAAAAAGGATGCCAAACCAAGACTATTGAGATGGATCCTATTATTACAAGAGTTTGACTTAGAAATCAAAGATAAGAAAGGAACCGAGAACGTTGTTGCGGATCACTTATCCCGAATAGAAGGCATCAGACACGAACCAGTACCGATAAATGACGATTTCCCGTACGAACGTCTGATAGCCAAATTAGAAAGTGACACACCCAATGCAATCTCGGAAAATCCAAAATTCGAAAAAGCCGTAGAAGCCGTCTATGCCCAAGTCACATTACCTTGGTATGCTGACATCGTTAATTACCTCGCCGCAGGCGTGCTTCCACCAGATCTTACTTATCAGCAAAAGAAGAAATTCTTCCACGATCTGAAACACTATTATTGGGACGAACCCCTACTCTTCAAGAGAGGGGCCGACAACATATACCGTCGCTGTGTCCCAGAGGAAGAAATAGAAAATATTATTTCCCAATGCCACTCAGCACCATACGGTGGTCATGCTAGTACATCCAAGACGTGCGCTAAGATTCTCCAAGCTGGCCTATTCTGGCCTAATCTCTGGAAAGACGTTTACATCGCTGTGCAAAAATGCGATAGGTGCCAACGAACTGGCAACATCTCACGACGCGATGAAATGCCTCAGAAGGGAATCTTAGAGGTAGAAGTCTTCGACGTCTGGGGAATAGAATTCATGGGACCTTTCCCACCTTCTTTTGGAAATAACTACATACTCGTCGCTGTCGATTACGTGTCTAAATGGATAGAAGCCATAGCTGCTCCAACAAATGACGCACGAGTAGTAATCAAACTCTTCAAGAACACTATCTTTCCTAGATTCGGTGTACCCAGACTCGTCATTAGTGACGGAGGATCTCACTTCATATCACGAATATTCGATAAACTTCTTTCTAGATATGGAGTCAAGCACCGAGTGGCTACACCTTATCATCCGCAAACTAGCAGACAAGTAGAGGTCTCGAACAGAGAAATAAAACAGATCTTGGAAAAGACTGTCGCTACCTCAAGGAGAGACTGGTCATCGAAGCTACAAGAAGCTTTATGGGCTTATAGGACCGCATTTAAGACACCAATAGGTACTACCCCCTATAAATTAGTTTACGGTAAATCCTGCCATCTCCCTGTAGAGTTAGAGCATAAGGCCTTCTGGGCCATTAAGACACTCAACTTCAACTACACCGAGGCAGGAGAAAAGCGAATCCTGAACTTACACGAGTTGGAAGAACTTCGATTAGACGCCTACGAAAATGCCCGTATCTACAAAGAACGAACTAAAAGGTGGCATGATAAACGTTCAATCAGGAAACAATTCAGTGTGGGAGACATCGTATTGCTTTTTAATTCACGATTAAGACTCTTCCCAGGAAAACTAAAATCTAGGTGGTCTGGACCCTATGAAGTGACTAAAGTACTTCAGAGTGGAGCTGTTGAAATTACCGACAAGACGAATGCACCGTTTATCGTAAACGGGCAACGTCTGAAACATTACAATAAGAACGACAACAGTCCTCAATTCAGCAATATAACATTGCTCGAGCTTCCGGCTCAAACACCAGAATAGCTTCTCACCAAGCTATCGTCAGGCTTTAGACGTTAAAAACAGCGCTTATTGGGAGGCAACCCAAATTTCCCTCGTTATTGCATTTCATTTTTCTTTAAAATTCTACTTTGAAAATTCCAACAAAAATCCTAAAATTACTACTACTTTCTACTTTCGTTCATTTTCGTACTTTTATTCCTATTTTATTTTTTCTCTTTTGCCTTTTGTTTCTACCATTTTTCGTTTCTAAAAATCCTGACTTCAATTTCTTGTTTCAAACTTTTCAGGATTTTTAAAAGTCTTCAAAACATTTCTTTTGTTTTCTCCGAATTACCTGCGAATATGGCCGAGTACGATTTCACAAAGGCTCACTTCAAAGGACTCGCTCAGAAGGCAAGATTTGCAACACTGACCGAAAGAGAATTCGCCTTAACACTGTATTATGACAAGGCTACTATGGATAAACTAGGGATCACAGATAGCATTCAATACCTGTTCAATCAACTGGGTTGGGAGAACACTGCTCTGAAAACACGCTTTGCTACCTACAAGGATCTTACCTACGAATTCCTTAGCTCTTTCAGATACACACCCAACTATGGCTTTAGAACCAGCTCAGAGTTGATTACCTTCAGATTGTTTGGAATGGACCAAACTCATAGCCGGATGTCACTAGCTAACCTCCTAGGATTCCCTAGCGGACCGCATGTGTTCATCAGTGCAGAAGATGACGATATTGATTTGCAACTCGAGCACTTCTGGGGTAAAATAACAGGCGACTATCACTCTGAACCAGACAGAAGGTACAATGATGACATTCATAACCCAACCTTTAGATACTTCCATAAGATACTAGCTCACACCTTGTTTGGAAAGGAAGAAAATATTACCACAATGTCTAAGGAAGAGTTATTCATCATGTTCTGTGCTTCTCAGGGTCGGACAGTAAATGCAGTGCCTTTCATGATGAGATCCTTCAAACGCCTCACGCTGGAACCTCAGACACCTATTCTTATAGGAGGACTAGTAACAATGATAGCCCACGAGCTTGGCCTTAGATTCCATCTAAACGCCAGCACTCGTTTTGGTACCATCAGACCCATGAACATACGATTCTGCTTTAACAGGCGCATCTTAGGAAATATGGGACCTGGATCGTATGAGTACCTTATTAACGAAAAACCAGTACAGCTATTCACACTGCCTAATCATCTGATGACAAGCATCCACAACAAGGATAACTGGCTCTATGAATTGGACGAGCCTATGGGACCTCCTTCACCACAGTCAACACCCCAGAACTATATGTATGACAGTGACCACATTTCTGAGGCACACGATTACATGTACTTTGAGGACGCCGCCTCTGAAAATGAAGTAGACCCTATGACTCCTCCACACTACAATACTTATCCTGAGCCTATCCTTGAGGAAACAACCGACAAAATGGATACCGTGTTACTCAGATTGGACGACATTGATAGAACTCTGACGAATGTAAAAGCTGATATCGCAAGCGTGCACAGTGACCTGGTAGGCTTCATGGACCTAGTCTGCGACCAACTCGACTACTATTCACGGAAATTTGATGAGTTGAAGGCACGGAAAGATTAGTTATTAGCTCGTAGCAGTAGTTTCAGTTCAGTCTAGTCTAGTTTAGTTTAATTTACTCATTTGAAATTTTCGCATTGTTCGTTTCATTATGTACTACATACATTTGTTTCCATTTTATGTTATTTCAATTCTAGTTTTGTTCAATTATTCTGGTTTCACATTACTTATTGATTGTTGGCTGTTATATTACATCACCATAGCAATACTAGGCTTTAAAATCACCCCGAATACGCCCTCAGAGCAAAATTCTGCGTTCTGCAGATTTTGCTGCTGTGACGACCGTCACAGTCCCATGACGAGTGTCACATGGGTGACGACCGTCACGCAGCCCAGAACTGCAATCTGGTTTAACAGAGGTCGTGTACCCTTCCACCCCCCATTATCACTTTCAAACTTCCAACATTCATACCCCACTACGATTTTCGTCATCTCCATCTAAACTATAAACCCCAACTCCAAATTCCACCTCCAAACCACCGTTCTGTCACATTTCCATCTCTGCCAAAAAAACCCCAAAACCTCCGAAACCTCTCCATCTTCAACAATGGCCGGAAACGCAGACATCAACAACATTTCCTTCCCTGAGGGCGAGTTAGGCGAGAGACAACGAGCACAGTACAATACATTTCATCAGAGGTCTCTCCAACCAACTCACTACCCGCACCTTCCATCACTTACGGAGCTCGGACTCCTCGAAGGTGTCACCTGGATGCTTCAACGAGCAGGCATCTGGAACCTCTGCTCCAACCCCCAACCAACCTACGAACAGCTCACCCTGGAGTTCTTGAGTTCGTTCTCCTACATCACCAGCAGCGGCAAACTCAACCAGCACTCAGGTGCCGCTTGTTTCCGGATGTTTGGCGTTAACTATCAGCTGCACCAAAACCACATTGCCGGCATCCTACAGTTTCCCCGCGGCGAGAACGCTCATCGCTGCATCACTGATCAGTTCCAGCACGACGCCTTCGCGCTGTGGCATCAGTTGACCGGCCTAAATGCCGATGGCTGGGACTCCCTTCACGCCACTCACATCCATAACCCCGCCATCAGGCACTTTCACAGGGTGTTGAGCAACATCATCTTCGCCAGAGACAGCAACCACAAGGTGAACTCTAAGGAGCTCTTCTTCCTTCATTGTGTCTTCAATAATGAACCGGTCAATGCTGCCCCATTCCTACTGGCCCACATTCAGGCCAACTGCAACCGTGGCTCGAAGCCATTCTACTTTGGCGGGATTGTCACGGCGATTGCACTTGGGCTGAACCTTGGCGACCAACTTCAGCACCTCCAGTCCATCCCCTCGGTGTTCCTTGACACCGACCACTGCAGGGCCTCCCATCTCATCCGCTCCCGAGTTGACGGGAAATATCATCCGGTTGTGCGTGGCAAGACCGTCAGAAGCATCATCCTTCCGTCCCGCACCCGCATCCATCCTGAGGACCGTACCAACTGGTTGTTCGACCTCACTGCCCCTCTTGCTGCCGCTGTTCCTACTCAGGACCCCACACATGATTCCGAAGATGAAATCCAAGCTGAGTTGGACAGGTCCGAGCAGCCAGAGGCATCGCAGCCTCCTCCACCAGTAGGTACATCATCCCGTCGCCGCCGTCACCATCCCGTGCCCGACTACACTGAAGAGAACCTCCGTCGCTCCCTAGACCAGCAGGCACAGACACTCACGATGCTGCAGCAGCAGAACCAGCGAGCCGACCAGTTCGAAGCTTGGCACCGGACTCAAATGCAACAACTTCACACCGGCCAAGCTACATTCACTGAGAGTCTAGCGAACCTGACCCTGCAGGTCGAAGGCCTCCGCGACACGGTCTACCACACCGGAGCCATGAGCTATGAGGATAGAGTCGCCCTTGCTAGAGCCAGAGGACACCAGCATGGACGTGACAGGCCCCGGGACTAGATTTTCATTTTTTCCTTTATTGTTTACTATATTTCTGTTCTATGTATTTTCAGTTTCAGTTGTATCTCCCTCTCGCATGCTTCAAGAATCAGTGAGGACACTGATCGAGATAGTGTGGGAGCGGAGCCTTATTTCCACTGTATTCAGAACTTCCCTTGTTTACTGTATTTCCATTTCACTGCACTTTCGAATTTTAGTAAGTTCCATTTTCACACTTTCTATTTCTAGCAAATAAAGCTCGTCTATATAATTTTCACGTTACGCAAACCATCCCCACATTTTTCGACGTAAACAAAAACTTTCGTTTGTTCCTCAAAAACCAAAAGCACCACGAGAATGCGCCTGAGTTCAAACCGAGCTTTGAAACTCCAAGGAAACGACAGTTCTAACAAAACCAGTATCGTCCAGACACCTTAGATCTCTAGTTTATGCGAGTCGGTTTCACCACCTACGTGTACCAAAGTCTCAAGTGTCTACGCAAACTCAACCCCAAGTAGTTTATACTAGCAGTCAGCACCATCCTAAAAACACTTCTAAGCGAGCGACCGATGCAAATAAGTGTATGATCTCCAAAAAGATGAAAAACCATGAAAAGAGAGCTAAAAAGCCCAAGAATATAAGATTCGTTTCCTTCTAAGTTAGGTGCTCCTCACCCGAGCATTTAGCCCAACGGCACGAAAAACCCATTGAAAAATCAATGACACCAAATTATGATCAATGAAGAAGATCAAAAACAAAAACGAGATCATATTCACTAACAGGTCGACTTTCCATGAGAGTGTGCAGACAACGGGCTTAATGTGATTGCGCTAGAACAAACAGGGTGAACTTGCCACGAGAACCTTGACACCATGATACAGTAGCATGACTGAGACCGATTTGCATAAAAGGGAGACCTCCGGAGACTTGTAGTCCAGTGTCGTCGTGATACTCGTCTTGTTCCTACCAAGAATCCCGGTTTTTCTAAACTCTGCGAACGAAGAAGCAGCCTCGTGCTTGCCGACTTTTCCACGTTTTACTTGAGGACAAGCAAAGATTCAAGCTTAGGGGAGTTTGATAACACGAAATCATATAGATATTTTCATGCATAATTCGACTAAAAGCTAACCGTTTTCGATCCGATTTCGGGTTATTTCCATGTATTTGTCTGATGTTTTTGCAGGTATTCAACGATCACGTCTAAACAAGGCAACATGAAGAAAAGAAGCAATCCCAGATGAAATATGGACGAAAAAGGAGTGAAAACACAATGAAAAGCGCAGCAGGCAGTTTTTGCTGATGTGACGACCGTCACAGAAGCATGACGACCGTCACACGGGTGACGACCGTCACACCTTGTGACGACCGTCATGCAGGCAAAAACGCCCCAATCAGAATACACGTCAAAAAGGCAGTTCCAATTCCCATTTCATGGTCCACTACTCCCTAAATTATCTGCCTCAAGGTCCACCATCCTCAGAGGTAACCGTTGGAATTCCACCTCTATAAAAAGGGAAGCAGGGGACTTCAAAAAGGGAGCTGCATTCATACCACGAAGTGCTGCCCAAATTTATTTTCAAGAGCAAATTTTATTTCCAGCCTTTTTATTATTTGTATCCATTTCTCCAGTTTCAATTGTATCCCTTTCCTTTATTTCCCTTTCCATTCTACTCATTCCCATTTCCGCCCCACTGTATTTGTTACTGCACTGTACGATCAAATTGGAACTAAAGACAGAATCCTGCCAACATCTGTGGAGGATCTGCCCAAAGGCCAATTGGCATTATTTACAGGTTTTCATTTTGATTGACTCTTATTTTATCATAATGCAATTTATTATTTATTATTATTATTTATGTTTTGCTTTTCTAAATTCCATGTCTAGCTAAACTTAGGAAATCGATATGTAGTAATAATTCGGATGGGATTTGATAACCTTTGTTTGAAAACTTTCTTTTCACAAAAATAACTTATGGTCTAAGTGTTTAAAAATTGATTTACGAAATAAATTTCGTCGCGAAAGCGAGAACTTGTTTTAAAGTAGTTTTGCCACGAAAGTGGGAAATTAACTAAGATACGAACCAACAAGCGAAAGCTGCGGTAAGGTCAGATAGTAAACGCTAGGCATTCGTTTTAATAACAGCGAAAGCACTTTAAAACTAATTAGAACTTAGAGATTTCCAAAAAGTAGTTTTAACCCCGAACGGAACACGAAAGTGTACGTTAGGCCCTTAGGATTATGATTAGCGTCAATAACCATCGTGAGACGAGAGTCTTCAAATCTCCACTTTCTGCTTAAGTAAACTGCGAAAACTATTTCATACACTAGTAACTTATCAAATCCCTGAAGAACATAACTACTACGTATCGATTCAATTAATTAAAATCTAAATAGTAATCTTAGTTTCCCCTTTTAGTGACAATCTTATTCCCTTAAAACATATTCTACCTAGCTAAACATAGTAACTCCCGAGAACACTAGTTTGATTACGAGTCCCTGTGGGATCGATATCTTTTATTACTACGCGATAGACTGTGCACTTGCAGTTAGTTGTATTAGACATAGAAAGTCGAATTACAATAGAGGAAGACTCTAAAACCTCTCGAGAGCATCAGAGAAGACTAAACCCCATCCTGAGCACTGTAGTCAGAGATGAAGTAAAGAAATTACTAGATGCATGAATCATCTATCCGATCTCCGATAGTGAATGGGTTAGCCCAGTTCATGTCGTACCAAAGAAAGGAGGAGTAACAGTAGTTAAAAACGAAAAAGGCGAATCGATAACAAAAAGAGTCGTGACTGGAAGTAGGATGTGTATTGATTATAGGAAGCTTAACAAGGCTACGCGCAAAGATCACTTCCCGCTACCCTTCATAGACCAAATGTTGGAAAGATTAGCCAAACATTCATATTTCTGCTATCTAGATGGTTACTCAGGATTCTTCCAAATTCCCATCCATCCTGATGACCAAGAAAAGACTACATTCACCTGTCCTTACGGTACTTTTGCTTACCGCCGAATGCCGTTCGGACTCTGTAACGCTCCAGCAACCTTCCAAAGATGCATGATGGCAATCTTCGCAGATTTCATAGACGACATTATGGAAGTGTTTATGGACGATTTCTCGGTATGTGGACAAAGTTTCGAAGGATGCTTACAAAACTTAGAAATGGTACTAGAACGTTGCGTAAAAGTAAACCTCGTCCTAAATTGGGAGAAATGCCATTTTATGGTCCGACAAGGAATAGTTCTAGGACACGTCATATCAGATAGAGGGATTGAGGTAGACAAAGCTAAAATAGAGATTATAAAAGATCTTCAACCTCCAAAATCCGTACGAGAGATACAGAGTTTTCTAGGACATGCCGGTTTCTACAGAAGATTTATAAAAGATTTCTCGAAAATCACAAAACCTTTGACCGGCCTGTTAATGAAAGATGCTGAGTTCATCTTCGACGACGACTGTTTAAAAGCATTCGAAACATTGAAATCAGCCCTTATCACCGCACCAATCATGCAACCACCAGATTGGAGACTACCGTTTGAAATCATGTGCGATGCGAGTGATTACGCTGTAGGCGCAGTTCTAGGACAAAGGAAGGACAAGAAACTCCATGCCATCTACTATGCCAGTAGAACCTTAGATCCTGCCCAAATGAACTACGCTACTACAGAAAAGGAACTTCTAGCAGTTATATTTGCGCTTGACAAATTCCGTTCTTACTTAGTAGGAGCAAAAATTATAATATACACAGACCACGCTGCCATAAGGTACCTAATAAGCAAAAAGGATGCCAAACCAAGACTATTGAGATGGATCCTATTATTACAAGAGTTTGACTTAGAAATCAAAGATAAGAAAGGAACCGAGAACGTTGTTGCGGATCACTTATCCCGAATAGAAGGCATCAGACACGAACCAGTACCGATAAATGACGATTTCCCGTACGAACGTCTGATAGCCAAATTAGAAAGTGACACACCCAATGCAATCTCGGAAGATCCAAAATTCGAAAAAGCCGTAGAAGCCGTCTATGCCCAAGTCACATTACCTTGGTATGCTGACATCGTTAATTACCTCGCCGCAGGCGTGCTTCCACCAGATCTTACTTATCAGCAAAAGAAGAAATTCTTCCACGATCTGAAACACTATTATTGGGACGAACCCCTACTCTTCAAGAGAGGGGCCGACAACATATACCGTCGCTGTGTCCCAGAGGAAGAAATAGAAAATATTATTTCCCAATGCCACTCAGCACCATACGGTGGTCATGCTAGTACATCCAAGACGTGCGCTAAGATTCTCCAAGCTGGCCTATTCTGGCCTAATCTCTGGAAAGACGTTTACATCGCTGTGCAAAAATGCGATAGGTGCCAACGAACTGGCAACATCTCACGACGCGATGAAATGCCTCAGAAGGGAATCTTAGAGGTAGAAGTCTTCGACGTCTGGGGAATAGATTTCATGGGACCTTTCCCACCTTCTTTTGGAAATAACTACATACTCGTCGCTGTCGATTACGTGTCTAAATGGATAGAAGCCATAGCTGCTCCAACAAATGACGCACGAGTAGTAATCAAACTCTTCAAGAACACTATCTTTCCTAGATTCGGTGTACCCAGACTCGTCATTAGTGACGGAGGATCTCACTTCATATCACGAATATTCGATAAACTTCTTTCTAGATATGGAGTCAAGCACCGAGTGGCTACACCTTATCATCCGCAAACTAGCAGACAAGTAGAGGTCTCGAACAGAGAAATAAAACAGATCTTGGAAAAGACTGTCGCTACCTCAAGGAGAGACTGGTCATCGAAGCTACAAGAAGCTTTATGGGCTTATAGGACCGCATTTAAGACACCAATAGGTACTACCCCCTATAAATTAGTTTACGGTAAATCCTGCCATCTCCCTGTAGAGTTAGAGCATAAGGCCTTCTGGGCCATTAAGACACTCAACTTCAACTACACCGAGGCAGGAGAAAAGCGAATCTTGAACTTACACGAGTTGGAAGAACTTCGATTAGACGCCTACGAAAATGCCCGTATCTACAAAGAACGAACTAAAAGGTGGCATGATAAACGTTCAATCAGGAAACAATTCAGTGTGGGAGACATCGTATTGCTTTTTAATTCACGATTAAGACTCTTCCCAGGAAAACTAAAATCTAGGTGGTCTGGACCCTATGAAGTGACTAAAGTACTTCAGAGTGGAGCTGTTGAAATTACCGACAAGACGAATGCACCGTTTATCGTAAACGGGCAACGTCTGAAACATTACAATAAGAACGACAACAGTCCTCAATTCAGCAATATAACATTGCTCGAGCTTCCGGCTCAAACACCAGAATAGCTTCTCACCAAGCTATCGTCAGGCTTTAGACGTTAAAAACAGCGCTTATTGGGAGGCAACCCAAATTTCCCTCGTTATTGCATTTCATTTTTCTTTAAAATTCTACTTTGAAAATTCCAACAAAAATCCTAAAATTACTACTACTTTCTACTTTCGTTCATTTTCGTACTTTTATTCCTATTTTATTTTTTCTCTTTTGCCTTTTGTTTCTACCATTTTTCGTTTCTAAAAATCCTGACTTCAATTTCTTGTTTCAAACTTTTCAGGATTTTTAAAAGTCTTCAAAACATTTCTTTTGTTTTCTCCGAATTACCTGCGAATATGGCCGAGTACGATTTCACAAAGGTTCACTTCAAAGGACTCGCTCAGAAGGCAAGATTTGCAGCACTGACCGAAAGAGAATTCGCCTTAACGCTGTATTATGACAAGGCTACTATGGATAAACTAGGGATCACAGATAGCATTCAATACCTGTTCAATCAACTGGGTTGGGAGAACACTGCTCTGAAAACACGCTTTGCTACCTACAAGGATCTTACCTACGAATTCCTTAGCTCTTTCAGATACACACCCAACTATGGCTTTAGAACCAACTCAGAGTTGATTACCTTCAGATTGTTTGGAATGGACCAAACTCATAGCCGGATGTCACTAGCTAACCTCCTAGGATTCCCTAGCGGACCGCATGTGTTCATCAGTGCAGAAGATGACGATATTGATTTGCAACTCGAGCACTTCTGGGGTAAAATAACAGGCGACTATCACTCTGAACCAGACAGAAGGTACAATGATGACATTCATAACCCAACCTTTAGATACTTCCATAAGATACTAGCTCACACCTTGTTTGGAAAGGAAGAAAATATTACCACAATGTCTAAGGAAGAGTTATTCATCATGTTCTGTGCTTCTCAGGGTCGGACAGTAAATGCAGTGCCTTTCATGATGAGATCCTTCAAACGCCTCACGCTGGAACCTCAGACACCTATTCTTATAGGAGGACTAGTAACAATGATAGCCCACGAGCTTGGCCTTAGATTCCATCTAAACGCCAGCACTCGTTTTGGTACCATCAGACCCATGAACATACAATTCTGCTTTAACAGGCGCATCTTAGGAAATATGGGACCTGGATCGTATGAGTACCTTATTAACGAAAAACCAGTACAGCTATTCACACTGCCTAATCATCTGATGACAAGCATCCACAACAAGGATAACTGGCTCTATGAATTGGACGAGCCTATGGGACCTCCTTCACCACAGTCAACACCCCAGAACTATATGTATGACAGTGACCACATTTCTGAGGCACACGATTACATGTACTTTGAGGACGCCGCCTCTGAAAATGAAGTAGACCCTATGACTCCTCCACACTACAATACTTATCCTGAGCCTATCCTTGAGGAAACAACCGACAAAATGGATACCGTGTTACTCAGATTGGACGACATTGATAGAACTCTGACGAATGTAAAAGCTGATATCGCAAGCGTGCACAGTGACCTGGTAGGCTTCATGGACCTAGTCTGCGACCAACTCGACTACTATTCACGGAAATTTGATGAGTTGAAGGCACGGAAAGATTAGTTATTAGCTCGTAGCAGTAGTTTCAGTTCAGTCTAGTCTAGTTTAGTTTAATTTACTCATTTGAAATTTTCGCATTGTTCGTTTCATTATGTACTACATACATTTGTTTCCATTTTATGTTATTTCAATTCTAGTTTTGTTCAATTATTCTGGTTTCACATTACTTATTGATTGTTGGCTGTTATATTACATCACCATAGCAATACTAGGCTTTAAAATCACCCCGAATACGCCCTCAGAGCAAAATTCTGCGTTCTGCAGATTTTGCTGCTGTGACGACCGTCACAGTCCCATGACGAGTGTCACATGGGTGACGACCGTCACGCAGCCCAGAACTGCAATCTGGTTTAACAGAGGTCGTGTACCCTTCCACCCCCCATTATCACTTTCAAACTTCCAACATTCATACCCCACTACGATTTTCGTCATCTCCATCTAAACTATAAACCCCAACTCCAAATTCCACCTCCAAACCACCGTTCTGTCACATTTCCATCTCTGCCAAAAAAACCCCAAAACCTCCGAAACCTCTCCATCTTCAACAATGGCCGGAAACACAGACATCAACAACATTTCCTTCCCTGAGGGCGAGTTAGGCGAGAGACAACGAGCACAGTACAATGCATTTCATCAGAGGTCTCTCCAGCCAACTCACTACCCGCACCTTCCATCACTTACGGAGCTCGGACTCCTCGAAGGTGTCACCTGGATGCTTCAACGAGCAGGCATCTGGAACCTCTGCTCCAACCCCCAACCAACCTACGAACAGCTCACCCTGGAGTTCTTGAGTTTGTTCTCCTACATCACCAGCAGCGGCAAACTCAACCAGCACTCAGGTGCCGCTTGTTTCCGGATGTTTGGCGTTAACTATCAGCTGCACCAAAACCAGATTGCCGGCATCCTACAGTTTCCCCGCGGCGAGAACGCTCATCGCTGCATCACTGATCAGTTCCAGCACGACGCCTTCGCGCTGTGGCATCAGTTGACCGGCCTAAATGCCGATGGCTGGGACTCCCTTCACGCCACTCACATCCATAACCCCGCCATCAGGCACTTTCACAGGGTGTTGAGCAACATCATCTTCGCCAGAGACAGCAACCACAAGGTGAACTCCAAGGAGCTCTTCTTCCTTCATTGCGTCTTCAATAATGAACCGGTCAACGCTGCCCCATTCCTACTGGCCCACATTCAGGCCAACTGCAACCGTGGCTCGAAGCCATTCTACTTTGGCGGGATTGTCACGGCGATTGCACTTGGGCTGAACCTTGGCGACCAACTTCAGCACCTCCAGTCCATCCCCTCGGTGTTCCTTGACACCGACCACTGCAGGGCCTCCCATCTCATCCGCTCCCGAGTTGACGGGAAATATCATCCGGTTGTGCGTGGCAAGACCGTCAGAAGCATCATCCTTCCGTCCCGCACCCGCATCCATCCTGAGGACCGTACCAACTGGTTGTTCGACCTCACTGCCCCTCTTGCTGCCGCTGTTCCTACTCAGGACCCCACACATGATTCCGAAGATGAAATCCAAGCTGAGTTGGACAGGTCCGAGCAGCCAGAGGCATCGCAGCCTCCTCCACCAGTAGGTACATCATCCCGCCGCCGCCGTCACCATCCCGTGCCCGACTACACTGAAGAGAACCTCCGTCGCTCCCTAGACCAGCAGGCACAGATACTCACGATGCTGCAGCAGCAGAACCAGCGAGCCGACCAGTTCGAAGCTTGGCACCAGACTCAAATGCAACAACTTCACACCGGCCAAGCTACGATCACTGAGAGTCTAGCGAACCTGACCCTGCAGGTCGAAGGCCTCCGCGACACGGTCTACCACACCGGAGCCATGAGCTATGAGGATAGAGTCGCCCTTGCTAGAGCCAGAGGACGCCAGCGTGGACGTGACAGGCCCCGGGACTAGATTTTCATTTTTTCCTTTATTGTTTACTATATTTCTGTTCTATGTATTTTCAGTTTCAGTTGTATCTCCCTCTCGCATGCTTCAAGAATCAGTGAGGACACTGATCGAGATAGTGTGGGAGCGGAGCCTTATTTCCACTGTATTCAGAACTTCCCTTATTTACTGTATTTCCATTTCACTGCACTTTCGAATTTTAGTAAGTTCCATTTTCACACTTTCTATTTCTAGCAAATAAAGCTCGTCTATATAATTTTCACGTTACGCAAACCATCCCCACATTTTTCGACGTAAACAAAAACTTTCGTTTGTTCCTCAAAAACCAAAAGCACCACGAGAATGCGCCTGAGTTCAAACCGAGCTTTGAAACTCCAAGGAAACGACAGTTCTAACAAAACCAGTATCGTCCAGACACCTTAGATCTCTAGTTTATGCGAGTCGGTTTCACCACCTACGTGTACCAAAGTCTCAAGTGTCTACGCAAACTCAACCCCAAGTAGTTTATACTAGCAGTCAGCACCATCCTAAAAACACTTCTAAGCGAGCGACCGATGCAAATAAGTGTATGATCTCCAAAAAGATGAAAAACCATGAAAAGAGAGCTAAAAAGCCCAAGAATATAAGATTCGTTTCCTTCTAAGTTAGGTGCTCCTCACCCGAGCATTTAGCCCAACGGCACGAAAAACCCATTGAAAAATCAATGACACCAAATTATGATCAATGAAGAAGATCAAAAACAAAAACGAGATCATATTCACTAACAGGTCGACTTTCCATGAGAGTGTGCGGACAACGGGCTTAATGTGATTGCGCTAGAACAAACAGGGTGAACTTGCCACGAGAACCTTGACACCACGATACAGTAGCATGACTGAGACCGATTTGCATAAAAGGGAGACCTCCGGAGACTTGTAGTCCAGTGTCGTCGTGATACTCGTCTTGTTCCTACCAAGAATCCCGGTTTTTCCAAACTCTGCGAACGAAGAAGCAGCCTCGTGCTTGCCGACTTTTCCACGTTTTACTTGAGGACAAGCAAAGATTCAAGCTTAGGGGAGTTTGATAACACGAAATCATATAGATATTTTCATGCATAATTCGACTAAAAGCAAACCGTTTTCGATCCGATTTCGGGTTATTTCCATGTATTTGTCTGATGTTTTTGCAGGTATTCAATGATCACGTCTAAACAAGGCAACATGAAGAAAAGAAGCAATCCCAGATGAAATATGGACGAAAAAGGAGTGAAAACACAATGAAAAGCGCAGCAGGCAGTTTTTGCTGATGTGACGACCGTCACAGAAGCATGACGACCGTCACACGGGTGACGACCGTCACACCTTGTGACGACCGTCATGCAGGCAAAAACGCCCCACTCAGAATACACGTCAAAAAGGCAGTTCCAATTCCCATTTCATGATCCACTACTCCCTAAATTATTTGCCTCAAGGTCCACCATCCTCAGAGGTAACCGTTGGAATTCCACCTCTATAAAAAGGGAAGCAGGGGACTTCAAAAAGGGAGCTGCATTCATACCACGAAGTGCTGCCCAAATTTATTTTCAAGAGCAAATTTTATTTCCAGCCTTTTTATTATTTGTATCCATTTCTCCAGTTTCAATTGTATCCCTTTCCTTTATTTCCCTTTCCATTCTACTCATTCCCATTTCCGCCCCACTGTATTTGTTACTGCACTGTACAATCAAATTGGAACTAAAGACAGAATCCTGCCAACATCTGTGGAGGATCTTCCCAAAGGCCAATTGGCATTATTTACAGGTTTTCATTTTGATCGACTCTTATTTTATCATAATGCAATTTATTATTTATTATTATTATTTATGTTTTGCTTTTCTAAATTCCATGTCTAGCTAAACTTAGGAAATCGATATGTAGTAATAATTCGGATGGGATTTGATAACCTTTGTTTGAAAACTTTCTTTTCACAAAAATAACTTATGGTCTAAGTGTTTAAAAATTGATTTACGAAATAAACTTCGTCGCGAAAGCGAGAACTTGTTTTAAAGTAGTTTTGCCACGAAAGTGGGAAATTAACTAAGATACGAACCAACAAGCGAAAGCTGCGGTAAGGTCAGATAGTAAACGCTAGGCATTCGTTTTAATAACAGCGAAAGCACTTTAAAACTAATTAGAACTTAGAGATTTCCAAAAAGTAGTTTTAACCCCGAACGGAACACGAAAGTGTACGTTAGGCCCTTAGGATTATGATTAGCGTCAATAACCATCGTGAGACGAGATTCTTCAAATCTCCACTTTCTGCTTAAGTAAACTGCGAAAACTATTTCATACACTAGTAACTTATCAAATCCCTGAAGAACATAACTACTACGTATCGATTCAATTAATTAAAATCTAAATAGTAATCTTAGTTTCCCCTTTTAGTGACAATCTTATTCCCTTAAAACATATTCTACCTAGCTAAACATAGTAACTCCCGAGAACACTAGTTTGATTACGAGTCCCTGTGGGATCGATATCTTTTATTACCACGCGATAGACTGTGCACTTGCAGTTAGTTGTATTAGACATAGAAAGTCGCGATCAACAATCAAATTACAAAGAGTGAATGCAAATGGAGTGTAATGGTTGAGGGTTGATGGTGAGGGAAACCATATTGAATTGGATTAATTATGAAAAATTCTTGATGTTGGGTCAAGCTTATTTGTGTTCTTTTGAAAGGTGATTGGTTTTATTCTTGAATTAAGGAAAGCCTAAGTAACTAGCAAGTAAGGAGAAAGTGGTAAAGTTATTACAAGTCATGGGAGTGGAGATACATTTTTCAAATGGGGATAAAATAAGCAATAAATGCACAACCCAAATGATAAACTACACGTTCATAGCAAAGTGGGCTAGTCTTTTAGACGACCAACTAGAAGTAATTGGTCGAATAAATCTCATTGTAAGAAAGCCCAAGAGTAATCTATGAATGATGTGTAAATGGTGTCCTAAGACAAAGCAATACAAGAAGAGAATTTCAATCCAAAGCTCATATGCTAGGGTTTCTGTACAAAGTCCAAACTCCATGATGTCAAGGATAGTAACCACAACCTAAGCTTAAAAGTTTCATAGGGTTTTGATCTTTTATCATATTTTTGTGTTTTTGAATGAGATGAACAAAGATGAATAAGATAACAATAAGATGTATGAAAAATAAGATAAAGACAAAATATGAATAGTAATATAAGTTGCAAGAAAAGTAAATGACAGAAAGATAGAGAGCGGAAATTAAATTTAGATGTTAGTTGTTAATTGTCATTGATCGGATGATCACTTTTTGAATCGGGACTAATTTAGCACTATGTTAAGCAATCGTAGCACAATATATAAGGAAGATCATATTCTGGGAGGCCTACCAATAACAATATTTGTGTTTAAACACGATAGAGAAATGCTATGTAGATTATTCTTCAAAAATTGTGCCACAAGAAAAGAAAAAAAGAACGATATCGTCTTAATCAAGAAATTCTATCGATTAATCAAAGGTAACCTATCACTATCCCAAAGTATAGAAAATGATCCAAATGATCATTCCCTAAAGATTTGAAATAATGAAAGTTAAAAAACTTTGATAACCAGCTGTAATACCCTAATTTTTACCCCTAAGATCTCACATATCATTTGCATCTCATTTCACAAACAAGATCACAAGCCCTCTGTATGTTTATTCTTGAGAGAGATCACCAAGCGCTCCTATTTTCTTGTTTGTTTGATATTTGTTTATGTTTATGTTTACTAACCATTGATTAAAATCCAAAAATAATGTTTGTTTTTCCTTTACAAACTTTTTCAGGGAGAATTTGGATCAAGGATATCACTAAATCTCTTTCTTCTTTTGAAATTTAGTAAGTTTTTCATTGGAACTTACTACTCTTTGAGATAAAACCTTCATCTAATCACTTTTTCATCATCAATTTCAGTAGATCAAGGCTTTGGAGTGTGATTCTTGAAGTTAATTTGAAGCAATTTCAAATTTTAAGTGGTAAATCCTCATTCCACCATTGTTGTTCTTGATCCATCTTCCATAATGTGATCTATTATTGTTTCTTGTTGCTTGATCTTTGGATCTTGCAAATTTTCATGAGGTGTTTGAAGAAATGATTGATCAAGTTTTTCACTTTTTCAAACTAATTTTTTGTTGTTTTTGCAGTGGTAATCAATTACTAGCATTAGGGTAATCGATTACCCAGTGTCCAGATTGTGTTTTTGGCTCTATTTTGGGACTGCTTTGGTTTTTTTCTCTTCTTCTTCCATTTCCCTTTGGTTTTTGCTTTGGATTACACTTTTAAAGGTCCTATTCCTCTTTAAATTCATTAGACTTGGGGTGTAGATGAAGTTGGATAAACATTCATTAATTCAAATCTATCTTTAAAGTGAATTGTTCAACTCATTTTAGGTGCTTTGATTTAATGATATGTTTAGTGCTTTAATCCACCAAGATTAGTGGATGAACTTAAAGATGGAATGACCTTGAAATTGTAATTCAATTTGGCTTCCCTCTCTTCTTCTCCTTTTTCTTTTGATCGATGAAAATCTTCGATATCATTGGAACTTATTTTAAGTTCTTGATGAAGATGAGATTGTTACCACTTTTCTCTTCGGGCGGTATTGCTTTCGGAGAGTGATCTACATATTACTTCTCTAGCGTGCATTAGTACTAACATTATTATCGTGGTTTCTATATAAACCCGATTACGATTGTTTAATATAGCCCTACATGTGTACTGTATCGGAAAATGATTATTCATGACTCAAACTTATGTTTGAAAGTCCAAGTATGGTTGATTATTTGTCTTGGGTCCATTACTTTTAAAATTTGTTGTTAGAAGGCTTTGATTTTATCAATCCTCTAATGAGTCTTCGTTAACTTTGGCCTAATTCATTATTTAACCATTGTTGATCATTTGTTCTAACAACTAATCACTAACTTACTAACAATATTATTGTACTAATTTTGTTTATGTTTCCTTCTCGCTCCCTATCTCTTTTTTATTTTTATGCTCCATTATTATCATCTCATATCATATTATTGTTTATGCTTCCGCTCTTTTTTTCTTTTGCCCACTTGGATCGTATCTTGTTCAAAACACTAATAAATGATTAAACCTCTAAAAAAACTTGGTGCTCTTAATTTTGTAATTCTCCTTTTCCCCATAGTATTTAAGATGTTGACATTTTCCACTTAGATGTTGAGTGATAGACTTGTTGATTTTAATCCAAGAAAAACCCTCCATCTTTAGGTGATGCAAATATTGTCTTATACTTGTGGACGACTAGTCGTAGTTTTCTCCTTAAAATGACGACTTGCCTTTACATTTAAAATCAATCCAATCAAACCATTTTTGTCATTTGTACCACAAAATACGGAGTTTTGATCCTATATTGCACTTTGTTGGTATGTAGGCATGAGGCTCAAGAAGTCTCTCCAAACACAAAAATCTTAAAAAATATTTCAAACAAACATTTTTAAACCAAAAAGTCTAGATATTTCAAAGGGCTCCGATACAGTACTATAGACGTTTTTGGTGCTAACACCATCCCTTAGCGTAACCAACCCCCTTACCCATTCTATGTTTATTCTTGTTTTAGAACTTGTTTAGGTTTTGTTCGCTCTTTTTTCTTTCCTTTTGGATAAAATAAAAGTGCGGTGGCGACTCTTGCATTTTTTAGTTAAGTTAATTAATAGCTTACACTCACGATTTTTGCTGCTACAGAAAAATGGCGACTCTGCTGGAGAATAAGCTGGTTTTTAGTGGGTTCAACCTACTTTGATTTATTTATGCTTTATTTGTTTGATTTGAATGTTATTGGTTATTCTGTGTCATACCCCAAATTCTGATCCCTAGATTCCATTATCATTTTAGGTGCATCAAGCATATGTTATCTAACCCTAACCTCTTTCAAGTTGTTCTTTGTCAAGATGCAAATGAACTAGGGTTTCACATTGTTAAAACCAAGAATCTTATGGACTGATCAATCAAGGTTTTGGATTGATCTTCTACATATCAAGAGGTTCATATCTTACCAAGAATAAGTGTTATTTGAGGTTGTTACCAAGAGAATTGAAGCAGTGCTGTGCAAAACCCTGATCAGGGTTTCTAGTTAAAAAAGTCAACTGTAGTTTGACTTTTGGTTTAAATGGGTTTCCAAAGCTTGAACTATGGTCCATTATGTTTCTATGAATTATTTAAGTCCCCTTAATAAGTATGAAAGGTTCAAAAAACCCCAGAACACTAAGGATCGATCCTGAAGATTTCAACTGTTCGGTTCGTCTGTCTAGAAAGTCAACTATTTGACTTTTAGGGTTTGGACCCCAAATTGAAGCAATAAAGGTTTCCAACATCATTTTGGGCCTAAATAGGGAGTTTGGTGAATATTTAATCAAGAATTGATGGATAACTTGTGAATCAAGAAATTAGGGTTTATGAAAAACCCTAATTACAAGCTTATTTGGAATGGTCATAACTCTCAAACCACACATCCAAATTGAGTGGTCCAAAGCTGGTTGGAAAGCTCTTTAGAAATCCTACAAAAGTGTATAGATTTTGAGTTATGAGCTCATCAAGTTGTGAAGGATTTCCACACAGAAAATTTTCTTGTTTCTTGACTTGTAAGTCAAGTTTTGTAGCCAACTTCATGAGGATTTTTGACCTAGTTCCCTTCGGAATTTGAACTTTGGATAAACATGAATGTTGTAGATCATATTTGTGGATTTTAAAAAAGTACAAGAGCATTTTCTCAGCCTTTGCGGTTAGGGAGAATCGAAGAGGGCAAGTTAGAGGTTTTTCATGTCACAAAACCAAGTTCAACACATGCACTTTGATGCATTAACCACTCAAACCTCTTTTAATCACTTGTTTAACTCATCCTTTGATGTTTAGGGACTTTATTGATAAGATTAAAATGGATTTCCACGAGCAAACACCAGAGTTTGGATTATTGGAATTGTTTATTCAAACAAGTGGATGCAAGTGGCAAGGAGAGAAACTTTTTGCATTTTCTGCTACACCTCAGCTATTGCATCAGCTAATCTATTTCCTTCACTTCATGGAAATTATTTTCAATATATTTATGATGTTGAAACACATAGGAAGGTTACTCATGCTCAGAAAAGAAATCTCAAGTTGGATTTGCTCATTTTGCCTCCAAAAAGGGAAAACTTGGCAAGTTGGCACAATCTGCACATACCTCTCATTCTCCAAGTTTACCTATAAATAGAACACACTCTTAACATCTAAAGAACACCATAATTAACTAGAAAATAAGTTGAATGTCTCTCATTTCTCTGATCACCATCTTCTTGCAAGTGGTAGAGGTTGCTTCCTTGTGAAGAAAAATCTGCCTTTGCAAAAACTCATCCAAAACCATTTCCAATCACCAAACCACCAAAAAATCACTCTAACACATCATAAAACATATGTTAGAGGTGTTCAAACCATTACAACCATCCAAAACCTGCTAGAACAGAAATTCAACTCTCAAACCACCAAAACTTGACTTTTATGCATTTTCAAAACCAAGTCACTGTCCAACCCTTTTCCAAACATTCTAACACTTCAAACATTCTCCATATAAGTTTTTTAAACTATCCATGGCATCAAAAAGGTTTTGTAACACCATTTCCTAGAGTTTCGCTTTGAAGCTTTTGGTATTTTCTTTCATAAGAAGGCATTCTATTAAGGCAGTGATCTTGGAGGAGTTCTCATCATTTGAACACCTTATTTGGACCATATTGGAGCTGTTTGGATCATCATCCATCAACTGGGTTTCTTATTTGGTGCATTGACTTGAAAAATATACAAGAGGTAAGTGTTCCAACTTGCTACTTTTGAGGTCATGTTGAATATTGATGTACATTGATTATGAACATGCTAGATATACTTTATAGGTCATGTTTGAACCATTTCTTGCTCCTAAACTTGTGTATTCATGACTGTCCCCTTGGTTTGGCTTGTTAGCTTACTTTAAATATCATTTCAATATGCAACTTGTTGATTCTGGTTAGGCATAGGTGATTGGTGTTTGTAAACATTATTTATACGTCATGTGTGATGTGTTTGATCATTTAATTGATGCTGAATTAGTGCATTTCTGTCTGTTACTTTGCTCTTGCACAAACTTGCTATTTTTGCTACTACATATGCCATCTGTTGGATTAGTTTGTCTATTGATGTTTGATGCTTGTAAGCACTCTCTATATGTCTTATATGTATCGTATCACTACAAAAAGGGGAAGCCGGAAAACTAGACAGAAGAGTCGCCACCGAATGTTATTTATCCCAAAGAGGGGGAAAGGAAATGATCGAAGAAAACCTAAGAGAAAGGGAAAAGACAAGGTCATCGCAACCAAATCTTGGGTTCGGGAGTCGGTTACGCAAGGGGAAGGTATGAGCACCCCTCACGTCCGTTGTACTCAACGGGATCCACGCTTGTTTTCTAAACTATGGGTGAAAACTATCTAATGCCACTGATAAACAGGGGTGAACGGAAAGAACAAACTCGATAGGACATCACCGCCCTATGCCTACGTATTCCCTCGTGCAATGGGAAAGTCAGAGTCAACGTAGTTCGGGAAACTACGGGTGATGGGGGGAAGGTTGCTCGCCAAGACATCACCGTCTTGTGCCTACGTATCCTCATCTGGTATGAGAAATCAGAGCAAACGTAGTTCGGGATGACACGACCACTGGTTGGTTCAAGTGTTTTAATGAGTAGGGTTAAGTATCCGTTCTAGCAGTTAGGGACGATGCCTGTTTGTGGTATAACAAAAACTTAACACACTCTTTCTGAAAATTAAGTTTGAAACACAATCCCGAGGGATGGAAAGGTTTGAACTTTGTTTTTGTGTTTTTTAGAGAAGAAGTGAATTGAGTTAGATTTGAAACTCATGTTGCACTAAAGACTAGAGAGCGAATGCGTTGCATATCTCCCAAAGGGCATACGCTAAACACTCTAGACAGTGTGAGAGGAGGCCCCCCACCTATCATTCCTTATGTACTTAAGGCTCGTAGCGTACAACAATTGCTAACCTTTATGAAGTGTCTTAAGAAGTTATGAGATGAGAAGAGAAGACACAAGACTCTAAGGGGAACTGATCAACCCTAATGTTATCATGCAATGTGATCCTAAAGTTGGGATTGAAAGGGGAACTACCTAATGTTATCATGCAAAGGATTGAAAGCCTAATGTCTCTCCTACTCCCATCTTAAACAGAGGGACTAGGAATCTTAAGGGATCATGGAAAAGGAGCACATGTAAACACATAGTAATTCAACCACAGATGAAAAGAGATGAGTGACTTCAACAAGTCAATGCAAGATGAAATGCAAACATGAAATGTAAACACAAATGCAAGATAAAATTCAAACAAAAAATGCAAACAAAAATGCAAGATGAAATGCAAACAAGACTCAAAAATAAAGGAGACTCAAACACAAGAGATGACTTAAACAAGTCAAAAAGGGTGAGATGAAATGGGAGAAGTAAACTCCTATAACCAATTACCATCAATCAGCAAGAGAGAATGGTGATATCCTAAGAAGCACACACAAAGAAAAGAGGGAGGAAAGAGTGTAGGGCAGCCACCAACACATGTTCAACTCAACCAAACACTTTCTCAAAAATGAAGTAAAGCAAAGCAAAACAACAATGCAAAAGGATCAACAATGTTCATGACAAACTCAAAGTGTAAACAACAACACCAAATCATCATGAACAAACATCCAAACCAACTAGGTCAAAAGTGAATCACAAAAGGAATGCCTCAAATTCAAACTCAAAGTAAAAGGCAATCACAAGAAGGATCATGTTCAAGTGAAGAACCAAAGTTCAAGCACAAACTCACACTTAAACAAGAGGAAAGGCATGATCAAAAGGTAACTTATGATACAAGCTACACACGCATTGGACCTCTAACCAAGCAAAATAGCATCTCAAGCATGTTAAAAATATGTAACAAAGCTTAAGAGATTCTCAAGGGATCGCTCATGATCATATCCCAAAGTTAGGTCAAGACTAGTATGTGTAAACACTCTTAAAATGATTTGAATTTGCAAAATCCACCAAAAAATAGGAAGAGAACTCAATAAATCTCAAATAAAATACTAAAGGTAAGATGAAACAATCACCAAATAGAATGCAAAAGCTCAAAAAATAGGTCCAAGAAGGCATGATGTTCCACTTTATCGAGTTTGTGTCGGGGGTCAACAAAAAGGCAATGAAAAACCAATGAACAATGATCATAAATAACTCAAATTAACCCTCAAAAATAGATCAATCCATCACCTAAGTGAGAGATAAATTTTGGTCCTAGGGGATTTAGAATGAAGGGTCAATGATCAATTCAAAATTAGGGATGAACTATAAAACACATTGAATTAAAAATTCCAAATGAAATATTAAAATAAATGGAAAATAAAAATAAAAATCATGAAAAATTAAATAACATTTCAAAATGTTAGAAAATGATTTTTGGAGATTTTTTAGATGCATAGAACTATTTTTAAAACATTTATTTTGAAATGCAAAAAAAAGATAAAAAAAGAATAGCAATGAAGGAGGGGGGTGCATCAAGCAACTGGACCATGAACTGAATCCTTTGCGACGCGCTCGGGCCTCTGAAACGGGGGGTGTGGTTAGAAAAAACACCAAGCCCAAATGCCAAATAAACTTCAGACTAAATGAAACTCTGCGTTTCATTAATCCAACTGGGATTTCAACACAACATGTTGGCACGGTCAAACCAATGTACGCGTGACATCTCACAAGTCAACAAGTCAAACCTTTGCCAACTTAGCCTCATCTGAAAAATGAACCAGACGCCAAAGCTAGGGCTTCGGTCGTCTTCTCCGGCCAGCCCGCCGGATATCAGACTTGAAAACTCAATAAAAATGGTAAAATCTTACACCAATCGAAAGATCTAATCACCAGCAACATGAATCCAGCCCTCATTTTCAAAAAAGGTTCTTAAAAACACGTGAAATCAAGACACGAATCTCATGCTACACATTCTGAAACTACTTCAAAAAGTCACGAAAACCAACCAAACATTGCCCACATTGTGTAGGACTTCAGATGCGCCCAATATGATTCTAAAAATATGCCTAGAATGAGAGATTTAAGTTGAAAAAGTTACCAAACGGGGTAGTTCCGTTGACCCTTGAAACCTTAAGCAAGCTTCAGTTTGACACTTCCAAATCCTTCCTTGAGCTTCACTGATGATGATTTGAACCAAAGATTGAAGAAATACCCAGGGAAATATGAGATTCGAAGAAATAAAAGTTTGTGAAATTTTGAAGTAATTCTCTCTTTCTCATGCAGCAACAACAACTCTGATCATTAGGGCAAGCTTCTGAGCTTTTATATGGTGGGTTTGAGGACTCCATGCAGGCCCATAATGCTTGTATTGTATGATTTGAAAAAAAATGCCAAAGACTTCCACTTCTTCACAAACACGGGTTATGGATCTTTCTCATTTGTTAATGGGTCAGTAAGTGATACTTGTGGTGTGCATAAATTAATAGGATTGGTTTTGGTCATGTAGAACGCCTTTGTACCAAGTTTGGTTCAAAACTTTTTTAAGTATGAAATGTGAAAAAGTGGCATGAAAAATGGGTTGATGTTTGTCCAAAATAGGTAATTAACATCATGGCCAATATTTGATGATGTTAGGTCTTCAAAGTTTCAAAAACAAGAACATTAGATGACTTGTAGTGAAAGTAACTCCTAACATGTCCAAAAATCACTTTTTCAAGCCTACCATGGCCTAAATGATCACACAAATCATCAAGTCTCATGGATTTTGGATTCAAGATGATGTTAAGGCCATTGGACACAAGTTTCATGTTGGACAAAATTGGATTTGAAGCCTTGAAGTTCATGAAAATGACCATTGAAGTGAATGACCTATAATGAAGTTTCCAAAAATACCCTTGCCTTGTGAAGACCATAACTTTAGCTCCACACATGAGAATGAGGACTTATTGGACTTTTTAGAAAGCTAAGAACATGAGGAATAACTTTCATTTTCACTTGAAAGTGAGGAGAAGCTTAGTTCCACTTGAAAAGTTCCTTGGAAGTGAGTTGACTTGAAGTTGACCAGAATTCTTTTCATCTGAGGACACCAACTTGTTGACACCATAACTTAAGATGTACAAACCCAATGGATGAGTTATTGTACTTAAAAGAAATCTTGAAAGATGATGAACAAGTCTGATGTTTATGGGAAAATGAGATTGAACTTGTATCATAGTGAAAATTGTCCTTGAAGTTAGGCACCAAAGAAGGGGATTTTACATTGAAATCAACTTAAACCCTAATTTAGTAATTCCCTGAACTCTTTGAATATCCTTGATTTGATCTCAACAATACATCCTAAATGCTTCAATATGACTCCTAATGTCTTCAATGGTCAAGAACCAAGTCTTTAGTCCTCTCAAGGCCATAGTTGACTTTTGGTTTACCAGATAAAACCCTAATACCATATCCTTTGACTGAGACTCTTGCAGATGAATTGAATGATCAAATAAGCTCCATAAAGACCCCTCAAGATGTACATTAGATTTTGAACCATGCTTTATCCAAATAGGTAACCTCATGACCCTCTAATGATCCTCAAGATAAGAGGTGACATCCATACACAAACTTCTCCCCTCAAGGAGCTTTGAAACCCAATCTGATGGCAATGAACTCTTGTGGCTTGCAAATGATACCCTTGCTTGAGCTTGAACATGAGGCCCTCTTCTTGAACGGAAAACACAACACCTCTTGATCCCCTGTAATAACCAATGCTGTGCAAATGCAAATGCTAAAATGAAATGAAACATAAGCCAAGCTAAAAGAAAAGGTTGGTCAAATTTTGGGGTGCAACAGCTGGCCCTATTCAAATGGCTTGGACCTGAAGGGATGAAAAGCGAACGTATTTCAAACGTTCAAGGTAAAAGGTGGTTGAATATAAAAGAAACTAGAAATTTGCCAACCGCAAAATAGTAAATTGTAGAATGGTCCACCAGAATAGAGTTAGAATCATCGGAGAAATGTATCTGATAGTTGTAGGAAAGTGAGCTAACCCACCACCAATTAGAAAGCATCGACACGCAGTTGGAAGAACATTTGCTAATGTGCAGGCTCGACATCCGCCGATAAAAACATCCGCTAATTAAAGTAGACAATGACATTAAGTCGGATCGACACACAGTCAGTAAAAACATCTGATTTCACAATCAAGCATCTGTTTAAACAAAAACAGGCTCAACCTCGGCTGGTAAAAACATCTGCTAAACAAAGCAGGCAACGAACCCTAAGTTCAGCTCAACACGAAGTTGGTAACATCTGCTATCCAAAGCAGGAATCCGTTAATTAAAACAGGCAACAAACCCTAAGGCTGGCTTGACACAAAGTCGGTAACATCTGTTATCCAAAGCAGGCATCCGTTAATTAAAACAGGCAATAAACCCTAAGGTAGGCTCGACACGAAGTCGGTAACATCTTCTATTCAAAGCAGGCATCCGTTAATTAAAATGGGCAATGAACCCTAAGGTCGGCTCAACATGAAGTCGGTAACAAGAATCCGCCGATTCACAATCTGAAAGAAGAAATCCGCTGGAGACGAATGAACTTAACCACGTAGACTCTGCTGGGGAGAAAAAGATAAGGTGAACACAATCATCAAAGATTTTGCTGGGATCTGGATACTACACTGGCTCATAAGAAACACCGTTATATGCTAGAAATACATCTGAAAACAAGAGGTAACAACCTGGCTTATGTTTCGAATGCATATGTTTGAGAATGGCGTAATGCTCCATACGAAATGGAAATGCTACGCGTTTGGGAGGATGCTATGCACAAATGCAAATGCAAAGGAACCACTCCAGCAAAATAAATGCTGAAGAGATAAAGCCAACTCCGCTGGGGAAATGACTGGGTGCGCCAAGTATGATTAGACTTTTGCTGGGGAAAACAAGCCCTAAATGGCCTCCTGGAAAAAAAACTCTCCTGGGTAAACTGTCCTGCTGAGAACAAAATCCACTCCGCTGAGGATCAAATCAATTCTGTTGAGGAAAATGCCTTGGACGGCCTTCCAGGATGCAACTCTTCTGGGGAACAAAAACAACACCTGACTGGGGATAATGCCCTGAACGACCTTCGAGAATACAACTCTACCGTAGAGTAGGCAAACTGCTGAGGGATAACTCCACTCTGCCAAGAATTCCACTCTACTGGAGATTAAATCCAATCAGCCAGGGATTAAGAATAAGATTTACTGGGAAGTTATCCCAAACTCTCTTTGCTGAGGATCGAGAATAACGTTCTTTGGGAATAATCTCACTTTGCAGGGAAAAAACCTACTCTGGCGACTTCACCGGGGATTAGGAAAAAGATTAATTAGGGAACCCTCCCAAAGAACTCGCTCTGAAGAATACCAATAAACACTGGATTCTGCTGTGGAGAATGCCCTGAATGCCCTTCCAGAATAACATTCTGGGGACAATCCCACTCTGCAGGGAAGAAAATCCACTCTGAGGGGAATTAAGAAAGACAATCCTTCTTATTGAGGATAAAATCCGCTCTGAAGGGGATTGAGAAACAAAAAACAACCATTGGGAACTTGTCCCAAAATCTCACTCTAGAGAACACCAATAACCACCGGATTCTGCTGCAGACGATAACTTCACCAGGGAATACTCATCGAGGGAATCAGCATCAACCTCTGCCTGGGGAAATGAGGATAAACTCAACAATATCAACCTTTGCTTAAGTCATAGACCCTGTGGAGAAAACAAAACTGAATTCGTCCCACTGTTGGGGGAACGGTCCCAAATCTACCTGCCAATGGTAGGTGTACACCACTGCTGGGGAATCTCAATCTCGACCCGATAGGGATAAGTGCAATCTCAACCTGCTGGGGAGAAACTAGTCTCAACCTGCATATCATCGCTGGCGAGATACTTCTGATCTGACATCTATACCTTGTGGGGACAGAGACATGGTGACTCCACTGGGGGATACACCTCTGAAAAAATCTCAATGATGAGAGCCCTGCAAATGACAAACAAACAATGTGTCATGTATGCAATAAAGGTTATTTCGGTCATCATCCATGACATTATTCAAGCAAATCAATGTTTCGATTATGATTAGCAAAAACCCCAAAAGTTTATGTATGCAAAGTTTCACAAAACGTCAAGCGTCTTTTGCAAACAAAACAGTAAAAGCAAAAACAAGAAAGCTTTCTGGATAATATACTCATTGATTGAAAATGGCCTGTAAATAGGCAGATTTACATCAAATGCAACTCCTGAAAAGAGAAAGTTGCGCAAAAAGTACAGAAATGCAACAAATATATACAGAATGTCGGCAATGTAGTACAGACAACCACCATGTGTCGATTAAGCTATGACTCACATAAATTTGATGCTTTTCCAATGCTTCGTCCTCTGAAAAGACTGACTTGTTAACCCTCGGGTCCTCCAAGAATCCACTATGCTTACAGGATCAAACATATACCATAGTCGTTTGCTTTTAAAATCCCTAACTTTTGCCTGAATCGCCCTTGCGGGTTTTCAATTCACCGGGATACCCATTTTTGCCGAAGTCGCCTTTTCAGGTTTTCAACTTCACGGGTTTACATTTTTTCTTTTTTTATCTCTAATTTTTTCCAGAATCCATTCTTTTTATGGTTCGCCGGGATGCCCCATTTTTGCCTGTATTTTCTTTTTATTCTAGCAGGTCTCTTTTAAGCAAAGTATTTTTTAACTGTGTCTACGTTTACAGGGGACACAAAATCTTCACCATCCATAGTTGAAAGTAATAAGGCTCCTCCGGAGAAGACTTTCCTTACTACATATGGACCTTCATAGTTAGGAGTCCATTTTTCCCTGTGATCTGTTTGTGGAGGGAGAATCCGCTTCAACACTAAGTCACCTGCCTGAAAGCTTCAAGGGTGCACCTTCTGATCCAAAGCTTTCTTCATTCTGCTCTGGTATAATCAACCATGAGCGATAGCCGCCAATATCTTCTCATCGATCAGGTTGAGTTGATTCAATCTGGCTTTTACCCATTCTGCCTCGTCAAGATTGACATCAACCAACACCCTTAGGGATGAAATCTCGACTTCCAATGGTAGGACAACTTCCATACCATACACTAGCAAGAAAGGAGTTGCCCTAGTTGAAGTACGTATCGAAGTACGATATCCATGTAATGCAAAGGGCAACATCTCGTGCCAATATTTGTAGGTAATAACCATCTCCTGCACAATCTTCTTGATGTTTTTATTGGCTGCCTCAACAACACCATTCATCTTCGGGGGATAAGGAGAAGAGTTGTGATGTTTGATCTTGAAACTCTGGCACAATTCCTTCATCCTCTTGTTATTCAAATTCAAACCATTATCAATAATGATTCGTTCGGGCACTCCATAATGACATATGATGTCCTTCTTGATGAATCGAACCACGAACTGCTTGGTCAATAACAAATAAGAAATAGAGATTAAGATAAACGAGACAGTGAGTCAAAATCTAAGATGTGTGAAAGCAAGAGCAAGAACAAGATTATATTTGGGATCGAAAGAGAACAATGGAAAAATCAAACAAGAAGTTTGGAATGATGGTTCGACTTGTGATTGTTTTTCTTCTCTTCTTCATGATCTAGATTCCCAAATTTTTTGTTTTTATTTTGAAAAAAAAAATAGTAAAAGCTGAAGAGGATAACCGTTCCTTGCCTTGTTTTGTATGATGGGCTTAAAAGCCCATATGATTCTCATACGCACACCCATGGTTCTCCATGCGCCACCCCCTTCCTATTTCATTTTGTTTTTTTTCATTTCTTTTCTTTTAGTTTTTTTTTCATTGTAATTTTATAAAATTTGGCTTAGTTAGATTTTGGTTTATCCAGTTATTTTTATATTTCCATTTTATTTCTTTCCCATTTTGGTCAATGAAGTCTAAAAAATAGTGAATGTTGGTGTAGCGGCAAAAATCGTGAGTGTAAGTTATTGATTAACTTAACTCAAAAATGCAAGAGTCGCCCCCACACTTTATTTTATCCAAAAGGATAGGAAAAAGAGCGAACAAAACCTAAACAAGTTCTAAAACAAGAACAAACATAGAATGGGTTGGTTATGCTAAGGGAAGATGTTAGCGCCCAAAACATCTATAGTAATCTATAGGAGCCCTTTGAAATATCTACACTTTTTGGTTTGAAAATGTTTATTTGAAATGAGATTGGGGAGATGAGAAGAGAAATATTTTTTAAGATTTCTGTGTTTGGAGAGACTTCTTGAGCCTCATCCCTACGTACCCACAAAGTACAATATAGGATCAGAACCCCGTAGTTTGTGGTACAAGTGAAAAAAATGGTTTGTTTGGATTAATTTTCAATGTAAAGACAATTCGTAATTTTAAGAAGAAAACTACGACTAGTCGCCCACAAGTATAAGATAACATTTGAATCACCTAAAGATGGAGGATTTTGCTTGGATTAAAATCAAAAAGTTTATCACTCAACATCTAAGTGGAAAATGTTAAAATCTTAAATACTATAGGGAAAAAAAGAATTACATCTCAACTATAAAAATGACTCATGCCTAAACTTTATGAAAAGTTTTAAATGAAAAGTGCACAAAGGATCAAAAAGTTTGAATGAGGTGAAGTGTTTTTTTTATATCTTTTTGAAATTAGTCAAAGTATGATTAACATTGATTGATATTTATTAAAGAAAACTAAGTTTTAAAATCACTTGACAAAAGTCAAGATTTTTATGAAAGCGATTTTAAGTTTGAAAACAAGAAGGTTTTGAAAAAAAGAGGAGATTTTGAAAATTTAAGAAGGGAAGGAGATGAAGTGACCATCCTAAATCATAAAGTAAAAAGTTAGAGATAAGAAAGATCTAACCGAATTATAGTACACTTCATAGCAAGCGAAATAAGAATTTCATCCGTCTTGAAGCATAAACAAATGAGCAAGTCAAATAAAGACAAAGATCCATAATACTCCAAGAATAGGGAAATACTCCTAATTATAAGTCCAAGGGTCTAAGAATAATCCAAGAAGTCCAATGTATAGGTCCATTCACAAGCATAACGATAAGATTAAGAGCATCGAGTTTTTTTTAGAGGTTTAATCCTTTATTAGTGTTTTGGAAAAGATATAGTCCAAGTGGACAAAAGAAAAAAAGAGAGGAAGCATAAACAATAATATGATATGAGATGATAATAATGGAGTATAAAAAGAAAGGAGAGATAGGGAGCGAGAATGAAACATAAAAAAAATAGTACGATAATATTGTTAGTGAGTTAGTGATTAGTTGTTAGAACAAACGATCAACAATGGTTAAATAATGAATTTAGGCCAAAGTTAATGAAGACTCATTAGAGGATTGATAAAATCAAAGCCTCCTAACAACAAGTTTCATAAGTAATGGACCCAAGACAAATAATCAACCATACTTGGACTTTCAAACATAAGTTTAAGCCACGAATGATCATTTTTCGATACGGGACACATGTAGCGCTATGTTAAGAAATCGTAATTGGGTTTATGTAAATCATGACTACCTGAGGCCGGTTAATAAAAATGTTAGTACTAATGCACGCTAGAGAAGTGATATGTAGATCAATCTTCGAAAGCAATACCACACGAAAAGAAAAATGGTAACTATCTCATCTTCATCAAAAACTTAAAATAAGTTCCAATGATATCGAAGATTCTCATCGATCAAAAGAAAAAGGAGATGAGGAGAGGGAGTCCAAATTAAATTACAATTTCAAGTTCATTCCATCTTTAAGTTCATCCACTCATCTTGGTGGATTAAAGCACTAAACATATCATTAACTCAAAGCACCTAAAATGAATTGAACAATTCACTTTAAAGATAGATTTGAATTAGTGAATGTTTATCCAACTTCATCTACACCTTAAGTCCAACGAATTTAAAGAGGAATAAAACCTTTAAAAGTGTAATTCAAAGAAAAAACCAAAGGGAAATGAAGACGAGAAAAAAAAACCCCAAAACAGTCACAAAACAGAGCCAAAAATACAATCTGGACACTGGGTAATTGATTACCACTACAAAAACAGCAAAAAATCAGTTTGAAAAAGTGAAAAAACTTGATCAATCATTTCTTCAAACACCTCATGGTCAAGGATGCAATTGTACACGAGAATTTATGTAAAACAACAGTAAATAACACCAATAAAACATAACTTGCAAGTGTCGCACCTCGAAAAATCACAGAGACATTTCGGAGAAACGACCCTCGCGCGAAAGGCGCGGAAATGTGGTTCGACAGAGTCGCCACCGAACTTTATTTTTCCCGAATAAACGGGAGAGGAAAATATCGAGAAAACCTCTTAAAACGAAAGGATAGGAACAGGGCTGTCGCAACCATGTTCCGGGTTCGGGAGTCGGTTACGTGAGGGGAAGGTATTAGCACCCCTCACGTCCGTCGTACTCGACGGAAACCTCTTAAGGTAATTGTGGGGAGTGTTGTCTAGGTTTACTTGTTTTTCTTCTCGATGATAAAGGTAGAATTAGTAGGGTAAAAGGTTAAAGACGCTAGGGGAGATGGGTGGTTAGAGAATAGGGTGCTCGCCAAGGATTGGGGCCCTTGTGCCTACGTATGCTCATTCGGACGAGAATGAGAAATCAGAGCTTCGTAGTTCGACTACGGGAAAGGGTGGGAGAATGGTGGACGGAATAATGGAGGAAGATAGAAGTGTGCTCGCCAAGATCATCTCAATCTTGTGCCTACGTATCTTATATTCAAGAATGAATAAAGAATCAGAGCGTCTGTAGTTCGTGGTTACAACCACGAAAAGATGAGGTTGAATGGGTTGGAAGTTTGAGTTGAGGAACAAAAGAGTGACTGACAAGCAACCCAAGAGCGTGCCTCAAGAGCTTGTCACTCAAGAATTCAAGGAATGCAAGATTCCAAGAACTCAATTCTTTCGGAAATTGGGTTGAATAGGTTGAAGATAAGGGGTTGAATGTTTTGAAATCGAAAGAATGAACTAATAACAACTCAAGGGCGCGCCTCGAGAGTTACTCATTCGAATATTCAAATAATGCTAGATTCTAAGAATATCCTTCTTTCATAAGTTTAAAAAACGTTTGTAGAAAGATTGAAACGAAAACGGAATGCGAGGCAAAAAAAGATTGGTTTGAAGATGTCTCGACGACGTGTCGAGGAGCTGGTTAAAGATAGAACCGACTTGACGATGTGTCAAGGGTTAAGATTGTAAGGAGACGATATTAGTCCCTAAGGGTGCCCCTAATATCGAAACCACGATGAATTGTGAAGTGTGTGCGAAATGTCAGTTGCGAATGCGTGCGAGCACTCGACTTAGGAGAATGTTTGAAAATGTTTGAGTTTGAAAAAGTCGAAAGGTTGAATGAATAACAACTCAAGGGCATGCCTCAAGAATTACTCACTCGAAGATTCAAGGAATGCTAGATTCCAAGAACCTCCTTCTTTCGTAGTTTTAATTGAGAAAAATGTTTTGAAAATAATTTGGATCGAATCGAGGATATGAAAAGAGTTTGTGGTATGAGAAGTGAGAATACGAGATTGAATTTGAGAAGTATAGGAGAAATGACGATTATTTGATAAATGAGACGTAGGTCTCACAATCAATTAATCGAGGTATCATTTGGATGCTAGATCCTGACAACACCTTTTTCATTTGAAAAATGTTTGGATGAACAACGGAAATATCACACAGAATGCTAGATTCCTATGATATTTCTTTGTCCAAAATAGCGTACTAAACAAAAAGTAGAATGACATATTTTTTAAGGTGTACACCTCAATAATGTTCGTCCAAAAATCCAAGAAGTGCTAGACTTCAAAGATTTAATTTGCTTTGAAAAAAAAGTACTCAAGGTGAGTCGAGGTTTGAATTTGAATTTTAAACGTGTACACTAGCAAAGTGGGCTAGTCTTCTAAGTGACTAACTAGAAGTAGTTGATCAAATAGGTATCACTGTAAGGAAGCCCAGGATTAAGCTTTAAAATGTTGTGTATGGTGATCAAAGGTCGATGGCGAGACTTTGAAAGCACTCGACTTACATGGGTGGAAAGGGACTCGATAAATCGAGAATTATTTTTTTAAAAAATGATTTTGAAGCATTAAAGCATAAGTGAGAAAATAACTATTACATTTGGAGGGAAGGGGATACCTTATTATCGAATAGGGAGACATAACACGGACGTAATTGCATACCGACAACATTAACTTGAATTTAGGAATCTTTCGGTCCTGGCCCACTTCGAAGCTAACATGAGAAAAGATTATTGCACCACTTAATTTGTTTAATCTAATTTAATTATTAAAATTATTTGATTAACAACTAATGTGATCAAATAATTAAATTAATTAAAATTGATTAAAAGCATTAAATGATTTGGAATTCAATTAATTAATTATGTTAGTCAAAATTAATTACCCAAATTATTCGATTAACTCAAATAATTAAGTTAATTAAAATTTATTAACAAAACTAAACAACAAAGTCAAAAATAATAATCAATATCAAATTGGCTTTAACAACCTCAGCTGCTTCCACCGCTTGGGCATAATTACGAACGAACAACCTCAGCTGCTTCCACCGCTTGGGCATAATCACAAACGAAATGGATATTCGCCACAACACGTAATCGTATCGGACGGAACACTTTCACTATTTCATTCTATTGTGGATTCAATTCCTGTCAAACAAATAATGTGTATGCAACAGATGTAATATTCGACGCTCTTACGACACAAACAACAACGGATTTGATTCGAACGAAGAGCGACAACCATTCTACATCGAAACAATAATGCGCAGCACCGTAACAAGAAAACTGAGAACAAGATTCAAACATACAAATTCCAAAAAATAATTACAGAGTGTTAATACAACATCACTTATGCCGTCAATACGCAGAAAATCTGAATGCTACCCAAAAATAACCATTAACGTACGGATTATCAATGACGCATTAATATAATGACATTAAGTAGAAAACGGAATCAGGGAAAGAACCAACTGAAAATGAAAGTGATGATATGTGAGAGCCCTGAGTTGCCTTGCTTGAAATGATTCAGACACTGTAACAGAACTAAAAAATCATACAAGAAAATTCCAAGATACGCCTAATATCGAACTTTAATAGAAAAGCCTGAATATTAACGACGTCAAGTCGGATATTCGGCAAAGTTTTTAGAACAACAATAGAAAAACCACAAAATGCTTTAAAAAACAAAGATAACTACATCGAATCTACAATAGCCATCAAGCCTAATCGGGCGCCGAATACTATCGAACCAAAGGATACGAATATTTACCGACGCCGGCTTTGGATACGGAGCTTTGTATGAACTAAATCAATGAAACCTCGAGTCTGCAGCAGCGTAATCGATGCTCTTCATCTTGTTGTCAATGATGTTGCTCTGCAAAGTCGTGTTGCGGCTACTCGACTTTCTACTGCAGAATTCAAATGCTGCCGGTTCCAACTACTGTAATCAGTATGTTTCTCATGACAGGAACACAATCACACCAACAACCTCTGTGAACATTTCAATAACAGCAGACTAACAGGAAAAGAAATTTAAAAATCTCAAAATAATCTCAGCCATACTGTTGCGGTGGAAATAGGATCACAAACTATTAATGAGTTTGAATCGCAATTCAATTCACAACCGCTCTTTGATTTATCCGAAGGAAAAGGTCAAAAGAGGGAAAACCTATTTTGCATCGTAAACACAATGCGGGGAAAGATCTAGGGTTCGGGGGTTGGTTAAATTTAGGGAAGGTATTAGCACCCTAAACTTCTGTAGTACTCTACAGGAACCTTTTGTTCAGATGTTTACTATTTTTCTTTATTTATTTGCTTAAGATATATGTACAAAGGATTAAAGTGAGAAAGGAGACCTAAGGGGTTAATTCTAAGTTTACTCGGCAAGACATCGCATCTTGTGCCTACGTATCCTTACGGGAGTGGAATCAGAGTAATCGTAGTTCCCCTCAAAAGGGAGGTTAGAAACTTCTTGACTGTGGTCAAGGTCTCAAGGGGGAATAAACGTATCTTAAGGACACGCTTACGTGGAGTGTAGAAACTCCAAATCTCTATGTTGAATTGTTAAGTTATAATTAGGGTTAAATTAGGTTAAGTTAGGGATTCCACGGCGGGAAACCCTAAAATGAGCGCGACGGCTCTTTGACCTAATGCTAGGGGTAAAATGGTAATTTTGTCCACAGCGAGACATGTGTGAAAATTAGGGTTTGTAGTTTGTAAGGGTTTGAAGTTGAGGACTATTGGCGCGGCGACCAAAAGCTAGACCTAACCTTCGGATGTGTGTAGTGTGGCAGAAAAATTGGTGAATGTGTGAGAAATTAATCATACGAGCAGGGAAATGATGACAGAAATTAAAATCATACACGCAGAAAATAAAAGGCAGAAATTAAAACGCGATTGTTAGATTCGCGGTGTTACATATGAGAAGCAATTACAATATAGTTATGAAATTTAAATAAACCAAACACGCCGTAAGAGCTGCAAATGATGAACACTGTCAATAAGCAAAATTAAACGGCAATTGGACAAGTCAGGAGAAAAGGTGTAACATTGAAGATTTTGTTAAATGAATCTATATATAAAAAAAGTAATGTTAATAGAAAATATTAAATTTAATCTTGAAAAAGATTTTAGATATTTTTTGAAAAAAAGATTTTTTGATGTTATTTATTAAAAAGTTTTTTATTATATATGAAAAAGAAGTTTTTTATTCTATTTTCTTATAAAAAGGTTTTTTAAAATTTCATTTATTTTTAATATTTTCACAAAAACAGTTTTTATATTATAGAATAAAATGGTTAAAAAACAATTTAAAATAATAAAACAAATTTTTAAAGAAAAGAAAGAAGAAGGGGTTGGGCCGGTCATTACCTCCGGACCCAACCCAGGTGTGATGAATTATTGTCAAAGAACCATTTAGGGTTCCCAGAACCCTACGTCCGCGCGGCGCCATTTGCATGTCTTCTTCCTCTCTCTCTCTCTCTCGCTATTTCACTCTTCCGTTTTGCCTCATGGCCTCGATCATCCTGAAAAAAAACACTCCCAAACATGATTAAACATAGAAACACGGATTTTTGTCTTACGTTTCGAAGGTTCCGTTTTAGAATGGTGGCGACGGTGATAGTTAGCGATGATGAAGTTATAATCTGAGCTTTGAGGTTGTTTGCCCGCCGTTTAAATGGAACGGTGTTGGTGGGCTTCCCCCCTGAGTATTGTTGATCGCGCTTGATGATGAATCTGGTGATTCCGAGTCTTCTCCTTCGTGGCCGCCGTTGTGGTTCGTCACTCCTCTTTTCCTTGCTAGCCGCTCCCTCTCTAGGGTTTCGCGACTTTCGTTAGGGTTTTTCTCTCGTGGCTACCCATTAGGGTTTTCGCGATCTTCCCTCTTCACAGGTGAAGTTGTTCCTTTTATAACTTCTCTGACTCTCTTTTTTGGGCCTTTAATCCGTGATGGATTTGCGTTATTTTTCACTTTCATGCGATTTGACATTATCTGGATTTGATTTTGTTCTTTCAGAGACTGATTGGGTTCCAATTGGATATTTTCTGATACAGATTGGATCTTGTTTCCTCTTTTAGGACTTGATTGGGGTTTTGGTGCGATCCTGGTTTTATCTGATACTGATTGGATTTCATTTGATCTGTTTTGATATCTGAACTGATTCGTTTTCGATCTCGAACTGATTTGTTTGACTGATTCGTTTTTGATCTCGAACTGACTCGTTTTTGATTTGTTTGATTTTTGATGCAGCTCAGATTCTTTTCCTCTTCTTCTTTCAGAGAGAAACTGGTAGTTCAGATACGGTCGGATTGGTGTCGCCGAGGATGGTATACGGCGATGATGATGACATTCTGAGCCTATGACACTGCTGTTGCCTTTGATAATTGGTTGGTTTCGATGCTTGGTTGGGTTCAGAACACGAGTTCCGGGCTTGTTGCGACTTCCTGCTTTTTCTGCACTTGTATCCCTTTCTGAACTGGTATATTTTGTTGTGTATTCGGTTATCCAGTTTGATTTGTTCTTCGGATTTCAGGTGATGGATTTATGGCTCATGGTTTTGTTGATGGTCTTTCTGCTACGGTTTGTCGGGCAATGATGTTTGCTGAGCCCTTGTCCGTTCTGGTACAATTCGTGCCATGATTCTGTGCTGTTTGCATTCTGAACTGATGTGATTGCTTCGTGATAGTCTGATTTTGAACTTGCTGCTAAACCATGTTTGATGTCGTTGTGCTTTTTTGGATCCTGTCGAATACCTTCTGTTATCAAGGACTGAACTTTGTGATTTGCAGGATGTTTTCGTGCCCTTGCGCATGGATTGCCGTTTATGAGTTGTTTTTCATATTTTCCATTCTGTTGGTGTTCTGTTTTCCTGAACTCAGAGTTAATGCAGTTTGATGCAGTTTTGGGTTTGCACTTCAGTTTGAATTTCCATTTACTTATGGCAGCTTATGAACTATCTTGTTTCTGAGTTCTGTCATCAATTTGTACTGATGCAATTGTGGAATTTCAGGTGTTGGAAAAGACTTAGAGCACAGAGTGATTTAGACCTGCCGGCATCCGGGTCTGAATCCAGATTGACTATGTTGCCTTACTCTCGTATCAGTTTGGAAATCCAATCGCGGCAAAACGAATCAGTCCCGCTTCTTTTATCACTTCTATCTCTCGGATGTCCCGTAATGATAAGAACAGGTGTTACCTGATCTGACGCCAATGGCGCGGATCGGTAACGGGGGGTAGGACGCAGCTTCGGTTGTGCCACTCCCGGCACTCGATGATGACGATGTTCTGAGAGTGTCAAAAATAATTTCTAACCCCTTCTATTCTGTTTGTTCTGTTTTGATGTGCAGGTGAACCGGAGATTCTGCGGAGAAGCTCAAGGGACATCATGAAGACACTTAGGAATTTTTAGGACTTAGGATTTAGGACCTTTTTAGAGTAAATGTAATATCCGTAATTGTAATTTTATCACAATTAAGAATGTGAAACAATTTACTTCCTTTTGTATGATGATCTCTTTTATGAAATAAAATGTCAGACCTTCCTTTATATTCGTGACCTGCTCAGTTTTGAATTTACTTACTTTATTTCTAGTTATAAATTATAAATATTTGTGAATAAATCCACAAATGTTTAAACTCATTAACATAGTCATAAACTATAAGCATTTCCCGAACGACATTCTTGTTCGTTCATTTGTAGTCTTAATCTCAGCACTTGATTAAATTCAATCGCATTCCAACTTTAAATTCTAACCAACCATTTTATAACCAAACATGGATGCACGCTGTAATCACCACAAATTTAATATCAATGATAACCTTGCCCGTAATTGAATTTCATCGACCAAAGACTGTGAGCAACAATCCAATAATACCCAATTAAATTGCGCCTTATTAACAGAAACAGAAGCGCTTTGGAAATGAACCATGAGCGATGAACTGGATCTTAAATCCAGTTGTGCTCGAAAAACTTTAATACCGACCACGTCGAATTGACACCTTGATATAATCAGACCTTGTGATAGGTAAATGCCTCAAAAATAGTGTATCAAATGCCTTAGAACTTAATAACAGCCCGTCTTCAAGGAATTAGCAGAATTTGCGTAAAATGACCAAAATACCCCTGGAACCAAATCTGCAAAACAAACACCTCCATAACTTGTTAGTGGTTAGCAAATGCACAGATGAGATGATATGCGAAATGACTGACTAAATATAAGGGTAAAATTTGGGGTATTACAGTTGCCCCTATTTAAATGGCTACACCAGACGATTTGAGTGACAGAGACTCGAGGAATCGTGGTGGAGAGATTTAAATATAGATAACCGAAAATTTTGCCCTTATATGCGACGATATGCAATGCTATGGACAAAGCGGGAACAACTTAATGCAGATGATGCCATGAATATGATATGATGCGTATGCTGGAATGATGAATGCGAAAATACTGACGAATACGACGACACAGGGACAGACGCTACGAGAAGAACACACCCGGGAAAACGACGCGCTGGGACACAGTACAACACTGGGGAATTCTAAAAATGATGGTCAACTGGTGCGAACACGACCAATTGTCTTTTTTAGAAAAGGAACAAGATTCTCAAATGGAGATGGTACCTATGAGACGGCCTCCACTGGGGAATCTAAAAATAAAACTGGATCACGTACGATTGCAAGATCGATTACAGAATGCTGGAGCATTGAGCAAAGAATAACATCCAAGCTTCTGTAAACTATCCCTCGTGACAGGATCAAACGGACTTTTCGGAACTCCGTAGCAAATATACAGGGTAAAGACCGGCTGTATGCCAAAATAAATGGACTTTAGGAATAAGGTTCTTAAATGGGGAGGGCACTTTATGAGGTGACCTCCATTTGGGAATGTTTAATAATAACAGGATCTACACGGCTTGCAAGATCGATTACAGACTGCTGGAGCATTGAGCAAAGAATAACATCCAAGCTTCTATAAATTATCCTTCGTGATGGGATCGAATGGACTTTTCGGAAATCCGTATCAAATATACAGGGTAAAGACCGGCTGTATGCCAAAATAAATGGACTTTAATGGGAAATGCCCTGATAAGCTTCTCGAGGGAGAACTGTCACTTATCGTTGGAAGGGACTTATGTGCCAAAATGGATAAGCACTCAAATAAAGAGGCTGCTGCTTATCTGATAAATAAATCTTCTCGCATTTAAGGTCGGCGCCTGGAATACGATTCTGATTCTTCTCTTACTGAAGGATAAATAAACTTCTTCATGCTTCAAGATCGTGCTCTCCTGAACATGAAAAGGGTAAACTGAACTTCCTCATACTTCAGAATCGTGCTCTCCTGAATATGAAAAGGGTGAACTGAACTTCCTCATACTTCAGAATCGTGCTCTCCTGAATATGATTCGACTCTTTCGGGTAAATGAAATTCTTCATACTTCAGAATCGTGCTCTCCTGAATATGAAAAGGGTGAACTGAACTTCCTCATACTTTAGAATCGTGCTCTCCTGAATATGATTCGGCTCCTTCTTTTACTAAAGGGTAAATGAACTTCTTCATAATTCAGAATCGTGCTCTCCTGAATATGATTCCGCTCCTTCTTTTACTAAAGGGTAAATGAACTTCCTCATACTTCAAGATCGTGCTCTCCTGAATATGATTCCGCTCCTTCTTTTACTAAAGGGTAAATGAACTTCCTCATACTTCAAGATCGTGCTCTCCTGAATATGATTCCGCTCAAACCTCCCCGTACTTCAAGACGACAGGTAAAATGGAAGCCCAACTGCTCAATGGAGATGGCCATTTGCTGCGAGTCATAACGAAGATAGGATTGGCTTCTCAGGCGAGAGATGTCGCTTATTTTGCAAGAGTAGCAATAATAAGCCTCTCATGTAAGAACTGCTTGTAGAGGTGATAACAGATGATGATAAGCTTCTCTGGTGAGAACAGGCGTGTATTGTGTTGTGTAAGGTTGTCATATCGATAGGTTTCTCAGGCGAGAAATGTATCATACCGATGCTGTAACAATGTAGGATTGTAAAGTGTTGTACTGATAGATTTTCCAGGCGTGAACTGGCGTGCATCTGTAAAGGATTAGTTGAAAGATAGTGCAAAATAAATGCACGTCCGGGTACAGTGATAAACTTCTCGGGCGAAAACAGTCGCGTATCTGCCATGGTATGGTGAAAATCTTTAGATGGTGCAAAATAAATGCACGTTCGGTTGGGCTCGACGACCGACAATACTGAGATTCAATCTAGGATCGAGCTAGAAAGAAGACTGGTAATCAAGACTCCATCGAGGGAATGAACTTGAAGGGTAAATATCTTATCCTGGCGAGGAAAGATAGCTGAAGTAACCGTCATCCACGAGGATTGAGCCCTGTGGGGAAACTGGAAACAAATCAATATTTTATGCTTAGGGCTGACAATCTATTTGGAGAGAGCGGACGAACCCAGTTACTTGGCGGTAACGACCAATGATGGAGACTCAATGAACCTGTGCATGTTAACGCATATGTTGATGCACATGTTAATGGGAATGTATGTTAATGTCTACGTATGCAAGATGTTATGAAATGAGTATGTAGTGAGTATGTAATGAGTATGTAATGAATATGTAATGAATATGTAATGAATATGCACTGAATATGTAATGAATATGTAATGAAATAGGCATGTGATGCTTATGCCCCTGCGTATGTCGACGAAACAGACTAGACACAGGACGAGAGACGAAATAAACATCTCGACGGAGATACCCTGCGTTCTCTGCAACCAATACGTCAATCATGGGTGGGAAGGATCAATGGTGGAACCAAATCTGGTTTTAAAGTTCTGAATTCTCTGGGGAGAAAGTAATCTGCTTGAGTGCACAATATCATGTCTTCACATGGGGAGAAGAAAACTTGAGGGACACTTTTGAGTTACCCAAGAAAAGTTGTCAGCAGTCTCTCTGGGGACTGTCACTGGGAGCATGTCGGTGAAATCTTTGATGTCTTAGGGACCACCGGCTCCATCCAAAGTATTGTCAGCTTAAAGTCTCGCTGGGGACTATGATGAGGCAATAGTTTAAGAGCCTGTTGCAACACTGAGGTTTACTGGGGAATGAAGGCCGCTGTGAGTAAAATCCATCGGGTGCATGAGGAAAAGTTGTGAAACCACATAGTTTTGATCTTGAAGGATCTTGTAGTAGTCGCCATTTGTTTCCTTTAAAAACATGGTGCCCCAGGATACTTGCGTTGCGAGGTAGGGTCATCTCAAGAGGATTTTATAGAGAACACCGAGTCCGGTTGCCCCATTGTTCTCAAACTCTTTGAGAGATTTGTCAGGTCTCGACGTAACTGGCACAAATTAATCGTGTTACGACAAACTCTTTGGGAAATAGCTCTTAAGAATGTCAGACTCGCATTGGTAAGCGAATTGGGAAAATGCCTGCCCCTGTTCAGCAGGATCTTCAAGTTCCACGGGTTATGTTCATATGTAAATCTCTAAGATATCAAGCAAAGTTGTCATGCCTGAAATGCCTATCCTGAGCTTGTCAATGTACACATATATTTGTCCTGAATTTTTGTTTTGAAAAAAGATATCGCGATAACTTGTGACCGAAATCACTAGTCAGGATATAAGTTTTAATTATAATACCAACATGAATTTTTTCTGAGCATAGCTCGTAGGAGTCAGGAAACGTGATCTTGTCAAGTATGCTTTCAAACGAAGTCCTACTTCAATTAGGTCTTTTAAAGGTTGTATCGTGGCTCGGTTCACGATTTAAGAAACAAAGGATAAAGGCTCAAAGTTATATTTGTACCCACCCATTCTTCGTGATGTTCTCCAATCCTAATTCAGTTAACCGGATACGAACGCTCATATCTCAAGAGGATTTGCTATGGTCGAGAACTTATCAAGGCTTTGGACATGGCAGTCACTCACCTATTTCTTTTGGCAATTGGTCACACGACCTTGTTCTTTATAGGGGTTCTAAAAACTACTGGTTTGTTGTTCTTATTCCCTAACTTTTGCCTGGACAACGTCTTTTGATTTGATTTTGGAGTCCAGCGGGATGCCCCAGTTTTGCCTAAGTCTCCTTCATAGGTTTTGACTTAGCGGGCTTTTATTATTTTTTTGAATATTCTTTTATGCACAAGTCGTGTAAATCTTTCGAAAGGCTCGTGACTGCCCCACTCCTTAGGTAACCGAGGGATAGTCATTGTATTGGACTTCTTAAGATTCTAAGGATAAGTTCTCGAAGGTTTGATCTTCCTTTTTGAGGATCTAAGTGCTCGATCGGTTTAACTGAAGCCTACCCTGCCCCAGGTTAAGATGAGGGTTCTTAAAAAAAACTCCTACTTCAAGGCTCAAAGAGGTTAACGAGGGATTAACATCCTTATATCTCCAGTGTATGGGATTTGAAACAATGCCTTACATCATCAGCGGGTTTCAATCGAAAGCATACGACAAGAAATCTGCCGTTTTAGGTTCGTCATCCTCCCCCCAATTCTCCATCAGAACAAGAGATCGGGTAAAGTTGGCATTATGATTTATGAAAACGTTTTTTTTTTGAATGAGTGAAACGAATGGATTTATTCAAGACAAACATATGCGTTGCATTAATTAATCGAAGATAAACAAGTTCGTACATGCTAAATATGCTTAATCAAAGAGAAATACATATAAATGAAATGTCGGAAAAATCCTTCTAAATGTTTATGAAATCTTGCATTCAAACGTAACAGTTTCCTTTGGCGGAGCCTCAATGGAAAGGACGTCTGGTTCATGATCACTGTGAGTCGTCATGGCTTGCCCCAGTTATGCTGGTCACATCTTCAACAGTTTTCAGTCGTTGCTTCAAAATAACTTTCCCAGATTCTTTGTTGATCCCGGTCATATCATCTTGAGGGTTACTGAAATGAAGCGAGCTGGGCCTTTGAATAATTACTGGATTCGGCTGATTTGCTGAGAGGTCAACATACTTTGCAGAATTCGAACTCGACAAGTGAGGGATCCCGAGAGGAATCTCGATCTTCGGCTGAGCATTGCTAAAAGACAACTTCTTCGCTTCTAGCAAATTTCTGACAACTTTCTTAAGAGCATAGAAATTCTCTAGATCATGGCCGGGCGCACCCTCATGAAATAAACAATGAGCGGCCGCGTTGTAACCTGCAGGCGGAGGACCTAAAGCACGGGTGGTAATCAGACCCTGTTGTACCAAATGGGGGTATAACTCAGTGAAAGCCATCGGAATTGGAGGACAAGGCTTATACTGACTCTTACGGGGATAAGGAACCTGATCCTGTGATTGCTGATGAACAGGAGCGTTGGGCACTCGTTGACGGTTGACAGGAACTTGCATGGGCGGATAACCGGAAGGTTGTTGATGAACCGACACTTGATATACCGGAGCTGACTGCAGAGGCTGGTATGTAGGAAACTGCTGATCGAAAGGAGGTGCAACAGTAGCTACATAGGGTTGTTGAACATATGGGAGCGGATAACCTTGAACATAATTCTGCTGATGTTGCCAAGGTTGAGGAGTATCCATTTTGCGGTTCCTCGAGCGTGTAGGTCCTTTACCATGGTCGGAGTTAGGAGTTTTGCACTTTGGAGGGGTAGCTCGTCGAACTGGTTGAGCACTAGGAGGCACCAAACCGGATTGAAGACCGTGAGGAGGTACATTCTTGACAGTAACAGCTGGTTGAGGTTCCATAACGGTATTAGTAGTCTCAGAAACAACAGTAGACTGAGCATCCACCTTCACACTAAGAGCTCGTAACATCTCCACAATCTGCCCTACACTTCCTCGAAGATCTTCGAGTTCATGGCTGACACGGTTGATCTCTTGGTTTTGATCTTCCATCCTTTTGAAGGGTCGTATTGATGCAGAGAACTTAGGGTGACAAAACTGGAAGGTGAGAGAACCGCGTATGAGAAATCGGGAGACACATGCAATGCAAAAATATGATGCTAAAATGTGAATGCAAATGAAGATTTCATGGAATTCAAATATTTACGAATATTGTGGAATACCAAGGAAACTTTTAATTTATTGAAGACGGATTACAAATAATACTCTTGCAACCAAAATAGCTAAATAAAAGCCTAGAAAATCCTAGAGAAGCATCTTTCACAACTTCAGTGAGCAGACGGAGAGTCGGAGGAAAATAAATATTCGTAGAGCCTTCTCTTCTTGTAGGATTGTATCTCATCATTCTTCGACTGAATCTGCTTTTGAAGTTCTTCGTACTCGCTGACCATCACATGGTATTTGTTCTTCCATGATTCTGTTTCGCGTTGTGATCTCTTCAAAGCGATCTTCAAGGTCTCAGCCTCGGTCATGAAATACTGGACAGATTCTTCTCTTTGAGGTAAAGGATCTTGGCGAGAGTAAGGCATCTTCAGCTCAATAGCTCTTTCTCGGACCCATTGAAGGTATGGTTCCATGGACACACAATTAGGTCTTCCCAAACTTTCTTTGTCTTTCCTATGCAGATGATTCCAAGAAGATAGAATCTGACCTTGAAGCTTTTTGTCGTCTTTGAAAAAGATTTTCTCCACATGAATACCTTTAGGTGGTTCCTTCAAAGGGTATCCCAACTGTCGGCGAGCTAAGACTGGATTGTAGCTAATTCCTCCATTGAAACTGAGCAAAGGCACATTGTTGAAGTTTCCGCAACTATCAATGATCAATATCCCATCGTACATGCGATTATACCAATCAATATCAGAGTGAGTTAAAGCCATGACTTTTTGCGACCAACGTTCTTGATTAGATCTCCAGAACGGGCCGGACTTGGGTAAGTGAGAAATAAACCACTTGTATAGTAATGGCACACAACATGTAATCATTCCTCCACCATGAAAGTTTCGAAGATGTACTGAATGATAAGTATTACCCAATAGTGTTGGAACTAGATTTCTCCTCATGAAGGTCTTGATTGCATTAAGGTCCACAAACCCCTCAAAACTAGGAAAAAGCAGCAACCCATAAATAAGCAGAGCAAATATTGTCTCAAAGGGAAACATGTCTTTATGATCGGCATAAAATTGGGCTTTCTTAATTAGGAAGTCCCTGGGAAAACCGGAGGTCCCCCCTTTGGTGATCATATTATTTTTGACATCGGATATCCTTAGACAAATGGCTTTAGCAATATCTCGTTCTTTAGGGTCTTCCTTCAAGAAAGGGAATGGAGACTTATCCAAGATAGGCAATCCCACCAACTGAGAGTACTCTTCTAAGGTAGGTAAAAGCTGATAATCTGGAAAGGTGAAGCAGTGATAGTCTGAATCATAAAACTGTAGCAAAGTCGCAAGAAGTCCTTCGTTTACTTGAATCTTCAACAAAGACAATAGCCTTCCATATCTGTTTTGGAACTTTTCTTGATCTTGAACCAACTCCCTTAGCTTCTCTAGGACTTCCAAATTAAAACCCTTAAAAGTAAATTTTAAAGTATGCTTCCTAGAGTGATCCATGGTATCCTGCAATGTTCATAGATAGAGTTTGAATTCCATGAAGTCTTAATGTAATATGATGCTTTATGAATGCAATGCATGAAAACACATAAAGTCCTAGGTTAAAGGAACGTGAGCGGAGTTAAGGTCTACCCATCCCCAAAAGGAGTGTACTATAGGTTAGTTGTACCTGCCGAACAAGGTTCTAAAAAGTGCCCAAAGTCATCAGCCCATCCTTCGGATATTATCAACCTTCCGATTGACTCGGGGGTTAATAATATTCTCAAGAGAACCTCTTTTGAGTGTAGTATCACGTAGCAACCGTTGTAGGATTACTCCCACATAGCTCCCGCACTACGTCCTAAATAAGGCCAAGGTGGTGTTAAGGTACTACAGTCCCCAATATCACAGACTCCAATCGACCATGGAAAAAGTTTTTACGATTACTCGTTCAACCGAACCATTTTCGAAAAGGTCTCAACTGAGCGGTGATTCTCGAATCAGCTTGGTCGGGATTCAACTCCCTATAAGCCTCATCGAATATATCCCCATCCTATAATAATGTCGCTAGTCCGGGCGTAGGACTTATCTCACAACACAAGGAACAGTCCCCAAAATCAAAGCACAAATATATACATGCAAATGAATAATAACACAGATAGTAATAAATATGAACAAGTTAGGGATAACCCTCAAAAGTTTAGAAGACTCCCCAGTGAAGTCGCCATTTTCTGTTGCGGTGGAAATAGGATCACAAACTATTAATGAGTTTGAATCGCAATTCAATTCACAACCGCTCTTTGATTTATCCGAAGGAAAAGGTCTAAAGAGGGAAAACCTATTTTGCATCGTAAACACAATGCGGGGAAAGATCTAGGGTTCGGGGGTTGGTTAAATTTAGGGAAGGTATTAGCACCCTAAACTTCTGTAGTACTCTACAGGAACCTTTTGTTCAGATGTTTACTATTTTGCTTTATTTATTTGCTTAAGATATATGTACAAAGGATTAAAAGTGAGAAAGGAGACCTAAGGGGTTAATTCTAAGTTTACTCGGCAAGACATCGCATCTTGTGCCTACGTATCCTTACGGGAGTGGAATCAGAGTAATCGTAGTTCCCCTCAAAAGGGAGGTTAGAAACTTCTTGACTGTGGTCAAGGTCTCAAGGGGGAATAAACGTATCTTAAGGACACGCTTACGTGGAGTGTAGAAACTCCAAATCTCTATGTTGAATTGTTAAGTTATAATTAGGGTTAAATTAGGTTAAGTTAGGGATTCCACGGCGGGAAACCCTAAAATGAGCGCGGCGGCTCTTTGACCTAATGCTAGGGGTAAAATGGTAATTTTGTCCACAGCGAGACATGTGTGAAAATTAGGGTTTGTAGTTTGTAAGGGTTTGAAGTTGAGGACTATTGGCGCGGCGACCAAAAGCTAGACCTAACCTTCGGATGTGTGTAGTGTGGCAGAAAAATTGGTGAATGTGTGAGAAATTAATCATACGAGCAGGGAAATGATGACAGAAATTAAAATCATACACGCAGAAAATAAAAGGCAGAAATTAAAACGCGATTGTTAGATTCGCGGTGTTACATATGAGAAGCAGTTACAATATAGTTATGAAATTTAAATAAACCAAACACGCCGTAAGAGCTGCAAATGATGAACACTGTCAATAAGCAAAATTAAACGGCAATTGGACAAGTCAGGAGAAAAGGTGTAACATTGAAGATTTTGTTAAATGAATCTATATATAAAAAAAGTAATGTTAATAGAAAATATTAAATTTAATCTTGAAAAAGATTTTAGATATTTTTTGAAAAAAAGATTTTTTGATGTTATTTATTAAAAAGTTTTTTATTATATATGAAAAAGAAGTTTTTTATTCTATTTTCTTATAAAAAGGTTTTTTAAAATTTCATTTATTTTTAATATTTTCACAAAAACAGTTTTTATATTATAGAATAAAATGGTTAAAAAACAATTTAAAATAATAAAACAAATTTTTAAAGAAAAGAAAGAAGAAGGGGTTGGGCCGGTCATTACCTCCGGACCCAACCCAGGTGTGATGAATTATTGTCAAAGAACCATTTAGGGTTCCCAGAACCCTACGTCCGCGCGGCGCCATTTGCATGTCTTCTTCCTCTCTCTCTCTCTCTCGCTATTTCACTCTTCCGTTTTGCCTCATGGCCTCGATCATCCTGAAAAAAAACACTCCCAAACATGATTAAACATAGAAACACGGATTTTTGTCTTACGTTTCGAAGGTTCCGTTTTAGAATGGTGGCGACGGTGATAGTTAGCGATGATGAAGTTATAATCTGAGCTTTGAGGTTGTTTGCCCGCCGTTTAAATGGAACGGTGTTGGTGGGCTTCCCCCCTGAGTATTGTTGATCGCGCTTGATGATGAATCTGGTGATTCCGAGTCTTCTCCTTCGTGGCCGCCGTTGTGGTTCGTCACTCCTCTTTTCCTTGCTAGCCGCTCCCTCTCTAGGGTTTCGCGACTTTCGTTAGGGTTTTTCTCTCGTGGCTACCCGTTAGGGTTTTCGCGATCTTCCCTCTTCACAGGTGAAGTTGTTCCTTTTATAACTTCTCTGACTCTCTTTTTTGGGCCTTTAATCCGTGATGGATTTGCGTTATTTTTCACTTTCATGCGATTTGACATTATCTGGATTTGATTTTGTTCTTTCAGAGACTGATTGGGTTCCAATTGGATATTTTCTGATACAGATTGGATCTTGTTTCCTCTTTTAGGACTTGATTGGGGTTTTGGTGCGATCCTGGTTTTATCTGATACTGATTGGATTTCATTTGATCTGTTTTGATATCTGAACTGATTCGTTTTCGATCTCGAACTGATTTGTTTGACTGATTCATTTTTGATCTCGAACTGACTCGTTTTCGATTTGTTTGATTTTTGATGCAGCTCAGATTCTTTTCCTCTTCTTCTTTCAGAGAGAAACTGGTAGTTCAGATACGGTCGGATTGGTGTCGCCGAGGATGGTATACGGCGATGATGATGACATTCTGAGCCTATGACACTGCTGTTGCCTTTGATAATTGGTTGGTTTCGATGCTTGGTTGGGTTCAGAACACGAGTTCCGGGCTTGTTGCGACTTCCTGCTTTTTCTGCACTTGTATCCCTTTCTGAACTGGTATATTTTGTTGTGTATTCGGTTATCCAGTTTGATTTGTTCTTCGGATTTCAGGTGATGGATTTATGGCTCATGGTTTTGTTGATGGTCTTTCTGCTACGGTTTGTCGGGCAATGATGTTTGCTGAGCCCTTGTCCGTTCTGGTACAATTCGTGCCATGATTCTGTGCTGTTTGCATTCTGAACTGATGTGATTGCTTCGTGATAGTCTAATTTTGAACTTGCTGTTAAACCATGTTTGATGCCGTTGTGCTTTTTTGGATCCTGTCGAATACCTTCTGTTATCAAGGACCGAACTTTGTGATTTGCAGGATGTTTTCGTGCCCTTGCGCATGGATTGCCGTTTATGAGTTGTTTTTCATATTTCCCATTCTGTTGGTGTTCTGTTTTCCTGAACTCAGAGTTAATGCAGTTTGATGCAGTTTTGGGTTTGCACTTCAGTTTGAATTTCCATTTACTTATGGCAGCTTATGAACTATCTTGTTTCTGAGTTCTGTCATCAATTTGTACTGATGCAATTGTGGAATTTCAGGTGTTGGAAAAGACTTAGAGCACAGAGTGATTTAGACCTGCCGGCATCTGGGTCTGAATCCAGATTGACTATGTTGCCTTACTCTCGTATCAGTTTGGAAATCCAATCGCGGCAAAACGAATCAGTCCCGCTTCTTTTATCACTTCTATCTCTCGGATGTCCCGTAATGATAAGAACAGGTGTTACCTGATCTGACGCCAACGGCGCGGATCGGTAACGGGGGGTAGGACGCAGCTTCGGTTGTGCCACTCCCGGCACTCGATGATGACGATGTTCTGAGAGTGTCAAAAATAATTTCTAACCCCTTCTATTCTGTTTGTTCTGTTTTGATGTGCAGGTGAACCGGAGATTCTGCGGAGAAGCTCAAGGGACATCATGAAGACACTTAGGAATTTTTAGGACTTAGGATTTAGGACCTTTTTAGAGTAAATGTAATATCCGTAATTGTAATTTTATCACAATTAAGAATGTGAAACAATTTACTCCCTTTTGTATGATGATCTCTTTTATGAAATAAAATGTCAGACCTTCCTTTATATTCGTGACCTGCTCAGTTTTGAATTTACTTACTTTATTTCTAGTTATAAATTATAAATATTTGTGAATAAATCCACAAATGTTTAAACTCATTAACATAGTCATAAACTATAAGCATTTCCCGAACGACATTCTTGTTCGTTCATTTGTAGTCTTAATCTCAGCACTTGATTAAATTCAATCGCATTCCAACTTTAAATTCTAACCAACCATTTTATAACCAAACATGGATGCACGCTGTAATCACCACAGATTTAATATCAATGATAACCTTGCCCGTAATTGAATTTCATCGACCAAAGACTGTGAGCAACAATCCAATAATACCCAATTAAATTGCGCCTTATTAACAGAAACGGAAGCGCTTTGGAAATGAACCATGAGCGATGAACTGGATCTTAAATCCAGTTGTGCTCGACAAACTTTAATACCGACCACGTCGAATTGGCACCTTGATATAATCAGATCTTGTGATAGGTAAATGCCTCAAAAATAGTGTATCAAATGCCTCAGAACTTAATAACAGCCCGTCTTCAAGGAATTAGCAGAATTTGCGTAAAATGACCAAAATAACCCTGGAACCAAATCTGCAAAACAAACACCTCCATAACTTGTTAGTGGTTAGCAAATGCACAGATGAGATGATATGCGAAATGACTGACTAAATATAAGGGTAAAATTTGGGGTATTACACATACAATGTAAACTTTGCAAAGCAAATTAGATTCGACAGAAAAATAACAGTATCCGTAATGTTACCGCAGCGTCGAAATTCATTGTCAATCTGAAAGTAAGAGCTATGACGTAGCCATGCCGAGTTGCTTATTGAACGGTTGGAGAGATGATGCTGATATTATTGAAGTTGCTTCGACATTGCCGCTACATCGCCGTTGCTTGGAGCTCGCTGCGAGGTTGATAAGGTCTGGGCAAAATGACAAACCCAGACAGGTGATGACATCCATGAGCCGTGATATGCACGAGTGATTGAATGGCTTTGAGGATTTATCGAGACCACAACGGTTGCTACTCCTGTCAAGCTTCTTTTTCAGACTTCATCTAGTGTTTCAGTTCCTGAAGTGCTTTATTACCCGAAGATTTCGCCTGTTGCAGAGCATTGTTGATGAGATGCTGCGGGAGAATTGAATTGAGACGAGAACCAAATAGGATTTGATCAGAAACAACTTTCAAGAATCGAGCTCAACTGTTGTTTTCGAATATTATCAGTGTGAGGTTGTCGAGTTCGTGAAACTTGCTGCCGTTGTGTTGTTGTCAAACCGGGTAGGAATGCACTTGCGACAAACAACTCTTATCTATAATCCTCATCAACCAATGTATCAGAATCCAAGTCTCGAAGAATAACACCGCAGTTGAATACCGACTTCTTGTGACTCCATTTCTTCAACAAACTTTCGAACCGAAACGATATCGCTATGTTGAATCCTCCTAATGTCGCTAAATAGTAGGAGCTGCTACCACTGTTGCGGAAGTACCGAAGTTGTTGTCGTCGCTGAATCTACACCGTGTGGGATTTGTGACGCTCTTGAATCTCAGTGAGCCACAGCAGACATCGGAACCGATGAAACCAGAGGGGATTGATGATAGAAGTCGAAGATCGAAGACGGAGGATTTTCACCGGCGTGCGATTTGACGATGGTGGTGGTGAATTATTGAGCTGAGGAAGACTGTTATGAGCCAGAGTCGTTGCGGGTTTGAACGGAAAAAACGTCGTCGAGCTCACCAAGCTAAACCATTACAGTATTGCTCGACGATGTTGTAGGTAGATGTTTTGCATAATGAATCGGGACTGATTTGTTGCCGAAACCCAAGGATTACCTTTCGGCGAGACATTTTGGTGAAGGTCGCCGATCTTGAAACTTATTTCGTGGCATATTGTTGCAGGTGACTTGAAGTTATCACGTTGGTCTCATAGTGAGATTTTGAGGGAGAGAGGCGAGATTTGGTGTCTCATCCGTCAAATTTGATCAGGAAGTTTATGAAGTACATGGAAAAGGTTACTTTCATGGTAGATCCGAGAGGTTCGGTATGGGTTTTAGGACGGTGGGTTTTGTGAGAAAGGGTAGCGGCGGAATGGAAGGTAGGAGAAGGTGATGGAGCTTGGTTGGAGTGATGATGATGGTGAATGAGCGATGGCGGCGAGAGGGTTAGGTATTGTGGAGGCGGCGGCCGATTTGGGATTTTGAGAAAGGTAATGAACAGTAGATTAGGGTTTCTCCGAAAGGGGGCGGCCGTTTTGCTTAGAGAAGAAGAGTGAATAGTAACTTAGGGTTTTTTTTACAATCAATTCCTCCCCCTTTTATCTGTATCTTGTGACCATCTGACCCTCCCTTCCTTCTTCTCCAATGGGCCTCAATCATGGGTCTAGCCCACTCCGTTTTTTCCTTCTCTTTTTTTAAATTCTGTTAATTTTTTTATTTTCTTAACATTAATTAACATAACTATAGAGAAAACTAATATATTAACATAACTAAATAATAAAATAAATATTAATAATAACAATTAAATACGCATTAAAAGAAATATAAAAATAGATTGAAATTTTAAAAAACGAAAAATAATTACTAAAAAAATATTATTAGTAATATTTTAAAAAAAGAAAAAGTTTAAGAAAATAATATTCACAAAAAGGTTGTTAGGCCACGTGTCACGCCTTAATGGGTCATAAAGATAAATTTCTAAAAAATCGACCAATTGCGAGCGGACACGTGTCTAAATAACAAGAAATAAGCAGACAACGTAAAATAGAAAATAAAATCGAAAAATCAAAATAATTGAAAATGGGTAGGACAAATTTAGGGTATGACAGATGCCCATATCTAATAGGCTTAAGCCTAGGGAAATGAACTGCTACAACGTTCATTTTCCTGAGGTAGAGGTCAATTAGATATAAAGAAGACCCTGGATTTGTCCAAAAGAAAAAGAGATGCTTGAGAATTGAAAATACTGGATGAGGTAAACCTCTGAGTAAACTGTGAATACTGGCAAAAAAGTCGTCATCACCAAAAGGATGATGGGATGAAACACACACGACTACCACCACCAAAAGGATGATAGAGAAAAACACTCGCACAATCTGACATTAATGACTATGACAGACCCCCCACCAAAAGGATGACGGAGCGAAACTCACACAAAACAATATCACATAATCTATCATTAATGACTATGACAGACCCCCCACCAAAAGGATGACGGAGCGAAACTCACACCAAACAATATCGCACAATCTATCATTAATGACTATGACAGACCCCCCACCAAAAGGATGAAGGAGCGTAACACAAACAAACTATCGCACAATCTATCATTAATGACTATGATAGACCCCCCACCAAAAGGATGACAGAGCGAAACACAAACAAACTATCGCACAATCTATCATTAATGACTATGATAGACCCTCCACCAAAAGGATGACGGAGCGAAACACAAACAAACTATCGCACAATCTATCATTAATGACTATGATAGACCCCCCACCAAAAGGATGACGGAGCGAAACACAAACAAACTATCGCACAATCTATCATTAATGACTATGATAGACCCCCCACCAAAAGGATGACGGAGCGAAACACAAACAAACTATCGCACAATCTATCATTAATGACTATGATAGACCCCCACCAAAAGGATGACGGAGCGAAACACAAACAAACTATCGCACAATCTATCATTAATGACTATGATAGACCCCTCCACCAAAAGGATGACGGAGCGAAAAAACTATCGCACAATCTATCATTAATGACTATGATAGACCCCCTACCAAAAGGATGACGGAGCGAAACACAAATAAACTATCGCACAATCTATCATTAATGACTATGATAAACCCCCCACCAAAAGGATGACGGAGCGAAACACAAACAAACTATCGCACAATCTATCATTAATGACTATGATAGACCCCCCACCAAAAGGATGACGGAGCGAAATACACACACACAAGTTGCTATCACCAAAATGATGATAGAACAACAAAAATTGAAGGTTACCAACACCCAAAAGGATGTAGGCTAAGTTGAACTGATGAGGTTCGACTATCACCAAAAGGATGCTAGTAAGGCAATTGACAACGATCACGCTTGCTGAATACACCTCATTAGGGAACACACAAGAGGAAGATTGGATTGAAATGAATCAACGGGGTGCGCCCACCGTCTTGCTTGGAAATCATAATTTTGTTGAAATGATTTCATGGTTACGCCCATGAACTCTGAAGAGGATGCCCCTGACTGGGATGAGTTTGTCTTGATGTCTTGTCTTGCTCAACAAAAGGCTGAACAACTTCATGAGGAACACTCATGGTTTTGCTGAAGATTCCCCTGACTGGGCTGAATCTTGCATTGAATGTCTTGGGTTTGCCCAACAAAAGGTTGAACAACTTCATGGGGAACGCCCACGGTTTTGAACGATATGCCCCTGGTTGGGCTGAATGTTAACTTGAAGATTTGATCAACCATGAGGTTGAAATACGTCATGGGAAACACCCAAGGTCTTGAAAATATGCCCCTGACTAGGCTGAATCTTGCTTTGAATACTCTTGAATTTTATGGGAGAAACCCACAGTCTTACAAAAACGCCCCTGATTGGGCTGATGGTTGCTTTGAAGTTCTTGAAGTTTGTGGGAGAAAACCCACGGTCTTGCAGAAGATGCCCCTGACTGGGCTGATGATGATCTTGGAAATCTTTGAAATTGATCCTGGACCTTGACTTGCATATGCTAATGCTGGATGAAAATGATATTCCATAACGAATGGAAGTGCAAATGCAAATGATGACGCGCGAAGATGCAAGAGCTGGGGAAGTATGATATGATTGGTATGTATATGATGCAAAAATGCTTATGATGATGAATGCAATTCGTATGATGCATATGATGCAGACGGGTGATTGGAAATGTAGGTGGAGACGCCAGCGTGGTGGACTTTTGGTAGTTGCCAATGCGGATTGGACTTCGGGTGGTGGGAGGGATTGACTTCCTCGACACGCAGTTTGCTGAAGATGCCATGATTAAAGCAGAAGATGCTCTGGATGCCCCAAGTCTGGGTACTTGGTAATTTGTGAATTTGCTTTAGAGAAGGATACAACTCTGCTTGATTATTTGGGTGATTGGTCTTTCCCCAGTCCGAATATGGTAATGATATGCCCCTTGCTCAAGCTGTTGAATGATTTGCCCCAGCCTGTGGGCTTTGAAATCATCTTGCCACGTGTACGCTGCTGAAAGTCAAGTTCCTCCTCGATTGCCCCTTGTTGAGATGTCTTTGAATACCTAGCACTGATTTGCAAATAAAATTGTAAATTCATAAATGGTAATATTAATGCAAAGTTTAATGTAAGTTTTTGAAAAAAAGTATCGTTTTATTGAAGTGTCGTGATAGTGAGACGAATGGACTGTTAGTCCAAACTTTGTGCTAATTTTGATTAGTGCGAAAGATATAGCAAGGATAATGGCACCAATGCTGATGATTATCAATCATATGAGGAGTCAGGTTACACAACCTTGCAATAGTACGCTTTCAGAAGAAACCACGCCTCAATTAGGTCTTTTGAGGGTTGTAACGTGGTCTGGTTCGTGGTTATAAAGCAAAGGATATTAAGCTCAAAGTATGATTTGTACCCACCCCTTCTTCTTAATGATCTTCAGTCCTACGCTCAGTTAATTTCTCACTTGTCTAGACGGTAGAAGCTTGATAATTCAAGGTTTGTGACGTGGAAGTCACCTTATTTTGGTATTGATGAAAGTCAGTGCCCCTTGATTTAGGTGGTCACTGAATCTTATTTTGGTTTTGTTGAGGGTTTTGGGGTCCTCTTTGTTGCACCCTAAAATTTGACCAACCAGTCTGTCGCGGTGAAAATTGGATACCAAGCTATTGATTAACTTGAATCTTTAATTCATTTTGCAACCGAACTTTGATTTGTCCAAAGGAAGGGATAAAGATCTAAATTCCCACAATGCAAATGCAAGCTAGAGAGTTTTAGGTTCGGGGGTTGGTTAAACTTAGGGAAGGTACTAGCATCCTAAGTTTCTGTAGTACTCTATAGGAACCTCTTGTTTTACGTTTGTTTATTGCTAAATGTTTATCTGCTTAATGGTTAAAAGACCTAGGGGTTTATTTCTAAGTATACTCGATAAGATGTCGTATCTTATGCCTACATATCCTTACGGGAGTGGAATCAGAGTATGTTGTAGTTCACCCTAAAGGGTTTGAGGAGACCTTCGACTGTGGTCAAAGTTCCTACGGGTTTAGGGTAGTTGTTTTGATTGGGTTTAGGAGAAGAGACGAGTCTTCATTTTAAGGGAGAGGTAATCACCATAAATGTAAGGGGGGTTTGTAGGAAAATGGTCTTTGCATCGTCTTAAGAAAAGGGCTTAAGTACTCAGATTGTTTGACGAGTGTGCCTTTATCGCTCTTAAGGCAAAGTCCCTACATGTTTGATTGTATTGTTGTAGGGGTGGAGATTATATCTCACTTAAGATGATTAACATCTATTCTCTATTGTGTTTGAAAAGTTGTATTGTTGATTGTTTGTTTGTCTAAGTTGTAAAGATTAAGACAAGGTCCTTCCTATGGGGTAGGTCCTAAACTTAAATGATCAACTTGAATGGAATCAAGGATCGTGGGGAAATGATGCAAATGATGTGCAACTACACACAACGTTGAATTATGTGTAGGTTTTTCCTTTGGACGGAATGCGATACGATAATGTAAATTACGGTAATGTAAATGACAGTAAGGTAAATTGTGGAAAAGTAAACCATACAAGTACGCATGAAAGCGCTGAAGTGTAGGTGCAAGTGTCGTGAATGTGAACGTGCACGATTAATTTGTACTTTTACGATGTTAATTGATTTTAGTTGATTGATTTGTTCTTAGGGTGATATTGATTTTAGTTTGAATAGAAATGTTGATTTGATTTTAGACGTTATGATTATTTATAGAGAGATTAGTTTTATAAAAAAAGAGTTTTATTGGTTTTAATAAAAAGTTAGATTGATGGAGTTATTTTTAGGAAAAAAAAGTTAATTTAATTTTATTAACAAAAGGAATTTTTGGATGTGAATTAATTTTAAATAAATTGGATTTGAAAAAGACATTTCAGATATTATCATAAAAAAGAAATTAATTTAGATTAAGTAAAAGGTTTATTATAATTATTCTAAAAGTTGTATTTAAATACGAAATGATTTCTTTCAAAACAAAAAGATATATTATTAATTATTTAGAAAAAGAATTTATTAGCTTATTTAAAATAAAATGGTGATTAAAAAAAATAATCTTAATTAAATAGTTGATTAATTAGAAGTTAATTAAAAAAAGGGTTATTAGTTATTTTTAAAAAGATTAAGGTGTTGATTAACGGATTAATTGAGTGTAGTGTGTGTGGTGTAGTGTGCAGATTATTATGTTAATACAGAATAACAATACAAGGGGAAATGAAACGAAAGAAAACAAAGCAGAAGAAAAAAAATATAACGGCGGCAGTGAACCCTAATCCCCTAACGTCGCTACCGTCTCCGGTTTCGTCCTCTCATCTCTCTTACGATCCTCGTCTTGCGTCATCTTCTCTCCCGATCTCTGTTCATACTTGTACCTGGAACAAAACATAGAGCATCAAATCGTTCAAGAATCACGACATGTATGAGGGGTTTACCGAAGATAGGGAGGCGGTGTTCGAGACGGCGGTGTGGGCTTGCGGCGGTCGCTGATGGAAGCGGTGGTCGTGTTTCGCCTACTGCAAAGATAAGTTGCTCAGCTTTTGTACTTAGGGTTTCTTAATGGTAGCTTTTTTCGTGGTATCTCCTCCCTTGCTACGATCTCCCTCTTCTCTTTATATAGACTCCTGTATGAGATTTTCGTTTTAGAATCTGATTAGAGGCCTTGAATGCTTGATTGATTCTCGATTGGGATTTCCTATTCTGTTCTGATAAGATTTAACATAATTTCCTTTTTTGTCTCAAAACCCTTAATTGCCTGTTGAACGAAAATCACATCCTTGATTTGGATATTAACTCAATAATTGTTCAAAGTTTTGGTTTTGGATATCCTTTTGGATCTTTGTGGAATATTCCCTGATTGATTTTGCTAACTCGGATTTTGGGATTTGGTAGGTGCGGATAACAATGATTTTGGGCCAACTGACGGATTAATAGCCCAAGAGGTGAGCTTACACTTGGTACGAAGATGCTGGCGATGAAGGGTTTGTAGTCCGAGTTGAGACAATTACGGTTAATGTTTGTCTTCGCGTGTCCGTTGATGTTATTCTATTGTTGGCATCGTTGAACTGATTATCGTTGGCGTTATACTGTGGATACTTGTTTGCGGATACCCTTTGAGAATATTTGCGGCTGCTACTATCATTCTCTTGTTGTTGCTGGTTATGCTTTCTTGTTGTGAACATTTACTCGCAGCTAACAACGTTGTACTGCTGATTCTTCTCTTTTTCTTCAGGTTGCCGATGATGGGTTCAGAGTCCGCTTGGTCTTAGCTCCGGTTTCGGGAAATGTATAATGGTGATGATGACTTGATGGTCTGAACTTGTGGCTGTGTTGCGGGTACCATTGGTCTGTGTTGAGAGAATTCTGTGGATAGTTGTCCCGTTTGTCTATATTCGAATTTATCAATGCTTGGTAAGGAGTTGATGATGGCTTTGGTCATAGTCCTCCCGGCCGCTTGAGTCTCCTGCCCGATGATGAGTTGGTCTGAGGGCGATGCTTTAATCTCGATTTCCCACTCTTGGACCTTGCGCTGCTGTTGCTTGGTGCCGACGCTGGCGTCGTTGGTGTTACATCATTTGTTTGCAGATGCCTCATTTAGAGTTCGTAGCTGTTATGCGTATGCTTGTTTGTTTGTACCTGGTATGGTTGCGTTGCTGTTGTTTGTAGCCGTCTGGAGTTACTTCTCATGGCTTGTAGCGAACTCGTGCTGAGATACCTTTATTGTTTTCGATTTGTCTGGGGCGAAATCTTGAGCTGTTGGAAATACTGACCTTCCCCTTCTTCTTTCAGGGGTGAACACAAGTTGGAAGCTGCCGGTCTTGTGCCATCGGCGAGAAGGGTGTAACAGTGATGATGATTCGTGAATCTGAACCGTTGTTAGAGGTTGTCATTACAATGTTGGTGTTTTGCGAGTGATGCTTGCCCATAGCTGATATTGCTTGTGAAGGAGACGGTTGTTGCTGCATTATGATGCTTACAACTGATACCACTTTGTTATGTTGTTGCATTATGCTGCATTATGTTGCTTCTCTTTGCTTGTTGTAATTGATGTTGCCAATGTTGCTTGCAGCCTGAAGTTTTTCATTGCGACCCTGTTATTGTTTTGATTGTTGCAGCCTGAAGTGTTTAACGTTGATGACTGTTGTTGCTGTTTTTGCCTGCAGTGAAATATTGGGCTGTTTTGCTTGCATTTTAACTGACTTTTCCCTCTCTTTCAGGACCCTGCTAACGGTTCGGAATCTGCCGGTCTTAGTTTTGGTTTGAGAAAGGTTCTGAGGTGGTAATGATGACTTGCGTGTTTGAGCCACGAAGGAAAGAAAAGAATGCTGCTGCTCATTCGTGTTCCACATTGTTGAACTGCCTGTTTAGTTCCCTTTCACGTTCGAATTCCAATCTTCGATGTTCGGTAGGAAGCTGGTGACGGCTTCGGTTTGTCGCCCTTCCGGCCACTCGAAGTTTCGCTCAATGATGAACTCAAAATACTGAGGGCTGAAACTGAATCAATCATCTTTTTCCTTCGATTAAATTTTTAATGATAATCCTGTATGTCAGTTGTATTTTGCAGGCGGGCTGCTCTGAAAACGGAACGAGTGTATTTCAAGGGAGTCAACTCTGAGGTTTCCACCTAATTTCGAGGCGTCAACCGTGGGGAAAAAACGACACCAGCTGGAAATAAGGTAAAGGAGTTGTCACAGCTTATGAACTTATTTCTTTATGTCTTAGATTAATACTTCTTTTGTTGCAGCGGTAGTGCTGAGGTCGTTTGAAGGCTTGGCGGGATAGGGCGATTTTGCTATCGACAACTTGGATTGTAGGTTTGACAACCTTCTGTTTACTGGGATCTTCGATTCCACGCCCGTCCTCTTGTTGTAAAATTTCCATTCGAAATAAAGTATGTGGTTCATATTCTCTAACTGCACGTTCTGTGATTATTGCAGCTGGTCCTGCTACAACAGATAACTGAGAGGACGAAATTTCGCTTTCATGCTTTGCAGCTATCTCCTTGGGATCATAGCCAGTACATAGATGAATTCATGAGTTGCTCTGACAAAGCCAGGAGTTCTATGGTAAGATATTGTTGATTACGCCGGCAAATGGCAGCACCTCATTCAGGCCCTCTGGTAGCTGGCGTGTTTGGAAGTTGCAGCTAGGAGTGGTGCACTTAATAGCTTGTAGGAAGTTTGTATCTTGTAATAGTCATTTAAGCCATGTATTTGGTAACCATGAAGTGGACTGAGTGATAATGTTTTAGTATACATGGACCCTTCATTTTGTAACAGACCCTTTCGTGCCACCTAGAATAAAATGTGTATTGTTGAGAATATTGGAATAAATAAAGGTGAATAAACCTCCTATTATCCTTAGAAAATCACTTTGAGTTAATGTGTTTTGTATCCCGAGTGATGAATCTTGCGCTGAATTTCAAGGCAATATAATGCATTTAAAACTTGGACCCATTGACACGATCTTGAATTCTAACGAGAACTCAAAAACGTTATTCCGATTCTAGGTGCCGCTTGCTTTCATGAGCCTGTTAGCCTAAATCTTTACTTTAATCGCAAGCCCAATCCTTCAGATAAATCTCTTGGCACGGAACCCTTTGTTTTTATGGCATATTCAAGTGCTCTTTTTGACGATGGCAGTCTTGATACAAAATCAAAGCTGTGAAGAATACCCATAAGTAGAAGCACCACTTGTCATGAAATTCTATTCTTGGGGTCCCCTTGAGGAAGATATGAGATCTTTCAACTGTCCCAGAGTCTTCTTACTAATTTTATTAATGAGCAAGAAAGTTATCTTCACTTGGAAGTATTGCAGCTGCACACACTAGTTAGTAGCATAAATATTTAAAAAAAGTTAAATAGCAAAGAATATGCGCAAAAAGAGGTGGGATCTCGCGGTCAAAAATTAGGGTGTGACAGATGCCCCTATTTAAGTTACTTCTATCCGGAGATATGTAGATCGAAATCTCTGTCTCGACGAGATAGGAGGGACTTAAATACAAACATTGCACGAATTTTTTGGCCTTAAGATGCCACCGACTGCAAATGTTTATGCAATGATATGAGAATGCAAGACGCGCGGGTTCTGTGAGAAGATGAGGTCACGGGGGATGAACTGGACACGACATGCTAGACAAAAGGGCAATAAACCCAACAAGGCGGGACCCCATGAGGACAGGGACAATCCAAAGGGAAATCTCCAGACGCGTAATAGTAAATCCATGCACCAAAGATGCGGTGATTTTAACAATTCGTGATTGAAGGATACTTTTACTACCAAAGTGGTGGTTAGTAGTAACTCAAATGGATCTTCTTGATTGTGGCACAATGTATTTTTTCTTTTCTTTTTCATTTTTCTTTGTATATTATTTTATTATTTTGGTAATCCGACTGAAAATAGTAAAATGTAAGATGAACCTCCCCATCGCCTCATGTTGTGGAAACCATGAACGGGTCTCAGTTCCTGCCCAAGATGATGAAAACTCGTGAGAGTATCTTCACAAAGGGGTTGTAGATTTTGTAGATGTAATTGTATTTGTAATTGTAGATTGATGTAAATTGTAGAACTTGGTAGATATAATTATGGATCTTCGGCTGTAAGCCATAATGTCGTTGTAAATTGTAGATGTCGTTGTAGATGTAGAACTTCCCCTTGCGTCATGGTATGGGAACCATGAGCCGGTCTCAGTTTCTGATGTAGAACTTCCCCTTGCATCATGGTATGGGAACCATGTGTTGGTCTCAGTTTCTGATGTAGAACTTCCCCTTGCATCATGGTATGGGAACCATGAGCCGGTCTCAGTTTCTGATGTAGAACTTCCCCTTGCATCATGGTATGGGAACCACGAGCCGGTCTCAGTTTCTGATGTAGAACTTCCCCTTGCATCATGGTATGGGAACCATGTGCTGGTCTCAGTTTATGATGTAGAACTTCCCCTTGCATCATGGTATGGGAACCATGAGCCGATCTCAGTTTCTGATGTAGAACTTCCCCTTGCATCATGGTATGGGAACCACGAGCCGGTCTCAGTTTCTGATGTAGAACTTCCCCTTGCATCATGGTATGGGAACCATGAGCCGGTCTCAGTTTCTGATGTAGAACTTCCCCTTGCATCATGGTATGGGAACCACGAGCCGGTCTCAGTCCCTGCCCAAAATGATGGAAACTCGTGAGAGCATCTTCACAAAGAGGGGTTGTAAATTTGTTGTAGATTTGTAGATTGTAGACTTTCGGCTATGAGCCATAGTGTCATTGTAGATTGTATGTTGTACTTTGTAGAACTGTAGAATTGTAAATGTAAATATTGTCGATGTAATTTGTAGTTGTGTAACTTTGTAGATGTAATCTTGTAAATGTAGCATTTGTATATGTAGTTGTATTGTATTGGCAATTTGTAGAATATGCACCGGGGATGCTCAAAGGAGTTGTAAGCCGGTTGATCTGTGGAGTGTCCTCTTGTACGGAGATATGTCGTTGGTAGTATTCATAAAATCTCTGGGGAAAATCATTTTTGAGGCGTATCTTTGTTGTAATTGTAAGATATGTAAAATTGTTGTAACAGAAATCCTCAAATGGGGAAGTATCTGTAATGTCCTTTGCTTTGACTTGGTAATCTTGAGATAATCCACTGGGGATGGACAAATTGTCTTGAGGAAATTGTTGTTTGTCGTTTTGAGTGTGGATCAGCCGAAGAACGGGTTGCTCAAATAAAGAGATCTTCTGTCATTCAGCTGTAAGTTGTTGAGGAAATCTTGTAATATTGCTGAAGAGATGTCCCGTCTTCAATGGTGATCCTCATAATGTCAAAGTGCAAAATAAATACACTCTTGACTTGTGTTCAAAAGCTGGAGATGTTCATAGCGTGATTGCCAAAGACCGAAGTTCAATTCGGGGAATAACCGAAGAGAAATTGTCAAGAAAGACTCGACCATAGAGGTATAAACTCCAATGGGAATGTACTGAAACAACCGTCTTCCACGAGGATCGAACTTCGTGGGGAAATAGAAATATTGGGCTTTTTTCTGCTTAGGACTGACAACTCTATTTGGAAGGAATAAGACACGCCTAAATACCTAAGGGTAAACGCGATCGAAGAGATAGAGTAAAACAAACAAAGGATGCAAAATGCACATGTTATGCTTTCTACTTATATGATATGTATATGCTAATGTTTGTGCTGACAAGTCGAGAGGGACACAATATATATGCATGGGGAAATGCTCGAGACCCGTCTCCACAGATCCTTCGAACGAGAGTGACCTTCACTCTCGGATGGTATAAGTGTCAATAGTCTAGTCACCTCTCTGTGAGTAAGAGTGAGCATTGGTGGTCATCCTTTCGTTATTCATATATCAAGTAGAACAAATTTTGAAAAGGTTTAAATCAATTAAGATTTTGCTATCAAGATCACAGATTTATGGTAAATGAAAAACTTTTTATTGAACGGCGGTCAGCGGAAAAGCGTGACCCGATATTACAGTGTTGGAAAATGATATCGATTACATAAAGGGAATAATGTCCTGCTTCTCCTAAACAAAGTATTTCTTGACAGCGTCCGTATTCACGGGGCGAGTGATCTCTTCTCCATCCATTGTTGCTAACATCAAAGCGCCTCCTGTCAAGACCCTTTTGACTACATATGGTCCGTCATAATTCGGGGTCCATTTTCCTCTGATGTCAGTGAGGAAAGATTGGATTTTCTTGAGCACAAGGTCACCTTCCCTGAATACCCGGGGTCGAACCTTCTTGTCAAATGCTTTCTTCATCTTCTGCTGATACAACTGCCCATGGAATAGCGCGGCCATCCTCTTTTCTTCGATTAAGTTCAACTGATCATACCTATTCTGACACCACTCTGCTTCTGATAATTTTGCCTCTACTAAAATTCTCATAGAAGGAATCTCAACTTCTATCGGGAGTACTGCTTCCATACCGTAGACAAGTGAAAATGGAGTTGCCCCAGTCGACGTGCGTACCATCGTACGATATCCATGTAAGGCAAGTGGGAGCATTTCGTGCCAATCCTTGTAAGTAACGACCATCTTCTGAATGATCTTCTTGATATTTTTGTTGGCGGCTTCAACAGCCCCGTTCATCTTTGGTCTGTAAGGGGAAGAGTTATGATGCTCAATCTTGAATTCTTCGCACAACTCTTTCATCATCTTGTTATTCAAATTGGAACCGTTGTCTGTAATGATCCTGCTTGGCACACCATATCGGCAAATGAGCTGGTTTTTGATAAATTTAACAACCACATGTCGGGTTACATTAGCATAGGAAGCCGCCTCGACCCACTTGGTAAAATAATCGATGGCTACTAAGATGAATCGGTGTCCATTAGACGCTTTCGGCTCTATCATTCCAATCATATCAATTCCCCACATGGAGAATGGCCACGGTGATGAGATAACATTCAACAAAGTCGGAGGCACGTGAATTTTATCTGCGTAAATCTGGCACTTGTGACACTTTCTAGCAAACTTGTAACAATCTGATTCCATTGTGATCCAATAATAACCAGCCCTTAAAAGCTTCTTAGCCATAGCATGTCCGTTGGCATGCGTGCCAAAAGACCCTTCGTGAATTTCCGACATTAACAAACCTGCTTCTTGTTTGTCAACACATCTCAGCAAGACCATGTCAAAATTACGTTTGTACAACACATTGTTACTCAGAAGAAAATTTCCGGCCAACCTTCTCAAAGTTTTCTTGTCTTTGTTGGAAGCTCCCAGAGGGTATTCTTGAGTTCTGAGAAACACTTCGATGTCATGGTACCAGGGTTTGCCATCTTCCACTTCTTCGACAGCGAAGATGTAGGCGGGTCTGTCAAGACGCTTTACTTCAATCCGAGGGCACTCGTTCCAAAAGTTTACCACAATCATCGAGGCCAGAGTTGCCAATGCATCTGCCATTCTGTTCTCATCACGAGGGATATGATGAAACTCAATTTGGTCAAAGAATGGTAACAGTCTTCTAGCATAATCCCTGTATGGGACCAAATTATCATGTCGAGTTATCCATTCTCCAGTAATTTGGTTGATTACTACTGCGGAATCACCAAAGACATCTAAATTCTTAATTCTCAAATCGATTGCTTCTTCGAGACCCATGATACATGCTTCATACTCAGCTTCGTTGTTAGTACATTGGAATGTTAATCTGGAGGTAAATGGGAAATGGGTCCCTTGAGGAGTCACAATAACAACACCTATCCCTTTTCCGTGAGCATTGACAGCTCCATCAAAGATTAAACCCCACTGAGAACCTGGCTCTGGTCCTTCACCGTGTACGGGTTCTTCACAATCTTTCATCTTTAAAAACATAACATCTTCATCAGGAAAGTCATCGTTGGAGGGTTGATGATCCAAAATAGGTTGGTGAGCCAGATGATCAGCCAAAACGCTTCCTCTAACAGCTTTCTGAGTATGGTACTCGATGTCATACTCGGACAATAACATCTGCCATCTGGCAATTCTCCCAGTCAAAGCGGGTTTCTCAAAAATATACTTGATAGGATCCATCTTTGAAACCAACCAAGTAGTGTGGTTCAACATATACTGGCGTAAACGCTTAGCGGCCCACACTAGAGCGCAACAAGTCTTCTCTAGCATAGTGTACCTGGTTTCACAATCGGTAAATTTCTTGCTCAGGTAATAAGTGACATGATCTTGCTTTCCCGTGTCATCTCACTGGCCAAGTACACAACCCATTGAATCCTCTAGAACAGTCAAATACATAATCAAAGGACGCCCTTCAACCGGTGGTATCAGGATAGGCGGTTCGAGCAAATATTCTTTGATGCTATCAAAAGCCTTTTAACAATCTTCAGTCCAAACGTACCCTTGTTCTTTCTTCAGGAGCTTGAAAATAGGTTTACATGTAGCAGTCATGTTGGATATAAACCTGGAGATGTAGTTCAAACGCCCTAAGAATCCTCTGACTTGTTTCTCAGTGGCGGGAGCTGGCATTTCCCGGATAGCTTTCACTTTGTCAGGGTCCACTTCAATCCCTCTTTGACTGACAATAAAACCCAATAGTTTCCCTGATCGTACTCCAAATGTGCACTTGTTGGGGTTCAAACGAAGTTTGTATTCCCTCAAACGAACAAACAGCTTAGCCAGATGTTTAACATGATCATCTTCGGTCTTTGACTTAGCTATCATATCATCCATATACACCTCAATCTCTTTGTGCATCATATCATGGAACAAAGTAGTCATAGCTCTCTGATATGTTGCCCCCGCATTCTTTAATCCAAATGGCATAACTTTGTAACAAAAGGTTCCCCAGGGTGTTATGAATGACGTCTTCTCTCTGTCCTCGGGAGCCACTCTAATTTGGTTGTAACCTGAAAAACCATCCATGAAGGAGAAAACCTCATATCTTGCAGTACTGTCCACCAAGATGTCAATGTGAGGTAATGGGAAATCATCTTTCGGGCTGGCCTTATTCAAATCCCTGTAATCTACACACATGTGTTGCACCCTAAAATTTGCTCAACCTACTTCATTTGGTTTATGTTTCAATTACATTAGCATTTGCATAAGAAGTCATGTACATAGTCTAATCATTTGCATAGCATAGCATAGCAAGTCATCCAACAAGGGACCAAATGAAATTCTTATCTCTATGATCCTATCAAGAGGTTCTTATTCAAATTCAAGCCTATCCAAGTCATCAGAAAGAAATTGAAATCTAAGAAGTCAGTGGATCAAGCAGTGGATCTGTCTCCTATCTTGAGTGTATTTGAAGATCATCAAAGAAGTTGTGAGCTGTGAATTGAGCATGGAGGGTATATAGACATCATGGAGGACCTATAAGTCCATTTTGAAAGTGAGACAAGTCATTGATGTGATTACAAGAGCTGCAGTGGAAGATAGTCAACTAGGGTTTCATCTAGGTCAACCCTAGGTCAACCCTAGGTCAAATGCTTGATTGAAAGGCATCAAGGTCTATTTGAAAGATGTGGGGTTCATCATTTTACATGTAGATATGGATGTGGTGTTGTGCCAAGGAGAAATCAAGAGAAATCAAGAAGAAGAGGAGTTTCTAAATTAGGGTTTCTGTGTAAAATCCCCTGATTTAGGTCAAACTTCCAAGCAAGATAATTCAAAATTCAAGCTTCAAATGGATCCTTGGCCAACATGAAACTTGTAGAGGATCTCAATACCTTTAATTTGAGTGGTGGAAGACATCAAGGAGATTTATAGAACTCAAGTTATGGTCCTTGCAAGTTACAGGTCATCAGAGGCATCTGAAATTTTGTCTGTGAAGGTTACTTGTCTTCCAAGCAACTTTTACCCCTTAAGGAGCTTTCAAATGGATTTCTGGTCAACATGAAAGTTGTTCCTAATGATCTTAGATTTCTATAAAGGTATGGTATGCCTTCATCTGATTTGTGGAACTCTACTTATGTCTTTGGCAAGCAAAGGGTATTTTGGTCATTTGGAAATTACAAGTCATTTCAAGCATATGCCTAAAACTCATACAAGGAAGCTTCAAATGAAAAACTTCACAACATCAAAGTTGTTCCAAATGACATTTTGAGTCTAGAAAAGTGGTCATGGAGGTTTGAAAATGGGTTTAGCTCATATTTGCAAAAATGACCTAATTAAGGCATGATTTAAGTCATTAAATAGCCATTTTTTGGGAATTTTTCATAACATGTCCAAATGGGATGAAATTATAGGTCATTTTGATCGGAAATAATGTTTTGAGACCATTGGCAATAGTGGATTTTTGAGTTTAGTTCAAAATTGGAGAGTTATCATGGCTTGCTTATGATTAAAGTAACATATGCCAAATCACAAGGGATTTGTGTACAAGGAACTTCCAGCAATTTCTAGATGATTCCATGGGCATCTATATAAACCCTAGAGCTCATTCAGTGCAGGGTTTCACTTCATTTTGATCCAAAACACATAGTTTCATTCTCTCTTGCATTTTTGCAAATTCATCCAAATTCTCTCAATTCTTCATCATTCTTCAAAGTTCTTGATTCTATCATACTCCATATTCATCATAGATCACATTGCAAGCAAGATCCAAGTGTATTGGCGCAAGATTCGTGTGTTGCAAGTTCATCATCCAAAGTGCAAGAAGAGTTGATTATGGCAATCCAAAACATTTGAGTAAGAGTTGCTGCATACAGAACCAAGATCCATAGCCATTGATCAAGTCCAGAGCATTGCTAGCTGTAAATCCAAGAGTTCATCCATCTGTTTTCAGATTTCTACCAGGTTGGTATTTCTTTCGAATTGACTTAGAATAGATAGCATGATGTAGAATCATTAGGTTAGAACTGTTAGGAATAGGTAGATGATTAATTCCAGTGAGTTTGAGAGCATTTCATGGAGTTTGACATTGGAGCACACCAACTGTTTGGATCTAGAGCATAGTAATTAGGAGGTTATAATCTTTGATAATTGGATAGAATTGTTCAGTGTAGTGTGAGGATTGTGTTTGTGCAAAGATTGATAAGGTTGAGGATGCTTGAAATCTGAGTAAATATTGAGGTCTTGATATTGCATCTTTCAGTTTGGACGATGGTGAGGGTTTTGAGGCTAACCATTACCATAGCTGTGTTCTACGCAAGGAATAGGCCAACATTGGTTCTTGGATCGTGCCAAATGGTGGAGAAACGAGGGAATACGAACGAGGACAAGTCTGGTTCGTGCATGGTGTTCATGGTGGAAACCCTAACTCATTGGGGAAGACGACTTGGCAAGCGTTGGATCATTCGCAGATTTTTGACCAAGACTCATATCCAACGGCCTATGTTTGAAGTTGAAACGAGAGGGAATCAGAGGCCATGAAACGCCTCGTTTCATTAAAGTCCTCTGGTGGGCTTAATGATCTTTCTTTTCACACCCCCAATATCAAGGCCCACTCATTTTGAACTACTTTTTCCTGCTATTTACACCGCGCGCATTATATTTTTCTTTTGATTTTATGATTTGGTTTTTGCTTAGTATTGGGCTTAAATCATTTGCTATGCGCACCCCTGGATGCTGGGCCCATGTGACAATTGAACTGGGCGCCCTTGCTGCTTGCACCCCCTGGCTTCTATTTCATTTTTATTTTAATTCATTTTGTTTTGCAATTTTATAAAATCCATAATAAATCAAAAAATAAGAATTTTGACATGAGATTTTTTGCAATAGTTTAGAATTGACTTGAAGAAAATTAAAATGATTAAAAAATAATAGTTTAGCTATTTTTTCTATTTTTGCGTATATTTTACATTTTAATTGTTTTTAAATGGTTATAGTTTGTATATAGTTTTTGTAGAATTTCTTTTAGGTGGTTCTCATAATCTTTTTTAGGCCAATTTTTAAAGTATAACTAGATACATATATTAGGTGCCCCCTTGATTTTTATACCAATTTTTAGGATTTATTTTAGGTAGTTTAGTTAGAAAACATTAGGCTAATCATTTAGGGTTGTGAATATAAGATAGGTCTAACAAAGCAATTTCTTTTGGGTTTTCTTTAGGACAAAATTAAATGATGGGACTATAGGGGTATTGAGGGTAAGTAGTAGATCCCTTAGAAAATGTTAGACTTCCCCTATTCTATTAATACTACTAGTATATTTCTTGTATTTGATTGATTGAGTGGTGTGCCCTCTCTAGGGTTATTATTTGACTGTGTGGGGTATTGGGCCTGCTTGGGGTTTTGGGTTTGAGCTGAAGACTTTGCTGATGAAGCCCATTGAAGACTAAAAGAATGAAGCTCAATTTCCAGAGTTGATGAGGAGTATATCTTGCTGGCAGCTGTTGAAAGTTATAGGATCTAGGAGACAGGCAGAGCTCTAGAGTAGAAAACTTGCTTCATAAACATGGAAGGTCTTGTTTGCCTCCATTCTTTCTCTATGATTCAAAGTCTCTTTTAAATACCCACCTCCTTCCTTTGGAAGGATTAGTGAATGTATTTAAAAGATAGAACTTTTGAGAGAAAACTGTCAGTATCATGTTAACAGTCAGTAGGCCACCCTTGGTAGGCAATTGACTGCGCAACATCCAATTCATCTTGTTGACTGCTACTCATCTTGGAGATTGGGACTTGAAGAAAAGCCATTGAAAGATTGAAGACAGAGACCTTGCTTGAAGGCTGTGAAGATGAAGACTGCTGTTTGCTGTTTATTTCTGCTGTTTTTAATTTTTGATGTATTGTTTGAATTTCCCTGACTGTATTGCTTGCTGTTTGACCTGTTAGGTTGAAAGCGAATGTTGTTCGCTTTTGCCTGTTGTTTTCTAGGTTCGAGGTTGAGTGGGACTCCCTTGCCTCGCCTGTATTGCTGCATCCATGCATTTTACTGCTTTATTGTATATATGCTATTGTTTTTGTTTCCGTCTATTCCCTTAGGATCTCTGTTTCTCTCTGTGCAAGAGAGGAGCATGATAGACATTAGGTCTTAACCCATGCATGATAACATTAGGTTAGTTTGATTCCCTTTGCAACCATAGGTTAGAGTTCTGTCTCTTCTTTCTCAAAACAAACAGAAAAACACAATAAATATTTCAAACACAATAAAAGACACTTCTTCCGTAAAAGAATGTGAACTCATCAAAACGTCATTTTTGTCCGCTTGGACCAGTAATCAGAAAAACCTTCTTTTAGAAGGAGATAAAAACAATCAAGACAGACTTGTGTCGTACGTGGCCCGAACTACGTTTGCTCTGATCTTTCATGATGTATGAAAGTACGTAGGCATAGGATGCGATATCCTAGCGAGCAACCTTCCCCTCCTTTCCCGTAGGTAGGCGAACTACGTTGACTCTGATTTCTCGTTCCAGACGGGAATACGTAGGCATAAAGTGCGATACTTTGCCGAGTCATTTTATTTTCTTTTAACCCTTAACCCTTAGTTTAGATAGAAATAACAATCCGTACCAGAAAACAAGCGTGGATCCCGTCGAGTACGACGGACGTGAGGGGTGCTAATACCTTCCCCTTGCGTAACCGACTCCCGAATCCAGGATTTGGTTGCGATGACCATTCCTTTCCCCGTTTTGCGGTAGGTTAACCTCGAGCGTTTCCTTTCCCCTCTTTGGGATAAATAATGCGCGGTGGCGACTCTTCTGTTCAGCCGGCGCCGATTTTCGCAGTAGCGACAGCTGGCGACTCTGCTGGGGACGAAAGTCTAGGCCCCTGGCTGCTAAGGACTGTGATAGTTCCTTATGCATTTGGGATCCAACGTCCCTTAAGCGAGTCAATCCTAGCGCTTGTTTTCCCGTCGAGGATTTTGTATGGATTTATATTTCTGTCATTTACCTTCAGCATTATATTATTGTTATTATTGCTGTATTGGGGTTGTGACGGGTGATTCTATGATTGAGAGATAAGCCGGACCTGGACTTGAGTGCACTTAGAATTAGAGTAGAAAGTAGTGGGTGCGTGCCGGCTTTGCTTGCATTAGTGTCCCACAAAATCTACACTCGGACGAGGTTCTTCTGGTTGACTTCTTTTTCTACCCTTTGGGTCGAAGGGGTTGTTGGTTAGTTGGATTGTCGACTTCGGGAACCGATCATTTGGAAGTTGGCTAAGTGAGGCCTCTTCAGGATTTGATGATGCCACTCCTTCTGGGAATCGTATCATCAACCTTGAAAGTCTGTGACGCCGACGACCGCATAGGATGCCATACCATTGTCAGTTACTAGGATACCTACCTGTGAGAGGGTTTGGGGTTATGCAGGTAACTAGACCTTCAGATACCAGTTTGTTTCTTGATCTGAGATCCTGGGTATTTATGGACAGTTGAGAGGTCTATCAGAGACCAGTTGGAGTTATGATATGGGGTCTGTCAGAGACCAGTCAAAGTTATGTTATGGGGTCTATCAGAGACCAGTGTTGGAGCTTTGTATTGGGTCTGTCTAAGACCATGGTTTGAGGAATTCTGGAGGGTCTATCTGAGACTTATGATTTGGTTCAGGCTTCTCAGCCATGGCATTTGGTCCCTGTTGCATCTGTTTGCATTGCATTGCTCGCATAACCATTATCATGTGCATTTCATTAACGTGTGTCTGTGCTGCAGGTGCATTTGCATATTCCCTGATTCTAGTGCCCGGACTTCTGCTTATTGATCATGGCTGGTTTGAGAAAGACAGTCGTGTACAAGTTACCTACGCTGGACATTACTCCCCTACTTGGTATGATGTCCCTTGCTGATGAGGAGGTTAGGAGAAGTTTCAGGATGATTCATGGAAGATTGTTGAAACTGGTCTGCAAGCCAACTGCTGTTGAGATGAATGGGCTGTACACCTTGATGCAATTCTATGACCCTGCATTGAGATGTTTCACGTTTGCTGACTTTATTTTGGGGCCTACCATGGAAGAATACGCAGAGTTTATCGAGCTGCCGGTGCAAAATAAGGTTCCTTTCATCCATCGTGACGCTAAGCCCCAGCTGGAGGACTTAGCTAAGGCCTTGCACATGAACGCTTCTGAACTATTAGTGACTTCTTGGCTCGGGGTTCCAGGTTTCTCCCTCGATTTTCTGGTTGGAAAAGCTCTAGAGTACGCCAAGAGCGGGTGCTGGATAGTCTTTAATGCTATCTTGGCTCTGTGCATCTATGGAATAGTGTTGTTTCCCAACTTACCCAATTTTGTGGACTTGGACGCTTTTCATCTGTTTGCTGCTGGCAACCCGGTACCCACTTTGATTGGAGATCTCTATCATTCATTGCACTACAAAAATGAAAATAGAAGAGGAAAGACTGTTTACTGTTGTGCGCCGCTGTTGAACATGTCGTTTAAGAGCCATCTCCCCCTGAAGGGACCTTTTGTAGATAGTGCAACTACAACTGACTGGCCAGAGCGCCTGATGAGACTATCTTCTGAAGACATTGAGTGGTTTGACCGAGACTTGTTGGGATCTGAGCTCATTTTCAGTTGTTCGGGATATCCTAATGTTCCCTTGATAGGAAGAAAAGGGTGCATCAATTATAACCCATCTCTGTTCATTCGCCAGTTTGGATACGCATTGAAGAGCCCACCTAGGGAGGAAGAAGTACAGGAATCTCTGTACTTCACCGGTGATTTGAATGGAGAGTTACTAGCTAAGCTTCAGCAAGCCTGGATGCGGATAAACAGAAGAGGGAAACCACTGTTGGGGAAGAATGATTGTCAGGCCTATGTACCATACAAAGTTTGGATCCAAGAAAGAGCAAGACAGTTGCTGATGCCATTTCCAGCTGCACCAGTCCCTGTTCATATTCCGGTGGAGGGACCAACCACTGTTACTATGGAGGTCTACGAGCGAGTTGTAAAAGAAAAGGAAGCCTTGATGAAGATCAATGAAGGGTTAGAAAAGGAACTGGCTCAGATGCGTAGTGAGAAGAACAAGGTTGTGCATTCTTTCCAACAGCAGATTGAATTAGTAAACCGGCTAGGTGCTGAATTGACTGAAGAGAAAAATAAGCGTGAACGTCTGGGGAAAGAATTCAGAAGCTCCCATGATGTGTTGGAGTCCAAAAAGAAAGCACTCGATGCCGCCCACCGGGAAATCTCTTCTTGTAACAAAACGTGGAATGCTACGCTAACCAACAACAAAAAGAGGGAAGAAAAATTGAAGCAGCAAATTTCCGAACTCGAAGAACAGTTGAAGGCTAGCACTAAGAAGTATGAAGAAGAGGTAATGGCAAGATATAGTTTCCAGAATGCATTGAACAAGGCCATCGAGGGCAAGAAAGAAGCTGTGTCTCAGAAGCGGAAGCTAGAGGATCGCTTTGGAGAAGGGGCATGGGAAGAATCCGCTGGTGATTTGCGATGTGTTCTCAAGCGAAGAGATCTACTTATTGAGGGTCTGCTTACCCAACCAAGTCATCCAGAGACTAAGAAGTTATTAGAGGAATACCAGGCCTATGGGAGTACTTGACCATTTCATATATTAATGTGTATGCTTTATTTGCATAGCACTGACCATCACCAGGATTGTTGGTTGAGGTCATGCCCTCTTATTGTACGCATTGATATTGTATTCTTGGCTTAATGGATTTCTCTGCAATATATGAGGTGTTTTCTATGATTCGGCTCCGATCACCGTATTGCTAGCACTGACACCGCACTGGCACATTCGCACTAGAATCGGGGAATGATATTCCCTAATGCACAGACACATATTGCATCGCATTCCCATTCATATTGCATTACAGGTGATTATTGAACTGTATCTCACTTCCTGCACTGTTCAGGTTTTTTCAGGATTGAAAGTCAGCGCCCGCACCGATACTCCACTCGTACCAACTGCCGAAGAATTATGGATCAGATGCAGAATGAAATGCAGGACATGCGTGAGAAGCTGGCGCTATTCATGCAGACAATGGAGACCATTGCGAAAGGCCAGGAGAATTTGCAAGCTTTGGTGCAGCCTTTGTTGGTAAGAAATGCTGGGCACGAAAATGAAGACCATCATTCTGTGCGAGTTGACACTATTCACGGGGATGGTACTCCCACACCGGTAGCTCCACCTGTGGTAAACATACCTGCTGTCAATATGAACAACGGCGCTGCCGCCGGGAACGGTAACGTTGGAATCGGTAACGAGACTGTCGTCAACAACGTTGGGTTCAGAGATGTCAACCTGGGTGATAATATGGGAGGTAATGGCTTCGGTAATAATGGATTCGGCTTCAATGACCAGGGGTTTGATCATGCTGGGAAGTACGGCTTCAACGCGCAGGGCTTCGGACAGGACGGATTTGGTATGACTAATCAGGGTTATGCTGGATTCGGAAATGGAAATGGCGCTGGGTTAATGGCTTTTGGACCTGCAGGAGTCGCTCCGGGGTATGGTAACAGGGGGCGAGGCCCTGTAATGAATCAGACTAGAGTTGGTCGTAATAACGGGTACGATGGATACGGAACTGGGAACGGTAATTGGCTAGAAGATCAGCAAGAGGATGCTTTCTCCGGTGGAGGTTTCGAAGGTCCTATGGATGACTCTCAGAGAATCAAGATGCTCGAGGAGCAGATGAAGGGGGTCGTGAATCAAAGCGCTGTCGGCTTAGATATGACTACAATGGGTCTGGTGCCTGGCCTGAGGGTACCAATAAAATTCAAAGCTCCCACATTCGACAAATATAAGGGGGATACCTGTCCAAAGGTGCACGTGCGGTCATACTACAGAAGGATGTCGGCGTATTCATACGATGAGAGGATGCTGATGCATTTCTTTCAAGATAGCTTGTCTGGTCCTTCCCTCGAGTGGTATATGGGATTGGAACCAACTCAGATAAAGACATGGAAGCAGCTGGCTGAAGCGTTTGTGGCTCACTATAAGTACAACAGTGACTTGGCACCCAACCGGGTCCAATTGCAGGGGTTGTCCCAAAAGAAGGGCGAGAGCTTCAAAGAGTATGCGCAGAGATGGCGCGACATGGCTGCTCGAGTTCATCCTCCCTTGGAGGACAAAGAAATGAATGATATGTTCATAGGAACATTTACTGGTATGTTTTATGACAAGTTGTTTCATACTTCTTTGGGCAGTTTCTCAGACTTAATCCTGATGGGAGAGAAGATTGAAAGCAACATTAAACAGGGAAGATTCCAAGCTGAGGAATCCACTTCAGTTGGCATTAACAGAAGGGCTTTCGGTGGGCGCCGTCAAGGTGATGCAAGTGCAGTGTTTGGGGGCCGAGGTCGAGGCCGGGGCAGAGGTCGAAACCAGTACAATCAGCCGCAGCAGGTGGCAAGTGTTACCATTCCATTTCAGCAACAACCAATACAACAACAGCAACGGCAGCCATAACAGGGGGTACATCCTGCCCAGCGCAGAATCCAGGGGGGCAAACCAAGGGGGGTGTTTGAAACGCCTCCTTCAACGTATGCAGAATTGCTACAGACGTTACTGGGTTTGAACTTGGTGGAAAAGAGAACTATGGCGCCCGTAACGGGCACTCCTCCGTACGGCTTTGACGCAAGCAAACACTGTGAATTCCACTCTGGGGCTCCTGGCCACGATATAGAGGGTTGCCACGCGTTCAAGCATGTGGTGCAGGATCTATTGGATAGTAAGGTTATCAATTTTGGACAGGCGGGTCCGAACATAGTGCAAAAGCCCATGCCCAATCATGGGGCAAATGCTATTTTAACCGAGGAGGGTTTGAATTTGAGACACCGTTGTGTGAGATAAAGAGAAGGTTATTGCAAGGAGGTGTGTATCCAGGTTGCGACGAGTATTGTTTAGAGTGTTGGACCCAACCTGGGGTTTGTGATGAATTGAAGAAGGGTATTCAGACCTTGATAGATGGAGGCACATTGCAATTCTACAGAACGGAAGTTGAGGAACCTGCAGAGGTATTAGCAGACAAGCAAAGTGATGTAGCTACTGTGACGATTCCCCGAAAAACTATAACTATAACGGCGCCAGCCAGGCGACCGCCGATCACTATCACCAAGGCAGGACCAATCCCTTATGAGAGCACTAAGGTAGTCCCCTGGACCTATGGGTTGGAAGTGTACTGTGATGGGGTGAAAATTGATGTTAGTAAACAGCCAGTTGAGGTTGTAGACAACGTCGTCGGTACCGGAGGGATGACAAGAAGTGGGAGAATCTTCATATCGCCTGAGGTAGAGGCTGAACGACTGGCGAAAGGAAAAGGAAAGATGAATGAGAATGTCCCGGTGCAGAGGAACGAAAAAGAAACGTCATCGAAGGATGTGGAAGAGTTCATGCGCCTTATTCGTAAGAGTGATTATAAGATTGTTGAGCACCTTCAACAGACGCCGTCAAAGATATCCATACTGTCGCTGCTATTGTGTTCCGAAGCTCATAGAAATGCATTGATGAAAGTTCTGGATACGTCTTTCGTACCCTAAGATGTTTCCGTGAATCAGCTGGAGGGGGTGTTGGCACATGTGAACGCAGGCCATAGCCTGGGATTTACAGACTTTGATTTGACCCCGAAGGGGAGAGAGCATAACATGGCGTTACACGTCTCAGTTGAGTGTAGGGGCTCAGTCATGTCTCATGTACTGGTAGACACCGGATCTTCCTTGAACGTGCTACCCAAGAAAGCAATGATGAAACTGGACGTCAGAGGAATCCTTTGTACGCCTAGTGACTTGGTGGTCAGGGCATTTGATGGTACACGAAGAACAGTCTTTGGATCCATAACGTTACCTCTACAGGTGGGGCCGGAGGTTTTCGCAACTGAATTTTATATTATGGACATCCAGCCAGCATACAGTTGCCTTCTCGGACGACCCTGGATCCATGGTGCGGGGGCAGTCACGTCTACCTTACACCAAAAGCTGAAATACATGGTAGGGGACAATGTGGTCACAGTCTGTGGAGAAGAAGATATATTGGTTAGCCATCTGTCATCATTCAAGTATGTAGAAGTCGACGGCGAGATTCATGAAACACCCTGTCAAGCCTTTGAAGGGTTGCACATCAAAGACAAAGGTCCCGGGCCGAGTAAAGCGTCAGAGGTGGCCGTCTCGTCATACAAGGAGGCTCAAGCTCTAGTGAAGACTGGTGAGACAAAGGGCTGGGGCAAGGTGCTGGATATTCCCGTGAAGATGGACCGATTTGGGCTGGGATATCAACCGTCGTCATCAACGCCTGCTGCAGGGGCACCCCGTTTCAAAGGACCGATAACAATCACCGCTAGTGGAGTGTGTCACGAGGCCATCAACGCTGTTTCAGATTCTGAAGAAGGAGACAGTGATTGCGATATGGACGCCTGGATTCAGCCGAGCGTGCCAGGACAAGGATTATCATATTGGTCTATTCAGGAGATTGTTCCTGTGACTCTCAAACAGTAATACTTTGTTTTCTTAATTGTTGAACAATCTGGTGTCTTACCCGAGGCATCATGATTTTGCTTAGGGCCGTGCTGTTATGAACATTGCGTTGTTTAATCATTAAATAAAAGGCGTTTTTTCATGTACAAATATTGCGATCTCTGTTTTTCCTGTTTTGTGTTTTACAATAAAATGGCAACGTGGTTATTCGCTTTATACGCATTTTGAAGCATTTAACCATTCCTTTTGCAGGATAACATTTTCAGATGACATCATTGAACCGCCTATGACTAGTCTCGACTTTGAGCACCCGGTATTTCAGGCCGAAGAAGAGATTGTTGAAGATGGCGACGTTCCCGAAGAATTGTCTTGGTTGGTAAGGCAAGAAGAACGAGTCATTCTGCCTCATGAGGAGGTCATCGAAATTATTAACCTGGTGTCGGAAGGGGTTGAAAAGAACATCCGTATAGGAGCCGCGCTGCAGAGCGACGTCAAGCGAAGACTGGTTGAAATGCTCAGAGAGTATAGTGATGTGTTCGCTTGGTCGTACGAAGACATGCCTGGGCTTGATACAGATATGGTTGTGCACCGTCTGCCGCTAAAAGAAGAATGCCCGCCGGTCAAGCAGAAGCTTCGCAGAACTAGGCCAGATATGGCAGTGAAAATTAAGGAGGAGGTTCAAAAGCAGTGGGATGCTGGTTTCCTAGCTGTTACAAAATATCCCTCATGGGTCGCTAATATTGTACCAGTGCCAAAGAAAGACGGTAAAGTGATAATGTGCGTAGATTACCGTGATTTGAACAAAGCGAGCCCGAAAGATGATTTTCCGCTTCCTCACATCGATGTGCTGGTTGACAACACTGCTCAATTCTCCGTATTCTCCTTCATGGATGGCTTCTCGGGCTATAATCAGATTAAGATGGCACCAGAAGACATGGAGAAGACTACTTTCATAACACCTTGGGGAACATTTTGTTATAAAGTGATGCCCTTCGGATTGAAGAATGTTGGGGCAACGTATCAGCGTGCAATGACGACTCTTTTCCATGATATGATGCATAAAGAGATCGAAGTTTATGTCGATGATATGATTGCCAAATCCCAGACGGAGGAAGAGCATTTGGTGAATTTGCTGAAGTTATTCAAAAGGCTTAGGAAGTTCAGGCTGAGACTGAACCCTAACAAGTGCACCTTCGGGGTGAGATCGGGTAAACTACTGGGGTTTATCGTGAGCGAAAGAGGAATAGAGGTTGATCCTGCAAAAATAAAAGCAATACAAGAGATGTCGACGCCTAGAACAGAGAAAGAGGTGCGTGGGTTTTTGGGGAGGTTGAACTACATCGCTCGGTTCATATCTCACCTGACAGCTACGTGTGACCTTTCCAGTTACCAATAATGAAGCCGAATACGAAGCTTGTATCATGGGGCTTGAAGAAGCCATTGATTTGCGAATCAAAAATCTGGATGTATACGGAGACTCAGTTCTGGTGGTGAATCAAATAAAAGGGGAATGGGAGACACGCCAGCCTAATTTGATACCGTACATGAATTATGCAAGGAGATTGTTGCCTTTCTTTGACAAGGTTGAATTGCATCATGTACCGCGAGCAGAGAATCAAATGGCCGACGCCCTGGCCACTTTGTCTTCCATGTACAAAGTCAACTTCTGGAATGAGGCTCCCAGAATTGTTATCTCTCGGCTTGACAGACCTGCCTTCATGTTTGCCATTGACGAAGCATCTGATAATAAACCATGGTATTTTGATATCTTTAATTTCCTGAAAAATAAAGAGTATCCGGCTGGGGCATCTAGTCATGATCAGAAGACTCTCAGGAGATTGGCGGGTAATTTCTATCTGAATCCGGACGGCGTCCTATACAGAAGAAATCACGACTTGGTACTACTACATTGTGTAGACGAAAAAGAGGCGAAGCTGCTCATGGAGGAAATACATGAGGGTACATTTGGTACGCATGCTGGTGGGCATGCTATGACGAGGAAGCTGCTGCGGGCAGGTTATTTTTGGCTAACTATGGAAACTGATTGTTTCAAGTTTGCGAGGAAGTGTCATAAGTGCCAGATCTATGCAGATAAGATCCATGTGCCTCCGAGTCCTCTGAATGTGATGTCATCGCCATGGCCATTCTCGATGTGGGGAATCGATATGATTGGAAAGATCGAGCCGACGGCTTCTAACGGACACCGGTTCATTCTAGTAGCAATCGATTATTTTACCAAATGGGTGGAAGCGGCATCTTACGCAAATGTGACTAAGCAGGTGGTAGCCAGATTCATCAAGAGAGATATCATTTGCAGATATGGGATCCCCGAGAGGATAATTACCGACAACGGTTCAAACCTGAATAACAAAATGATGAAGGAGCTGTGTCAGAATTTTAAGATCGAGCATCACAACTCCTCCCCTTATCGACCCAAGATGAATGGCGCTGTTGAAGCGGCCAATAAGAATATAAAGAAGATTGTTCAGAAGATGGTGGTGACCTATAAGGACTGGCATGAGATGCTACCTTTTGCTTTGCACGGTTATCGTATGACGGTACGCACATCAACCGGAGCAACCCCGTTCTCGTTGGTATATGGAATGGAAGCAATGTTACCATTGGAAGTCGAGATTCCTTCCCTAAGAGTATTACGAGATGTCCAACTAGACGAAGCAGAATGGGTGAAAGACAGGTTGAACCAGCTGAGTTTAATGGATGAGAAGAGGCTAGCTTCTCTAGCATACGTTCGTTTGTACCAGAGCCGAATGAAGAAAGCATATGATAAGAAAATACATCCTCGGAGCTTTCAGACGGGCGACCTTGTGTTGAAAAGGATTCTCCCGCCACAGGCAGATCACAGGGGCAAGTGGACCCCCAACTACGAAGGGCCATACGTTGTCAGAAAAGTCTTTTCAGGAGGGGCTTTGTTGTTGTCCACCATGGACAGTGAAGACTTTACGTCGCCTGTGAATTCGGACGCAGTTAAAAAATACTTTGCTTGAAATTGACCCGCTGGACAGAAAAAAGAGAGTCCAGGCAAAAAAGGGGCATCCTGGCGAACCAAAAACAGAATGAAAGGTTCGGGCAAAAGTTAGGGATAAGATTGAAAAAATGTACACCCGCGAAGTTGAAAACCTACACTGGGCGGCTTCGGCAAAAAAGGGTATCCCGGTGAACTGAAAACCCGTAAAGGGCGGTTCACGCAAAAGTTAGGGGTTTGAAGAGCAAATGACTGCGGTCCGAATTTGACACTGCGGTGCGCATTGGTGCGGGAGAATACACCTGAGGGGGCGATTATCAGATACAATCTCTTCGGAAGTGTGAATACCGGGAAAGCACTAGAGTCAGGCGAGTCATAGGAGGATCAGTTCATGATGTTCGTCTGCATCCCGTTGCCGACATGTGTACAAATTTGATTTGTCATTATATTTATGCTTCTTGTGCATACTTGTATATTTTTCGTGCGTAGCTTCCTCTTTTCAGGAGTTACATCCCGTGTACAAAACTCCGCCCATTTAGGGGCCCAATCAATAAAACATGTTATTCAGTATTTGATGCTGGTTCTTTACTGTTTTGTACATGATAAACGCCTAGGTTTAATAAAACTAGCAAGTGTATAACGTCGCTGGCCCTTGCCAATAATTGCTAAAACTTTGAATTAACTGAAAATAATGTCACTAACACTAACCTGAATAGATTTGGTTGCATAGACTTGTCTTGTCTTGTTTGTGGTGTTGCAGGGTTCGTAGTCGTATGAAGTGGACGATCAAAAGATTGCAGTACTGACCAGAAGCTCGTAACGAAAGACTCGATCCCTACGCAGGTCGCACTTCTGAGATGACAATGTTCCTTACTAAAAAAAGGATCAAATTCCCCAGCTAGTCGTAGCTTATCCGAGGGACGTTCTCCAGCAAAGTCGTTTACTCTCAGCAGAATTAATGATTCCAAGATCAAAGGCTGTATTCAGACAGTATGGTGTCCCCCAGAAGGGTTCCCTCATCCCGAGCAGAGTGGTTTAGCCTCAGAAGATTAACATTTCCAACTTGTGAGCTGTACTCAGACAGTTTACCCTTCCCGGAGGGGTCATTTACTCCCCCAACGGAGTCAGTTGATTTTCCCCAAGAGAGTCGTTTCGTCCCCAGCGGAGTTCTCTCTTTTCAGCAAGTGTTCTTTTTCCTCCCAGTGGAACTCAAAGATTAAAACTCTCCCCGGCAGAGTTGGTGGTGTATCCTGGCATTTATTTTGTCGGAATACCATGTGATACCCGTTCACTCCCCAGCAGAAGTCCAATCATGATTGGCACATTCAGCTATTCCTCAGCGAAGCGGGCTTCACTCTTCCAGCATTTATTTTGCTGGAATAATTCTGTGGCACCTGGTTACCCCCAGCGGAGTTGGCGTTGTCTTCAACATTTATTTTGCTGAAGCGGTTTTCTGTATCCCAGCAGTTCGAGTCTGCATTTGCATTGGCATATAGTGTCATATTTTCACCTACCAAATAAAAACGCGTAGCATTTCCATGTCGAATGGAGCATTACGCCATTGTCAAACATATGCATTTTGAAACATAAGCCAGGTTGGTTAACCCGTTTGTTTTCAAGTGTTGTTTCCCTTGCAGGTGGAGAGAGCTCTTGCTCAAATTAATTGTCAAACATTCAAGATCTCGGCGTGAGACATGTAATGATAATGTCAATCGTGGCATTATTCCCCACAGAGTTGTTTGTTTAAGTTTCTCTTACCCCTACTATGGAGTATTTCTTCAAGGTTGTTGTTGTGACAGCATCAAAAGATTTCGTGAATCGGTTTTTGGAAGTTGCCGCCTATGTTAAAATAGTTGCCTGGAAGTGTGGATTCAGAAAATCCCCAGTAGAGTCCTTATCAGATTTGCTGCCATGTCAGCACTGAAAATTGGAAGACTAGACTCATATTGTGTTACCCATGTGATTGATGGAGCTAGCTGTTGCAAAGATAGGCAAAAAAGCTATATCAGAGTATTTCCTGCAGTGGTGGCGGAGTTATTTTCCCGCAGTGGTGGCGGAGTTATTTCCCGTAGTGGTGACGGAGTTATTTCCCGCAGTGGTGGCAGAGTTATTTCCCGTAGTGGTGACGGAGTTATTTCCCGCAGTGGTGGCGGAGTTATTTTCCCGTAGTGGTGACAGAGTTATTTCCCGCAGTGGTGGCGGAGTTATTTTCCCGCAGTGGTGGCGGAGTTATTTTCCCGTAGTGGTGACGGAGTTATTTCCCGCAGTGGTGGCGGAGTTATTTTCCCGTAGTGGTGACGGAGTTATTTCCCGCAGTGGTGGCAAAGTCATTTCCTGTAGTAATGATAAAGTAGTACCCGTAGCGATGGCGGTGTTGTTATTTTTTCCAGATTATCTTCCCGCAGTGGTGGCGGAGTGATGACGGTGTTATTTTTCTGTAATGGTGACAGAGGGATTTTCCTGTATCGTTGGCAGGGTCAGGTTGTGTTGACAGAAGTACTTCCCCAGTGAAGTCGTCCAGGTTATTCAAGTATTGACAAGATAATGTTGAAATCAGATTTGTAGATAATGTTCCCCAAACAGTCGTGCAGTTCGTTTCTGCAGTTGGCAAATTTCCGGGTTCTTAGTATTCAACCGTCTCGTACCTCGAATGTTTGAAGGCCGTTCGCGCTTCACCCAGTCGGGTCCAAGTCGCTTGAATAGGGGCAGCTGTTGCACCCTAAAATTTGCTCAACCTACTTCATTTGGTTTATGTTTCAATTACATTAGCATTTGCATAAGAAGTCATGTACATAGTCTAATCATTTGCATAGCATAGCATAGCAAGTCATCCAACAAGGGACCAAATGCAATTCTTATCTCTATGATCCTATCAAGAGGTTCTTATTCAAATTCAAGCCTATCCAAGTCATCAGAAAGAAATTGAAATCTAAGAAGTCAGTGGATCAAGCAGTGGATCTGTCTCCTATCTTGAGTGTATTTGAAGATCATCAAAGAAGTTGTGAGCTGTGAATTTAGCATGGAGGGTATATATACATCATGGAGGACCTATAAGGCCATTTTGAAAGTGAGACAAGTCATTGATGTGATTACAAGAGCTGCAGTGGAAGACAGTCAACTAGGGTTTCATCTAGGTCAACCCTAGGTCAAATGCTTAATTGAAAGGCATCAAGGTCTATTTGAAAGATGTGGGGTTCATCATTTGACATGTAGATATGGATGTGGTGTTGTGCCAAGGAGAAATCAAGAGAAATCAAGAAGAAGAGGAGTTTCTAAAATAGGGTTTCTGTGTAAAATCCCCTGATTTAGGTCAAACTTCCAAGCAAGATAATTCAAAATGAAAGCTTCAAATGGATCCTTGGACAACGTGAAACTTGTAGAGGATCTCAATACCTTTAATTTTAGTGGTGGAAGACATCAAGGAGATTTATAGAACTCAAGTTATGGTCCTTGCAAGTTACAGGTCATCAGAGGCATCTAAAATTTTGTCTGTGAGGTTACTTGTCTTCCAAGCAACTTTTACCCCTCAAGGAGCTTTCAAATGGATTTCTGGTCAACATGAAAGTTGTTCCTCATGATCTTAGATTTCTAGAAAGGTATGGTATGCCTTCATATGATTTGTGTAACTCTACTTATGTCTATGGCAAGCAAAGGGTATTTTGGTCATTTGGAAATTACAGGTGATTTCAAGCATATGCCTAAAACTCATACAAGGAAGCTTCAAATGAAAAACTTCACAACATTAAAGTTGTTCCAAATTACATTTTGAGTCTAGAAAAGTGGTCATGGAGGTTTGAAAATGGGTGTAGCTCATATTTGCAAAAATGACCTAATTAAGGCATGATTTAAGTCATTAAATAGCCATTTTTTGGGAATTTTTCATAACATGTCCAAATGGGATGAAATTATATGTCATTTTGATTGGAAATAATGTTTTGAGACCATTGGAAATAGTGGATTTTTGAGTTTAGTTCAAAATTGGAGAGTTATCATGGCTTGCTTATGATTAAAGTAACATATGCCAAATCACAAGGGATTTGTGTACAAGGAACTTCCAGCAATTTCTAGATGATTCCATGGGCATCTATATAAACCCTAAATCTCATTCAATGCAGGGTTGCACTTCATTTTGATCCAAAACACATAGTTTCATTCTCTCTTGCATTTTTGCAAATTCATCCAAATTCTCTCAATTCTTCATCATTCTTCAAAGTTCTTGATTCTATCATACTCTATATTCATCATAGATCACATTGCAAGCAAGATCCAAGTGTATTGGTGCAAGATTCGTGTGTTGCAAGTTCATCATCCAAAGTGCAAGAAGAGTTGGTTATGGCAATCCAAAACATTTGAGCAAGAGTTGCTGCATACAGAACCAAGATCCATAGCCATTGATCAAGTCCAGAGCATTGCTAGCTGTAAATCCAAGAGTTCATCCATCTGTTTTCAGATTTCTACCAGGTTGGTATTTCTTTCGAATTGACTTAGAATAGATAGCATGATGTAGAATCATTAGGTTAGAACTGTTAGGAATAGGTAGATGATTAATTCCAGTGAGTTTGAGAGCATTTCATGGAGTTTGACATTGGAGCACACCAACTGTTTGGATCTAGAGCATAGTAATTAGGAGGTTATAATCTTTGATAATTGGATAGAATTGTTCAGTGTAGTGTGAGGATTGTGTTTGTGTAAAGATTGATAAGGTTGAGGATGCTTGAAATCTGAGTAAATATTGAGGTCTTGATATTGCATATTTCGGTTTGGACGATGGATAGGGTTTTGAGGCCAACCATTACCATAGCTGTGTTCTACGTAAGGAATAGGCCAACTTTGGTTCTTAGATCGTGCCAAATGGTGGAGAAACGAGGGAGTACAAATGAGGACAAGTCTGGTTCGTGCATGGTGTTCATGGTGGAAACCCTAACTCATTGGGGAAGACGACTTGGCAAGCGTTGGATCATTCGCAGATTTTTGACCAAGACTCATATCCAACGGCCTATGTTTGAAGTTGAAACGAGAGGGAATCAGAGGCCATGAAACGCCTCGTTTCATTAAAGTCCTCTGGTGGGCTTAATGATCTTTCTTTTCACACCCCCAATATCAAGGCCCACTCATTTTGAACTACTTTTTCCTGCTATTTACACCGCACGCATTATATTTTTCTTTTGATTTTCTGATTTGGTTTTTGCTTATTATTGGGCTTAAATCATTTGCTATGCGCACCCCTGGATGCTGGGCCCATGTGACAATTGAACTGGGCGCCCTTGCTGCTTGCACCCCCTGGCTTCTATTTCATTTTTATTTTAATTCATTTTGTTTTGCAATTTTATAAAATCCATAATAAATCAAAAAATAAGAATTTTGACATGAGATTTTTTGCAATAGTTTAGAATTGACTTGAAGAAAATTAAAATGATTAAAAAATAATAGTTTAGCTATTTTTTCTATTTTTGCGTATATTTTACATTTTAATTGTTTTTAAATGGTTATAGTTTGTATATAGTTTTTGTAGAATTTCTTTTAGGTGGTTCTCATAATCTTTTTTAGGCCAATTTTTTAAGTATAACTAGATAAATATATTAGGTGCCCCCTTGATTTTTATACCAATTTTTAGGATTTATTTTAGGTAGTTTAGTTAGAAAACATTAGGCTAATCATTTAGGGTTGTGAATATAAGATAGGTCTAACAAAGCAATTTCTTTTGGGTTTTCTTTAGGACAAAATTAAATGATGGGACTATAGGGGTATTGAGGGTAAGTAGTAGATCCCTTAGAAAATGTTAGACTTCCCCTATTCTATTAATACTACTAGTATATTTCCTGTATTTGATTGATTGAGTGGTGTGCCCTCTCTAGGGTTATTATTTGACTGTGTGGGGTATTGGGCCTGCTTGGGGTATTGGGTTTGAGCTGAAGACTTTGCTGATGAAGCCCATTGAAGACTAAAAGAATGAAGCTCAATTTCCAGAGTTGATGAGGAGTATATCTTGCTGGCAGCTGTTGAAAGTTATAGGATCTAGGAGACTCTAGAGTAGAAAACTTGCTTCATAAACATGGAAGGTCTTGTTTGCCTCCATTCTTTCTCTATGATTCAAAGTCTCTTTTAAATACCCACCTCCTTCCTTTGGAAGGATTAGTGAATGTATTTAAAAGATAGAACTTTTGAGAGAAAACTGTCAGTATCATGTTAACAGTCAGTAGGCCACCCTTGGTAGGCAATTGACTGCGTAACATCCAATTCATCTTGTTGACTGCTACTCATCTTGGAGATTGGGACTTGAAGAAAAGCCATTGAAAGATTGAAGACAGAGACCTTGCTTGAAGGCTGTGAAGATGAAGACTGCTGTTTGCTGTTTATTTCTGCTGTTTTTAATTTTTGATGTATTGTTTGAATTTCCCTGACTATATTGCTTGCTGTTTGACCTGTTAGGTTGAAAGTGAATGTTGTTCGCTTTTGCCTGTTGTTTTCTAGGTTCGAGGTTGAGTGGGACTCCCTTGCCTCGCCTGTATTACTGCATCCATGCATTTTACTGCTTTATTGTATATATGCTATTGTTTCTGTTTCCGTCTATTCCCTTAGGATCTCTGTTTCTCTCTGTGCAAGAGAGGAGCGTGATAGACATTAGGTCTTAACCCATGCATGATAACATTAGGTTAGTTTGATTCCCTTTGCAACCATAGGTTAGAGTTCTGTCTCTTCTTTCTCAAAACAAACAGAAAAACACAATAAATATTTCAAACACAATAAAAGACACTTCTTCCGTAAAAGAATGTGAACTCATCAAAACGTCATTTTTGTCCGCTTGGACCAGTAATCAGAAAAACCTTCTTTTAGAAGGAGATAAAAACAATCAAGACAGACTTGTGTCGTACGTGGCCCGAACTACGTTTGCTCTGACCTTTCATGATGTATGAAAGTACGTAGGCATAGGATGCGATATCCTAGCGAGCAACCTTCCCCTCCTTTCCCGTAGGTAGGCGAACTACGTTGACTCTGATTTCTCGTTCTAGACGGGAATACGTAGGCATAAAGTGCGGTACTTTGCCGAGTCATTTTATTTTCTTTTAACCCTTAACCCTTAGTTTAGATAGAAATAACAATCCGTACCAGAAAACAAGCGTGGATCCCGTTGAGTACGACGGACGTGAGGGGTGCTAATACCTTCCCCTTGCGTAACCGACTCCCGAATCCAGGATTTGATTGCGATGACCATTCCTTTCCCCGTTTTGCGGTAGGTTTACCTCGAGCGTTTCCTTTCCCCTCTTTGGGATAAATAACGCGCGGTGGCGACTCTTCTGTTCAGCCGGCGCCGATTTTTCGCAGTAGCGACAACATGCAAACCTTACCATCCTTCTTCGGAACGGGTACAATGTTAGCCAACCATAGTGGATATTCGGCAGTAACAAGGAAACCTGCGTCAATCTGTTTCTGTACCTCTTCCTTAATCTTTAGAGCCATATCAGGTCGAGTCCTTCTGAGCTTCTGTTTTATCGGCGGGCATTCCGGCTTTAACGGCAAATGATGTTCGACTATAGCTGTGTCCAATCCGGGCATGTCTTGATACGACCAAGCGAACACATCGACAAACTCTCCAAGCAAATCAATCAGCTATTTCTTCACATCTAGTTTGAGCAGAGCTCCAATTTTCACTTCTCTACGGATCTCCTCTGATCCCAAGTTGATTACCTCCACCGGCTCTTGATGGGGTTGGATAGCTTCTTTTTTTTTCTCAAGCAGTCTAGAAATTTCTTCTGGGATATCATCTTCTTCGTCCTCGGCTTCGTATACAGGAAACTCAAAATTCGGAGAAGGTAGTGGATCATAATTCCCAGTTTGTAATTTATGTAGCAATCTGCACAAGTGATGTGATTTTAATAAGTTTTTGTTTTGTAAAGTGGAAAGTGTGTGTACGCGAGATGCTACTTATTATTTTCCAACATCGTGAATAAAATTCAAAAACAGATGTAAATGAAAGTAGTTTATTGATGATAGCAAAACCGAAAAGACACGCCCAACAAAGTCACCTTTGCCTTGGGCAGAGCAAAGGGAATTATTAAAAGTATGCCCTAATAAATGCAGTTTCGCCTTGGGCAAAGCAAAAATTTTAAACAAATGCTTTACTTAGATATATGAATGGCGGTAGGAGCTTCAACCACACTCCAATTCTTGACCACGACACCTGGAGTCACAAAGTCTGGGATGTCTTCATCTGGCTCTTCCTCGGTGATGGCATATACTCCAAAGGTATAGTCAAATTCGTCCGAAACATAGCCTGGGTCTTCCATATAGGGCTCATAGTCTTCGTAAGGAATGGAGGACCTGGCAGAACCATTTGATATGTAGCCATCAAGTTCGTCCTCCGACACAACATTGATCTGAGGATGATGGACAACTCCTTCACTACGAAACACTTCATTGATCAGCGGGAACCCTTGACCTTTGGTGGTTTGTTGAGCGGAACTGCCGGTGAAACCAAGACCTTCTTTGTTTTTGTTCTCTGATAAAGACAACACCCTTCCCCACATTGATTGGTGACCACTATTCACAACTCGTTGTGCGTCTTTAAATAATGACATGGATGTCTGAGATCTCTGAGTACCGTCACCCACAATAGACAGAGCTTCAAACTGCGTGCCAATTTCTTCTTCAGCTTCGACGTATGAGAATGATGACAAGTGACTTACCACCAAAGCTCTTTCTCCACAAACTGTAACTACTTTCCCTTCAAAAACATATTTTAACTTCTGATGCAGGGTAGAAGTAACTGCTCCAGCTTCATGTATCCATGGCCTCCCTAGCAAACAACTATAGGCGGCACAGATGTCCATGACCTGAAATGGGATCATAAAAGTCTGTAGTCCAATAGTCATGGGCAAATCAACCTCACCAATTACTGTTTTCCTTGACCCATCGAAAGCTTTGACAATAACGCGACTTGGCCTCATTGGTGGTCCCTGATACGACAGCTTAGATAGGGTAGTCCTAGGCATCACATTTAGAGACGATCTAGTGTCAACCAGCACACTGGACAGAGAGTCATTTCCACAGTTCACAGAAATGTGCAAAGCCATGTTATGTTTCCTCCCTTCTTCTGGGAGATCGTCGTCATTGAAACCCAGATTATCACTCGAAGTAATACTGCCAATGATGTTATCGAATTGTTCCATAGTTACATCCTGCTCGACATAGGCTTGTTCCAAAATCTTCTGAAGTGCTTCTCTATGAGCCTCGGAACTCATCAACAATTGTAGCACATAAATCTTTGACGGTGTCTGTAAAAGCTGATCTGCAACCTTATACTCGCTTCTCTTGATTATTTTCAAACATTCATCGGAGTTGGATAAGTTAGACCCACCAAATTGCCCCACATTTGGGTCTTTTGAGCCTGATGGTTCGAACAAAACCTCTTTTTCTTTCGGTGGCACAGTCGGGTAGATTCAACCGCTTCTTGTCACTCTACTAACATCTGCAATATTAACGATTGAGGGTATTGTGGGCAGAGGCACCTCTTTCCCGTCCTCCAACATAGTAGCATTGTATCTGTAAGGGATGGCCTTACTAGAGGTATAAGGGACAGGTCCAGGCACATTGATTACTAACGGAGTAACAATTGGCTTCTTGCTATTGTAAACGATCTCTATACGTTCCACTTCCTTAAAGTGGGGTACTATGACACAAACTTCTTCAACCTCTTCACTTGAAACTTCTTGATCATCATTTTCTAAACAATCTTCAATCATATTGACAGAGGGCGAACCATGTGGTGGTAATGGATTCTTCTGTACATTAGGGTCGGAATCCCTAAAAGACAAGATCCCGTTTTTTATGAGCCTCTGGACATCCATCTTCAGACCGAAACAACTCTCAATATCATGTCCCGGAGCATCCTGATGGTAAGGACAAAACTTATCAGCTCTATAAGAGGGGGGAGGATTCGTGGGAGCCGGAGGTGGAGCTCTCGTCTGAATGTGACCCTTTTTAATCAAGGCGGGGAATAAATCAGTATATGTTATTGGGATCAGATCAAAATTTATTTTTCTGTACACACGACCCTGATTGCTAGGTGGCCGATTCTGCTAAGGATACTGTGGACTCTGCTGAAGTTGGGGTTGTTGAGCAATGGGAGACTGAGGTTGTTGATAGGGTTGTGGAGACTGTAGCTGATAAGTCGGAGCATTAAACACTGGCGATACCGCCGCGACTTGGTGTGGTGGCATATACCTCTTTCTGAATTGTCCCTTTTGAATAGCATTCACGCCTTGTTCCTTTTTCTTCACAAAACTGCTCCCGTACCTCTTAGGAGCGCTTTCTTCTTTGGTCAATCTTCCCTCGCGAACACCTTCTTCTAAACGCATTCCCATGTTGACCATCTCGGTAAAGTCACTGGGCGCGCTGGCTACCATCTTCTTATAAAAGAAAGGACCCAGAGTCTTCATAAAAATTTTGGTCATCTCTTTTTCTTCTAAGGGTGGTGTGACTTGTGCGGCCAACTCGCGCCAACGCTGAGCATATTATTTGAAGTTCTCCTTATCCTTCTGTGCCATTGCTCTTAATTGATCTTGGTCGGGCGCCATGTCCACATTGTACTTATACTGCTTGACAAAGGCTCCTCCCAGATCATTGAAAGTTCGAATTTTCGTACTGTCCAACCCCATATACCACTTGAGTGCGGCGCCTGTCAAACTGTCTTGGAAATAGTGGACGAGTAATTGATCATTATCAGTTTGGGCAGACATCTTCCTGGCGTACATAATGAGATGACTCTGAGGGCAAGTATTCCCCTTGTACTTTTCAAAATCAGGGACTTTGAACTTCGGTGGGACCTTAATGTTTGGAACCAAACACAGCTCAGAAGCACTCTTACCAAATAAGTCTTTCCCATGAAGGGCTCTCAATTCCTTTTGTATTTCATAAAACTGGTCTTGGAATCCATCCATCTTCTCTTCTAAACCCACGGTTTCGGTTGGCAACCCATGTAAAATTGGTTCATCCAGAATATACGGAACAACATTCACATGCCGAGATGCGGTAGTCATCACAGCAGAAACAACAGGAGCAGCTTGAACAGTGGTCACAACAGGGGTCTCAGACACAGGCGGACGGTAACCAACCAGAGTAAGATAAGGAGGCATCCCCCACGGGAAACCTTGAGGCATATTATAAGATACTTCAGCAACAGAAGACACCACTGGGATCGGTGTGGGTGTCACTTCGGATACGACAGTCCTTGGAACTTCTTGGTTGTTGATCGAGATTTGACTGGACAAAGCTTCCACTAGGCCATTCAACTTCTCCAAACTCTCCTTCATACTTGCAACTTCATCACGGAGCACCCTGTTCTCTTGCTCTAGTTGATCCATCTTCTGACGTTGACTAGCTCGAGTGTTGTATCAGTGATTCAACTTGTTCTGCGGAGATGAAGCAAGAGTAAGACCCTGGAATGCAAATGATGTTATGCTTATGTAAAATGCAAATGAGTGTGAAACTTTCATGAAACTCAAATTATTCTGGTATTGTAACCTTGAAAGAAACTTATTTTATTTTGATGATTGAAGCATTACAAAAACGGAGTACTCTTTTAAGAGTTTATTACATTGAATCAAAAGCAAAAAGAGAAACTCGGGGATCTACTCCTTATGCTCCCTCTGTGCGCGAAGTTCTCTTTCCAACTGATTGATGTATTCTTGCAACTCGGCCTTCTCTCTGATGAGTTGGTCGACACACTCCTTCCAAGCTATAGTATCTGGGGAAGAGCATCACTGGTGATGGCACTTGAAGAGGCGTGAGAGGAAAATAAATCCCCTTGCGCTTTTCTTTTCCTTGCGAGTTCAACTTCTGGTAGCTTCTGGGACTTTTCTTGCTCTACCTTAAGCGTAAAAAACTTGTTCTTCCAAGCGGCCTTCAATTTTCGAGCTTCATCCAAAGCAGCCTTCAATTGATCTACTTCACTCACATCAAACCAATTTGGGTCATGGAAGGCCAACACCATAGGTTCATGGAAAGGGAACGACATTTTGAGGTCGAGAGCTCTTGCTCGCACCCAATGTAGGTATTCTTCAGAGACAGTACAATTGGGGTATCCTAAAGCAACTTTCCCTTCTTTATTGATGTATTCCCATGAGTAATTTATGACGGTCTTCAGGTCTGGGTCTTCTCCTTCTTTGAGAAAGATTCCTTCTAACAGAGTCTGGTCAGGTACTTCAATCATGGGATGCCCAAATTGGAGACGGGCCAGAGCAGGGTTGTAGCTTATGCATCCTTCTCTCGCAATAAGTGGTATGTTAGCAAATCCTCTAATGCTATGGATCATACATATACCCCCATAGGTAGGGTCATACCATACAATGTCAGAGTGAGTAAGGGCCATAACTATCTCAGGCCAACGAGGCGATTCTTCCTCTTCCCAAATAGACGGGTGCCGAGTCAGACGAGCGATGAACCATGAGTACAGCAGAGCGATGCAACAGGTGATATGTCCTCCTCCTTCGGCGTTCTTCGAATGGATCGAAAAGTATGTGTCAGCGAGTAAAGTAGGAACGGGATTCTTAAGTATGAACAGTTTAATTGCGTTCATGTCAACAAAATCATCGATCTTTGGGAACCAGAAAATCCCATAAACCAACAGAGCAAAGGTGGCTTCCATGATAAGGACTTCCTTTCTTTCAGCATGGTAGCGAACTTTTCAATCAAAAAGTCAGCAGGGAATCCAAGGACTCCTTCCTTGGTGGTTAGGTGCGCTTGCACGTCTGCCAAACTGAGGTGAGTGGCATTGGCAATTTCTTGATGACCGGGTGTGTCTTCCTGGCCGGTGAATATGGGACGAGCCGTTACAGGCATCCTCAGGAAATCAAAATACTCTTCCAACGTCGGCATCAACTGGTAATCTGGAAAAGTGAAGCAGTGGTACAATGGGTCATAGAATTGAACGAGGGTCTCCAACAACCCTTCCTTCATCTGGAGTTCGAGGAAACAGAAGACTTCTCCATATTCTGCTGCGAAGGCGTACCGATTCTCGATTAGGTCAGCTAGCTCTCTCAAGCTTTCAATGCTAGGGCTCTGAAAAGTGTACTCCAAGACTTCTCTTTTGAAATCCATGGTTACAATACCTGAGAAATAAAGTTGAGTTTCTTGAAATGAATAGAGAAAGAATGTAATGCAATATGAGTAGGACTTCATGGGATCCTAGCTATTTATAAACACTGTAGTAAAAGAAAATGTTTTTTATTAATTTCGAAACGGAATACAAATAATTGCTTTTAAAAGTCCCAAATAAAAGCTAAATAAAAGCTAGTAAAGACACTAAGGAAGTTTCAAATTTTGTTGCTTGAGCTGCTCTTCTAACTGCGTCTTCTCACGGATAAGGTTGTCCACAATTAGTTTCCAAATAGTACATTGCGGGTCGGAGAAAAATAAATCCTCCATGACCTTCCTCTTCTTGCAGGGGAGTAACTCTTCATCCTTTAACTGTAGCTGCTTCTGGAGTTCCTCTTTCTCTTTCTGGAGTTGGTCAATCTCTGCAACAGACACTTGATACTTGTTCTTCCATGACTCCACCTCTTGTCGCAATTTCCTCATAGCAACCTCTGACTTCTCAATTTCAGACATGAAAACATAAGTGGGTTCCCTCCTTGAGGGTATGGGGTCTTGGCGAGAGTAGGGCATCTTCAGCTTGATCGCCCTATTCCTCACCCACTAGAGATATGGTTCCATAGACACAAAATTGGGCCTTCCCAAACTATTCCTATCGTTCTTATGCAAATGCTTCCAAGCCTCCACGATCTTCTCTCGGAGTTCTCGATTATCCTCGAAGAAGACACTCTCAACTTGTATGCTTTTAGGTGGTTCCTTCAATGGATATCCCAACTGTCGGCGGGCTAAAATCGGATTGTAACTGATCCCTCCACCAAAGCTGAGTAAAGGTACATTAGCGAAATCCCTACATCCATCAACAATCAAAATTCCATCATACTCACGGCTATACCAATCGATGTCAGCATGAGTCAAAGCTATAATCTTTTCTGACCAACGCTTATCATTGAGGTGCCAAAAGGAAACATATTTGGGCAAATGGGTAAGTAACCATTTATATAATAAAGGCACACAACATGTGATCATTCCTCCACCACGAAGGTTTCAGAGATGTATAGAGTGGTAGGTGTTACCTAATAGAGTCGGCACTGGATTGTTCTTCATGAAGATCTTAATGGCATTAAGGTCCACAAACCCCTCAAAACTGGGAAATAGAAACATCCCATAGACAAGTAAAGCGAAGATTGCCTGGAATGGAGCCTTATTTGTAAAATCAGTATAAAATGAGGCCTTCTTGAATAAAAAATCTGTAGTCAAACCAAAGGTCCCATTTTTAACAACCATGTTGGCCTTAACGTCAGATACCTTGAGATAAAGAGCCTTAGCGATGTCTCTTTCTTCGGGATCCTTCTCCAAGAAAGGAAAAGGAGATTCTTCTAAAATGGGTAACCCTACCAAAAAGGAGTACTCTTCCAAAGTTGGCAACAACTGATAATCTGGAAAAGTAAAGCAGTGATACATTGGATCATAGAACTGTAACAGAGCGGAAAGCAGGTCTTCATTTGCCTTACGTCTTAACAAAGATAGTAACTTCCCATATTTACTCTTGAACTTCTCTTGGTCTTCAATCAAAGCTCCTAACTCCCTTAGGTCATCCAATTCGGGACTTTTAATGGTATATTTTAGAGTATTTCGTCTATCCATAATGTCCTACAATGTTCATAAATAAAGGGTAAGTCCCATGAGGTCCAATGTAGTATGATGCTATATGAATGCAACAAACACAAGTAAACACATATGGGCACAAAAAACAAACAAACAAAGGTCCTAGGTTTGCAACGAGCATGGAGCCAAGGGTATACCCATTCCCAAAGGATAAGGACTAAAGGTGGATGGTACCTACAGAACCGGGTTCTAAAAGGTCCCAAAGTCATTAGTCCATCTATTGGATATTATCAATCTCCCAACTAACTTGAGGATTAATAATATTCTCAAGAGAACTTCTTTTGAGTGTAGTTTCGCGTAGCAGTATTTCGGGACTTACGCCCTTATAGCCTCGCACTACGTCCTAATAAAGGCCAAAGTGGGGTTAAAGTTAGCTACGGTCCTTAGTATCATGGACTCCAATTGCGAATAGTAAAAGTTTTCACGACTAAACTCGTTCAACCGAACCATTTTCAAAAGGGTCTCAACTAAGCGGGATTCTCGAATCAACTTAGTCGGGACTCACTCCCTATAAGCCTCATCGAATATATCACCATCCTATCTTAATTTCTCTCAAGTCCGGGTGTAGGACTTTTTCTCACCACTCAAGGATCATAGCCCCAAAGAAATAAAGAACAAATAAGCAAGTAGGCAAATAAGCAAATATGTAAAGCAATAAAGAAAAACAAGATAGGGAGACCCACTGAGCCATCCCCAGTGAAGTCGCCATTTCTGTCGCGGTGAAAATTGGATACCAAGCTATTGATTAACTTGAATCTTTAATTCATTTTGCAACCGAACTTTGATTTGTCCAAAGGAAGGGATAAAGATCTAAATTCCCACAATGCAAATGCAAGCTAGAGAGTTTTAGGTTCGGGGGTTGGTTAAACTTAGGGAAGGTACTAGCATCCTAAGTTTCTGTAGTACTCTACAGGAACCTCTTGTTTTATGTTTGTTTATTGCTAAGTGTTTATCTGCTTAATGGTTAAACGACCTAGGGGTTTATTTCTAAGTATACTCGATAAGATGTCGTATCTTATGCCTACTGTTGCACCCCAAAATTTGGCCAACAATTATTTATTCACTGAGTGTTTGAAAGTGGATACCTTCATCAGAAAGTTCAAGAGATCCTCAGAGGAATGGGTTGAAATCAGGTTTGTGTGCTTCACAACTTGAGAGTTGTGGGTGCCCCTCAGATGATTCTGAGACTTTGAGAATGAACTTGATGTTTTGAGAAAGCCTATGAGATGTCTTGATAGCCATCATGAAGTCCAGAGAAGTCATTGTGCAAGAATTCAGAGGATTCAACCATGAATGATAGAATTAGGGTTTTGACTGGGTCAACCCTAGGATAACTGAAGATTTTGAGAAGGTTGAGACCTAATCCAAGGGCCATGAGATCATGGAATGATGTATGGAGATGTTATAAAGATGATTCCTAGACCAACTCATCATGATTGAAGAGTTTGAGAAGTTTTGAGTTAGGGTTTCCAAGGATTGTTAGTGAAAAAACCCTAATTTGATCCCTGTTTTCCAGGCAGTTTTAGCTCTAGATGTGATTGATATATCATCTTACCCACAACATGAATGTTGTAGAGCTTGTTCTAAGCTTTAATTTGAGTGGTGGAAGTCCTTGATAGGAGTTGCAGAGCTCAAGTTATGGTTTTGACAAATTACAGGTCAGTTGAGGTGTGTGAATCTGGGTCCTTGAAAGTCACCCAACTTGCAGACAACGTTTGCCCTAGTAGGATGATTCCTATGATCTCTTGGTAAACATGAATGTTGGAGGGAATCTTCTTAGCTTTAATTTGAGTGGTAGAAGTCCTTGATAGGATTTGTGGAACTCAACTTATGGTTTGAACAAGACAGGGGTATTTTGGTCATTTGTCAGTTATAGGTCATTTTTAAGCAAATGCCATATCTCCTATTTCCAAGCCTCAAATGAAAAAACTCAAAACATGAAAGTTGTTCAAAATGTGATTTTAAGTCTAGAAAGAAGGTCACAAATTGTTGGAAAAGCTCATAGCATGAAGTTGCATGATTGGTCAAAAATGAACTAAAAATGGCATATAAGTTTGAAAAGTTGAATTTGAAAATTGGTTTGGAAGATCTAGGAACCCAAAATAGGTCATCCAATATATCATTTTGATTGGAAACATCATTTTGAGAACATTGGTTTAGATAGAATTTTGATTTGAGGCTTTAAAATGGGTGATGCTTTGTTATTTTGTTACTTGCATTTGAAGGCACCTTTGAAAATCATAACACAAGGCAAGGAAAGGCAGGATTTTCACTCATTCCTTCTCAATATCTCACATAAGGAGAATTTCACACCAATTTTGCAAGGTTTAAGGCATGATGCATGAGATTTCCAACTTACCATCACATGAGATTCCAAGACTTTTCTAGATGATTCTAGAATGATCTAGTTGTTTCCATCCATCATTATAAAAAGATTGAATCACAAGGAGGAAAAGGTTGGTGAAAAGTTGCTGAGTTTAGTGGAGAGAGTGAGAGAGAAAGTGCCATTGTTGGATTTCTTCAAGATCAAGTAAGGTGCAATTCCTTCTTCTACAAGCTTCATCCACCTCAACTCTTGCAAACAGAAAGGTGTCCATTCTTGGAGGAAGATTTAGAGAAGGTTTCAAGTGCTGAATCAAGTCCTAACTCCCCTCACCATTGAAGCTTAACAGGTTGGTATCTTGATCTAGAAGTCCTTAATTATGAGCATTCTGTTAGAATCTTAGGTGTAGGATCAACATGCTAGGTTAGAGGGATGTTTCCTGAGAATTAGAGGAAGATCCATGAGGTTTCGTGGCAGGGCACCATTTTTTGCAAGATTGATAGCAAGCTGGTTAGTGTGTATTAATGGATATGATGTGGTTTAGAATGGCTAGGGTAACATGTGGAACAAATTTACATCAGTAGATTGAAGTTTGGTTAAGGTTGATAGCAGAGAATCATGGTGGAACCCCAACCTTCGTGCTTTCTGTTAGAGCGATTCAAGAGGTTTCATGGACAAATATTGATATCATTGTGTTCAGGGTAATTAGTAGAGCAAGATTGCTTTTGGAATTTCTTGATTTCACCCAGCCATCAGTGAGAACGATCGAGTGGAAGTTCTGGTTCGAAATTAGGGTTTTCTGAAAACCCTAGGGTTTGTTTGGAGAAGATGAACTCCAGCCGTCAGATGGTTCCAGATCCTTGACTTATTCTCATAATCCAACGGCCATGGTTTGAATTCAAAATGGAGGGAAGTCTGAAGCTTGCGAAACGCAGCGTATCACTTAGCCAAACGCAGTCGTTTGGTTTAGTGACTGATTCTGGGCCTATCTGTTCTATTCACACCCCCCACGCGCGTTGGCCCAATAAAATGAACTGTCTGTCTCTTCTATTTCCACCCCCCCTCCCTTTTTATATTATTTTGAATTCTTTTAAATTCTTTTAATATTTTAGCCACCTTATAAAATTCATTAAAAATTGATAAATGATGATTTTTTACTCATTCTTTTTTCTATGATTAGATAATTTTGTGTAGAAAAATATAAAAATAAAAATGAAATTTTATTTTTAATGTGGAATTAATGGTGGTATTTTCTTTTAAATAGGGTATTTTCTTTCCTTTAGTTTATACCTTATCTTGCAAGAATTGTTTTAGGACCTTCCCTTAGGTTTTTTAATTCATTCTTTTTTGTGTGATTAGATATTGAACCCTAGTTTCATGTAGAATTTATCCCTTGATTTTAGAAATTAAATTTGATGTAGTTTGATTGTTAGACATTTAGGTGTTCTAATTAGGGTTTTTAAGTAGTATACTTGAACTTCAACATTTTATTTTTGGGGTTTTTAGGACAAATTAGTGTATGGGGAATATAGGGGACTTAAGGGTAGTTAAATAGGATCCCCTAGAATTTATATTAGGAATTTGTATGGTATTTTAGTATTTTTCATTGATTTTTGAATTGAATGTTGTTTGTGTGGCCTTTAGGGCTAGTTTAGTTTTGTTTTGCCTTGCTTTGGAGTTGTTGTTGGCTTGAGGAGCTTGGGCATCATGTGAAGACCTTGTGGATCATCATGGAAGCTTTGAAGACCTTGCAGAGGAGTTTAGTATAGCTTTTGTTGTTTGGTTTATAGGTTTATAGGTGCATAGGCAGAGCCCTAGATAGAATATTTTGTTCAATAAACAAGGAGTGTCTTGTTCACCTCCTTTCTTCTCTGTGACATAGAGTCCCTTAAGGGTATTCACCTCTCTCCTTTGGAGGGATTAGTGACCTTGCCCTATAAGGTAGAACTTTGAGAGAGCCTTTCCTTTGATGTTAAGTTCTCAATGGCATCCTTTGGAAGTCAGTGAGTACTGTAACATCCTCATCTCATCTTGTTGACTGAATCTTGTTTGCTGGAGCATTGGAGTCATTGAAGATAGAAGCTAAGGCCTTGGAGAGGATGATTCCTTGAAGATTATTGAAGTCTGAAGACTCTGTGAAGATCAAATTGATGCCTGAAGATCCCTGAAGATAGTGAAGCCTGAAGGTAGAGCTGATCAAAGGAGCTGAAGCTCAAGGGAGAAGATGAGTTGATACTCATGTTGTAGGGTTGATACCTGGAAAGCAAGTGATCTCTGAAGTCTGAAGACTGGGTTGCTGCTGGAGGAGCTGAGGCTTTCTTCTGTTTTCTTTGATGTATTGTGTGTTTTGTCTGACTTGTCTGTTGCATTAGACTAAGCCCATTTAGAATAAGTTCAGTCTAAGAGCATGGGTGCATCTGATTGTATTGTTATTGCTTGGCTTTGCTTGCGGGTATTCGGTAGAGCCCAGCTCCCTTGCCCATGTGTTTATTTTGCTTGATAGCATTTCATTTTCTGTCTGTATGATTACACTTTACTGTTTTTGATTGATGGCATGTTGTTTATTTTGATTACTGTTATTTCATGACTGGCTTGAGGTTGAGACGAGCTTGTGGAGGCTGAAGCCCCACACACATTTCCTCCCTCACTTGCATTGCATGCATTTTACTGTTAAAGCTGATGCTTTTGTCTGTTTTGGTGTATCATTGACATGATCCCTTAGGACTCTCATTTCCTCTGATGAGGATTTGATGATAGACTTTTAGGTTGAAACCTATGCATGACAACATCTAGGAGTTCCCTGTTCAAACTTCAACCATAGGATGAATCCATGGCATGATAACAGTAGGACTTGATAGTCCCCCCTCCTAGTTGGGCCTGTTCTCTTCTCATCTCAAAGCAGTTTAAGATACAGTAATCATGAACGATTTCTTTCGTACGTTACGAGCCTTAAGCTATCTGAGAAAGGATTGTGGGAGAGCTTCTTTTCCATAGTCTGGATGTTAGTATGGTACCCTTTGGGTGACATGCGACGCATTCACTCTCAGGTCATAGTCTCTAGTGCGGTTGAGATCGCAAACACAATAAAAAACACTTCTTTTAGGAGATAACCCGTAGTTTCCCGAACTACGTTTGCTCTGATCTTTCATACCAGATGAAAGTACGTAGGCATAGGATGCGATATCCTAGCGAGCAACCTTCCCCACCTTCACCCGTAGTTAGCCGAACTACGTAGACTCTGATTTCTCGTTCCAGACGGGAATACGTAGGCATAAAGCGCGACGCTTTGCCGAGTCATTTTTCTTTTCTTTTTCAGCCAGCCTTGATAGGTAGATAGATTATAACCAACCCGTCCAAGTAAACAAACAAGCGAGGATCCCGTCGAGTACGACGGACGTGAGGGGTGCTAACACCTTCCCCTTGCGTAACCGACTCCCGAACCCAGACAATGGTTGCGATGACCTTGTCTTACCCTTATTCGTCAGGTTTTTCCGATCGTTTCCTTTCCCGCTCTGAGGGATAAATAACGAAAGGTGGCGACTCTTCTGTTGTGCCGACACCTTATTTTCGCGCAAGCGACAGCTGGCGACTCTGCTGGGGACTTGATAGTTTCCTGGGATCCAACATCCCTTTATGCGAGTCAATTTAGGGATCCAGCGTCCCGCAAGAGAGTCAATCCTACCGCTTGTGTGTTTGCTTGTTGGGTTGCGTTTATTTACCGCATTTTTACTTCTCGCACTTTATTTCCCGCATTTTATTTTCAGCATAATATGATTATTTGTGCTGTTGTGGGATGGGAGTTATGATTGAGTGAGAAGCCAGACCCAGGCTTGAGTGCACCATAGACTTAGAGTGGAAATTAGTGGGCGCGTGCTTGCTTTGCAGGCACTAGTGTCTCATGAAATCCACGCTCAGACGAGGTTCATCCGGTTGGCTTCACTTTCAACCCTTTGGGTTGAGACGGTTGCTGGTTTGGTGGATTGTCGACTCTGGGGACCGATCATTTGTGATTCAGCTAAGTGAGGCCTCTTCAGGACTTGATGATGCCACTCCTTCTGGGAATCGTATCATCAGTTTTGAAAGTCTGTGACGCTGATGAACGCATAGGATGCCGTACCTTGAGTCAGTCTAGGTTCATACCTGTGAGTGGGACTAGGTTTATTGCAGGAAACTTAGACCTTCAGACTACCTGGTTTTCTTGGCAGTGAATCAGTTATGTTGGGTTCTCAGTTGCAGACATGTTCTTGATAGAGCATGAGGTTTTTAATCAGAGGATCTTGTCGTCGGGTGTTTGTCTGTTCTTGATAGAGCAGGCTTTGATCAGTATGTTATCATCGGTAGTTTGTTCTGGATGGAGCAGATTTTGAGTGAGGTCTGAAGACCTCATCGGCAGATGTTATTTGTTCTTGATAGGGCAGATTTTGAGTGAGGTCTGAAGATCTCATCAGCAGCTGTGTGTTTGTTCTTGATAGGGCAGATTTTGATTTGGGGTCTGAAGACTTCAACAGATGTTCCTTGATCTTGCGCCCGGGGTCCTTATTATCATGCACTTACTCTTGACAAAGCAGAATTTTGATCTCGATCCTATCAGATGGTTATTCTCAGCAGATCAGATCAGTGGTTTTACACCGGGGTTTCGTCCTCATCAGTGACTGTTGATACCGAATCTCCACAGCAGCCACCTGGATATATTATTGCATACCTGCATTTTGCATTAGTTTACGCATTCATCTGCATTCCATTAACGTGTGTCTGTGTTGCAGGTACCGTTTCCCCGATCCAGGATTTCCCGTCTCCTACTGTTGTTATGGCTTCTCTCAGGAAGACTGTTGCGTACAAGTTCCCGACCCCCGATGTGTCGAAGCTGACTGGTTTGATAGCCCTGGCAGGGGATTCTGTGAAGGATAGGTTCAGGAAGTCTTATGGCAAGTTGCTTAGTCTGGTCTACAAACCTTCTGCGTCCGAGTTGAATGGGTTACACGCTCTTCTGCAGTTTTATGACCCTCCCTTGAGGTGTTTTACTTTTCATGACTTCGTTCTCGCGCCGACATTGGAAGAGTATGCTGATATGCTGGGTGTGCCTATCAAAAGGCAGATGCCTTTTGTCCACATGGATGCTGAGCCTGACCTGGTTAGCTTGGCTTCCTCACTCCATTTGAGCGCTTCTGAGTTAGTGGTGGCGAGTTGGAACAAGGTCCCAGGGTTCTCTCTGCAGTTTCTGATAGCTAAGGCTCAGCAGTGTGCTAAGGACAAATGTTGGGACGCCTTCAGCGCCATCCTTGCTTTATGCATATATGGCATCATCCTATTTCCCAGCATGCCTGATTTCGTAGATTTTGATGCATTCCATATCTTTGCCTCAGGGAATCCAGTCCCTACTCTGATCGGAGACGTTTACCATTCAGTGCATTACAAGAATGAGAACCGGAGAGGGAAGAATGTTTCATGCTGCGTACCGTTGTTGTACAAGTGGTTTGATAGTCATTTGCCCAAGAGGGGTTCTTCTGTCTTGTCTGCAGCCACAGTTGAGTGGCCTGAGCGTCTGATGAGCTTGTCGGTAGAAGACATTGTTTGGTTCGTTGACAGAAGCAGGTTAGGCACCGAGATGATCTTCAGTTGTAGTGGGTTTCCTAACGTACCTCTGATAGGTAGGAAGGGTTGCATCAACTACAACCCATCATTGCTAGTTCGTCAGTTTGCATATGCTTTGAGGAATCCACCGAAGGAAGAAGAGGTACGGGAATCTCTGTACCTCACGGGTATTCTAGAGGGGGAGTTGTTGTCCAAGCTTCAGTATGCGTGGAACAATATCAGCACGAGAGGAAAGTCTTTGTTGGGGAAGAGCGACAACCAAGCTTATCCTCCTTATTCAGATTGGATCAGAGCCAGAGCCAGCGTTATAGGGATGCCATTCCCTCATGTCAGACCAGAGAGTCCTCCACCAGTCGAAGAGCCTACCACTGTGTCCATTCATCAACACAACCAGGTATTAGCTGAGCGTGATGAACTGAAGAGGGCAAATGCAGAATTAGAGAAGGAGTTAGCTCAGCTTCGAAGTGAGAGGAACGAAGCCGTGCATGCTCTCAAAAAGCAAACAGAGTCGGTGAGCCAGCTGAGTGCAGACTTGGCAAAGCAGATTGCTGATCGGGAACGCTTAGGTCAAGACTTCAGAGCTGCTAATGATGTGCTAGCTACGAAGAAGCAGCATTTGGAGGAAGCATACCGGAGAATATCTAAGTTCGACCAGCATTGGAAGACCTCCATGGCTACCAGGAAGGAGCGAGAAGACAAGCTGATGCTGCGGATTTCTAAGCTAGAGACCGAAGTGAAGGATAGTGAGCGGAGGTTTGATGAAGAGACCGCCCGCAGGTACTCCGCTGAAGCCCGTCTCAACAAAGCCATTGCTAGCCTGAAGGAGCATAAGCTGATGTTTGAGTCTAAGAAGCGGAAGCTGGAAGATTGCTTTGGCGAAGGCGCTTGGGAGAGTTCAGTTCAGGGGCTTCAGCATACTATCAGGCAGAGGGAACTACTCGTCGAAGGGTTGCTCACTTCGCCAGATCATTCAGAGACAAAGGAGTTATTAGCAGAGTATCGCGCCCGTGGCCGTACTTGACTAGTTATATCCCTGTTGTTTTTGATCTTTGATGTATGCTGACCATCACCAGATTTGTTGGCTGAGGTCATGCTGTTGATTTGTACTCGCTGATACTGTGTACAGCCTTGACAGGCCTTTCCATATATATATGAGATTGATGTTTCCATGATTGGACCCGGATTTCTTCTTCCTCTTGTCATTATCAGCACTGGCACTAAGGCACTAGGATCGGGGAAAAATCTCCCACGCACACAGACACACGCATGCATCTGCATGAAGCATATTTGCATGGTGTATATCTTATTGCTTTTCCTAACCTTTATTCTTAACAGGTTTTTCAGGTTCCAAGTTGCTTTCGATCTCCAGGATTGATCAAAGACTCATCCACCGCTACTCAACTCGCGCTAATCAGACGAGAATCATGGACCAGGTACAGTCAGATGTTCAAGAGCTCCGTGAGCGGATGGATCGTTTTATGGAGCTGATGCAGGTGGTCGCGAATGGTCAAGATCAGCTTCGTACTCTGGTTCAACCTCTGATCTCCAGGGTTGACAGTAATGGCATACTTCACGGAGGGGCCGTGCCTACTCCTCCTCAAGGGGATACTCCACAGAACGTTGTTCCTGCTGCCGGGGGCAACGGCAGTGCTAACGGCAATCTGATGACTAATCTCGGACTCAACGCGGCTGGCGCCGTCAATGGTAGTTTGGGAGCCAATGTTAACATGGGGCCGGTCAACGGCAATGCCGGTGCAGGAAATTTGGTGGTGCCTCAACCGTGGCTGGAGGACCATCAGGATGATATATTCTCTCAGAGAGGTATAGAGGCAGAGTTGAATGCCGAGGCTCGACTCAGGTTCAAGGCGCTGGAAGACAAGATGAGAAGCATAGAAAATCAGAACACATTGGGCGTTGACATGTCCAACCTCGGGTTGATTGCTGACTTTAAAGTACCTCACAAGTTCAAGGTGCCTACCTTTGAGAAGTATAAGGGCACCACTTGCCCCCGGGTCCACCTCCGATCTTATTATAGAAAGATGTCCGCTTATTCTGACGATGAGAAGCTGCTGATGCACTTCTTTCAGGATAGTCTTTCTGGGCCATCGCTCGAATGGTATATGGGCTTGGAGCCCGCTGCTGTGCGCACCTGGAAAGAGCTTGCAGAAGCGTTTGTTCTCCACTATCAATATAACAGCGACTTGGCTCCCAACCGAGTTCAGCTTCAGAATCTCTCACAGCGGAACAATGAAAGCTTCAAAGAATACGCCCAGCGGTGGCGTGAATTGGCTGCCCGGGTTCAACCGCCGATGGTTGAGCGTGAGTTGGTACAAATGTTCGTGGCTACCCTTCCCGGAATCTACTATGAAAAGCTGGTCAGTGGCATGTCTGGAACATTCTCGGCTCTCATCACTTTGGGCGAGCATGTTGAGAACGGTATAAAGATCGGAAAAATTCAGGGCGAATCATCCTCAGCTGGAGGAGGTAGCAAGAAACCCTATACTGGCAAGCGTCGAGAGGGAGATGCCAGTGCTGTCACTAATGCTAGGAGAAAGGGCAAGGGCCCTCAGTCTCAGATTGCTAGCATAAACATTCCAGCTGCTCCGCCGCAGCCGCAACAGCAGCAGCCTCAGCAGCAGAATCAGCAGGGGTATAAAAGATATCAGAATCGGGCTCCTATGGCAAACCGTCATTTTGAAACTCCACCTATGTCATATGCGCAGCTTCTGCAAACTTTGCTGCAGCTTCAGCTAGTTCAAAAGAGGACGTTGGCTCCCTTAACAGGGGCGCCACCACCGGGGTATGATGCCAGTGCTACTTGTGAATTCCATACTGGGGCACCTGGCCATACGATTGAGAATTGTAAAGCTTTTAAGCACAAAGTCCAGGACTTGGTGGACGCCAAGGTTATCAACTTTTCTGACAACGTGCCCAACGTCACCAAGAATCTGATGCCTCATCATAAGGGGGGCGAGGTGAATGCTGTCATCACCGAGGAGAGTGCGGACTTGCTGACTGATGTCAAAGATTTGAAGACGGCGTTGAGTTTTGTCAAGGCTAAGTTGCTGAAGAAGGGCTTCTTTCCTGGATGTGGAGAATTATGTATGGCTTGTGCTACGCTTCCTGATGGGTGTGAGCAGCTGATCAAAGGTATCCAAAGTCTGATGTCCGAGGGTATTTTACAGTTCAGCCGGAGCGTTGAGAGTGCATCAGGGGAAGTTGTGCTGAAGCAGGCAGACGAAGTTGCTACCATTACCATTCCTCGCCACCCTATTACTATTTCTGCGCCTCGTCCGCCTACTATTACCATCACCAGGGCCGGACCAATCCCATTCGAGAGCACCAATGCCGTTCCATGGCATTATGGCGCCGAAGTTTATTGTAATGGTCGGAAGATAGAGCTTGAGCCGTTCGGGTCAACTATGCAGAATCTTACTGAAGTCAGTGGTATCACTAGAAGCGGTAGAGTGTTCGCACCAGCAGAGGTTGCAGCAGAGAAAGTGGTCCGGGCTGACGCTGTGGATAAGGGTAAAGGTAAAGCTGTTGAGGAGGCCCCTGCAGGGGCAGAGAAGGACTTGCTGGTTAAAGATGCCGAAGAGTTCATGCGACTAATCAAGAAGAGTGACTACAAAATTGTAGATCATCTTCATCAGACTCCGTCAAAGATCTCGATCCTTAACTTGTTGCTGTGCTCTGAGGCGCACCGCAATGCATTGCTGAAGGTATTGAATGCTGCATACGTGCCGCAGGAGGTATCAGTGAATCAACTCGAGGAAGTAGTAGCCCATGTCAATGCTGGTAATGGGCTGGGATTTACAGATCTGGAGCTGACTCCTAAGGGAAGAGATCACAACAGTGCCTTGCACGTCTCAATAGAGTGCAGAGGCACGATTATGTCACATGTCCTGGTGGATACGGGTTCCTCGCTTAACGTGCTTCCGAAGAAGGCACTGATGAAGTTGGATACCCGTGGACTGCTGTGCACGCCCAGTGATCTGGTCGTGAAAGCCTTTGATGGAACCAAGCGCCACGTCTTCGGAGAATTGACCCTGCCAATTCAGGTTGGCCCAGAGACGTTCAATGCAGTTTTCTATATCATGGATATCATGCCCGCCTATAGTTGCCTCTTAGGTCGGCCATGGATCCATTCTGCTGGTGCCGTGTGTAACACCCCACTTCCCAAAACAAATAAAATATGAATAACATAATAAAAATCAGAGTTTCCTTCCCAAGTGGGATATCACATAAAAATCACGTTTCCTTATAAAAAGGTTTTTCTCCAAATACAGCGGAATATTTAAATAATACAATTAAATAAAAATTTTGATACGTTCGCAGGAAAAAAAATAGGAGTTCAACATGAAACAATAAAAATGCCCAAGTCCCGTGCTACGTATCAGAGCATCCTAGACTCGACAGTCACACCAATATCCAAGCTAGCTAAGCACCTGGATTATCTGTACTTCCGAAGAAGCACAGACCACAACAACAACAAGGGGGGTGAGAAATCATGATCAAAAATATAATGGTAATATAATACATGTAATAAGGCAGTAAAACACACCAACACATCAATTATTCACCCCAACAACACCATATAACGAACCTACTGTTCAAATTACAATATAACATATTATAATGCAATTATGCAACTCAACACCATGCATGCGGTACCGACTCATTGGTTCATTCAATCGAACCTGGATAGATCACTTACGCTCCTCCTGAGACATGATCTATCCCCCACCATTCTCCACAAAGGAGTACGGATGAATCACTTACGCTCCTCCTGAGACATGATTCATCCCACCAAAACACCATGATATGCAAGACACCAATGCATAATTATTATATTCTGGCACGCTAAGTGCACACGATCCTCCTGATCATATCATCATACAACAATGCATATGTATAGATATATTACACCAACACCATATAAATCAATCAGATAGTAAACGAATTCATACTATCACACCGGATATAACTACGTCCCCCCCCCCCCCCCACTCGGGGATACACGATCCTACTGATCACTACACACATATACATTACTAATTGCTCACCAACAATATTAAGGGAAACGCGTACTATCCCCAAGTACACAAGTTATATCCCATACTCATCATTTTCACACTACAGCAAGGCTAGAAGGATCACACGAGACCAATTCAGACATCTCACCAAAAGTCTCTGAGGTTACTCAGAACCTCCCTAAACCAACACCTCAGCCTATACACCAAAATCAATAATTCATCAACATCAATCCACAATCACAAACATGCCAATAGATATTATACTTACCAATTATCCTATAATTTCTACTCTAGAACCGACATTACGGTACATTACCGACATTTCAGAGTCACTCTGAATCTCACCAAGGTCCTAACCATAGTCATTAACGACGCTATAGGGAAACAACACATAACTTTTCCCAAAGCTATAATCACGGTCATTGCCAACACTACGGTAACAACACATAATCTCATCAGCTTTATATTCCTAGTTACTATCAACACTACAGTAACATCAACAATCCAACAAAATGGATCAATACTACAGTAACATCATCACCATATATATATATATCCCAAAATGCATCATCAGCATTCATCAATCCCCCAACATCAACAATAATCATAGCATGCCAATATGAAACTTTATATAACGATAAATTCCTACGGGGTTAAGGAATCCCCTCTACCCTATACATGTATAAACCATTCCCAATCAAATTTCTCCCCCCTTACCTTGACAATTGGTCGATCGATAGAATTCCTCCTAGAATTGGTCTCTTGGCCTTCTCCTTCCTCTTCCGTTCTTCGTTCCCTTTTTCCTTCGTTCTTTTTCACTTTCCTCGTTCTTTCCTCTTCTCTCTTTCTATCGCTCTTTTTTCTCAATTTTCTAAAATGTATCGTAACTCTCCTAACCCCTCATATTCTATTTCCCTTTTTAATTATTCTAATCCCAATAATAATAACTAATAAAATAATATAATATTAATAATCTTAATAATAATAATAATACTAATATAATCTTACTAATATTAATAATACCACATATTAATAATAATAATAATAATAATAATAATATTAATAATTCTAATAATAATAATAATGATAATAATAATAATAATCTTAATAATAATAATACTATTAATAATAACAATAATAATAATATTATTATCTCTCCAATAATCATAATAATACTTTTAATAATAATAATAATAATAATAACACTAATAATAATAATAGTAATAATAATAATAATAATACTATTATTATTATCACACCAATATCCCACGCCTATGGTAATCACTTTCCTCTCCATTCCAACTTTTCTAATATCTCCTTGCTACCCCTTCATATTTCCTTCCTCACGGTTTCTATCGTGACTTTTCATATTTCCATTCTAACTTCCCAATAACCCTTTCACCTCTTATTTTACTTATTCCAACCACTAATATTCCCAATAATAATTCTAATAATAATAATTATAATAATCATTATAATAATAATAATATAATATAATATAATACTATTATAATATTATAGTAATATTCAACATAATAATAATAATAGTGATACACCCAACAATAATTATAATTATAATAATAATAATATTATCACACCAATAATAATAATAATATTAATAAAAATAATATAATAATAATATAATAATACTAATATTATTATTTCACCAAAATAATAATAATATTAATAATAGTAACAAATATAATAAATATAATAATAATAATAACACCCCCACCAATGTTACTATTATTTTTATATTACTATATTTCACACCAAAATATCACCAATAGTCCTCCCACATTAGGGACACCCACCAAACATCATCAAATACACCCCCACCAAAGGGCACACCAACATATAATTTTTAAAATAATAATAAAGTGACTAAATAATTAAAATGGGTGTTACAACTCTCCCCCACTTTAATTATTTTCGTCCTCGAAAATTACCTGATGGAAATAGCTCCGGATACGCTTCTCGCATCCTGCTTTCCAACTCCCAGGTCACACTGCCTCCTGCAGCACCTCCCCAAACTACCTTCACCAAAGGTATTTCTTTCCCTCGGAGCTGTTTCATCTTACGGTCCTCGATCCTCAACGGCATCGTCTCAATAGTAAGATTCTCCCGAACCTGAACATCATCTCTCTGAATCACATGAGATGGATCAGAAACATATTTTCGCAATTGCGACACATGAAACACATCATGTAGATTCGACAACTCTGGCGGCAACGCCACCCTATAGGCCACAGCACCAACTCTTTGCAAAATTTCATAAGGTCCAATAAACTTAGGATCCAGCTTCTTGGACTTCAACGCCCGACCCACACCAGTCATCGGGTTAACTCTTAGGAATACGTGATCACCTACACAGAATTCCAACTCTTTCCTCCGATTATCATGATAACTCTTCTGCCTACTCTGAGACACTTTCATTTTCTCACGAATCATCTGAATCGTCTCAGTAGTCTGCTGAACAATTTCTGGTCCAAGCACCACACTCTCACCGGTCTCATACCAACATAGAGGAGTCCTACACCTCCTCCCATACAAAGCTTCAAAGGGTGCCATTCCAATACTCGAATGGTAACTATTATTGTACGTGAATTCAATCAATGATAAATGAGTGTCCCACGCACCACCCTTTTCCAATACACAAGCTCTTAATAAATCCTCAAGCGACTGAATAGTCCTTTCCGATTGACCATCAGTTTGTGGATGATAAGCTGAACTTAATTTCAACTTAGTACCCAAAGCTTCTTGCAAGCTCTTCCAAAATTCTGAAGTAAACCTCGGATCTCTATCCGATACAATACTGGACGGAACGCCATGCAACTTCACAATCACCCGAATATAAATATCCGCCAGCTTCGTTAATGGAAAACTAATGTTGATTGGTACAAAATGTGCAGACTTCGTCAATCGATCCACAATCACCCAGATAGCATCAAAATCTCTCGCTGTATTCGGCAAACCTGTAACAAAATCCATAGTAATGCAATCCCATTTCCAAACCGGAATCTCTAATGGTTGCATAAATCCAGAAGGTCTTTGGTGTTCTACCTTCGACTTCTGACACGTCAAACAGGCATACACAAATTGAGCAATGTCTCTTTTCATACCAGACCACCAAAATAATTTCTTCAAATCATGATACATCTTCGTAGCTCCAGGATGAATACTCAGATTACTACGGTGTCCTTCATTCAAAATTGACTTTTTTAATTCCTCATTATCTGGTACACAAATCCTGCCTCTAATTCTCAACACACCTGTACTATCCAATTTAAAGTCACTATCGGAGTCACTTCCTACTCCAGGCATCAAATCTACCAATTTCACATCCAACTTCTGATTTTCTCTAATCATATCCAAGAAGTCATTATTTACCTGCAACATACCCAACATTACACTATCTGCAGTAGTCTCACAAACCATGCTCAAATCTCTAAATTGTTCAATTAACTCAATTTCTTTCACCATCAGAGCTGCCATGTGAATTGCTTTCCTACTCAAAGCATCTGCTACTACATTGGCCTTTCCCGGATGATAACTCAAACTGAAGTCATAATCCTTCAAAAATTCTAACCATCTTCTCTGCCTCATATTCAGCTCTTTCTGATCAAACAGGTATCTCAGACTCTTATGATCACTAAACACTTCAAATCTTGAACCATACAGGTAATGCCTCCAAATTTTCAACACAAAAACAACCGCAGCTAACTCAAGATCATGAGTAGGATAATTTCGCTCATGCACTCTCAGTTGCCGCGAAGCATATGCTACTACCTTACCATTCTGCATAAGAACTCCTCCTAATCCCATCTTAGACGCATCACAGTACACCACAAACGGTTCACTCGGAGTCGGTAACACTAACACCGGTGCCGTAGTCAATCTCTTTTTCAACTCTTCAAAACTTTCTTCACAAGCAGCGTCCCATACGAAAACTTGGTTCTTTCTCGTCAACTGAGTTAATGGCAACGCCAAATTAGAGAACCCTTCAATAAACCTGCGGTAATAACCAGCTAAACCCAGAAAGCTCCTAATTTCTGTCGCTGTCTTCGGCGGTTCCCACTGCAATACTGCACTTACTTTTGACGGATCCACCGCTATTCCATCTTCAGATATTACATGCCCCAAGAAACTCACTCTCTTCAACCAGAAGTCACACTTTGACAGTTTAGCAAATAATTTATTTTCCTTCAACACTTGCAAGGCAATTCTCAAATGTCCTGCATGTTCTTCATCAGATTTAGAATAAATTAATATATCATCAATAAACACTACAATGAATTGATCCAAATAAGAATGGAAAATTCTGTTCATATACTCCATAAATACTCCCGGCGCATTAGTCACTCCAAACGGCATTACAGCATATTCATAATGTCCATATCGAGTTCTAAAAGCAGTCTTCTGAATATCACCTTCTTTTACTCTTATTTGATGATAACCCGACCTTAAGTCAATCTTACTAAACACACGAGCTCCCACCAGCTGGTCCATCAAATCATCAATCCTCGGGAGAGGATACTTATTCTTAATCGTCACTTTATTCAACTGACGGTAATCGATGCACAAACGCATACTACCATCCTTCTTCTTCACCAACAACACTGGAGCTCCCCACGGCGATACACTTGGCCTAATAAACTTTCTATCCAACAATTCTCCAATCTGAGACTTCAACTCAGCCAATTCCACTGCAGACATCCTGTACGGCGCCATAGAAATAGGCCTCGTACCAGGAACAAGATCAATACCAAATTCCACTTCTCGCGTCGGAGGCAATTCCGTAATGTCGTCAGGAAACACTTCCGGAAATTCATTCACCACTGCCAATTCCTCCATTGACACTTTGCTATCCACCGATAAAGTTGCAAATAAAGCAAACACTCTAGTTTCATCTTCCAACAAGGCCCTCAATTCTTTATTAGACAAAGAACTTGCTAAAGCTTCCTCTTCAGGGGTCAAGAACAACAATTCCTTCCGAAAACAGTCGATGTAGACTCGGTTGAACTCTAACCAGTTCATACCCAGAATAACATCCAATTTACCAAGTGGTAGACAAATCAAATCCACTTCAAATTCTCTACCGAAAATAGTCAGCGGACACTTCAGGCATACCAAAGAAGTAGTCACTGAACCTATAGAGGGTGTCTCAATAGTCATTCGTCTCTCCAGAGTAGACGACACCAATCCTATCCTCTCCACACAATCCACAGAAATAAACGAGTGTGTTGCACCCGTATCAATAATAGCAGTTAAAGGAATATTATTGATAATACAAGTACCTTTGATAACACGCTCATCACTGGCAGCTTGAGTTCCTGCCAAAGCAAACACTTTTCCACCAGCCGGAGACGTCTGAGGCTTCTTCGGCTTCTCACAATGGGTACTGATGTGACCCTTCTCACCACAGTTATAACAGGTCGGCATAGTTGCTCTGCAGTCAGCTATCACATGACCTGGTTTTCCACACTTAAAACACTTTTTGGCTTCATTAGGACAATCATTAGCACGGTGTCCCATACCACCGCACCGAAAACATTTCCCTTCAGCAGATGCTCTCCCATCTCTAGGCTTCTTATCAACAACAGCTTTACGTTTTCCCTTATCAGCAGCAACACCATAAGGAGTACCACTAAACCTCTGCTTACCCTTACGGTCATTAACAGCTTTGTAGTGTGCAATCCTTGCCCGGTTATCGTTATCATAGATCCTGCTCCTGCTTACCAGCTCAGGATAGCTCCTGATCTTCTGACAAGCAATCCCCAGCTTAATCTCTGGACGCAGTCCATTCTCAAACTTTAAGCACTTAGAAGTCATTGCCCCTTCCACATTATAGTGAGGACAATACTGCACCAGCTCCTCAAACTTAGCAGCATACTCTGCTACAGTCATACTACCCTGCTTCAGCTCTAAGAATTCAATTTCCTTAGCACTCCGAATATCTTCCGGAAAATACTTCTCCAGAAAACCCTTCCGAACTACCTCCCAAGTAATGGCAGTTCCAGCAGCTTCCAATCTTTGGCGACTATTGTCCCACCAAGCTTCAGCCTCACCCTCCAGCATGTGAGTACCAAACCTCACCTTCTGCTCATCAGTACAATCCATAGTTCTGAAGATCTTCTCAATTGCCTTCAGCCACTTCTGAGCAGCTTCTGGGTCCAGAATTCCTCCTTCAAACGTTGGCGGCTTGTTGCTCCGAAACTGCGCCAAACTCCTGAATTGGGCATCTGCAGTTTGATTCTGATTAGCAACTGCCTGCGCCATTGCTTGCATAGCAGCAGCCAATGCAGCATCGTTCCTTCCTGCCATACTGCTCAAACATAGCAACACGAAGTTAAAAGATATTCAACTACATCATAAAGGACAGACTCAACTCGACTCAACAACACTAGCTGGACGGACCGACCTGCTCTGATACCAATTGTAACACCCCACTTCCCAAAACAAATAAAATATGAATAACATAATAAAAATCAGAGTTTCCTTCCCAAGTGGGATATCACATAAAAATCACGTTTCCTTATAAAAAGGTTTTTCTCCAAATACAGCGGAATATTTAAATAATACAATTAAATAAAAATTTTGATACGTTCGCAGGAAAAAAAAATAGGAGTTCAACATGAAACAATAAAAATGCCCAAGTCCCGTGCTACGTATCAGAGCATCCTAGACTCGACAGTCACACCAATATCCAAGCTAGCTAAGCACCTGGATTACCTGTACTTCCGAAGAAGCACAGACCACAACAACAACAAGGGGGGTGAGAAATCATGATCAAAAATATAATGGTAATATAATACATGTAATAAGGCAGTAAAACACACCAACACATCAATTATTCACCCCAACAACACCATATAACGAACCTACTGTTCAAATTACAATATAACATATTATAATGCAATTATGCAACTCAACACCATGCATGCGGTACCGACTCATTGGTTCATTCAATCGAACCTGGATAGATCACTTACGCTCCTCCTGAGACATGATCTATCCCCCACCATTCTCCACAAAGGAGTACGGATGAATCACTTACGCTCCTCCTGAGACATGATTCATCCCACCAAAACACCATGATATGCAAGACACCAATGCATAATTATTATATTCTGGCACGCTAAGTGCACACGATCCTCCTGATCATATCATCATACAACAATGCATATGTATAGATATATTACACCAACACCATATAAATCAATCAGATAGTAAACGAATTCATACTATCACACCGGATATAACTACGTCCCCCCCCCCACTCGGGGATACACGATCCTACTGATCACTACACACATATACATTACTAATTGCTCACCAACAATATTAAGGGAAACGCGTACTATCCCCAAGTACACAAGTTATATCCCATACTCATCATTTTCACACTACAGCAAGGCTAGAAGGATCACACGAGACCAATTCAGACATCTCACCAAAAGTCTCTGAGGTTACTCAGAACCTCCCTAAACCAACACCTCAGCCTATACACCAAAATCAATAATTCATCAACATCAATCCACAATCACAAACATGCCAATAGATATTATACTTACCAATTATCCTATAATTTCTACTCTAGAACCGACATTACGGTACATTACCGACATTTCAGAGTCACTCTGAATCTCACCAAGGTCCTAACCATAGTCATTAACGACGCTATAGGGAAACAACACATAACTTTTCCCAAAGCTATAATCACGGTCATTGCCAACACTACGGTAACAACACATAATCTCATCAGCTTTATATTCCTAGTTACTATCAACACTACAGTAACATCAACAATCCAACAAAATGGATCAATACTACAGTAACATCATCACCATATATATATATATATCCCAAAATGCATCATCAGCATTCATCAATCCCCCAACATCAACAATAATCATAGCATGCCAATATGAAACTTTATATAACGATAAATTCCTACGGGGTTAAGGAATCCCCTCTACCCTATACATGTATAAACCATTCCCAATCAAATTTCTCCCCCCTTACCTTGACAATTGGTCGATCGATAGAATTCCTCCTAGAATTGGTCTTTTGGCCTTCTCCTTCCTCTTCCGTTCTTCGTTCCCTTTTTCCTTCGTTCTTTTTCACTTTCCTCGTTCTTTCCTCTTCTCTCTTTCTATCGCTCTTTTTTCTCAATTTTCTAAAATGTATCGTAACTCTCCTAACCCCTCATATTCTATTTCCCTTTTTAATTATTCTAATCCCAATAATAATAACTAATAAAATAATATAATATTAATAATCTTAATAATAATAATAATACTAATATAATCTTACTAATATTAATAATACCACATATTAATAATAATAATAATAATAATAATAATATTAATAATTCTAATAATAATAATAATGATAATAATAATAATAATCTTAATAATAATAATACTATTAATAATAACAATAATAATAATATTATTATCTCTCCAATAATCATAATAATACTTTTAATAATAATAATAATAATAATAACACTAATAATAATAATAGTAATAATAATAATAATAATAATACTATTATTATTATCACACCAATATCCCACGCCTATGGTAATCCCTTTCCTCTCCATTCCAACTTTTCTAATATCTCCTTGCTACCCCTTCATATTTCCTTCCTCACGGTTTCTATCGTGACTTTTCATATTTCCATTCTAACTTCCCAATAACCCTTTCACCTCTTATTTTACTTATTCCAACCACTAATATTCCCAATAATAATTCTAATAATAATAATTATAATAATCATTATAATAATAATAATATAATATAATATAATACTATTATAATATTATAGTAATATTCAACATAATAATAATAATAGTGATACACCCAACAATAATTATAATTATAATAATAATAATATTATCACACCAATAATAATAATAATATTAATAAAAATAATATAATAATAATATAATAATACTAATATTATTATTTCACCAAAATAATAATAATATTAATAATAGTAACAAATATAATAAATATAATAATAATAATAACACCCCCACCAATGTTACTATTATTTTTATATTACTATATTTCACACCAAAATATCACCAATAGTCCTCCCACATTAGGGACACCCACCAAACATCATCAAATACACCCCCACCAAAGGGCACACCAACATATAATTTTTAAAATAATAATAAAGTGACTAAATAATTAAAATGGGTGTTACACCGTGACGTCCACGCTGCATCAGAAGCTTAAATATGCCGTTGGGGGCAGCATAGTGACAGTCTGTGGAGAAGAGGACATCATGGTAAGCCACCTGTCGTCCTTTAAATACGTTGAAATGGATGGTGAGATCCATGAGACTCTTTGCTAGGCATTTGAAACCGTCAGGGTGAAAGAGGTGGCTCCTGTCGTCGCAGAGAGGCAAGAGTTGAACCTATCCTCGTTTAAGGAAGCTAGGGCTGTTGTCGAAGCCGGTTCCACCCCAGGCTGGGGGCATGTCTTGGATATACCAATCAAGCAGGATAAGTTTGGATTGGGATATTCTCCTGAAGCTGGAGTTTCATCTTCTTCTGGCAGCTCGTCTCGTGGGAAAGGGCCGATCCTATTCACCAAGGGGGGAGTAATCTTCGAGAGTATCAATGCTGCGTCGGAGGACAGCGGAGACAGTGATTGCGATCTTGACGCTTGGATTCAACCGAGCAAGCCGGGCGAGCGCCTCCACAATTGGACCATCAAGGAGATTGTCAAGCTGACAAGTGAAGAGTAATGATTTGCTTTTTACAATCTTTGTACAACCCTATGTCCTGCCCGGGGCATAGTGGTTTTACTGTCAGGGCCTTGTTGGATTATGTGTGTGCATTTTGTTAATAAATAAAAGGTGTTTTCTTCGTAATCAAATATTGTGTTCTCTGTTATTCCTATTTTATGTTTATTTCGAAAAAACAGCAAAATGGCAACGAGGTGCGTGCTAACCTGCATATTCCTGCTTTAAACTTAACCCTTGTTATTGCAGGATCCACGTAACAGATGACATCGACTCTGGACCCTCTACGGCTCACTACGACTTTGATTGCCCGATCTATCAAGCCGAGGATGAGATTGATGAAGACGAAGACCTCCCGGAAGAATTGGCCCGCTTGTTGAGACAAGAGGAGAAGGTTATTCTGCCGCACGAGGAGGATATTGAGATTGTAAATCTGGGTTCTGAGGAGCTCGTCAGAAATGTCAGAGTTGGGGCTGCGCTGCAGAATGATGTCAAGCATAGACTGGTCGAGATGCTTCGAGAGTATAGTGACGTCTTTGCTTGGTCATACGAGGATATGCCCAGACTTGACACTGATATCGTGGTTCATCGCTTGCCGTTGCGAGAGGATTGCCCTCCAGTCAAGCAGAAGCTCAGGAGGACGAGACCAGACATGGCTGTAAAGATCAAAGAAGAAGTCCAGAAGCAGTTGGACGCAGGATTTCTAGCCGTTACCACTTACCCTCCGTGGGTCGCCAACATAGTGCCTGTACCGAAGAAGGACGGTAAGGTACGCATGTGCGTCGATTATCGGGATTTGAATAGGGCGAGCCCTAAGGATGACTTCCCGTTGCCTCATATCGATGTGTTGGTCGACAATACAGCCCAGTTTTCCGTGTTTTCGTTCATGGATGGCTTCTCCGGTTACAATCAGATCAAGATGGCACCGGAGGACATGGAGAAAACGACGTTCATCACCCCCTGGGGAACATTTTGCTATAAGGTAATGCCCTTCGGTCTGAAGAACGCAGGGGCCACTTACCAGCGAGCAATGGTAACTTTGTTTCATGATATGATTCATCATGAGATCGAGGTCTATGTTGATGACATGATTGCAAAGTCCCAAACGGAGGAAGAGCATCTGGTCAACTTATTGAAGCTTTTTGAGAGGCTTAGGAAATTCAGGCTGAGGTTGAATCCTAACAAGTGCACTTTCGGAGTGCGGTCCGGAAAGTTATTGGGGTTTATCGTTAGTGAACGAGGTATTGAAGTTGATCCTGCGAAAATAAAAGCTATCCAAGAAATGCCAGCGCCGAAAACAGAGAAAGAAGTTCGTGGTTTCCTGGGCCGAATAAACTACATTGCAAGGTTTATCTCTCAGCTCACGGCCACTTGTGAACCGATGTTCAAGCTTTTAAAGAAAGATCAGGCGATTACTTGGAATGAGGATTGCCAGAAGGCATTCGACAAGATAAAGCAGTATCTTCAAGAACCTCCAATCTTGATACCCCCAGTGGCTGGACGACCATTGATCATGTACCTGACGGTTCTGGAGAATAGTATGGGGTGTGTTCTCGGTCAGCACGACGAGACGGGCAGAAAGGAGCATGCCATTTATTATTTGAGTAAAAAGTTCACTGAGTGTGAATCTCGATACTCGATGCTGGAGAAGACGTGTTGTGCATTAGCTTGGGCCGCCAAACGTCTACGACAGTATATGCTCAATCACACCACTATGCTAATTTCGAAGATGGATCCGATCAAGTACGTCTTCGAGAAGCAGGCGCTTTCGGGCAGGATTGCCAGATGGCAAATGGTGTTAACAGAATATGATATTCAGTACGTCTCTCAGAAAGCCATTAAGGGAAGCGTATTGTCTGATTACCTTGCCGAACAGCCAATCGAAGACTACCAGCCGATGAAGTTCGAATTCCCCGACGAGGATATTATGTTTCTCAAAGCGAAGGATTGCGATGAGCCATTGCCCGATGAAGGGCCAGATAGGAAATCTCAGTGGAAGTTGATATTCGATGGAGCGGTTAATTCCTACGGAAGTGGTATCGGGGCTATCATCACGACTCCTCACGGATCCCACATCCCTTTTACTGCGAGACTGACGTTTCCAGTTACCAACAATGAAGCAAAGTATGAAGCATGTATTATGGGTCTAGAAGAGGCAATTGATTTGAGAATCAAGAATCTAGACATATATGGTGACTCAGCGCTTGTAATCAATCAGATTAAAGGGGAGTGGGAAACTCGTCAAGCGAATCTAGTGCCGTACATGAATTATGCCAGGAGGCTGCTTCCTTTCTTAGACCGAGTGGAACTTCATCATGTACCCAGGGCTGAAAATCAAATGGCTGATGCCTTAGCCACGCTAGCTTCAATGTATAAAGTCAATTATTGGAATGAGGCTCCAAGAATTGTACTTTCGCGTCTTGATAGACCGGCATTTGTCTTTGCAATCGAGGATGCCACTGACGGCAAGCCATGGTTCCACGACATCCAGACCTTCCTTATGACTAAGGAGTATCCTGCAGGTGCGTCCACCCAGGATAAGAAGACTCTGAGGAGGCTATCTGGAAACTTTTATCTCAATCCTGACGGAGTGCTGTATAAGAGGAACCATGATCTCGTGCTACTCAGATGTGTGGATGAAAAAGAGGCGAGTATGCTCATGGAGGAAGTCCATGAGGGCACATTTGGTACGCACGCCGGCGGGCATGCCATGACGAGAAAGATCCTGAGAGCAGGGTATTACTGGCTGACTATGGAGTCGGATTGCTTCAGATTCGCAAGGAAATGTCACAAATGCCAGATTTATGCTGATAAAGTTCATGTGCCGCCGTGCCCATTGAATGTCATGTCCTCCCCTTGGCCGTTCTCCATGTGGGGCATCGACATGATAGGCAAGATCGAGCCCACTGCATCCAATGGTCATCGTTTCATTCTGGTAGCTATCGACTACTTCACCAAGTGGGTGGAGGCAGCCTCGTACGCCAATGTGACCAAGCAGGTGGTAGCTAAGTTCATAAAGAGGGACATCATTTGTCGCTATGGAATTCCCGAACGGATCATTACTGATAATGGTTCGAATTTGAATAACAAGATGATGAAAGAGCTGTGCCAGAGCTTCAAGATTGAACACCACAACTCATCTCCTTACCGGCCGAAGATGAATGGCGCTGTTGAAGCGGCCAACAAGAACATCAAGAAGATTGTTCAAAAGATGGTTGTGACGTATAAAGATTGGCACGAGATGCTGCCGTTTTCCTTGCACGGTTATCGTACGACGGTGCGTACGTCGACCGGGGCAACTCCTTTTTCCTTGGTGTATGGTATGGAAGCTGTCCTACCGTTAGAAGTGGAGATTCCCTCTTTGCGAGTTTTGGTTGATGTAAAACTCGATGAGGCAGAATGGATTACGAATCGTTTGAACCAGCTCAGCCTGATGGACGAGAAGAGGTTAGCATCGATTGCATTTGGTCGCCTGTACCAAAGCCGAATGAAGAAAGCTTATGATAAGAAGGTGCGTCCCAGAAGCTTTCAGACGGGTGATCTCGTCCTGAAGAAGATTCTTCCGCCACACTCCGATCACCGGGGCAAGTGGACTCCGAATTACGAAGGGCCGTATGTCGTCAGCAAGGTCTTCTCGGGAGGAGCTTTGTTGTTATCCACGATGGATGGTGAAGATTTTGCATCCCCGGTGAACGCGGACGCAGTTAAAAAATACTTTGCTTGAAAGAGACCCGCTGGACAAAAAAGAAAGAGTCCAGGCAAAAAAGGGGCATCCCGGCGAACCAAAAACAGAATAAAAGGTTCGGGCAAAAATTAGGGATATATTGAAAAATGTACACCCGCGAAGTCGAAAACCTACACTGGGCGGCTTCGGCAAAAAAGGGTATCCCGGTGAACTGAAAACCCGAAAGGGCGGTTCACGCAAAAGTTAGGGATTTGAATAAGCAAATGACTGCGTTCCGCGTATGGACTTTCATTGTTTAGTGGTTCGGAAGACCTGAGGGCCGTTTATCGGAATCAATCTCTTCCAAAGCTGAAGCGTCGGAGAGGTATCAAAGTCGAGTGGGTCTTAGAGGGATCAACTCATGGTGTTCGTCTACGCCTCGATTGCCAACATTTGTATATACTGATGTATATTTATGTTTTCTTTTTTCGTGCGGCTTCCTCATTCCAGGAGTTTGCCTCTGTTGTAAAACATTTTTGCCCATTCACGGGTTCATCATCAATAAAATGCACATTATTCAGCAATTCTACTTGTCTGTTTAGCATTTATCTGTTTTGTTTACGAATGAAAACGCCGATGTTTTTGATAAAATGCGCATACATAAACTTACGGGCCTAGGCCCATTGATTGTTGAAACAATTGATTAACTGAATATTGTCGCGAGATAATAATCTGGATAGGACCCTTTGAGGAGGGAGTCTTGTCTTGTTTGTTTGTGTTGTTGCAGGTGTAGCACCTTCCGGAAGATGTGCAGAGCGCACCCCCGGAGCAGGATTCTTCCCCAGCACCGGGTCACAAGTGCAGATTTCGTAGAAATGGTCGGGTGCCGAAGCTCGTGCTTTCCCCAGTGAAGTCGCCGAAGTAGGTGCCTCCCCAGCACCGGGTCGCAAGTGCAGGTTTCGTAGGGAATTGGTCGTACGCCGAAATATGCAGTAACTAATGGTGTCAGACTGAAGTCTCCAGTGGAATTGAGATTCCCCACCAGAGTCATGTTCTCTCCTGAAGTTGGATGATTCCCTCTTCCCCAGTAGAATGTTGGTGCAGCTGATGTTGTATTCCCCTGCAGAGTTGTACTCTCCCCCGAAGTCAGATGATTCTTTCTTCCCCGGCGAAATTGAAATTCCGCACCAGAGTCGTACTCTCCCGTGAAGTAGAATGATTTCTCTCCCCGGCTGAGTCCGCAGAAAAGCAGAATCCTTGGAAGCAGTTGGGACCATGAGTGGATTTTCCCTAGCAGATGTTGAACAGCTGATGCTGTATCTCCCAGAGTCGTACTCCCTTTGGCGAAGCAGAATGACTTCTCCTTCCTCAGCCGAGTTTGCAGATGTCCAGGAGGGCCGAGTCCTTGAAGGTTGATCAGATCATGATTGGTCTTTCCCCAGCAGAGTGTGGAGCAGCTGAAGTTGTTTCCCCACAGAGTGATCATCCCCAGAAGAGTTAGCCGAGACGGCCACGCAGTTCACTCCCGTGATTGACATCACTTTCCTTCAGTAGGTTCAGGTTCTCGTAAAGCTTCGTCCCCTGCAGAAACCAGCTGAAGTTGTTTTCCATGCAGCAGTCCGCGGAAGATCAGTTCCCCAGACAGAGCCTGATTGATATTGGCGTGCCCACGTTCTCCTCGGCAGGATGATTCCTCTACCTGAGTAGTTCTTGTCTCCTTGACAAAAGGGTTTCCTCCCCCCAGCATTCAGTTTGCTGACGGGATCGCATCATATTGCATGAGTACATAGCATTGTGCATGATTGCATGACATAGTGCATGACTGCACAGCATTTAGCATAAACGCATAGCATTTCCACCGTGTGGAGCATGGCGCAGAAGCATACGCATCATGAGCATGATCTAGGTCATTGTTATTCTTGCCTTACAGGTTTTCAGTCGAAGGATCAGTTGCTCAAGAGGATTCCTGACATTCTCTCCAACGAGGTCGATTTCTTGAGATGATTCCCAAGACCCCGGTGTAATCCCCATAGTCGCTCGCTCAAGATGATTTTGAGGTCCCCAGCGAAGTCTTCAGTTCGAGGCGATTCTTGAGTTCCTCAGCACGGTCGTATGCTTAAGGTGATTCTTAAGACCTCTGCGCAAATTTCCGAGTTGTTTGCTTAGGATGATTCTTGAGCTCCCCGGTAGCGTCCCCAGCAGGAGTTGCCTAGGAAGGTTCCTGGAATACCCAGCAGAACGAAGTATCCAGAATGGTTATCGGTTCAGGATGATTCTTGAAGGTGCCCTACGAATTTGTTTGTTCGAGATGATTCTTGAAGACCTTAGCAGCGTGATATGTTTGCTCCAACAGTGATGTCTAAACTGAAGATTGACTTCGTAAACGCCTGAAGGCGGTATCAGAAGGTTCCGGTGAGTTCAGATGTTCTTGTTGATGAATCAACGTGTGGCTGAAGACAAGGTTCCAAATTTTTGTATTCAAGATGATCCGTGTTGGTCTGAAGACCAAGTCAGTTGTCCTGAGGAGATGATTGATTGCGATCAAGTGGATAGTTTTTCTTCTGACTGAGGTCGAAGATGTTTCTCCAGCTGAAGCGGAGTGTTGCCTAAAGGCAAAGTGTTTGAATCCCCGTAGAATCATGAATGGCTCAGGATACCATTTCTCTGACTGAAGTCATAGATTTCCCAAGCTGAAGCGAAGGTGCCTGAGGGGCAAGGTTATCCCCAAGGTCATGAATGACCTAGGATTCATTTTTCGGACTGAAGGCCGAAGTATATCCCTGACTGAAGTCACGGATGCTCTATAGCGGAGGTGGAGTTGCCTGAAGGCAGATCTATGCATCCTTGAAGGCCAAGGATGCTTTTTCTAGCTGAAGCTGGAATAGCCGACGGGCAGGGTTTCATCTATCTTCAGAAGTACTTGAAGATCTTTTCTAGCTGAAGCTGGAAGTGGCCATGGGCCAGGGTTTCATATATCTTTGATGTTGAAGTTCTACGGCGGGCAGTGTGCAGTAGTATTCCGATGTTCGTTATGGTTCTGAGGGTGACCCCCAGATCAGAGTGTGCTCGGTTAAGTCTCTCAGTCCCAGCGGAGTAGTTTCAAATACGCAAGTGTACCTTTTGTTCCATTCACCAGGGGTGAACCCCAGGTCAGAATTGTTCAGGGTTGCATCAGTTGTCCGGCGGCGAGGTTGGATGTTTGTTCGACGGCGAGGTTGAACGTTTGGATTTGGCGGCGAGGTCAGATCATCATTTTGTCCAGCGGCGAGGTTGGATGTTTGTTCGACGGCGAGGTTGAACGTTTGGATTTGGCGGCGAGGTCAGATCATCATTTTGTCCAGCGGCGAGGTTGGATGTTTGTTCGACGGCGAGGTTGAACGTTTGGATTTGGCGGCGAGGTCAAATCATCATTTTGTCCAGCGGCGAGGTTGGATGTTTGTTCGACGGCGAGGTTGAACGTTTGGATTTGGCGGCGAGGTCAGATCATCATTTGTCCAGCGGCGAGGTTGGATGTTTGTTCGACGGCGAGGTTGAACGTTTGGATTTGGCGGCGAGGTCAGATCATCATTTTGTCCGGCGGCGAGGTTGGATGTTTGTTCGACGGCGAGGTTGAACGTTTGGATTTGGCGGCGAGGTCAGATCATCATTTTGTCCAGCGGCGAGGTTGGATGTTTGTTCGACGGCGAGGTTGAACGTTTGGATTTGGCGGCGAGGTCAGATCATCATTTTGTCCAGCGGCGAGGTTGGATGTTTGTTCGACGGCGAGGTTGAACGTTTGGATTTGGCGGCGAGGTCAGATCATCATTTTGTCCAGCGGCGAGGTTGGATGTTTGTTCGACGGCGAGGTTGAACGTTTGGATTTGGCGGCGAGGTCAGATCATCATTTGTCCACCGGCGAGGTTGGATGTTTGTTCGACGGCGAGGTTGAACGTTTGGATTTGGCGACGAGGTCAGATCATCATTTTGTCCAGCGGCGAGGTTGGATGTTTGTTCGACGGCGAGGTTGAACGTTTGGATTTGGCGGCGAGGTCAGATCATCATTTGTCCACCGGCGAGGTTGGATGTTTGTTCGACGGCGAGGTTGAACGTTTGGATTTGGCGGCGAGGTCAGATCATCATTTTGTCCAGCGGCGAGGTTGGATGTTTGTTCGACGGCGAGGTTGAACGTTTGGATTTGGCGGCGAGGTCAGATCATCATTTTGTCCAGCGGCGAGGTTGGATGTTTGTTCGACGGCGAGGTTGAACGTTTGGATTTGGCGGCGAGGTCAGATCATCATTTGTCCAGCGGCGAGGTTGGATGTTTGTTCGACGGCGAGGTTGAACGTTTGGATTTGGCGGCGAGGTCAGATCATCATTTGTCCAGCGGCGAGGTTGGATGTTTGTTCGACGGCGAGGTTGAACGTTTGGATTTGGCGGCGAGGTCAGATCATCATTTGTCCAGCGGCGAGGTTGGATGTTTGTTCGACGGCGAGGTTGAACGTTTGGATTTGGCGGCGAGGTCAGATCATCAGTTGTCCGGCGGCGAGGTTGGATATTTGTTTGACGGCGAGGTCAGACTCTTTAAATCCCCAGTAAAGACATTTGTTTCCGACGGCGATGTCAGATTCATTTTTCCAGCGGCGATGTTGGGCGTGTCAAGGTGATCCAGTCTTCCGACGGCGATGTTAGGTGACGCAGATCCTTTAGTTCTCCAGCGGCGATGCGGGGTACTTTGTTTAGAGATGTATTTTCTCCAGCGGCGATGCGGGGTATTTTGTTCAGTGTTGTATTCTCTCCAGCGGCGATGCGGGGTATTTTGTTCATTGTTGTATTTTCTCCAGCGGCGATGTTGGATATTTTGGTGATTCAGGTTTAGGTCTCCGGCGGCGATGTTGGGCGCTTGTTTCCCCGAGTTATGGTTGTTCTTGACGGCGATGTCAGATGATTTGGTGTTCCAGCGGCGATGTTGGGCGTTCCTCAGAATCTTGTTTGACGATAATGTCAGGTGGTTTAGTCTTCCAGCGGCGATGTTGGGTGACGTGGTTGTCTGAAGGCAATATCAGAAGAAGTTAACGAGGATAACTGGCGGCAATGTCAGATCAGTATCTCTCCAGCTAGCGGCCGTGCAGCTAGCATTGCAATATTCGAAGATTTGTTCCCCGCAGAGTACCGTGTGCTCGTGCAGTTGGCAAATTTTCGGGTTTACCGGTATTCAATCGTCTCGCACCTTGATTGGTTGAGAGCCGTTCACTTCTCACCCAGTCAGGTTCAAGCCGTTTGAATAGGGGCAGCTGTTGCACCCCAAAATTTGGCCAACAATTATTTATTCACTGAGTGTTTGAAAGTGGATACCTTCATCAGAAAGTTCAAGAGATCCTCAGAGGAATGGGTTGAAATCAGGTTTGTGTGCTTCACAGCTTGAGAGTTGTGGGTGCCCCTCAGATGATTCTGAGACTTTGAGAATGAACTTGATGTTTTGAGAAAGCCTATGAGATGTCTTGATAGCCATCATGAAGCCCAGAGAAGTCATTGTGCAAGAATTCAGAGGATTCAACCATGAATGATAGAATTAGGGTTTTGACTGGGTCAACCCTAGGATAACTGAAGATTTTGAGAAGGTTGAGACCTAATCCAAGGGCCATGAGATCATGGAATGATGTATGGAGATGTTATAAAGATGATTCCTAGACCAACTCATCATGATTGAAGAGTTTGAGAAGTTTTGAGTTAGGGTTTCCAAGGATTGTTAGTGAAAAAACCCTAATTTGATCCCTGTTTTCCAGGCAGTTTTAGCTCTAGATGTGATTGATATATCATCTTCCCCACAACATGAATGTTGTAGAGCTTGTTCTAAGCTTTAATTTGAGTGGTGGAAGTCCTTGATAGGAGTTGCAGAGCTCAAGTTATGGTTTTGACAAATTACAGGTCAGTTGAGGTGTGTGAATCTGGGTCCTTGAAAGTCACCCAACTTGCAGACAACTTTTGCCCTAGTAGGATGATTCCTATGATCTCTTGGTCAACATGAATGTTGGAGGGCATCTTCGTAGCTTTAATTTGAGTGGTAGAAGTCCTTGATAGGATTTGTGGAACTCAACTTATGGTTTGAACAAGACAGGGGTATTTTGGTCATTTGTCAGTTATAGGTCATTTTTAAGCAAATGCCATATCTCCTATTTCCAAGCCTCAAATGAAAAAACTCAAAACATGAAAGTTGTTCAAAATGTGATTTTAAGTCTAGAAAGAAGGTCACAAATTGTTGGAAAAGCTCATAGCATGAAGTTGCATGATTGGTCAAAAATGAACTAAAAATGGCATATAAGTTTGAAAAGTTGAATTTGAAAATTGGTTTGGAAGATCTAGGAACCCAAAATAGGTCATCCAATATATCATTTTGATTGGAAACATCATTTTGAGAACATTGGTTTAGATAGAATTTTGATTTGAGGCTTTAAAATGGGTGATGCTTTGTTATTTTGTTACTTGCATTTGAAGGCACCTTTGAAAATCATAACACAAGGCAAGGAAAGGCAGGATTTTCACTCATTCCTTCTCAATATCTCACATAAGGAGAATTTCACACCAATTTTGCAAGGTTTAAGGCATGATGCATGAGATTTCCAACTTACCATCACATGAGATTCCAAGACTTTTCTAGATGATTCTAGAATGATCTAGTTGTTTCCATCCATCATTATAAAAAGATTGAATCACAAGGAGGAAAAGGTTGGTGAAAAGTTGCTGAGTTTAGTGGAGAGAGTGAGAGAGAAAGTGCCATTGTTGGATTTCTTCAAGATCAAGTAAGGTGCAATTCCTTCTTCTACAAGCTTCATCCACCTCAACTCTTGCAAACAGAAAGGTGTCCATTATTGGAGGAAGATTTAGAGAAGGTTTCAAGTGCTGAATCAAGTCCTAACTCCCCTCACCATTGAAGCTTAACAGGTTGGTATCTTGATCTAGAAGTCCTTAATTATGAGCATTCTGTTAGAATCTTAGGTGTAGGATCAACATGCTAGGTTAGAGGGATGTTTCCTGAGAATTAGAGGAAGATCCATGAGGTTTCGTGGCAGGGCACCATTTTTTGCAAGATTGATAGCAAGCTGGTTAGTGTGTATTAATGGATATGATGTGGTTTAGAATGGCTAGGGTAACACGTGGAACAAATTTACATCAGTAGATTGAAGTTTGGTTAAGGTTGATAGCAGAGAATCATGGTGGAACCCCAACCTTCGTGCTTTCTGTTAGAGCGATTCAAGAGGTTTCATGGACAAATATTGATATCATTGTGTTCAGGGTAATTAGTAGAGCAAGATTGCTTTTGGAATTTCTTGATTTCACCCAGCCATCAGTGAGAACGATCGAGTGGAAGTTCTAGTTCGAAATTAGGGTTTTCTGAAAACCCTAGGGTTTGTTTGGAGAAGATGAACTCCAGCCGTCAGATGGTTCCAGATCCTTGACTTATTCTCATAATCCAACGGCCATGGTTTGAATTCAAAATGGAGGGAAGTCTGAAGCTTGCGAAACGCAGCGTATCACTTAGCCAAACGCAGTCGTTTGGTTTAGTGACTGATTCTGGGCCTATCTGTTCTATTCACACCCCCCACGCGCGTTGGCCCAATAAAATGAACTGTCTGTCTCTTCTATTTCCACCCCCCTCCCTTTTAATATTATTTTGAATTCTTTTAAATTCTTTTAATATTTTAGCCACCTTATAAAATTCATTAAAAATTGATAAATGATGATTTTTTACTCATTCTTTTTTCTATGATTAGATAATTTTGTGTAGAAAAATATAAAAATAAAAATGAAATTTTATTTTTAATGTGGAATTAATGGTGGTATTTTCTTTTAAATAGGGTATTTTCTTTCCTTTAGTTTATACCTTATCTTGCAAGAATTGTTTTAGGACCTTCCCTTAGGTTTTTTAATTCATTCTTTTTTGTGTGATTAGATATTGAACCCTAGTTTCATGTAGAATTTATCCCTTGATTTTAGAAATTAAATTTGATGTAGTTTGATTGTTAGACATTTAGGTGTTCTAATTAGGGTTTTTAAGTAGTATACTTGAACTTCAACATTTTATTTTTGGGGTTTTTAGGACAAATTAGTGTATGGGGAATGTAGGGGACTTAAGGGTAGTTAAATAGGATCCCCTAGAATTTATATTAGGAATTTGTATGGTATTTTAGTATTTTTCATTGATTTTTGAATTGAATGTTGTTTGTGTGGCCTTTAGGGCTAGTTTAGTTTTGTTTTGCCTTGCTTTGGAGTTGTTGTTGGCTTGAGGAGCTTGGGCATCATGTGAAGACCTTGTGGATCATCATGGAAGCTTTGAAGACCTTGCAGAGGAGTTTAGTATAGCTTTTGTTGTTTGGTTTATAGGTTTATAGGTGCATAGGCAGAGCCCTAGATAGAATATTTTGTTCAATAAACAAGGAGTGTCTTGTTCACCTCCTTTCTTCTCTGTGACATAGAGTCCCTTAAGGGTATTCACCTCTCTCCTTTGGAGGGATTAGTGACCTTGCCCTATAAGGTAGAACTTTGAGAGAGCCTTTCCTTTGATGTTAAGTTCTCAATGGCATCCTTTGGAAGTCAGTGAGTACTGTAACATCCTCATCTCATCTTGTTGACTGAATCTTGTTTGCTGGAGCATTGGAGTCATTGAAGATAGAAGCTAAGGCCTTGGAGAGGATGATTCCTTGAAGATTATTGAAGTCTGAAGACTCTGTGAAGATCAAATTGATGCCTGAAGATCCCTGAAGATAGTGAAGCCTGAAGGTAGAGCTGATCAAAGGAGCTGAAGCTCAAGGGAGAAGATGAGTTGATACTCATGTTGTAGGGTTGATACCTGGAAAGCAAGTGATCTCTGAAGTCTGAAGACTGGGTTGCTGCTGGAGGAGCTGAGGCTTTCTTCTGTTTTCTTTGATGTATTGTGTGTTTTGTCTGACTTGTCTGTTGCATTAGACTAAGCCCATTTAGAATAAGTTCAGTCTAAGAGCATGGGTGCATCTGATTGTATTGTTATTGCTTGGCTTTGCTTGCGGGTATTCGGTAGAGCCCAGCTCCCTTGCCCATGTGTTTATTTTGCTTGATAGCATTTCATTTTCTGTCTGTATGATTACACTTTACTGTTTTTGATTGATGGCATGTTGTTTATTTTGATTACTGTTATTTCATGACTGGCTTGAGGTTGAGACGAGCTTGTGGAGGCTGAAGCCCCACACACATTTCCTCCCTCACTTGCATTGCATGCATTTTACTGTTAAAGCTGATGCTTTTGTCTGTTTTGGTGTATCATTGACATGATCCCTTAGGACTCTCATTTCCTCTGATGAGGATTTGATGATAGACTTTTAGGTTGAAACCTATGCATGACAACATCTAGGAGTTCCCTGTTCAAACTTCAACCATAGGATGAATCCATGGCATGATAACAGTAGGACTTGATAGTCCCCCCTCCTAGTTGGGCCTGTTCTCTTCTCATCTCAAAGCAGTTTAAGATACAGTAATCATGAACGATTTCTTTCGTACGTTACGAGCCTTAAGCTATCTGAGAAAGGATTGTGGGAGAGCTTCTTTTCCATAGTCTGGATGTTAGTATGGTACCCTTTGGGTGACATGCGACGCATTCACTCTCAGGTCATAGTCTCTAGTGCGGTTGAGATCGCAAACACAATAAAAAACACTTCTTTTAGGAGATAACCCGTAGTTTCCCGAACTACGTTTGCTCTGATCTTTCATACCAGATGAAAGTACGTAGGCATAGGATGCGATATCCTAGCGAGCAACCTTCCCCACCTTCACCCGTAGTTAGCCGAAATACGTAGACTCTGATTTCTCGTTCCAGACGGGAATACGTAGGCATAAAGCGCGACGCTTTGCCGAGTCATTTTTCTTTTCTTTTTCAGCCAGCCTTGATAGGTAGATAGATTATAACCAACCCGTCCAAGTAAACAAACAAGCGAGGATCCCGTCGAGTACGACGGACGTGAGGGGTGCTAACACCTTCCCTTTGCGTAACCGACTCCCGAACCCAGACAATGGTTGCGATGACCTTGTCTTACCCTTATTCGTCAGGTTTTTCCGATCGTTTCCTTTCCCGCTCTGAGGGATAAATAACGAAAGGTGGCGACTCTTCTGTTATGCCGGCACCTTATTTTCGCGCAAGCGACACCTACATATCCTTACGGGAGTGGAATCAGAGTATGTTGTAGTTCACCCTAATGGGTTTGAGGAGACCTTCGACTGTGGTCAAAGTTCCTACGAGTTTAGGGTAGTTGTTTTGATTGGGTTTAGGAGAAGAGACGAGTCTTCATTTTAAGGGAGAGATAATCACCACAAATGTAAGGGGGGTTTGTAGGAAAATGGTCTTTGCATCGTCTTAAGAAAAGGGCTTAAGTACTCGGATTGTTTGACGAGTGTGCCTTTATCTCTCTTAAGGCAAAGTCCCTACATGTTTGATTGTATTGTTGTAGGGGTGGAGATTATATCTCACTTAAGATGATTAACATCTATTCTCTATTGTGTTTGAAAAGTTGTATTGTTGATTGTTTGTTTGTCTAAGTTGTAAAGATTAAGACAAGGTCCTTCCTATGGGGTAGGTCCTAAGCTTAAATGATCAACTTGAATGGAATCAAGGATCATGGGGAAATGATGCAAATGACGTGCAACTACACACAACGTTGAATTATGTGTAGGTTTTTCCTTTGGACGGAATGCGATACGATAATGTAAATTGCGGTAATGTAAATGACAGTAAGGTAAATTGCGGAAAAGTAAACCATACAAGTACGCATGAAAGCGCTGAAGTGTAGGTGCAAGTGTCGTGAATGTGAACATGCACGATTAATTTGTACTTTTACGATGTTAATTGATTTTAGTTGATTGATTTGTTCTTAGGGTGATATTGATTTTAGTTTGAATAGAAATGTTGATTTGATTTTAGACGTTATGATTATTTATAGAGAGATTAGTTTTATAAAAAAAGAGTTTTATTGGTTTTAATAAAAAGTTAGATTGATGGAGTTATTTTTAGGAAAAAAAAGTTAATTTAATTTTATTAACAAAAGGAATTTTTGGATGTGAATTAATTTTAAATAAATTGGATTTGAAAAAGATATTTCAGATATTATCATAAAAAAAGAAATTAATTTAGATTAAGTAAAAGGTTTATTATAATTATTCTAAAAGTTGTATTTAAATACGAAATGATTTCTTTCAAAACAAAAAGATATATTATTAATTATTTAGAAAAAGAATTTATTAGCTTATTTAAAATAAAATGGTGATTAAAAAAAATAATCTTAATTAAATAGTTGATTAATTAGAAGTTAATTAAAAAAAGGGTTATTAGTTATTTTTAAAAAGATTAAGGTGTTGATTAACGGATTAATTGAGTGTAGTGTGTGTGGTGTAGTGTGCAAATTCTTATGTTAATACAGAATAACAATACAAGGGGAAATGAAACGAAAGAAAACAAAGCAGAAGAAAAAAATATATAACGGCGGCGGTGAACCCTAATCCCCTAACGTCGCTACCGTCTCCGGTTTCGTCCTCTCATCTCTCTTACGATCCTCGTCTTGCGTCATCTTCTCTCCCGATCTCTGTTCATACTTGTACCTGGAACAAAACACAGAGCATCAAATCGTTCAAGAATCACGACATGTATGAGGGGTTTACCGAAGATAGGGAGGCGGTGTTCGAGACGGCGGCGTGGGCTTGCGGCGGTCGCTGATGGAAGCGGTGGTCGTGTTTCGCCTACTGCAAAGATAAGTTGCTCAGCTTTTGTACTTAGGGTTTCTTGATGGTAGCTTTTTTCGTGGTATCTCCTCCCTTGCTACGATCTCCCTTTTCTCTTTATATAGACTCCTGTATGAGATTTTCGTTTTAGAATCTGATTAGAGGCCTTGAATGCTTGATTGATTCTCGATTGGGATTTCCTATTCTGTTCTAATAAGATTTAACATAATTTCCTTTTTTGTCTCAAAACCCTTAATTGCCTGTTGAACGAAAATCACATCCTTGATTTGGATATTAACTCAATAATTGTTCAAAGTTTTGGTTTTGGATATCCTTTTGGATCTTTGTGGAATATTCCCTGATTGATTTTGCTAACTCGGATTTTGGGATTTGGTAGGTGCGGATCACAATGATTTTGGGCCAATTGACGGATTAACAACCCAAGAGGTGAGCATACACTTGGTACGAAGATGCTGGTGATGAAGGGTTTGTAGTCCGAGTTGAGACAATTACGGTTAATGTTTGTCTTCGGGTGTCCGTTGATGTTATTCTATTGTTGGCATCGTTGAACTGATTATCGTTGGCGTTATACTGTGGATACTTGTTTGCGGATACCCTTTGAGAATATTTGCGGCTGCTACTATCATTCTCTTGTTGTTGCTGGTTATGCTTTCCTGTTGTGAACATTTACTCGCAGCTAACAACGTTGTACTGCTGATTCTTCTCTTTTTCTTCAGGTTGCCGATGATGGGTTCAGAGTCCGCTTGGTCTTAGCTCCGGTTTTGGGAAATGTATAATGGTGATGATGACTTGATGGTCTGAACTTGTGGCTGTGCTGCGGGTACCATTGGTCTGTGTTGAGAGAATTCTGTGGATAGTTGTCCCGTTTGTATAGGTTCGAATTTATCAATGCTTGGTAAGGAGTTGATGATGGCTTCGGTCATAGTCCTTTCGGCCGCTTGAGTCTCCTGCCCGATGATGAGTTGGTCTGAGGGCGATGCTTTAATCTTGATTTCCCACTCTTGGACCTTGCGCTGCTGTTGCTTGGTGCCGACGCTGGTGTCGTTGGTGTTACATCATTTGTTTGCAGATGCCTCATTTAGAGCTCGTAGCTGTTATGCGTATGCTTGTTTGTTTGTACCTGGTATGGTTGCGTTGCTGTTGTTTGTAGCCGTCTGGAGTTACTTCTCATGGCTTGTAGCGAACTCGTGCTGAGATGCCTTTATTGTTTTCGATTTGTCTGGGGCGAAATCTTGAGCTGTTGGAAATACTGACCTTCCCCTTCTTCTTTCAGGGGTGAACACAAGTTGGAAGCTGCCGGTCTTGTGCCATCGGCGAGAAGGGTGTAACGGTGATGATGATTCGTGAATCTGAACCGTTGTTAGAGGTTGTCATTAAAATGTTGGTGTTTTGCGAGTGATGCTTGCCCATAGCTGATATTGCTTGTGAAGGAGACGGTTGCTGCTGCATTATGATGCTTACAACTGATACCACTTTGTTATGTTGTTGCATTATGCTGCATTATGTTGCTTCTCTTTGCTTGTTGTAATTGATGTTGCCAATGTTGCTTGCAGCCTGAAGTTTTTCATTGCGACCCTGTTATTGTTTTGATTGTTGCAGCCTGAAGTGTTTAACGTTGATGACTGTTATTGCTGTTTTTTCCTGTAGTGAAATATTGGGCTATTTTGCTTGCATTTTAACTGACTTTTCCCTCTCTTTCAGGACCCTGCTAACGGTTCGGAATCTGTCGGTCTTAGTTTCGGTTTGAGAAAGGTTTTGAGGTGGTAATGATGACTTGCGTGTCTGAGCCACGAAGGAAAGAAAAGAATGTTGTTGCTCATTCGTGTTCCACATTGTTGAACTGCCTGTTTAGTTCCCTTTCACGTTCGAATTCCAATCTTCGATGTTCGGTAGGAAGCTGGTGACGGCTTCGGTTTGTCGCCCTTCCGGCCACTCGAAGTTTCGCTCAATGATGAACTCAAAATACTGAGGGCTGAAACTGAATCAATCATCTTTTTCCTTCGATTAAATTTTTAATGATAATCCTATATGTCAGTTGTATTTTGCAGGCGGGCTGCTCTGAAAACGGAACGAGTGTATTTCAAGGGAGTCAACTCTGAGGTTTCCACCTAATTTCGAGGCGTCAACCGTGGGGAAAAAACGACACCAGTTGGAAATAAGGTAAAGGAGTTGTCACAACTTATGAACTTATTTCTTTATGTCTTAGATTAATACTTCTTTTGTTGCAGCGGTAGTGCTGAGGTCGTTTGAAGGCTTGGCGGGATAGGGCGATTTTGCTATCGACAACTTGGATTGTAGGTTTGACAACCTTCTGTTTACTGGGATCTTCGATTCCACGCCCGTCCTCTTGTTGTAAAATTTCCATTCGAAATAAAGTATGTGGTTCATATTCTCTAACTGCACGTTTTGTGATTATTGCAGTTGGTCCTGCTACAACAGATAACTGAGAGGACGAAATTCCGCTTTCATGCTTTGCAACTATCTCCTTGGGATCATAGCCAGTACATAGATGAATTCATGAGTTGCTCTGACAAAGCCAGGAGGTCTATGGTAAGATATTGTTGATTACGCCGGCAAATGGCAGCACCTCATTCAGGCCCTCTGGTAGCTGGCGTGTTTGGAAGTTGCAGCTAGGAGTGGTGCACTTAATAGCTTGTAGGAAATTTGTATCTTGTAATAGTCATTTAAGCCATGTATTTGGTAACCATGAAGTGGATTGAGTGATAATGTTTTAGTATACATGGACCCTTCATTTTGTAACAGACCCTTCCGTGCCACCTAGAATAAAATGTGTATTGTTGAGAATATTGGAATAAATAAAGGTGAATGAACCTCCTATTATCCTTAGAAAATCACTTTGAGTTAATGTGTTTTGTATCCCGAGTGATGAATCTTGCGCTGAATTTCAAGGCAATATAATGCATTTAAAACTTGGACCCATTGACACGATCTTGAATTCTAACGAGAACTCAAAAACGTTATTCCGATTCTAGGTGCCGCTTGCTTTCATGAGCCTGTTAGCCTAAATCTTTACTTTAATCGCAAGCCCAATCCTTCAGATAAATCTCTTGGCACGAAACCCTTTGTTTTTATGGCATATTCAAGTGCTCTTTTTGACGATGGCAGTCTTGATACAAAATCAAAGCTGTGAAGAATCCGCATAAGTAGAAGCACCACTTGTCATGAAATTCTATTCTTGGGGTCCCCTTGAGGAAGATATGAGATCTTTCAACTGTCCCAGAGTCTTCTTACTAATTTTATTAATGAGCAAGAAAGTTATCTTCACTTGGAAGTATTGCAGCTGCACACACTAGTTAGTAGCATAAATATTAAAAAAAAGTCAAATAGCAAAGAATATGCGCAAAAAGAGGTGGGATCTCGCGGTAAAAAATTAGGCCATGCAAAGACCGGCGGCCACCCTAACTACTCGCCGGCATTCACTCTAACCGTTGCCGGAGACCGTTAACTCACCGGAAACGCCATTTTTCCAGAAATTTACCCAGATCTTCATCGTCCTAATCCTTTTTTTTTCCAGAAATCTTCAATTCTCCTCAAGAACATCCAACTACCTTCAGTCGATTCCAGATTCGGTTCATCATCATCTTGCGTTCTTCACCATTTGTTTTTTTCCAGAAATCTTCATCAGAGATTGCATCAGATTCATCCAATTCTCCAGATCATCAAGAACAACTTCATCGTTCTTCATCTTTAAACGAGCTTTAAGACTTTGAATGTGTTCTTCAACCTTCATCTCCAGATTCGCTCATGAACCTTCAGATCTTCAAACACAAATCTTCAATCATCGTTCGGTCTAGCCTCAAACTTCATCGAGATCTATAAACCTTCGTCTAGAATCTTCGAAGATCGGAGTTCCTTCGCAAGAACATTGAGAACCTCGTGCGATCGTCGTTGTTCATAGATCGCCAAGCAACTTCAAGAAGTTTCAGAACCTCCAGAGAAATTTTCATCATCAATCTTCTTCTTGTCTCCAGGTTTTTATTCTTTCTTCCCTAACTCGTAAACACTCATAGTTGGTTAGGTAAATGGATTTAGGTTTTGTGTTTGTTAGGTTGAATATCAAGATTTTGTGAGGCGAGTTAGGATTAGGGTTGAGTTGAATAGAGAAGTTGAGGCGTGAGGTGAGCTTGGTTGAAGGTTTCAGAGAGAGGAATTAGGAGAAACGGCGCTAGGGCTTCGTTGGGGAAGGAGGTGAACAATATCAATGGATTAGAGAGTGAGAGTAGTTTTTAGGGTTCTGATTTTTGTTGATGATGGATTGAATGGATCTCGGGCCTTAAGCCCAAATGCACAAGTTGCTGATCACATCCCACGTTTACCATTCGTACCCCCCTCCCCTGGTGTGTAATACGTTTGGGCCTAACCCTATTGCTATTAACACCCCCAGTTCGAGGCCCAGAATGAATACCAAGGCGAATTTGTTGATATTCGCCCCTCCCTGTTTTTTTTCTTTTTGTGTGTGTTTTTTCTGAACAGACTGGGCCTAGTGCGTTCTGCTGAACGCACCCCCCTCCTGGGCCCAATGGTATTCTTGAAATGTAAATACTGCTTTTACCACCCCCCTGCTGTTTTCATGTTAATTGAATTTCTTTTTTTCTATTATTTGCATAGTTTACAAGAAAATTCATAATAAATCACAAAATAATCATTTTAACATGGGATTTTTCCCCTCATTTTAATAATGATGTCAAGAAAATTGTGGGAAAATAAAAATAGTATTTTAGGCATTTTTCCATTTATGGTGAATTTTCACATTTAATTGCTTTTATTTTCATTTTGTTTGTACATACATTTTTGTGAAATTTGTTTGGTAATTTAAATCCATATTTTAATTCCGTTCTTTTTGTGGTAGTTAGATTAGAACATTAAATTCCCCCTGGATTTATTCCACATTTTTGTGGATTAATCTTGATTAGTTTTGATTAGAAAACATTAAGGTGATAGTTTTAGGGTTCAAACTCAACATAAGTGCATTCTAACATTTTCTTTTGGGGTTTTTAGCTTGAATTAGGTTATGGGACATATAGGGTATGTAGGGTAGATATAGAAATCCCCTTAGAATATATCTTAGAAATTTAAATACTATTTTACTATTTTTAGTATATTTTGCAAATGGAGTGTTTGTTTGGTGTTCCCACTTGGGGTTTATACCTGTTTGCTTGGGCTTTTGGGATTTTATTTGGGGTATGGGGCTTGGTTTGAGCTTGTGGAGCATGAAGACATCAAAGAAGAAGATTGAATATGATAATGAAATGTTGAAGCTTGAAGATTGCTTGAGCTGGGAGTTGATTGAAGGCATAGGAAATAATAGGACTAAGCAGAGCCTTAGAATAGAACAAATTCTTTGCACAAACATGGATAGCTTCATGTGCTTCCATTCTTCTCTATGACATAAAGTCCCTCTATGATATTCACCTCCCTCCTTTGGAGGGATAAGTGGTTTTATCTAGGAGGTAGTACTTTGAGGGAAACAGTCTGTTACAATGTCAACTATTCATAGACTTCCTTTGGTTGTCAATGAACTGTTTGACATTCAATTTATTCTGATAAATCAATTCTCATCTAGGAGTGCTTACCTTGAAGAAATAAGCAATTGAAGATAGAGATGAAGATCAAAGATTGACAAAGATGAAGATTATTCGTGTCAAAACTGTGCAGCTGCTAAAGCTAGGGTTTACTGCTGTTTTGGAGCTATCTGCTGTCTGATGCTGTCAACTGGTTAAGATTTTGTGCTTGCGTGAGCTTGGTGATTTCTTGGAGATGGAAGCTTGTTGTAGCTTGGGTATCATTGGAGCTTGACTTTGGGGTTCATTGGAAGATTGTTGTTAATCAACTGTCAGAGTTTGATGTTTTTCAGAGCTGCTGCTGTAGGAGCTGGTGTGCTGTCAGAGCTGGTTTTGGGGTTTTGTTTTCTTTGTTGTATTGTTTGTTAATTTTTCCCATAGGTTTAAAGTGAAGCTGTTTCACTTTGCCTATTGTTTTCTCAGGTTCGAGGTTGAGTGGGACTCCCTTTCCTCGCTTGTACTGCTGCATCTCATGCATTTTACTGCTTTACTGTATATTTGTTGTTTCTTTTCCATTTATCCCCTAGGATCTCTGTTTCTATCTGTGCAAGAGAGAAATATGACATACATTAGGTGTTAATCCATGCATGACAACATTAGGGTAGTTTTGATTCCCATTTCAAACCCTAGGATTTCAGAGCGTCGTTCTCTTCTCATCTCAAAACAATCAAAAATACAATAAAAGGTTAAACACAATAAAAGACAGTTCTCGCGTAAAAGACTGTAAACCAATCAAAGAGTCATTTTTGTCCGCTTGGACCCATAATCAGGAGAAAACCTTTTTCAGAAGGATAACAAACAAACAAACCTGTGTCTTCCGTAGCCCGAACTACGTTTGCTCTGATCTTTCATGCTGTATGAAAGTACGTAGGCATAGGATGCGATATCCTAGCGAGAAACCTTCCCCTCCTTTCCAGTAGGTAGGCGAACTACGTTGACTCTGATTTCTCGTTCCAGACGGGAATACGTAGGCATAAATTGCGATACTTTGCCGAGTCAGTTTATTTTCTTTTAACCCTTGACCTGTAGAATAGATAGAATAACAATCCGTACTAGAAAACAAGCGTGGATCCTGTCGAGTACGACGGACGTGAGGGGTGCTAATACCTTCCCCTTGCGTAACCGACTCCCGAATCCAAGATTTGGTTGCGATGACCATTCCTTTCCCGTCTTTCCGGTAGGTTTACTCTGAGCGTTTCCTTTCCCTCCTTTGGGATAAATAACGCACGGTGGCGACTCTTCTGTTCAGCCGGCGCCGATTTTCGCAGTAGCGACACTCTTTTGCTTTTGTTTTTTGATCCCTAACTTTTGCATGGATTGACTTTGCTTGTCAGATCCATCGGGATTGCCTTGATTTTGTCTAAGTCCTCTCTGAGGTGTTTGACTTAGCAGGCTTTTGATTTTTCTTTTTTTGGATTTTGTTGTGACTGCCATGTTGTGAGTCATTAAAGAACAATCATCTTTTGGATTTTACCTTTTTTTATTTGAGTGCGGGATTAGATTAAATGAACACTACCCTGCCCCAGGTTGAGTGTAAAAGGTTTGAATATCCGAAGGAAACTGCTACTTCTAGGCTCGAAGCGGTTGACTAGGGATTAACTCCTTATATCTCCGGTGTTTAGGGGGATTGAAACAATGCCTGTACATTATTGACGAGATCCTGTCTGAAAGCATACGGTTTGCAATTATGGGTATCTCGTTTTCATCATCCTCCCTCAAATCATGCTAAACAAGAGTTGATAGAGTGAAGTGAATAAATATGTCGGTGATAAGTGAAAAATGAGTGAATACGACATAACTAATTCAAAACATGCATAAACGATACATTAATGAAACCAAATACGAATGGCAATTGTTCAAAGCATACAATGCGTAAACACACAAAGACAAGATATAAGAAATGCGAAAGATTAAATGGCAGCATGACGACCTTCTTCAGAGAATGGACTTGACTGGACTTGATATGATGTTAGCACTAGTTGGCTGGTGGCATAGGGTTGTTGATGGTGCTGAGATACTTCCCATCAAAGGTGAGAGCTTCCTTGTCAACCATGTCTTGAATAGCCATCAAGCCTAATCGGGCGCCGAATACTATCGAACCAAAGGATACGAATATTTACCGACGCCGGCTTTGGATATGGAGCTTTGTATGAACTAAATCAATGAAACCTCGAGTCTGCAGCAGCGTAATCGATGCTCTTCATCTTGTTGTCAATGATGTTGCTCTGCGAAGTCGTGTTGCGACTACTCGACTTTCTACTGCAGAATTCAAATGCTGCCGGTTCCAACTGCTGCAATCAGTATGTTTCTCATGACAGGAACACAATCACACCAACAACCCCTGTAAACATTTCAATAACAGCAGACTAACAAGAAAAGAAATTCAAAAATCTCAAAATAATCTCAGCCATACAATGTAAACTTTGCAAAGCAAATTAGATTCGACAGAAAATTAACAGTATCCGTAATGTTACCGCAGCGTCGAAATTCATTGTCAATCTGAAAGTAAGAGCTATGACGTAGCCGTGCCGAGTTGCTTATTGAACGGTTGGAGAGATGATGCTGATATTATTGAACTTGCTTCGACATTGTCGCTACATCGTCGTTGCTTGGAGCTCGCTGCGAGGTTGATAAGGTCTGAGCAAAATGACAAACCCGGACAGGTGATGACATCCATGAGCCGTGATATGCACGAGTGATTGAATGGCTTTGAGGATTTATCGAGACCACAATGGTTGCTACTCCTGTCAAGCTTCTTTTTCAGACTTCATCCAGTGTTTCAGTTCCTGAAGTGCTTTATTACACGAAGATTTCGCCTGTTGCAGAGCATTATTGATGAGATGCTGCAGGAGAATTGAACTGAGACGAGAACCAAATAGGATTTGATCAGAAACAACTTTCAAGAATCGAGCTCAACTGTTGTTGTCGAATATTGTCAGTGTGAGGTTGTCGAGTTCGTGAAACTTGCTGCCGTTGTGTTGTTGTCAAACCGGGTAGGAATGCACTTGCGACAAATAACTCTTGTCTATAATCCTCATCAACCAATGTATCAGAATCCCAGTCTCGAAGAATAACACCGCAGTTGAATACCGACTTCTTGTGACTCCATTTCTTCAACAAACTTTCAAACCGAAACGATATCGCTATGTTGAATCCTCCTAATGTCGCTAAATAGTAGGAGCTGCTACCACTGTTGCGGAAGTACCGAAGTTGTTGTCGTCGCTGAATCTACACCGTGTGGAATTTGTGACGCTCTTGAATCTCAGTGAGCCACAGCAGACATCGGAACCGACGAAACCAGAGGGTATTGATGATAGAAGTCGAAGCTCGAAAATGGAGGATTTTCACCGGCGTGCGATTTGACGATGGTGGTGGTGAATTATTGAGCTGAGGAAGACTGTTATGAGCCGGAGTCGTTGAGGGTTTGAATGGAAAAAACGTCGTCGAGCTCACCAAGTTAAACCGTTACAGTATTGCTCGACGATGTTGTAGGTAGATGTTTTGCAAAATGAATCGGGACTGATTTGTTGCCGAAACCCAAGGATTACCTTTCGGCGAGACATTTTGGTGAAGGTCGCCGATCTTGAAACTTATTTCGTGGCATATTGTTGCAGGTGACTTGAAGTTATCACGTTGGTCTCATAGTGAGATTTTGAGGGAGAGAGGCGAGATTTGGTGTCTCATCCGTCAAATTTGATCAGGAAGTTTATGAAGTACATGGAAAAGGTTACTTTCATGGTAGATTCGAGAGGTTCGGTATGGGTTTTAGGACGGTGGGTTTTGTGAGAAAGGGTAGCGGCGGAATGGAAGGTAGGAGAAGGTGATGGAGCTTGGTTGGAGTGATGATGATGGTGAATGAGCGATGGCGGCGAGAGGGTTAGGTATTGTGGAGGCGGCGGCCGATTTGGGATTTTGAGAAAGGTAATGAACAATAGATTAGAGTTTCTCCGAAAGGGGGCGGCCGTTTTGCTTAGAGAAGAAGAGTGAATAGTAACTTAGGTTTTTTTTTACAATCAATTCCTCCCCCTTTTATCTGTATCTTGTGACCATCTGACCCTCTCTTCCTTCTTCTCCAATGGGCCTCAATCATGGGTCTAGCCCACTCCGTTTTTTCCTTCTCTTTTTTTAAATTCTGTTAATTTTTTTATTTTCTTAACATTAATTAACATAACTATAGAGAAAACTAATATATTAACATAACTAAATAATAAAATAAATATTAATAATAACAATTAAATAAGCATTAAAAGAAATATAAAAATAGATTGAAATTTTAAAAAACGAAAAATAATTACTAAAAAAATATTATTAGTAATATTTTAAAAAAAGAAAAAGTTTAAGAAAATAATATTCACAAAAAGGTTGTTAGGCCATGTGTCACGCCTTAATGGGTCATAAAGATAAATTTCTAAAAAATCGACCAATTGCGAGCGGACACGTGTCTAAATAACAAGAAATAAGCCAACAACGTAAAATAGAAAATAAAATCGAAAAATGAAAATAATTGAAAATGGGTAGGACAAATTTAGGGTATGACAGCAAGATCCAAAGATTAAGTAACAAGAAACAGTAATAGATCATATTGTGGAATATGGATCAAGAACAACAATGGTGGAATGAGGACTTACCACTTAAAATCTGAAATTTCTTCAAATTAACTTAAAGAACCATACTCCAAAGCCTTGATCTACTAAAATTGATGATGAAAAAGTGATTGTATGAAGGTTTTAGCTCAAAGATTAGTAAGTTCCAATGAAGAACTTACTGACTTTCAAAAGAAGAAAGAGCTTTGGTGAATTTGGTAGTTGAAGGAAATTGAGAGAAATTTTAGCAAGGGTAATTTGGGTATAGAAGCTTGTGAAATGAATGAAATGAGGCCTCTATTTATAGGATTTAGACTTTGAAATTTTGGTGAATTGGAGTTTGGTGTGGAACCAAAATTAGGCTTGGAATTTGAATTTGGAGTCAAAATCAAGATCAAGTGGTGATTAGTGAAGGTGTATGGTGGGAATTATTTATGATGAGGTATGGGAATTAAAATGGGGTGATCTAGAATATTCTCATGATGAAATGTTTGAAATTTGGTGCCAAAATGCTGCAGATCTTGAATTTGGCACATTTTCACAAAAAAACGCACTGGGTAATTGATTACCACATGCAAAAATTGTGAAAATTTGCTTTTTGACGTATTGTCTTGGCTCTGACTCGGTTCTTTTTGCTTATCAAAGAATTCATGAAAATAAAGACATGAACCTTGGAGTGTCTTGAACAATTATTAATTAAATCTTGGTTACCCTTGATCAGATGATTTTGAATTGTTTGCATATCAACTTTGACTTTGTTTAGATGAAATTCATTCGAGATGAGGGACTGGTATTTGATATCCTTGATCCAAATTCTCCCTAAAAAAGTTAGTAAAGGAAAAAAAACACTTTTTTTTTGGATTTTAATTAATGGTTAGTAAACATAAACATAAACAAATATCAAACAAACAAGAAAACATGAGCACTTGGTGATCTCTCTCAAGAATAAACATACAGAGAAAGGCAAGAGAACCAAAGCTTGTGATATTATTTGTAGAATGAGATGAAAATGATATGTGGGATCTTAGGGGTAAAAATTAGGGTATTACAGCTGCACCTATTTAAGTTTCTTCTATCTGGAGATATGAAGATTGATATCTTTATCTCGACTAGATAGAAGAGACTTAAATATAACAATAACCCAAATTTTGGCCCTAAGAGACCACAAGATGATATGATTATGCTAATGGTATGCAAACACAAGACCTCTGTGGGGAAAGCATGCCACAAGAGACAAACAAGCTGTCGGAGAACAAAAGAAAAGAAAAGAGACTTCGCAGGGGAAAATAAAATTGTAAGATTCTATTCTGATAAGGGAAAGAAATCCAATTCAACTGGAGAAGAGATATCAACCATCAGTTACTAGTCAAATAACAAAGATACTCAAACTACAGGAGAATAGGGGTAAAATACCTTCTACCTGTCACTGGGTAGAAAACAAAGGCAATAAACCAAAGGAAAGATTACCGATTACCTGTCACTGGGTGGAAAATAATGGTAATAAACCAAAGGAAAGATTATCGACTACCTGTTGTCGCTACTGCGAAAATCGGCGCCGGCTGAACAGAAGAGTCGCCACCGTGCGTTATTTATCCCACGGGAGGGAAAGGAAACGCTCAGAGTAAACCTCGCACAACACGGGAAAGGTATGGTCGTCGCAACCAAAACCTGGATTCGGGAGTCGGTTACGCAAGGGGAAGGTATTAGCACCCCTCACGTCCGTCGTACTCGACGGGATCCACGCTTGTTTTCGGGTATGGATTGCTATTCTATCTACGCTAAAGGTCTGGGGTTAAAAAGAAAATAAAATGACTCGGCAAAGTATCGCACTTCATGCCTACGTATTCCCGTCTGGAACGAGAAATCAGAGTCAACGTAGTTCGCCTACCTACGGGAAAGGAGGGGAAGGTTGCTCGCTAGGATATCGCATCCTATGCCTACGTACTTTCATACGGCATGAAAGATCAGAGCAAACGTAGTTCGGGCCACATACGACACAAGTCTGTTTTGATTGTTTTTATTCCTTCTGAAAAAGGGTTTTTCTGATTAACAGTCCAAGCGGAAAAAAATGACGTCTTGATGAGTTCACATTCTTTTACGGAAGAAGTGTCTTTTATTGTGTTTGAAATCTTTATGTGTTTTTCTGTTTGTTTTGAGAAAGAAAAAGACAGAACCCTAACCTACGGTTGCGAAGGGAATCAGACTAACCTAATGTTATCATGCATGGGTTAAGACCTAGTGTCTATCATGCTCCTCTCTTGCACAGAGAGAAACAGAGATCCTAAGGGATAGGCAGAAACAGAAACAATATCAAATATGTACAGTAAAACAGTAAAATGCATGGATGCAACAGTACAAGCGAGGCAAGGGAGTCCCACTCAACCTCGAACCTAGAAAACAATAGGCGAAAGTGAATAGGCTTCATTTTCAACCCAACAGGGTAAACAGCAAACAATACAACCAGGAAATCCAAACAATACATCAGCAATGAAATACAGCAAAAATAAACAGCATCAGCAGCTCTGAATCAACATCTGGCTTCAAGTAATCTCCAATCAGCTACAGGCTTCAACAAGCATCAATCTCCATCTTCATGGCCTTCAGGCAAGGGCTTTGATCATCTGTCTTCTATAAGCAATGGCTTTTCTTCAAGTCTCCAATCTTCAGGGATGAACATCAGTCAACAAGAGGAGAGGAATGTTAAACAGTAAACTGCCTACCAAGGGTGGCTCATTAACTGTTAACATTATGCAGACAGGTTTCTCTCAAAAGTTCTATCTTCCAAATACTTTCACTGATCCTTCCAAAGGAAGAAGGTGGATATTTGAAAGAGACTTTGAATCATAGAGAAAGGATAGAGGCAAACAAAGCCATCTATGTTTGAGAGACAAGCTTTCTAATCTAGAGCTCTGCCTAACTCCTAAACCCTAGTCTCCTCAGCAGCTGCTAGCCAGAACCTCCTCCTCAACTCTGACAGTTGATCTTCAATCTCTGGACCTCCAATGGCCTTCATCTCCTCAAATCTTCAGCTCTCCCAAGTCCCCAGACAATCCCAATACCCAAGCAAGCAAGCAATAATCCCCAGAGGGCACACCACACCAGTCAATCAGATATATACAGAGTATTAATAGCAGTAGGGGAAGCCTGACTTTTTCTAAGGGGATCTAATAACTACCCATAACCCCTATAGTCCCATAACTAAACTATTCAAACCCTAAGTCCTAAGGGAAAAGAATCAAATCTCCTAAGTCATCACCTAAAACCCTAGTTTTATCCATGTTGTTCAAGCTTACATTAAGCACCTAAAATTAATTTCTAAAAATGGGAACTAAAATGTATCTACAAGTTCAATGTCTAACCTAAACAATCTAAAAAGAATGGATGAAAAATATGAAAGTATCTAATAGAACAAAAATTAGCAAAATCAAATATGAAATGAAACCATTTAAAATGTTATTTATTTAGAAAATATGGGAAAAATATCAAATAAAAAATAAAATGCAATTTTTATTTTTTATAATTTTCTAGACATCTTAAAGAAAAATATGCAAAAAGAATGAATTAAAAATAATGATTTTGCTATTTATTATGAATTTTAGAAGATGCATAAAAAAATTAAAGAAAATAAAAGAAAATATAAAGAAATAAAATGGAGGGGGTGAGAAAAGCAAGAAAACCAAGTTAGGCGCGTTGGGCTTATGAAATTGGGGGGTGTGGATAGCTATCTGAGCCCAATCCCCCAATTAATGAAACGGTGCGTTTGGGATTTCAAATTCTCCCACCAAAACTCAGATCAAACGTGGGTCGTTGGATGATACTCCCAGTCAAGAGTCCAACCTCCATCGCACGGCTCTCCACCCTTCTTCAACCTCCAGCTCCTAGGGTTTCAGTCATGCATTCCATGCACGAAGGTTCCACTCACTCGTTCTCCATGCTTTCTTGATGAAAAATAACAACTCCAAGCCCTAAAATACTCTACAAAACTCAAGGAATCCATGTCTAATCCTAGTTCTCCCTAACTCTCATTGTACACTCCAAACAGAGAGCACGAAATTCAGGGCACACCATGCTTGCCTGAGGTCAAAGTTACCAGAACTCAAACCTGATGATCCACAGATATTCTACATGCTTGCCTCATTATTCTATGCTTCATCACATTGATTATAACTCACCACACAGCTTATTCTCGAAGCCAACAGAAATGGAAACCTGTCATGGATCTCCATGAATCTATCCCTAAACTTCAAGAATTGATCCTCTAGGGTTTCTAAACAACATTATCCTAACCACATGATCTCTACCAGCCAGAATAGTGAGATTCGAAGAAGTTTACATACCTTGCACTTGATGATGATGATGGTAGCTAGACCTCAATTCAACCTTTGATACTTGCTGAAAACGATCTCCAATGAATGAATATGCTTCTGTTTGCAATGATTTGTGCTTAATCCTTATGAATCATGCTATTCCATCCTTCATGCAAGTTGGAGTTTCAAACTGAATCTCTTCACACAGCCACGAATTCCCTCCAATCTTTTGTGCCAATTACTCCATGATGTTAGTAGATGATGATAGTGGCAGAAATCAGAATGATAGAGGAAGTTTCAATGGGTTTTGGATGAAAATGCAACTTGGAGTGAAGAAGATAATAGGTATGATCCTTGATCAATTCAACCACTTCTTGATGTGAATCCTAGGGTTTGAATGATGATGATGATGATTCAATCCAAAAATGTGAGAATTTTGAGAGGTTTGTAAGAGTTTGAGTATCTTATGGAAGAATAAGAAAATGGATGAAAATGGAGATTTTTGACAAATGGGAGCACCAACCCTTGCATGAATCAGCTTGCATGAATATATAGGTTGCATTAGAACCTCCTAGAACATTGGAGAAATTTCCCTTACACTTTTCCCTTTCAATTTGGATTATGTTACTTTCAATTCAAGCAACCATGGATAACTCACAAATTATGACCTAAGCTCAAAATTCCACTTTAGCCAATGTTTTTAAAATGCCTTTTCCATTCAAAATGACCTATAATTTTGCATCATTTGGCCAAGATATGAAAAATACCATTTTTTAAGCCATTTTCCTTCATTAACTTCACCAATTTTGAAACCTTGTGCTATGGACATTTCCAATCTCTCATGGTCACTTTTCTAGACTCAAAATGTCATTTGGAGCAAGTTTGATGTTGTAAGTTTTTCCATTTGAGGCCTCCTTGTATGAGTTTTGGACATAGGTTAAAATGACCTGTAATTCACAAATGACCAAAATACCCTTTGCTTGCCAAGACCATAAGTTGAGTTCCACACATCATATGAGGGCATACCATACCATTCTAGAAAGCTAAGACAATGAGGAACAATTCTTATGTTGACCAGAAATTCATTTGAAATCTCCTTGAGGGGTAAAAATTGCTTGGAAGTCAAGTCACTTTCACAGACAAAATTTCAGATACCTCAGATGACCTGTAACTTGCAAGGACCATAACTTGAGTTCTATAAATCTCCTTAATGTCTTCTACCACTCAAATCAAAGGTATTGAGATCCTCTACAAGTTTCATGTTGGCCAAGAAGCCATTTGAAGCTTGCATTTTGACTTATCTTGCTTGGAGATTTGACCTAAACTAGGGGATTTTACAGAGAAACCCTAATTTAGAAACTCCTCCTCTCCTTGATTTCCCTTGAATTCTTCTTAGCATAACAACATATCCTTATTCTTCATGTCAAATGATGGACCCCACATCTCTCCAATAGCCCTTAATGCCTTTCAATCAGTCAATTGACCTAGGGTTGACCTAAGGTTGACCCAGATGAAACCCTAGTTGACTGTCTTCAACTGCAATTCTTGTGGTCACCTCAACAACTTGTTTTCCTCCCCAAATGACTTTCTAAGCCTCTCATGATGTCTAGATGCTCTCCATGCCTTCCATTCACAGCTCACAACCCCCTTGTTGACCCTCAGATGCCCTCAGATAGGGGATAGGCTCAAGGCTTGATCTGCTGAACTCTCTGCTCTCAAATTCTCTTCTGATGACTTGAATGAGATGGAATTAGGATAATAACCTCTTGATAGGCCTCTAGAGATGAGAATAATGATTGGTCCCCTGTTGAATGACTTGCTATGCTTATGCTATGCAGATGGTTAGTCTATGTACATGACTCTATATGCAAATGCTAATGATAATGAAAAATAAACCAAGTGAATAAGGTTGAGCAAATTTTAGGGTGCAACACCTATCACTGGATAGAAAATAAAGGTAACTGACCAAAAAAAGGGGGAGTCAAATGCTACATAATACCTGTCATTAGGTAGAAAATAAAGGCAACAAGCTCGGGAGGAAGGATTACCAACCAAAAGGGGTGAGAAATATTACCTGCTACCTGTCACTAGGTAAAGCAAAGGAAATATACTCAAAAGGTAAAGAAACATTACCAGCTACCTGTCACTAGGTAGAAAAAATAAAGGCAATGAACTCATACAGAAAGATTACCGACTACTTGTCACTGGGTAGAAAAAATAACGGTAACTAACCAAAAATGGTGAGGGATATTACCTACTACCTGTCACTGGGTAGAAAATAAAGGCAACAAACTCAAAAGGAATACTTGCGACCAGTCACTGGGTAGGGTATTACAAATGTCAACTACCTGTCATTGGGTAGGAGGAAACAAACTCGACTACCTGTCATTGGGTATGACAAACATACTTGACTACCTGTCATTGGGTATGACAAACATACTTGACTACCTGTCACTAGGTAGGAGAAAGAAATCAAGGTCAACTACCTATCACTAGGTAGGAAAAGAAATATATTATCAGCTACCTGTCACTAGGCAACTCAAATCACACAATAGACTTCTCAAATAAAGAGACAACCATCTGTTGGGGATGAAATATTCACTGGATCACAACAAGATTCTCATATGAGGAGATAAACATTTGTTCAAATAACGATCCAAGTTGAATGATAACAAGCTTCCACTATAAAGATAGGGCTCAACTTCTTCTTTAATCAAGTTTTGAACTTAAAAAAGGACCAAGTACAAACTGTTTCCGCTGAAGGGACTGCCATTTGCTAGGAGTTAGGAATCAATAACTCTACCGGGGACCTTCAAAGGAGATACGGGCAAGTTAGATTATACAACAGACTTCTCAAACAAAGAGACAATCGTCTGTTGGGATTTCACAACAAACTTCTCACTGGGACTTTTCCAGAGAGACGCCATTTTCCAGAAAAATAACTTCAACAAACTTCCCTTCAAGACTTTTTCGAAGAGATGCCATTTGCCAGAAAAATAACTTCACCAAACTTCCCTTCGACACTTTTTTGGAGAGATGCCATTTAATGGAAAAGCTGGTCGGATAGGGATCCAACATTTCACAATAAATTTCTTTGCTGAGGATGAACTAGAGATATGTCATTTATTGTGAAGATATAAATTAATTCCCGAAGATTACACAAGCTGCTCAAGTAAAGAGGCTTCCACTTGTTACCAAGTGAGGTTTACCTTGTCGGGGACATACAAGTTGCTCAGATAAAGAGGCTGCCACTTGAAGTCGCACAAAAGGTTGATATATCAAACTAGCTTCTCAAAGAGATTTCCACTTATCAATATGCTGAGGGTACACAAGCTTCTCAAATAAAGAGAACACCACTTGATATCAGGCAAAAATTTCCAGGAGAGTGTTATCATACCACTGCTGGGGAAATTCAAATCTTCATCTTCTGATAGGGATTCACAAACAGATTTTTGCCGAGGAGAATAAATCCTCAAAGGGAGAACACATTGTTGTACCCCAAAATTTGACCAACCTTTTCTTTCTAACTTGGCTTATGTTTCATTTCATTTCACATTTCATCTGCATATCATTTAGGTCGATCATTTCTCGCATACTGTGCATGTTATCATCCAATGGATTATCGGGATTACAACCACTTTGTTCGTTTTTTCAGACGATTCAAACCAGTTCAAATGTTAAGTTCCATGTCAAAATCGAGCAGAAGTTGTTCTCTTTCTGGTGGTTCATTCTGTGCTGGTATATTTGTCGCGTTTCAGTGTTCGACCATTTTTTCTTCGTTTTTAGTTCGTAGCATTTTGTATTTATATTTATTTAGTTTTATAGAACTTTAATAGAAATAGATTTTAATATAGTTTTTAGGAATATAATTTAATTTAATTTAGACAATTGGAGTTTAGAATAGAATTTTAATAGGTTTATTAGAATTTAAGTATTTAGTTTTACTAGAATTTAAGTTTTGATTTAGAAAATAGATTTTAATTTAGATTAGTTAATAGGATTAGAATTAGAGTTTTAGATTTTTTAACTTATTTAATTAGGTTTAGAGTTAATTAGATTAGAACTTTAAAATAGAATTTTATTAATTGTCTAGGATTAGATTTTAATAGTCAGTTAATTAGTTTAAGAATTAATTAGAAGTTAGTGTAGATTAGTTTGATTAGGATTAGTATTTAATAGTTATTATAGTTAGGTTATCATTTAGTTAGTTATCAGTTAATTCATCAACACATAATTTGATTAAAGGTTAAGCAAAATTGGAACAACAATGACAGCTAGCATGGGCTACGTGTCAGCTTCCTCGGTATATAATGCTACTGTTCTTCTTCTTCGTTCATCAACCAGAAAACCTTAGGCAGCGGCGGAACCCTGTTCGACCCATTCCCAATATTCATCTTCTCAAACCTTCTTTCATAAACCCGTTTCCAGAATCACCCAGAGAACTTTAACCTACAATAACCATCAACAACAACCGTAACAGAAATCAAACTCTCCAAGAACAACAACTGTCCATCTCCGACCTTCGTCTTCAATAGCTCTCACACCCAAAACTCTGACCAACGCCCTTCCTTCACCATCACCATAGATGTTCTGCATCTCCTTCACACTACCGCCATTAACCAACAAAATTGCGAGCTTCGAACTCACCACCGAAACCCAGTTTCGCACCCAATAACCCTCAACCCAGAGAAATCTCATCCTCCAACCCATTTCAAAAACCATCTCAACCTCCTTAACCCATTTTCGAATTCCAAAATCCTAAAACGACTTCACAACAAAAAAAATCCGCGAATCCAAATCACCAAACAACTCAAACTATTCCTCCATTAAATCAAACCTCTCTTCAGCCACAACAACACAAAATATGGCGACTCTGTGTTCATTGTAAGGTCAAGCAAACTGAAGTTATCGACAAGATCCACTAAGTATTTTATCATCGAGCTAGCTCCGACTATGTCATAATCTCGTCGAATCCATTCTGAAATTCCGATGTGTTGTTTTAAAGCGACAATGTTTTTGTTTGGACGTTTGTGTTGCTGTCATCCCCCCTGTGTGATCTTCCACTTCCATTTTGTATGGTGATGGGCCTTACCCAAATGATCCATAGGCCCATGACGTTTCCCATCACCTGTTTCCTGTTTATATATCTCCCTTTTTTTAAAAATATTTTTTGAATGAAGTTTTCTAAAATGTAATATAATATAGTTTGTTTTTAAAAAGATTGTTAAACTTAGTTTAATGAGTTTATAAATATTAGTTTGTTAAAAACAATTTTTTTAGATTATATATATATATATATATATATATATATATATATATATATATATATATATATATATATATATATATATATATATATATATATATATATATATATATATATATATATATATATATATATATATATATATATATATATATATATATATATATATATATATATATATATATATATATATATATATATATATATATATATATATATATATATATATATATATATATATAGTTTTTAGGAGGAAAAAGTATATATATTATATTTAGTTTTTGTTAAGTTTATTAATATTTATTATAAATTTAGATTTTAATGTTTTTATTTTTCTTTGAGGATTTATTTTTTTGTATTTCCTCTCTTTTGGGTCGATGACAAGACCCCTAAAACCATCATCAGTCAAGTTATTGATAGATGGAGGTTTTCCCGAAACCACCTTTCTTTTTCTCCTCTTTTCTTCTTCTTTTGATTTTATTTCAATTTCCTCGATCGATGAAGTCTTCTATTCGTAAGCGCCGTTTATTGAAGTCAATAACCTTCTCGATTTCAAATCTATAAAAAATGACCATTTAGGTCATTTTATTTACTTTGGGATCGTGATAGGCTACCTTCGATTAATCGACATAATGTTTGCGATTAAGACGAGATCTCACTTTTTTGGGTCCGTGCGACACAATTTAATCGGAGAATGATCCTTAATATTATTTTTCTATCTTGTCCATAGCATGGATATCAATTCACATGACCTCATATAGTTAGAATTCCCTCATAAGTCGAGCTACGACGGTTTAGCGTCACATTATGTCCCGATTCGATTCACTAACACTGTCAAACACCTTTTAATAAAAGAATGAAGTTCTCTTTGTATTGAATTAAAGAGATAGGATTGAGTGTAGACTTCTTTCTTTCCGAGTATCAGGATACTCACTATAGAGTGTGTGGTCTCGATACTCGTCTTTCAATATGAAGACGTGACTATATTCGCCACCTCTCTTTTCGAAACTTCCCTTTCAAAACCTTTTTACTCAAATATAAAAACCTTGGCCTCGTGCCAAGTGCATTTTTCAAGTTCTTTTCTCAATAAAACTTGAATGGTCGTGAAGTGGTTAGGCGTAGGCCTTCTCCTATCCCAAGTGCTTGACATTACCGTAGGGTTCACTGTCGCAAAGCACTTACCATTCAAAATCAAAAAACATTTTTGATAAGATAATGAAGTTCTCTTTGTGTTGAATTAAAGAGAGAGGGTTGAGTGTAGACTTCTTCCTCTCCGAGTGTCAGGATACTCACTGTAGAATGTGTGGTCTTGATACTCGTCTTTCAATACAAAGACGCTTGTATTCGTCACACTTTTTCCTCCTAAAACCATGGTCCCGTACCGGGTGCATTTTCGAGACTCTTTTCTTTTCACAATAAAAACTTGAATGGTCGTGGAGTGGTTAGGCGCAGGCCTTCTCCTATCCCGAGTACTTGACATTACCGTACGGTTCACTGTCGCAAAGCACTTACCATTCAAGACCAAAAAAATCTTTAATAAGAGAATGAAGTTCTCTTTGTATTGAATTAAAGAGAGAGGATTGAATGTAGACTTCTTCCTCTCCGAGTGTCAGGATACTCACTGTAGAGTGTGTGGTCTCGATACTCGTCTTTCAATAGGAAGACGCTTGCATTCGCCACACCTTTTCATAACAAAACTCTGAGATAAAGAATTGGGTACTATCCGCAAGGGGTTACTATCCGAGGATCTATTTCACCCCTAAAAATAACTCTATAAATCAAATGTGACATCTTTCCTGGATAGGCGAAAATTAAATCTTTTCAAAAAGGATATGTTACGTCCGTTCTGCCGCAAACAGGTAATGCATAAGTCTCCAACGAGCGAGCATCAATACATCTAAACTGCTAGAATGTGCATGATAATATCATCCACAAAAACACCGGTTAATCGTTAGCCCGAACTACGTTTGCTCTGATTTCTCATGCCAGATGAGAATACATAGGCACAAGACAACGATGTCTCGGCGAGCTCACTTTTTCCTCTTTCCGTAGTAGCCCGAACTATGTTTGCTCTGATTTCTCATGCCAGATGAGAATACATAGGCACAAGATGAAGATGTCTTAGAGAGCTCACTTTTTCCTCTTTCCCTAGTAGGCCGAACTACGTTGCTCTAATTTCTCATACCAGATGAGAATACGTAGGCACAAGACGACGATGTCTTGGCAAGCACCCTTTTTATTTTGTTCCGTAGTTTCTTGAACTACGTTGCTCTGATTTCTCATACCAGATGAGAATACGTAGACATAAGAGGTCGATGTCTTGGCGAGCACCCTTTTTCTTTTGTTCCGTAGTCACGAACTATGTTGCTCTGATTTCTCATACCAAATGGGAATACATAGGCACAAGACGACGATGTCTTGGAGAGCACCCTTTTTCTTTTGTTCCGTAGTTGCACAAACTACATTTTCTCTGATTTCTCATACTAGACGAGAATATGTAGGCACAAGATGACGATGTCTTGGCGAGCACATTCCCCTTCTTTATCCATAGTTCCCCGAACTACGTCGACTCTGACTTTCTCATATCTGTTGAGAATACGTAGGCCTAGGACTGCGAAGTCCTACCGAGTCTCTTCTTCCCGTGTTATCTTTCTTATCCCTCTTTATCCCGTGGAACACTTAGAAAGCAATATCTTTAAGCAAATACCTTCACATGTCGACAAACAAATGGTTCCCATCGAGTAAGATGGATGCGAGGGGTGCTAATACCTTCCCTTCGCATAACCGGCTTCCAAACCCGTTCTTTGGTCGCGAGACCATCTTATCCATTCATTTCTTAAGGTTTTCTCGATATTTTCCTTTCCCCTCATGGGATAAATAAAGTTCGGTGGCAACTCTTTTGTCTTTCTTTTCGCCTCCCCGTCGTTGCATTTTTTTGAGTAGCGACACATATTAACCCCAAATCTTCCAAAACAATCCATATGAACTCCGCTTCAATGGATGAGGAGATCTGCTGTGGAAAATAATGGATCCGCTGGGGATCATAATCATGTAAATAGTTGTATAAACTCCACTAGGGAACAACACAAATCTTTCAGGGATACAAGAAAGAACACTGAGGACTAGCTAATTCTAACAAAAGCATCCTGGACTTGCCAGGGAAAATAAGAAGTTAACATCATAGTAAATAGTCGAACTGTGGGGGATTTTAAATCAATACTCAATGCATGTGAGAGAAAACCCGACAAGTGACTGCTATATCAACATTTCTTATAGGGCAACAACATTGCTCTCTTCTTAGGAAATATCCAAAGTAATAATGCATAACCTCCACTGGGGATCAACAAGGACAAATTTTTGCACGGGGATTAACATCAAGGAGAGGTGGAACTCAAAAACTACTCAACTTCCTAATTAAGACCTGGCTGGAGGAAATAAACATATTCAGCTGGAGAAGGTCTAAATCAAGACTTAGCTAGGGAAAAGCCAAACAATACTTGTCTGAGGAAAACCCAAATTGGCATTCAACTGAGGAATATTGGATCTCATGAGTCAAACGCATCGTAACAAATCTTGAGGAAACCCACCGTCTTGTTAACAATAAAAGGGGAAACCTGGTTAAAAACTCTGTTGAGAAATTATTAACATACTCTACTGGGGAGAATAAGAACTTGATCAGGGTCATATCCTATCTTTCAAAACCAGTAGTGATAAATGCACAACCTCTGCATGGGATCAGCAAGGATAATTCTATGGGTACTAACAACCTTGAGAGAAACAACTTGGAATTACGGGAAGAATTAAGAAGTTAACATCATAGCAAAAAAGTCAACATGCAGGGGATTTTAAAACTCAACATAGGGTGAGAGGAAACGCAACAGCTGACTGCTATATCAACACTTCTTAGAAAGGAAATGTGATTCCAATTGGACATAAGAGCAACAAACCATAACAGAGGAGGTAGAAACCTGCCAGGGATTCTTCATCAAGTTTTATCACAAAACGAGATGGGATCCAACAATCACATTCACAATTATACACGCTTGATCATACACAGACCGGGGAAGAAGAACCATGCTCGACTGAGGAAATCTGAATCAAGATTTGGTTAGGGAGTCCAAGTTGAGATGCTCGAACTAATGCTCAGCTGAGAAATGCATCAATAAGATCGAACTCTACTTGAGATATTATCAACATACTCTTCCGGGGAGGACATCAACAAGGATAAACTCTAATTGGGAAAATATCGAGTTCCGTTGTGTTAAATCAACCATATAATAATTAACTTCTGCCCCAAACTGCATGGCCTACAAAAAAATTTCCTCAAGGAACTTTGTACCATATGAACTTAAAATAATCTGCCCCAGTGTCTTCAAACTCTGAGAGATTCATCGAATCTCAATGCAATTGCCCCAGATTAACTGTACTTGGCATATTCTTTAATCAATAGAGTATTCAAACTTTCCCCTTATGAAAGCATCAACCAAAAAAATAAACTTGATCATGCTCAACAAAATCTTCAGGCAACATGCCCCTGGATATGTTCGTTCTTTGAAATGATTTACCAATTACTCATCAGATTTTCAGGCTTCTAAAGATTAGTTCATCACTAATGCTCATATGTAAGCTTCCATGATGTCAACAGATGTATGCATGCAGAAAATGTTAATTCTGAGAATAATAATTCTAATACAATTACACATTTTAGTCTTGAAGTTTTTACTGAAAAGATATCGCCAAAACCTTGTGAATGAATCACTAGCTAGGATGTGATATTGATTTTGAATGCATACACGATACCAACAAAGATCTTTTAGCACAACTCATGGGAGTCAGGAACACTATCTCATTAAAGTATGCTTTCAAAATAAACCCTACTTCAATTAGGTCTTTCAAGGGCTGCAATATGGACTGGTTCACAACTTTCAGGCAAAAAGGGATTTTTAGGCCCAAACTTTATTTGTACCCACCCATTCTCTGTGAGATTCTCTAGTCCTATATTCATCTAATTGACACAAATTTTCATCTCTCAAAGGATTTTATGATCGTTTAGGAACCAATGAAATTAATGGTTAAAGAACCAATACGGTTATTCAGGGAATAACAGTCACCCTTTTTACCTTTTGGTGTTGTAGTCACATAGATTTGTTCAGGATTTTTCTTTGTAATCTTTTCTTTTCGCTTTTCGCGCTTTTCATTCTTTTGTTTTTTCCTAATTTTTTCCTGGACTGATCCTTTTTAATTTTTGATGTCCAGCAGGATACCCTAATTTTTGCCTAAGTCACTTGTTTTCAAGTTTTACGACTTAGCGAGATTTTGATTTCTTTTTTCTGTTGAACAAATCATGTGACATTGGCTTATCTAACTTTCTTGAAAGGGTTGTGACTGTCTCTTTCCTTTGGAATGAGGGATAACCATTGTGGTTGGTCCTTAGATACACACTTCTTTTAGAAATTTGAACGCTTGGTCAAATTAACTGAAGACTACCCTGCCACAGGTTAAAATGTGAGGGTTTTTTCATTTAGGAAAGAAACTCCTACTTCGAGGCTCAAAAGAGTTAACAATGGATTATCTTCCCCATATCTCAGGTGTTTGAGAATTTGAAACAATGCCTTACATCATCAGCAAGGTCTTATTCAAAAGCATATAACCAGAAATTTTGCGCTTTCACTTCATCATCATCCCTCCAAGAGTTTAAACAAGAAGTTGGTATTGCAAAGCAAAAGAAAACATTTTTACAAGCGAATGTGAATGAATTACTTCAATAAAAACATACTCATTGCATTATGATTAATATTCAAAATCAAACAAGTTCTACACGCAAACAAAGCATTAACAAACATAAAAGATTACAAATAGAATTGCAGTAAATGAACTAACGATCTAAAGAGACTTTCTCAGTCTGAGCTTTAAGGAATATCCTTAATCATCTATAACTAGTGGTGTTTCTTGATTTAATCTTGGGCTTATTTGAAAATATTATAAGTTGCGGCATGCATCTCAACTACAGTGACATCATCATGTTCAGGCAGTGGATTGGCTTGGATGTTTGTGCCTTCAAGAGACAAAATTCCTCTTCGCACTAGTTTTTACACTTCATGTTTCAAAGAAAAACAATCTTCAAGATCATGCCCCGGTGCACCCTGATGGAAAGCACAACGAGCCTCTGGTTTATACCACCGTGGAATATCTTTTGGAACAGCAGACGGAGGCCTAGTCTTCACAAGATTCTTTTGTATCAAGACAGGAAATAATTCCATGTACGTCATTGGAATCGGATCAAAATACATTTGCCTTTGAACACAGTTTTGTTGATCAATCTTTTATTGTGTATGATGTTTTTGGAACTAGGGTTGATAAGCGGAATTTACTTGAGCATTGGTCTAGAATAGAGTACCACTTTGCACTAATCTTTGCACCTCATCCTTCAAAGGAATACAATGCTCAATGTCATGACCGGGTGCCCCTTGATGAAATGCACAAAAATGATTAGACTTAAACCATCATGGGAGATTCTTTGGAATAACAGGCGGAGCCCTCGTGTGTACCAGATTCCTACACACTAAAGAATGGTATAATTCGGAATACTCATCAGGATTGGGTCAAACTGAGCCACGTGTTGGTATTGCTTACTTTTTCTACGAGATCCTCTACGTTTTTCTTGCGAAATAGTGTTAGCAACTTGTTCTTTCTTCTTGAAAAAACCATTTCAATACTTCTTAGAACTGCTAGAAGGACCACTTTTTTTGGTCAACCGTCCTTTCTGGACACCTTCTTCGAGACACATCTCGGTAAAATTACTAGGAATGCTAATGGGAGCCATAGAAATGGGTGTTGAAATGATTTCAGAAATCATAGTCCTTTAAAGCGGAGTTTGAGAAATACAAGGAGAAGGTTGATTCTGAGCAACAACTAGAGTTTTAACCAAAGCAGAGAGCTTTTCCATACCATCCCTCAAAGTAACCACTTCCTCGTGGAGTTCACGATTCTCTTACTGTAACAGATCCATCTTTTTTCCTCTAATTAGCCTGAGTATTGTAGTGATGCGACAACTTGTCTGAACAAAGACCAAGAAAAGGAAGCAAATAAGACACCCGGGAAAGGCAAGATCCAATGCAGAATGATGCTTGATGTGCAAATGCAAATGCAAGTTTTCAAGGAACTATAAAGTAGTTTGTAAGCATTACATTACAATAATACGCTGAATAAACCAAAAGTCTCATTTCATCAATATTGAAAGAATTACAGCTTTGAAGTACAATTTCATCAATCTCACAACACAAGAGAAAATGAAAGCTAGTTCTAAGGAATCGTGTCTGAAGATGACTCAACTATGAGCTGATATTTCTTGCAAAGCCTCTTGGATTATCTTTCATAGTTAATATTCGTAATATCCTTATCTTTCATGAGTTGATCCAAAATATCCTTCCAAGAATCGAAAGTAAGAAGATTAGATGATAATGGATGCTTGAGGAAAATAAATACTCTTGCTCCCTTGATCTCTTCATGACACATTTCTCAGGTCACTCTATCAGAGATCGGTACACCCCTAAGATAGGCATCCTCCTCTAAGGTTGATAATCGAGAAAAGTAAAGCGATGATGCAATGGATTGTAGATATGGACCAAGGTATCAAGAATTCCTTTGTTCGACATCAGTCCTCAAAATAAACAAGAGTTTCCTAAACAGCCGTTAAAATTCACAAGACTAGATACCAAAGATCCAAGCTTTCTCAACTCTTGTAAGTCAAGACTCGTAGAAGTGTACTTCTTAGTATTCCTTCTTTCAATATCCATGATTCTAAAAAATTTGCAATATTTGCAAAAAGCGCCTCTAAGTTCCTCGAAATCTTAAGAAAAATTCTCATGAATGCATGTGTGCATGTATGCAGCAACCACAAACAAGATCACACAAGGCTTGTGGATTCAAAGGTTCCGAGTCACGAGCATGGAGCCAAGGTACAAGAACAAACCCCAATGGTGTGTACTAAAGTTTTTTGTACTTGTAGAACAAGATTCTAAAAAGTTCCTAGAGTCCTCAATCCTCTTTCAGATATTACTAGCATGCTGATTACTCGAGAATCAATAATATTCTCAAGAGAACCTCGTCTGAGTGTAGTATCACGTATCAACTATTTCAGGTTTACACCTTCATAGCCAACGCACTACGATCTAATTGGCCAAGATGGGTTAAAGGGTTCTAAAGTCCTCAGTGTCATGGGCCTGAGGTCGGAAAAGTAATGTTTTTTGCAATTACTCGCTAGACATCAGTAATTCCGAGGAAGCCTCGACCGAGTAGATGAATTCTCAATTCGGCTTGTTCTAGATTAATCCCTAGAGGAATCCTTGACTATACCATCCTCGTACATAAGAGCTCTCAGATTCGGGTATAGGATCTATATCACTCTCAAGATCACCCAAACAGAATGTTGCGGGTAGATCTGCCAATGACTATCGGATTACAAGTTTTTATGATTACATTTCAGATCATGGACATTCGCGCCGCCTATAGCTGCTTATTAGGAAGGCCATGGATACATGAAGTTGGGGCAGTTACCTCTACACTGCACCAGAAACTAAAATACACCTTCGAAGGAAAAACAATTACAATTTATGGTGAGAGAGCCTTGGTGGTAAGTCACCTTTCATCATTTTCTTATGTGGAGGCAGAAGAAGAAGTCGGAACTCAATTCCAGGCGCTTTCAATTGTTGATGATGATACCCGAAAGCCTGGAGTTTCTATGTCATCTTTCAAAGATGCACAATGGGTTGTGAGCAGTGGTTCCTAGGAAGGATGGGGCAAAGTGTTATCTCTACCCGAGAACAAGAATAGGGAAGGTCTTGGTTTTGCTGCCAGCTCCAACTAACAAGTCACCAGAAGTCCATTTGTTCCACCTATTGAAGAAGTATTCCATAGTGGAGGGCTTATTCATCCTCCTCATATTAATGTGGTATCCGAAGATGAGTCCGAGGGTTATATATCAGACAGTTTCGCAAGCATCTTCATTTCGTATGAAGACTATGAGCCTTACATGAAAGATCCAGGTTAGGATTCAGAGAATGAAGACGTATATGTACCTTTCTATTCTCTCATATCAAGGCGTAGAGATTACAATTTTGAAGTCAATGTTGTCACCGAAGAAGACTCTGATGAAGACTTACCCAACTTTGTGACTCAAGGAGCAATAGCCCGAAATTGGAGTGCAGTTGACGTCCCTACCATTATTCATATATCAAAGTAATCATTTATTTTTTATTTTTTCGCTCTGCCTAAGGAGAAAATTTGTTGTGTGGGCTTACTTTAAATAATTCCCTTTGCTCTGCCCAAGGCAAAGGTGATATTGTTAGGGCATGTTGTTCAGCTTTGCTATCATTAATAAAAGCATTATTTTGTTTCATATATGTTCTTTTATCTTTTTTTGTTTTTCTAGAAAATGATATTAATAACCGATAATCATTTTGCGTATACACACACTTTCACTTCTTAAAACTAAATAAAACCATATCACATGCGCAGATTGTTAACGAACGAGATATCGAAAATAATGACCCATTACCTTCGCCGAACTTCGAATTTCCTGTGTTTGAAGCTGAGGAAGAAGAGGAAGAGATTTCAGAAGAGATTTCCAGACTAATCGAAAACGAAGATAAAGCCATTCAGCCTCATAAAGAGCTTGCGAAAGTGATTAATTTGTTGTTGCACCCCAAATTTTGACCCCTTAGATCCTCATCATCATTATAGGATCATATTCATTTGATTAACTAACCTTAATCCAGTTCAAGTTTATCTCTGTCAAGATACAGGCGAATTAGGGTTTCGTACCATCAAAATCAAGACATCAGTGGTCCGATTAATCAATGTTTTGGATTGATTCAACTTCGAACAAGATCAAGAATACAACATTGGGTCAAGTATGAATCCAATTTGAGGTGGTCACCCAGGGTTCGAGAACAGTGCAATTTGAGACACCCGATTAGGTTTTTTTACTGGAAAAAAGTCAACTGTAGTTTGACTTTTGATTCAAAGAGTATTTCAATGATGGGATCAAGGTCCATTAAGCTCCTATGGCTTATTAAAGTCCATCCAAAGACTTTCAAGTCCTTAGGATGTCCGGATCACCAACGGGCGACTCGGTAGACACCGATCGATCGAAAAGTTGACCAAAACGTCAACTCTCCAACAATAAGGAATTTGACTTCAAGGTGTGAATGAAAAATGTTCCTTATATCATATTACACCTCCCCATAAAATTTCATGACCATTGGATCAAGGGTTAGGAAGTAATTGCAAAAATCGGGAATTAGGGTTTCGAAAGGGGCAAAACCATAACTCCTCAACCACACATCCAATTGAGGTGGTTCTAAGCTTGTTTGAAAGGTCTTAAAAAACCCTACAAAAGTCCCACAGTGGTCCATATTCAAAAAATGCATGGAATTGGAGTTATAGAAAAATCATTTTTCTAGTACAAAACACTTAGAGAAATTTCATTAAATTCTGGCCATACAAATCACCTTTTTCAGAACTTTGAAGGGTTTTTCAACCTAGTTCCATCAAGAATTTGGAAATTCCCAAAACATGAAAGTTGTAGAGCTACACAAGGGCTTTCTAAAAAGTGCAAGAACTCCTCAAAAGGATTTGTGAGCAGAAAGTTATGATGCATTGAAGTTGGGCCTGCCACACTTGAAATCCACTTGGTCCAACTTCTCAAAATCAGAATTTTTCATCTCTAACCACTCTCCACCCTTGGATCATGATACATTATGATATTCAGATGTGTAGAGGAAGGAAATGACAGAAAAAGAGAGGTTGGGAGAGAGAGATGCAAGTTGTGATTTATGGAATAAAATATTGAAATGTGTAAGAATGAGAGAGAAACTTTTCATCTCCAACTGTTGCAGCTGTGCCATCCTACCCTCTAAGCTCACCTCAATCATTTCATGGACATCTCCACTTGATGTTTCTGATCTTTCTTGAGCCATGGAGCTGATGGAAGAAGATCTTGGCAAGATTTTGTAAAAAACTTCATGAATCTCCCTCCAAAAGTGGCAAGTTACCAAGATGCCCTCACCCTCATCTCTACTATAAATAGAGGCCTCACCCTCACTTCTTTTACACACCAGAGCCATTCAGAATACACAAGTATCATAGATTTCCTCCTCTTTCTCTCTTTGCTTGTAAGTGATTTTCAAGAAATACCAAAGTTGGTCACTTGGTACTTTTCACACCATTTTTATTTTCCTCACTTCCAACACTCCCACAACCATCCCTACACCTTCTAAATAACATATAGAAGGTGTACAATCCATCAAACCATCAAAAACCTCAAAAACCCAAAAAGTCAAACTCATCACCATCATACTTTGACCAAAGTCACAAAAATGGCCAAAACCTATCCCACATAGATTCTTGCCATTCTAATCCCTCTAACACCTCACCAACATCATTCCTCAACTGTCCAAACCCCTAGCAACACTTGGATACCTCTATTTTTATACTTAGCATCATAAGTGAATTGTTACTTAAAGTGGAAGAAAAGTCTCAAGGGCAAGGAGTGAAGCACAAATCTCTGGGTTTCTAGGAGTATTTCTTTGCTTGCTTAAGTTCATCATCACAGGTATGTAGTGTCTAAACTAATCCCACTCATTATCATGACATAAAACTCATTGTTGCTTGTTTTTTGCTTATGTACACATACAGTCATGGCTATGTACTCTTGCTGTCCCATGCTTGTGAAGCCAATATCATGTATTAGTGGCTGTTAGAATAATATGTATGTGCTTGGTACTTTTGCAAAATGTGTTTTGAGACAAGTTTCTGATTTTTGCATTGTTATGTTAAAATAATCATCAAACCATTTTACAGTTAAGACCTAAATGGAGTAAACCTTAACATTGTCATGTTAGGAGTAGTTTAAATTCTGTTTAGGAATGATTTGTCTAACATTTGTGCTTTTGTATTGGAGTTCTGTTCATAAGGATTGCTGCTTGAGTTTGTGTTTGGTTTGAGCTTGTTGACATGCTGTAGATACTATCATGATCATTGCTGGTTGGCTACTTGTTGGCTACTTGTTTTTTTTGTCACATGTGTTTGATGTTACATAATTGGTTCCTACTGGTTTTGTATCTTTTGTTCACAAAGTGTATGTTCCAAACCTGACTGCCATATCATGTGTTTTAATGCATTCAAATCATTTTCAAAAAAAAGCAGAATTGATTGGTTACTTAAGTTTGTCATGTTTGATAACTAATATTACAAGTTTCAGTACATGTCCTTGACATAAATCAGCTCTACTGTTTTGAAAGCTAAATGTTTACAATACAATGAAGAACTATGTTGCATACTTCTCATTTGGTATATGTGGTGATGTGGATCTGTTAGAATTAGCAACATGTTCATGAGGCTGTGTTGATTCTGCTTAAGTTTTTTTTTTTTTGAGTTTGTCAACCTATTTAGATTACCACTAGGGCAATATAGTTCTGTTTATGCTAGACTGATGAGGTGTGTGAGCATTGATATGTGTGGTAAGGAAATCTTGTTTCTGCATACCAAAACTATTTGAAAGGGAACTTGACAGTTTCCAAATGCTTTGTTGTTTTTAAAACTGGTCCCAAACTGAAACTGGTTGGTTTTTTACAAATTGATGGCTTTCATTTCAAGAAAGAGCAAAGCATTTGATCATGATCATTGTTGAGGATTCTCACCTGTTAAGACATAAAAAGATCAAAGCTGCTGTTCATGTCACTTTTAACCATTTTACTTTGAAGTTTCTTTTATCTCAACATTTGCCATGATGAGATGATTAACTGCTGCAATGTTGCTTTCATTGGTCATCACCAGAACTTGTAGTAGGAACCAGTCATACGTTTAGAGTTTCATTTCTTTGTGTCAGCTTTCCCTTTGCATGGTAATGTCAGTCTTCTTAGTATCAACTTATTATGTTAGACTTTGACATGTTCAGATTATGTTCATTGCTGCCAATACCTGTGTTAGAGGCTTAGTACTAGCTTTTGCTCTTGTGAATTTACATAACTGCTGTGGTTTCTATCTAAGGGGATTGTTTGGAGCTGATAACCAAGCTATTGCTGTCATAAATGTGTGTTCACTTTGCATTGTGGTTGCACATGTTTTAGCCTAAGTTTGTGCCTCTGTTGGATTAAGTAGGTTGTGACATCACAGTAGTTCATGGGGTGGACCTTAACAATTTTTGGCTAGGTTAGTGAAACTATTTAAGTTGGTGTTCTGCTCATATTAAGCATATGTTTGCTTTCTGGTTACCTTTGAAATATGTTGTTTGTTTGTGTTTAACCATTCTTAAATTATGTTTCCATATTGAAAATTTCTGTTAGCTGTTGGAAATGTTTTTTATCAGAGTTTGTCAACTCATAGTAACTCACTCTGAGTTATTAGCTATTTGCTTAAGTAAGCACTAGCTTTGTGGTGCTGAGGTAGACCAAACTACTTTGAACAATGTCAAGGGAATAAATCTGTTCAACCTGTTCTTGCTTATTACTGCTTGTTCTTGATTTGCTGTAAGAGCCATGATAGTTTGGTCAACTCACTTTTACTATCAGCATGCTTAATTAAGTCCTAGGCAAGTAAGTATGTGATGCTGTATTAATCCATGATGATTAGCTAGGTTTTTATCCATAACTAATTGATTGTCAAATTTCATCTTCATACTAAAAAAAAAAACTGTTTGTGTTCTGTTACCTTTGGCTGCATCAGTTTTGCTACCTGTTTCATTATTACCATGCCTAGTTCTTGCTCATAGTTTGATTTAAGTGTAGTAGTTGCATTTCAACATGATTGCCATCAAGATGCCCTTTTGTATTAATCTGTTTTGTTAAAAAATCAAGATTTGATTGGTTTGGCTCCATAATGTGTTTCAAGCATGAACTTCCTGTTGTGATATCACATTGCATGATGTAGGAACTCTTGAGCAATTTTAAACACTAGTCCATATAACAACTTGTTGTGTACATTTTTTAATCATTTGATTCCACATAAATAATACACATGCAGCATGTATAAAGGATTAGACCAAACTGATTTGAGTTATAATTTTCAAACTGTTGGCTTCACACCACACACACCATGTTCACAATTCAGATTCCATCATATTCTTGTTCCATCTGTTTGCAAATGTTTGGATCCTTCTAATGTCATGTTTTGAGAATGTGTATGTGTCTATTTGGGTCAATATATGTCTAGAAGCCAATTGCATATCAGATTGCCCTCCCCCCCCACGTATGATACAAAGTTGCAGCGTAATGACCATGTCCCCATCATGTACATTCCATGTTTATTTTAGATGCTAGGCTTATTCATATGTGCATTCAAGGTTTGTGTGTGGTGTGCTCTAGATCTTATTCCATTCCAATTCTGTTTTGACATTACCTTTGTAGCTCTTTGTGTTGAATGAGCAATTGACATATGAATTTTATTTCCCTAGTGTTTGTGGATGGTTTTAAAGCATGGACACATTCTAAATGTTGTTTTGAAGATGTTAGTATGGTTTGTTCACCTTAGTTGGACCTGTTTCATGAATTCACTATCTCACTTGCAAAAAACTGCATTTTCACTTCACACTCACCTGACAGTTGGGCTTGCACTTCATAAATGATCAGTATGAATGTATGAACATGATATGTATGACATTTGGTGTGTGTATGAGTTCATCATCTAACCATAGCATGACTGTTTTAGTTCTTTGCTCCTTAAGTGCATTTCACACATACTTGGCAATTCATATACCTCTTTTTGAATCAGTGATGATTTTAATGAAACTCTTGTTAGAACTCATTGAATACCATATTTGTGTCATGCTCAGATGCTTGGTTGATGTAAATACATTTGTTTATGGTCTTTGAAATTCAGAAATGCATTTTCACATCATTCTCACCACTAGTTGCAACTCACATGTCAAACTCTTGATTTTTTTGTTTTTGATAATACCACTTGTTAGGACATTTTCCATATCATGTTCATGTCTTGCTTAAACCATTTCCCACTGCCAATTGTAACTGTCTTGGACTGTTAGTTTAGATTTGCACTTAAATGTATCATATGCATCATCAATCAGTTTTCAAAGTGGAGGCATATATTGTGAATTCTGATTGCGTTATCATACTCCTCATAATTTTCTGATGAATCTACATATAAATTTTATCTCAATCCATGGAGAAATGAGAAAGATACATGTGGTTTTGCAAATCCTATGTTTTGGCTCTCTTGTTTGCCCAGTTTGTGAAAGAGGTATACTACATATATTTTTTGGGGTGGGATAATCAATGGATGTATCGCCACCCCAGTGGTTATTGCCTTGCCATTAAAATGCCCATCATGCCTTGTGTCCTGGGTTCGAGCCCCAGCGAGGCATTTTTGCTTCAATGATTTTTCTTTTCTCATATTTATTTTTTTATTCATTCTTTTCCTTTCCATAGCAGCACGCGCATAGTGCTCTAGTGGTTGTTGTATATGTTTGTAAACATAAGGGCCTGGGTTTAACTCCCAGCTTGGCCCTTTCTCCTTTTTATTATTTTTGTTTATTTGATTTTATTTGTCATAAATCACCTCAACTTCAAATATTCATAACTTGTTCATCTTTCATCTTTTTTAACTCATTCTTTTTGCAAACTCTTCATTGTGATGTCTAGTTTTGTTTGGTGGATTGAAATCTCATGATTATTTATTTTAACAATGCTTTTGTTTTCTTGTTAGTAGATCCACTCTTAGGTCGTCACCTTACGTCTCGATTTAAATTCCCCTCATGCCATGTTTATTTTTCTTGTAAGATTTATTGGTATTTGTTTATGTTCGTCAACATGTTGAGATTTCATCTTTTATTAGTTGTTACCATGAATATTTATACCTCCTAAATTATGAGGTTAAACTAATTTAATTATGTGGTATTGTTATCTATGCATATTGTTGTTACATCTTGAGTTCATAACCTGATTACTTTCAAAATTGTTATTTGTTTACATGGTTGTTACCTTCATCATACTTTCAATCTTTATCATATTCTCAATCTTTGTCAACATATGCCTACATCTTTGTCAAGACATGCTTATTATAATATGTTTACCATACTTGGTTGTAACCATTCGTCCTACTCAAAATACTTGCTCATTGTAATGTGTTGGTTAATCCTTGATCATAATCATTGTCTTCTATATTCCTCATGCTTGAATATGTTTATACTTTGTTAAGTATTTTCTTCCCCAAGTGATGGAACTTTTTAGTTCTCATCCAAGTTGCCTCATCTCCTCCCTTCCAAAGGAAAGTCTCTCCATTGACCTTTGTGTCATGGATAACTCATTACCCCTCTTGACTTTGAAAAGTCATCTTAAACCTTAGTTAAGATTAGGACCCATAAGCCATTAGACTTTGCTTAAGTCTAAAAGGCCCACCCTTACTAGGAGTGTTCTTCAACTAGAACCCTAGGTCAGAGTTTGTTAACTCTATATAAGAATCATAGTGATGATTACTTATTCCCCTGTGAGAGTTCAACATAGATCTAGAGAGTTTTTTGCTAAAAATCTACACAAACATTGTTATGTTTGTTCCCCTTAGAACCTTGATCATAATCAAGTGTTCTTCAACCCTAGTGAGGTGAACTACGATTGCTCTGATTCTATCCTAGTTAGGATACGTAGGCAGAAGACGCGATGTCTTTGCGAGCAAACTTAGAAACAATCTTAGGTCTTCATCTATCATACCCTATCTCTTTACCCAATCCCAACCTTAGCAAATATTTACCAAACCTAGCATGCAAACAAACAAAAGGTTCCTGTAGAGTACTACAGATGTTTGGGATGTGAAATACCTACCCTAGGCATAACCAACCCCCGATCCCCGAATCTCTTAGCGTTGTTGTTACATCGCGAAAAAGGTTCTTTCTCTCTTTAGACCTTTCCTTTGGATAAATTAAAGTCCGGTTGTGAATTTAAGAATTAAGATTCAAGTTAATCAATAGCTTGGTATCACGATTCTCACCGCAACAGAAATGGCGACTTCACTGGGGATAACCTATTTTTGAGGGTTTAGCCTATTTTGTTTAATTGCATGCTATATTTGTAAATATTTGCTTAACATGTATATTTGTCAATATATTTGTTTGTATGTTGGGTATTGGGTGCTTTGAGTGGTGAGACGGTCCTATACCCGGACTTGAGTGAAATTATGATAGGATGGTGGTATATTCAAGAAGGCTTATAGGGAATTGATTCCCGACCAAGCTAACTTGAGAAACCACCGCTCAGTGTAGGCCCTCTTGAAAGTTTTAGTATTGTTGATCGAGTATTCGTGAAAATAATGCTACTTTCAACGAAGGAGCCCATGACACTGTGGACTTTTAGATTACATTCTACCCCACTTTGGCCTTATTAGGACGTAGTGCGATAGCTATAAGGAAGTATTTCCGAAATAGTTGATATGCGATACTACACTCAGACGAGATTCTCTTAAGAATATTATCGATTACCAAGTGATTTGGGAAGTTGATAATATCCGAAAGATGGGTTGATGACTATGGGAACTTTGTAGAACCCGTTCGACAGGTACAATCAATCCATAGTACAATCTTTGGGGATGGGTAGACCCTTGGACTCATGCTTGATCTTAAACCTAAACCTGTGTTGTGTGCATATGCATCTTGTTTGTGTTTGTGCATTCATATCATCATGTCATCATATCATCATATGGTTTCATGGAACTCAGACTTTGTTGTTTGTAAATATCAGAGGTCGTCATGAACAGTGAAAGAAAGAAAACTTTGAAGTACACTTACAAGGGTTTTAACCTAGATGACTTGAGAAGGTTGAGCACCTTAGTGACAGATCCAGAAGAATTCCAAAGCAGGTATGGGAAGCTGTTGTTACTCTTGAAGATAAAGATGGATGGTGGACTCCTTTCTACTCTTCTCCAGTTTTATGATCCGCTCTACCACTGTTTCACATTTCCTGATTATCAGTTAGTGCCCACACTAGAGGAATACTCTCATCTGATTGGATTACCCATTCTTGAAGATTCTCCTTTTCCGATCATGGAGAAGGACCCTAAATAGCAGGACATTGCCAAAGCTACACGTTTGGGAGTGGATGATATAAAAAAGAATCTGATTACAAAAGGGGGAGTCTTTGGGTTAAAAGCAGAATTCTTGGTTGAGAAAGCTCAATATTACGCAGATCATTTAAGCGTGGATGCATTCGAGGCTATCCTTGCCTTACTCATCTATGGTATATTCTTGTTTCCAAGCTTTGAGAATTTTGTGGACCTCAATGCCATCAAAATTTTCTTGAAGAAGAATCCTGTGCCTACCTTGTTAGCAGACACGTACTATTCTGTTCATCTGAGGAACTTCCATAATGGAGGAATGATCACTTGTTGCGCTCCTTTATTGTACAAGTGGTTCACTTTACACTTACCCAAAGCCAACGCTTTTTAGGATCCAAAGAAAGGATGGTGGTCACAAAAGATCATGGCTCTTACCCATTCCGATATTGATTGGTATAGTCGAGATTATGATGGGACAATGATTATTGACAGTTGTGGGGAATTTGGAAATGTACCTCTCCTCAGCATTAATGGAGGGATCAGCTACAATCCAATACTCGCCCGCCGACAATTGGGATACCCTCTAAAGGACAAACCCAAAAGTGTTCAAGTAGAAAGCATCTTCTTCAAAGAAGGGGAAGATAGTCAAGGATTAAAGGAGAAAATTCTAGAAGCTTGGAAGCGTCTACACAAGAAAGGAAAGAAAGGTCTTGGAAGACTCAACTGTGTTTCTTTGGAACCCTACCTCCAATGGGTTCGGAAAAGAGCCGTCACACTAAAGATGCCGTATCCTAAACAAGAGCCTATGGCCTTAAAGGAAGAATGCCCGTTGGTCTTCATGTCTGAAGAAGAAAAGTTGAAAATTGCTTTGGTCAAAGCACAGTAAACTGAAGAAGCTTGGAAGCACAAGTATCAGATAGTCATTGAAGAAAATGCGGAGCTCCAGAGACAACTCCAGTTGAAAGATGAAGAAATCCTCTCTTGTAAGAAGAGGAAAGCACTAGAGGAACCTTATGAGCCGCAGTCTAATCCATGGAAGATAATTATGGACAGACTCATCATTGAGAAGACTCAGATGGAAAGAAAGATCGAGAAGCTCAACCTCAGGCTGCTAGGAGAACCTTGATAGGATTCACCTAGTTTGTTTAGTTAAAACTCTTGTAAGAGGAAACGATGTTTTGTAATCCGTTTTGTTAATCAATGAAATGATGACTTCTGATGTTCAGAAATATCTGAGTTCCATGACAATCATTTGCATTTGCATTTGCACTTCTTCTAACCATTCAAGGAAATTCATCTTTTTCTTTACAGGCAACAACATGGTAAGAAGAGACATGCTTCGAGTCCCGGATCTGAGATTGGGCCGTCTAAGAATGTTAACCAGACTTGTCCTAAACCCTGCTACTTTCATAGCCAAATATGGGGACCTATTGCCATTAATAAGCGCTCCGATCAATGAGCCCATGTTGCAAGCCTTGGTGGAATTCTATCATACAACTTACCACTGCTTTGTGTTTCCAGATTTTCAGCTACTCCCGACCCTCGAAGAGTATAATGCTTACTTAAAGATCCCATGGACTTTTACGCTCCCTTATGGAAAACCAAAGAAGAAGGACTTAGCTAAAGCCCTGCATATCAAGCTGGAAGACTTACCACCAATGAGGGCGAAAGGAGGGTGGTATGGAATGGATGCCGGGCCTCTAATGGAGATGGCCGAGTATCACTATGAAAGCAGAAACCTAGGCATTTTTGAGGCAATTTTGGCACTACTAATATATGGACTGTATCTGTTCCCAAGCAATTACGACTTCATCAGCGAAGAAGCAATCCGCCTTTTCATCCTCAAAAATCCGGTCAACACAATACTGGCTGATACTTATGTAGTCATTCACCGTTTCGCCTTGTATGATTGTGGACGATTCTCATGTTGTCTTGCACTGCTCGACCGATGGTTCACTTCTCATCTGCCAAGGACCCATATCCTTTGAAGGTTGCCTACCAAAAGCGCATGGGTTTCTAAACTTGTCACACTCAGACACCATGATATCACATGGTATGACACTAGCATCGGTGACCAAGTCATGATTTCCAGCTACGGAGATTTCCCCAATGTGCCTCTCATTGGGATAGAAGGGGTGATCACTTATAATCCTATTCTTGCTCGGCGTCAACATGGGTATCCTACCGGGCCCGAGCCTGAACCAGAACTGTTGAGGCCTCGCTTCTGTGAGACAGGTCGCAACCAAGAACTAGAAGAAAATGCTCAATACGCTCAAAGAGATCCACACCTTGTGGGCTCAAAGAGATCCACACCTTGTGGGCCCAACTCCACACCTTGTGGGCCCAACTCCAATAGAGAATGCAAGTTGTTTAACCACCAGGGGGTACCTGCTATGGTCAAAGGAAATTGCCTTAATCATGTTCTACACTCATGACTATGAGATAACCATGGAACCTGAGGTCCCCGCAACTAGGGAAGAGCTAAGATACGCTTTGGTTAAAGCGCAAAGAGAAAACGAAGACCTGTGGGAGATCATCCGCCAGGATCAAGTTCACGTCAGAGTCCAAGAAGGAGAAGGGTCGTCTTGTTAGATTGATTTTTTCACCATTTCCCTGCTTTCCCTAAAAAAGGATTGAAATCCTGCTTGTTGCATTTACTTTCATTGTAAGAAAAGTCTTGCTTTTTAGCAAAGGCCACTCTATTGTAATAGATTTCCAGCTATCAAATGAAAAACGCTTTTTAAGCATGTCATTACGTGTTGGTCTAACTTTTTGTTTGTAAACGAAAATTTTGAGTTTCCTTGAATGGTTTATGCATCCGCATTTGCATGTCATCCTACATCAGTCCTGCATTTGGGGTTCCGCAGCTCATCTTTTGTTCTTATCACATAAAGAGAGAGAGGAGATAAGGAGTCACGCTGAGTACCCACAGATACAACACATGGTCCCAAGCTCAAAAGAAGATGGCAGATAACGACCAAAGGTTCGATCGAATGGATAATGACATTGAAGGGATCAAAGGGGACGTCAACCAGATCCTGGAATCCCTCAACGTGATCAAAGCAAAAATGGATACACAACCTACAGTGATCTCCGAAGTTGCCACAGCAGCAGCCAATGTCACAATAGCTCCTGTTACTTCAGCGGAGTTTCCCTATGGCATGTCCCGAGATTTTGTGCCACCTTTCAACAACATGCAGCTGTCGCTTGCGCGAAAATAAGGTGCCGGCAAAACAGAAGAGTCGCCACCTTTCGTTATTTATCCCTCAGAGCGGGAAAGGAAACGATCGGAAAAACCTGACGAAAAAGGGTAAGACAAGGTCATCGCAACCATTGTCTGGGTTCGGGAGTCGGTTACGCAAGGGGAAGGTATTAGCACCCCTCACGTCCGTCGTACTCGACGGGATCCTCGCTTGTTTGTTTACTTGGACGGTTGGTTATAATCTATCTACCTATCAAGGCTGGCTGAAAAAGAAAAGAAAAATGACTCGGCAAAGCATCACGCTTTATGCCTACGTATTCTCATCAGAGAATGAGAAATCAGAGTCAACGTAGTTCGCCTAACTACGGGTGAAGGTGGGGAGAGGTTGCTCGCTAGGATGTCGCATCCTATGCCTACGTACTTCCACACTGTATGGAAGATCAGAGCAAACGTAGTTCGGGAAACTACGGCTTATTTCCTGAAAGAAGTGTTTTTTATTGCGTTTGTGGTTTCAACCGCACTAGAGACTATGACCTGAGAGTGAATGCGTCGCATGTCACCCAAAGGGTACCATACTAAACATCTAGACTATGGAAAAGAAACTCTCCCACAATCCTTTCTCAGATAGCTTAAGGCTCGTAACGTACGAAGGAAATCATTCATGATTACTGTATCTTAAACTGTTTTGAGATGAGAAGAGAACAGGCCCAACTAGGAGGGAGACTATCAAGTCCTACTGTTATCATGCCATGGATTCATCCTATGGTTGAGGTTTGAACAGGGAACTCCTAGATGTTGTCATGCATAGGTTTCAACCTAAAAGTCTGTCATCAAATCCTTATCAGAGGAAATGAGAGTCCTAAGGGATCATGTCAATGATACACCAAAACAGACAAAAGCATCAGCTTAACAGTAACATGCATGCAATGCAAGTGAGGGAGGAAATGTGTGTGGGGCTTCAGCCTCCACAAGCTCATCTCAACCTCAAGCCAGATATGAGATAACAGTAATCATACTGAAAAATAAACAACATGCTATCAAGCAATATACAGTAAACTGCAATCATACAGATAAAGGAAATGAAATACCATCAGGCAAGATAAACACATGGGCAAGGGAGCTGGGCTCTACCGAATACCCGCAAGCAAAGCCAAGCAGTAAAAATACAAGCAGAGGGAGCAACTCAACCTCTAATGCAATCATGCTCTTAAACTGAACTTATTCTAGATGAACTTAGTCTAATGCAACAGACAAATCAGACAAAACAAACAATACAGAAAAGAAAAAAACAGAAGAAAGCCTCAGCTCTTCCAGCAGCTACTCAGTCTTCAGACTTCAGAGATCACTTGCTTTCCAGGTATCAACCCTACAATATGAGTATCAACTCATCTTCTCCCTTAAGCTTCAGCTTCTTTGATCAGCTCCACCTTCAGGCTTTACTATCTTCAGGGATCTTCAAGCATCAACTTGATCTTCACAAAGTCTTCAGACTTCAACACTCTTCAAGGAATCATCCTCTTCAAAGCTTCAGCTCCTATCTTCAATGGCTCAAATGCTCCAGCAAACAAGATTCAGTCAACAAGATGAGGTGAGGATGTTACAGTGCTCACTGACTTCCAAAGGATGCCATTGAGGACTTAACATCAAAAGAAAGGCTCTCTCAAAGTTCTACCTTATGGGGCAAGGTCATTAATCCCTCCAAAGGAGAGAGGTGAATACCCTTAAGGGACTTTATGTCACAGAGAAGGAAGGAGGTGAACAAGACACTCCTTGTTTATTGAATAAAAGTATTCTATCTAAAGCTCTACCTATGCACTTATAAGCCTATAAACAAAACAACAAAATCTAAGCTAAACTCCTCTGCAAGGTCTTCAACTCAATCTTCAAAGCTCACACACTCAAAAGAGAAGAAAAACAAGCACAACAATACAAACTATGCCTTTAAGCAACACACATGCTAACCATACATTCAAAAATCAATTAAAAATACTAAAACACCATACAATATTCTAGCAAAATCCTAGGGGATTCTACACATACTTACCCTTAACCCATATATTCCCCATACACTAATATGGCCTATAAACCCCAAAACAAAATGGTTCAAATCTACTTATACAACCTAAAACCCTAATTTGAGCACCTAAATGTCAAACAAGCAAACTATATCAAGTTTTACTCTACAAATGGAGAATTAAATCCTATGTGAACTAGGGTTCAATATCTAACTATGCCAAAAAGAATGGCTCAAAAATCCTAAGGGAAAGCCCTAAAACAAATTCTACAAAATTAAGTATCAACTAAAACATATTAAAAAGACTATTTACAAAAATAATATGCTAAAAAATATTAAAAGAAAAATAAAATGGAATTTTATTTTTTATTAATTTTCTGGACAAAATCATGAATATGTGAAAAAAAGAAGAAATGAAAAATATTAATTTTTGGATTTTTTATGATTATTATAAAATGCAAGAAAATATTAAAAGGAAAAAAATAAAAAGAAAATGAAATAAAGGGATGGGGGGTATCAAAAGTAAACACGCCCAGTTCATTTCCCTGATGGGCCAAGAACCTGGGGTGCAAATAGAAACCTTGGTAAGCCCACCTGCGCTCAGAAAATTCAAAGAAAAATCAAAGGAAAATAAATGTGGACACGGTGCAAATAGCATCAAAATTCAGTGTATTTTTGGATTGGGCCCATTGGTGGGGTGTGAATAGCGAGGTCTTCATTCAGCCCAGAATTCCCAACTTAATTGAACGCAGCGTTTTGGTTCTATTCTTTCCCTCCCTTTCTGAAATCAAATCATGGTCGTGCGATCAACTGAATTAGTCAAAGGTCTGGGGCCATCCAACGGTGGGACTTCATCGTCTCCAAATAAACCCTAGGGTTTTCTGAAAACCCTAATCCCATGCCAGAATTTCCACTCGATCGTTCTCACTGATGGCTTGATGAAATCAAGAAATTCCAAAAGCAAAAATGCACTATTGATTACCACGAACACAACCATACAAGTAGCTTGCTCTGAAACTCCTTAAATCACCCTAACAGAACACACGAATGCTTGGGTTCCACCATAATTCTCTGCTATCAAACCTAATAAAGCTTCAATCTAATGATGTAAATCTGTCCTCCATGTTGCCCTAACCAAACTACACAATACCATATCCATTAATGCGCACTAAACAGCTTGCTATCAATCTTGCAAGAAATGGTACCCTGCCTCGAAACCTCATGAATCTTCCTCTAATTCTTACAAAATCTTCCTCTACCCTAGCATGCTTATCTTACACCTAGGATTCTAACAGAATGTACATAATTAAGGACCTATGGCTCAAGATACCAACCTGTCAAACTTCAATGGTGAGGGATGTTAGGGCTTGATTCAAGGCTTGAAATCCTCTCCAAATCTTCCTCCAATAATGAACACCTTTCTGTTTGCAAGAGTTGAGGTGGATGAAGCTTGTAGAAGAAGGAATTGAATCTTGCTTGATCTTGAAGAAATCCAACAATGGAACTTTCTCTCTCACTCTCTCCAATGAACACAACAACTTTCACCAACCCTGGCCAAATTGTGATTCACTCTTCTTATAGCAATCCATGGAAACTCCTAGAATCATCTAGAAACTCATGGAAAGTGCTAGAAAGTTATAGAATTTCTCCTTTAATGACATGTTGATCATACCATGTCTCATGAGTTAGGCTTGTCAAATTGGCTTCAAAATCTCCTTACAAGAGATATTGAGAAAGAATGAGTGAAAAACATGCACTTCCTTGCCTTTTGTGAAGTTTTGTCAAGTTACCTTATGATTCAAGTAACAATTTTCCAAAGCTACCTTCATTTTTGAGATTCAAATCAAAATTCTGTTTAAACCAAAGTTTTTAGAATGTCATTTACATTCAAAATGGTATATTGGATGACCTATTTTGGACTCATAGATCTCCCAAACCAAATTTCAACTTGACTTGAATTAACTTATAAGCCATTTTTAGTTCAAATTTACCAAACTTTGTCATTTCATGCTATTAGCTTTTCCAATAATTCATGACCTCTTTTCTAGGCTTAAAATGCCATTTTGAACAACTTTCATGTTTTGAGTTTTTCCATTTGAGGCTTGGAAATAGGAGATATGGCCTTTGCTTAAAATGACCTATAACTGCCAAATGACCAAAGTACCCCTGTCTTGTTCAAATCATAAGTTGAGTTCTACAAATCCTATCAAGGACTTCTAGTACTCTATAGAAAGCTAAGAAGATGATATTCAACATTAATGTTGACCAAGAGATCATAGGAATCATCCTACTAGGGAAAAAGTTGTCTGCAAGTTGGGTGACCTTCAAGGACCCAGATTCACACACCTCTGCTGACCTGTAATTTGTCAAAACCATAACTTGAGCTCTGCAACTCCTATCAAGGACTTCTACCACTCAAATTAAATCTAAGAACAATCTCTACAACATTCATGTTGTGTGGAAGATGAGATATCAATCACATCTTGAGCTAAAACTGCCTGGAAGATAAGGATCAAACTAGGGTTTTTTTACTGACAATCCTCAGAAACCCTAACTCAAAACTTCTCAAACTCCTCAATCATGATGAGTTGGTCTAGGAATCATCTTTATAACATCTCCATACCTAATTCCATGATCTCATGGCCCTTGGATTAGGTCTCAACCTTCTCCAAATCTTCAGTTATCCTAAGGTTGACCCAGTCAAAACCCTAATTCTATCATTCATGGTTGAATCTTCTGAATTCTTGCACAATGACTTCTTTGGGCTTCATGATGGCTATCAAGACATCTCATAGGCTTTCTCAAAACATCAAGTTCATTCTCAAAGTCTCAGAATCATCTGAGGAGCACCCACAACTCTCAAGCTATGAAGCACACAACTCTGGTTTCAACCAATTCTCTTGAGGGTCTCTTGAACTTACTGATGAAGGTATCAACTTTCAAACACTTGATGGGTAAATAATTGTTGGTCAAATTTTGGGGTGCAACAGCTGCCCCTATTCAAACGGCTTGAACCTGACTGGGTGAGAAGCGAACGACTCTCAACCAATCAAGGTGCGAGACGATTGAATACCGGTAAACCCGAAAATTTGCCAACTGCACGAGCACATGATACTCTGCGGGGAACAAACCTTCGAACACTGCAACACTAGCTGCCCAACAACTAGCTGGAGAAATATCGATTTGACATCGCCGTCAGAAACAAACAATACATCCAACATCGCCGTTGGAGAACTAAAGAACCTGAATCACCAAAATATCCAACATCGCCGCTGGAGAACGAACCATCCAACATCACCGCTGGAGAACTGAATTAACTGACACACCCAACATCGCCGCTGGAAAACTAAATCCGTCAAAATACCCCGCATCGCCGCTGGAGAACTAAATCTGACATCGCCGTCGGATAATCAAAATACCCCGCATCGCCGCTGGAGAACTACATCTGACAAAATACACCGCATCGCCGCTGGAGAACTACAGGATCTGCATCACCTAACATCGCCGTCAGAAGACTGGATCAACTTGACATGCCCAACATCGCCGCTAGAAAACTGAATCTGACATCGCCGTCGGAAACAAACATCGCTCTGAGAGACACTCGACATCGCCGTCGTACCATCATCATCTCTGCTGGGGATTTAAAGAGTCTGACATCACCGTCAAACAAACATTCAACCTCGCCGTCGAACACATCATAATCTGACCTCGCCGTCAAACAAACATTCAACCTCGCCGTCGAACACATCATAATCTGACCTCGCCGTCAAACAAACATTCAACCTCGCCGTCGAACAAATCCATACTATGACCTGGGGTTCACCCCTGGTAAATGGAACAAAAGGTACACTTGCGTATTTGAAACTACTCCGCTGGGAACGAGAGACTTAACCGAGCACACTCTGATCTGAGGTTCACCCTCAGAACCATAATGAACATCCGAATACTACTGCACACTGAGTTCACCGTAGAACTTCAACATTAAAGATATTTGAAACCCTGGCCCCTGGCCACTTCCAGCTTCAGCTAGAAAAATCTTCAAGTACTTCTGAAGATAAGCATCCTTGGCCTTCAAGGATGGCAACTCTGCAGGAGGTATCTTCGACTTCGGTCTGAAGAAATGATCCTTGGCCTTCAAGGATGCATGAATCTGCCTTCAGGCACTTCCGCCTCTGCTATAGAGTATCCGTGACTTCAGTCAGGGATATACTTCGGCCTTCAGTCCGAAAAAATGAATCCTAGGTCATTCATGGCCTTGGGGATAACCTTGCCTTCAGGCACCTTCGCTTCAGCTGGAGAAACATCTTCGACTTCAGTCAGAAGAAATATCATTCACTTGATCGCAATCAATCATCACCTCAGGATAACTGACTTGGTCTTCAGGCCAACATGGATCACCTTGCACATGAAAGCTGCATTTACAAACTTTTGAACACACGTTGATTCATCAACACAGAAATCTGAATCCACAGGAACATTCTGGTACCGCCTTCAGGCGCTTACGAAATCCATCTTCAGATTAGACATCACTGTTGGAGCAGACATATCACGCTGCTAAGGACTTCAAGAATCATCCTGAACAAACAATTCCATCGGGCACCTTCAAGAATCATCCTGAACTGCTGACCTTTCTGGGGACTTTTATTCTGCTGGGTATTCCAGGAATCTTCCTGGGCAACTCTTGCAGGGGACGCTACTGGGGAGCTCAAGAATCATCCTAAGCAAACCACTCGGGAAACTGCGTTGAAGTCTTAAGAGTCATCTTAAGCAAACAACTCTGCCGAGGAATTCAAGAATCGTTTTGAACTGGAGACTTCGCTGGGGATCTCAAAAATCATCTTGAGCGAGCGACTGTGGGGATTACACCGGGGTCTTAAGAATCATCTTAAGGAAGCGACCTCGTTGGGGAGAACATCAGGAATCGTCCTGAGCAACTGGTCTCTTGGTGGAATGCCTGTAAAACAAGAATGATAATAACCTAGATCATGCTTATGATGCGTATGCTTCTGCGTTATGCCCCACACGGTGGGAATGCTATGCGTTTATGCTAAATATTATGCAATTATGCACAATGCCATGCAATCCCGTCAGCAAAATAAATGTCGGGGGAGGTTCTCCTGTCAAGGAGAAAAGAACTACTCAGGTAGAGGCATCATCCTGCTGAGGAGAGCGTGGACACGCCAATATCATTCGGACTCCGGCTGGGGAATTGATCTTCCGCGGACTGCTGCAGGGAAAACAACTTCAGTTGATCTGCTGCGGGGGAATGAAACTCTACGAGAACCTGGACCTGCTGATAGAAGGCGATGTCAATCGCGAGAGTAAACTGCAGGTCCGTCACGGCTACTTTTCTGGGGATAATAACTCTGTGGGGAAACCACTTCAGCTGCTTAACACTCCACCGGGGGAACAACTAAACATGATCTGATCAACCTCCAAGGACTCGACTCTCTTGGACATCTGCAAACTCGGCTGAGGAAGGAGAAATCATTCTGCTTCGCTGGAGAGAGTGCGACTCTGGGGAAAATACAGCACCAACTGTTTAATACTCTGCTAGGGAAAATCCACTCATGGTCCCAACTGCTTCCAAGGATTTGGCTTTTTTGTGGACTCAGCCGGGGAGAGAAATCATTCTACTTCACGGGAGAGTACGACTCTGATGAGGAATTTCAATTCCACTGGGGAAGAAAGAATCATCTGACTTCGGGGGGAGAGTGCAACTCTGCAGGGGAACACGACATCAGCTGTTCCAACACTCTACTGGGGAAGAAGGAATCATCCAACTTCAGGAGAGAATACAGCTCTGGTGGGGAATCTCAATTCCGCTGGAGACTTCAGTCTGGCACCATCAGTTGCTGCATACTTCGGTATACGGATAGCTTCTTGCGAATCCTGCACTTGTGACCCGGTGCTGGGGGAGAATACGAGCTGCTGCGCGCGACTCCGCTGATGAGGTGACGTTCCTTCAGGATGCGTCTGCTTGAGGAAGAGAATCATCTCTGCCCGGGGAGACATATCAATGCTCACTATTCTGCGTTCAGATTCTGCGGAGGAGAGACTACTGAACTCTGCTGGAGAAGGAGGGCTCGCCCTGCTTCGGGGGATGCGCACGGCACACTGCCTAGAAGGTGTTACACCTGCAACAACACAAACAAACAGACAAGATACCCTCCTCAAAAGGGCCTATCAAGGTTATTATCTCGTGACAATATTCAGGTAATTAATTGTTTCAACAATCAATGGGCCTATGCCTGTAAGTTTATGTATGCGCATTTTATCAAAAACATCGGCGTTTTCATTCGCAAACAAAACAGATAAATGCTAAATGGGCAAGCAGAATTGCTGAATAACATGCATTTTATTGATGGTGGACCCCTGAATGGGTAAAAATGTTTTACAACAGAGGCAAGCTCCTGGAATGAGGAAGCCGCGCAAAAAAAGAAAACATAAATATACATCAGTATATACAAATGTCGGCAACGAGGCGTAGACGAACACCATGAGTTGATCCCTCTAAGACCCACTCGACTTCGATACTTCTCTGATGCTTCAGCTTCGAAAGAGATTGATCTAGATAAACGGCCCTCAGGTCTTCCAAACCACAAAACAATGAAAGTCCACACGCGGAACGCAGTCATTTGCTTATTCAAATCCCTAATTTTTGCGTGAACCGCCCTTTACGGGTTTTCAGTTCACCGGGATACCCTTTTTTGCCGAAGCCGCCCAGTGTAGGTTTTCGACTTCGCGGGTGTACATTTTTCAATATATCCCTAATTTTTGCCCGAACCCTTTTATTCTGTTTTTTGGTTCGCCGGGATGCCCCTTTTTTGCCTGGACTCTTTCTTTTTTGTCCAGCGGGTCTCTTTCAAGCAAAGTATTTTTTAACTGCGTCCGCGTTCACCGGGGATGCAAAATCTTCACCATCCATCGTGGATAACAACAAAGCTCCTCCTGAGAAGACCTTGCTGACGACATACGGCCCTTCGTAATTTGGAGTCCACTTGCCCCGGTGATCGGAGTGTGGCGGAAGAATTTTCTTCAGGACGAGATCACCCGTCTGAAAGCTTCTAGGACGCACCTTCTTATCATAAGCTTTCTTCATTCGGCTTTGGTACAGGCGACCAAATGCAATCGATGCTAACCTCTTCTCGTCCATCAGGCTGAGTTGGTTCAAACGATTCGTAATCCATTCTGCCTCATCGAGTTTCACATCAACCAAAACTCGCAAAGAAGGAATCTCCACTTCTAACGGTAGGACAGCTTCCATACCGTACACCAAGGAGAAAGGAGTTGCCCCGGTCGACGTACGCTCCGTCGTACGATAACCGTGCAAGGCAAACGGCAGCATCTCGTGCCAATCTTTGTACGTCACAACCATCTTCTGAACAATCTTCTTGATGTTCTTGTTGGCCGCTTCAACAGCGCCATTCATCTTCGGCCGGTAAGGAGACGAGTTGTGGTGTTCAATCTTGAAGCTCTGGCACAGCTCCTTCATCATCTTGTTATTCAAATTCGAACCATTATCAGTAATGATCCGCTCGGGAATTCCATAGCGACAGATGATGTCCCTCTTTATGAATTTAGCTACCACCTGCTTGGTCACATTAGCATACGAGGCTGCCTCCACCCATTTGGTGAAGTAGTCGATAACTACCAGAATGAAACGATGAGCATTGGATGCAGTGGGCTCGATCTTGCCTATCATGTCGATGCCCCACATAGAGAACGGCCAAGGGGAGGACATGACATTCAATGGGCACGGCGGCACATGAACTTTATCAGCATAAATCTGGCATTTATGACATTTCTTCGCGAATCTGAAGCAATCCGACTCCATAGTCAGCCAGTAATACCCTGCTCTCAGGAACTTTCTCGTCATGGCATGCCCGCCGGCGTGCGTACCAAATGTGCCCTCATGGACTTCTTCCATGAGCATACTCGCCTCTTTCTCATCTACACATCTGAGCAGCACGAGATCGTGGTTTCTCTTATACAACACTCCATCAGGATTGAGATAAAAGTTTCCGGATAGCCTCCTCAGAGTCTTCTTATCCTGGGTTGACGCACCCGCAGGATACTCCTTAGTCATAAGGAAGGTCTGGATGTCGTGGAACCATGGCTTGCCGTCGGCGGCATCCTCGATTGCAAAGACAAATGTCGGTCTATCAAGACGCGAAAGTACAATTCTTGGAGCCTCATTCCAATAATTGACTTTATACATTGAAGCCAACGTGGCTAAGGCATCAGCCATCTGATTTTCAGCCCTGGGTACATGATGAAGTTCCACTCGATCGGAGAAAGGAAGCAGCCTTCTGACATAATTCATGTACGACACTAAATTCGCTTGACGAGTTTCCCACTCCCCTTTAATCTGATTGATTACAAGCGCTGAGTCACCATATATGTCTAGATTCTTGATTCTCAAATCAATTGCCTCTTCTAGACCCATAATACATGCTTCATACTCGGCTTCATTGTTGGTAACTGGAAACGTCAGTCTCGCAGTAAACGGGATGTGGGATCCGTGAGGAGTCGTGATGATAGCCCCAATGCCACTTCCATAGGAATTAACCGCTCCGTCGAATATCAACTTCCACTGAGACTTCCTATCTGGCCCCTCATCGGGAAATGGCTCATCGCAATCCTTCGCTTTGAGAAACATAATATCCTCGTCAGGGAATTCGAACTTCATCGGCTGGTAGTCTTCGATTGGCTGTTCGGCAAGGTAATCCGACAATACGCTTCCCTTAATGGCTTTCTGAGAAACGTACTGAATATCATATTCCGTTAACACCATTTGCCATCTGGCAATCCTGCCCGAAAGAGCCTGCTTCTCGAAGACGTACTTGATCGGATCCATCTTCGAAATTAGCATAGTGGTGTGATTGAGCATATACTGTCGTAGACGTTTGGCGGCCCAAGCTAATGCACAACACGTCTTCTCCAGCATCGAGTATCGAGATTCACACTCAGTGAAATTTTTACTCAAATAATAAATGGCATGCTCCTTTCTGCCTGTCTCGTCGTGCTGACCGAGAACACACCCCATACTATTCTCCAGAACCGTCAGGTACATGATTAATGGCCGTCCAGCCACTGGGGGTATCAAGATTGGAGGTTCTTGAAGATACTGCTTTATTTTGTCGAATGCCTTATGGCAATCCTCATTCCAAGTAATCGCCTGATCTTTCTTTAAAAGCTTGAACATCGGTTCACAAGTGGCCATGAGCTGAGAGATAAACCTTGCAATGTAGTTTATTCGGCCCAAGAAACCACGAACTTCTTTTTCTGTTTTCGGCGCTGGCATTTCTTGAATAGCTTTTATTTTCGCAGGATCAACTTCGATACCTCGTTCACTAACGATAAACCCCAGTAACTTTCCGGACCGCACTCCAAAAGTGCACTTGTTAGGATTCAGCCTCAGCCTGAACTTCCTAAGCCTCTCAAACAGCTTCAATAAGTTGACCAGATGCTCTTCCTCCGTTTGGGACTTTGCAATCATGTCATCAACATAGACCTCGATCTCATGATGAATCATATCATGAAACAAAGTTACCATTGCTCGTTGGTAAGTGGCCCCTGCGTTCTTCAGACCGAAGGGCATTACCTTATAGCAAAATGTTCCCCAGGGGGTGATAAACGTCGTTTTCTCCATGTCCTCCGGTGCCATCTTAATCTGATTGTAACCGGAGAAGCCATCCATGAATGGAAACACGGAAAACTGGGCTGTGTTGTCGACCAACACATCGATATGAGGCAACGGGAAATCATCCTTAGGGCTTGCCCTATTCAAATCCCAATAATCGACGCACATGCGTACCTTACCGTCCTTCTTCGGTACAGGAACTATGTTGGCGACCCACGGAGGGTAAGTGGTAACGGCTAGAAATCCTGCGTCCAACTGCTTCTGGACTTCTTCTTTGATTTTTACAGCCATGTCTGGTCTCGTCCTCCTAAGCTTCTGCTTGACTGGAGGGCAATCTTCTCGCAACGGCAAGCGATGAACCACGATGTCAGTGTCAAGTCCGGGCATATCTTCGTATGACCAAGCAAAGACGTCACTATACTCTCGAAGCATCTCGACCAGTCTATGCTTGACATCATTCTGCAGCGCAACCCCTACTCTGACATTTCTGACGAGCTCCTCAGAACCCAGATTTATGATCTCAATATCCTCTTCATGAGGCAGAATAACCTTCTCCTCTTGTCTCAACAAGCGGGTCAACTCTTCCGGAAGGTCTTCGTCTTCATCAATCTCATCCTCGGCTTGATAGATCGGGCAATCAAAGTCGTAGTGAGTCGTAGAGGGTCCAACGTCGATGTCATCTGTTATGTGGATCCTGCAATAACAAGGGTTAAGTTTAAAGCAAGAATATGCAGGTTAGCACAAACCTCGTTGCCATTTTACTGTTTTTCGAAATAAACATAAAACAGGAATAACAGAGAACACAATATTTGATTACGAAGAAAACGCCTTTTATTTATTAACAAAATGCATGTACATAATCCAACAAGGCCCTGACAATAAAACCACTATGCCCCGGGCAGGACATGGGGTTGTACAAAGATTGTAAAAAGCAAATCATTACTCTTCACTTGTCAACTGGATAATCTCCTTGATGGTCCAATTGTTGAGGCGCTCGCCCGACCTGCTTGGTTGAATCCAGGCGTCAAGATCACAATCACTATCCCCGTTGTCCTCAGACGCTGCGTTGATGCTTTCGAAAATTACTCCGCCTTTGGTGAATAGGATCGGCCCCTTCCCATGAGACGAACTGCTAGAAGAAGATGAAGCTTCAGCTTCAGGAGAATATCCCAATCCAAACTTATCCTGCTTGATTGGTATATCCAAAACATGCCCCCAGCCTGGGGTGGAACCGGCTTCGACGACGGCCCGAGCTTCTTTAAATGAGGAGAGGTTCATCTCCTGCTTCTCTACGACGACGGGAGCTACCTCTTTCACCTTGACGATTTCAAATGCTTGGCAGAGAGTTTCATGGATCTCGCCATCCATTTCAACATATTTAAAGGACGACAGGTGGCTCACCATGATGTCCTCCTCACCACAGACGGTTACTATACTGCCCCCGACAGCATATTTAAGCTTTTGATGCAGCGTGGACGTCACGGCACCAGCAGCATGGATCCATGGCCGACCTAAGCGGCAACTGTAGGCAGGCATGATATCCATGATATAGAAAACCGTGTTGAACGTCTCTGGACCAACTTGAATTGGCAGGGTCAACTCTCCGAAGACGTGGCGCTTAGTTCCGTCAAAGGCTTTTACCACCAAGTCACTGGGCGTGCAAAGCAATCCACGGGTATCCAACTTCATTAGTGCCTTCTTCGGAAGCACGTTAAGCGACGAACCCGTATCCACCAGGACATGCGACATGATCGTGCCTCTGCACTCTATCGAGACGTGCAAGGCGCTGTTGTGGTCTCTTCCTTTAGGAGTCAGCTCTAGATCTGTAAATCCCAACTCATTACCAGCATTTACATGGGCTACCACCTCTTCCAGCTGATTTACTGATATCTCCTGCGGCACGTAGGCAGCATTCAATACCTTCAGTAACGCGTTGCGGTGCGCTTCAGAACACAGCAACAAGTTAAGAATAGAGATCTTTGACGGAGTCTGATGAAGATGATCTACAATCTTGTAGTCGCTCTTCTTGATTAATCGCATGAACTCTTCAGCATCTTTAACTAGCAAGTCTTTTTCTGCCCCAGAAGGGACCTCCTCGACAGCTTTACCTTTACCCTTATCCACAACGTCAGCTCAGACCACTTTCTCTGCTGCAACCTCTGCTGGCGCAAACACTCTACCGCTTCGAGTGATGCCACTGACTCCGGTAAGATTCTGCACAGTTGATCCGTACGGCTCAAGCTCTATCTTCTGACCATTGCAGTAGACTTCGGCGCCGTAATGCCATGGAACGGCATTAGTGCTTTCGAATGGGATCGGTCCGGCCCTGGTGATAGTAATAGTAGGCGGTCGGGGTGCTGAAATAGTAATAGGGTGACAAGGAATAGTAATGGTAGCAACTTCATCTGCCTGCTTCAGTACGACTTCCCCTGATACACTTTCAATGCTCCGGCTGAACTGCAAAATACCCTCAGACATCAGACTTTGGATACCTTCGACCAGCTGCTCACACCCATCAGGAAGTGTAGCACAAGCCATACATAACTCTCCGCATCCAGGAAAGAAGCCCTTCTTCAACAACTTAGCCTTGACAAAACTAAGCGGCGTTTTCAAGTCTTTAACGTCAGTCAGCAAGTCTGCACTCTCCTCGGTGATAACGACATTCACTCCGCCTCCCTTATGATGAGGCATAGGGTTCTTTGTAACGTTGGGAACGCTATCAGAAAAATTGATGACCTTGGCGTCCACCAAGTCCTGCACTTTGTGCTTAAAAGCTTTGCAATTCTCAATCGTATGGCCTGCTGCCCCAGTATGGAAATCACAAGTAGCATTGGCGTCATACCCCGGCGGTGGTGCCCCTGTTAAGGGAGCCATTGTCCTCTTTTGAACTAATTGGAGTTGAAGTAACGTTTGCAGAAGCTGTGCATACGACATAGGTGGAGTTTCAAACTGACGATTTGTCATAGGAGCCCGATTCTGATATCTCCTATACCCCTGCTGATTCTGCTGCTGCTGCGGCTGCGGTGGAGCAGCTGGGATATTTATGCTAGCAATTTGAGGCTGAGGGCCCTTGCCCTTTCTCCGAGCATTAGTGACAGCACTGGCATCTCCCTCTCGACGCTTGCCAGCGTAAGGTTTCTTGCTACTTCCTCCAGCTGAGGATGATTCGCCCTGAATTTTTCCGATCTTTATACCGTTCTCAACATGCTCGCCCATAGTGATGAGAGCCGAGAATGTTCCAGACATGCCACTGACCAGTTTTTCATAGTAGATTCCAGGAAGGGTAGCCACGAACATTTGCACCAGCTCACGTTCAACCATCGGCGGTTGAACCCGAGCAGCCAATTCACGCCACCGCTGGGCGTACTCTTTAAAGCTTTCATTGTTCCGCTGTGAGAGACTCTGAAGCTGAACTCGGTTGGGAGCCAAGTCGCTATTGTATTGATAGTGGAGGACGAACGCTTCAGCGAGGTCTTTCCAGGTGCGCACAGTAGCGGGCTCCAAACCCATATACCATTCGAGTGATGGACCAGAAAGACTATCCTGAAAGAAGTGCATCAGCAACTTCTAATCATCAGAATAGGCGGACATCTTTCTGTAATAAGATCGAAGGTGCACACGGGGGCAAGTAGTACCCTTATACTTCTCAAAGACGGGCACCTTGAACTTATGAGGCACCTTAAAATCAGCAATCAACCCGAGCTTGGACATATCAACGCCCAATGTGTTCTGATTTTCAATGTCTCTCATCTTGTCTTCCAGCGCCTTGAACCTGAGTCGAGCTTCAGCATTCAACTCTGCTTCCACACCTCTCTGAGAGAATACGTCATCCTGATGGTCCTCCAGCCACAGTTGAGGCACCAACAGATTTCCTGCACCAGCATTGCCGTTGACCGGCCCTATGTTAACATTGGCTCCCAAACTACCATTGCCGACGCCTGCCGCATTGAGTCCGAGATTAGTCATCAGATTGCCGTTAGCGTTGCCGTTGCCCCCGGCAACAGGAACAACATTCTGTGGAGCGTCCACTGGAGGAGGAGTAGGCACGGCCCCGCCGTGAAGTATGCCATTACTGTCAACCCTGGAGATCAGAGGTTGAACCAAAGTACGAAGCTGATCTTGACCATTAGCGACCACCTGCATCAGCTCCATAAAACGATCCATCCGTTCACGGAGCTCTTGAACATCTGACTGCACCTGGTCCATTATCCTGGTCTGATTAGCGCGAGTTGAGTAGCGGTGGATGAGTCTTTGATCAATCCTGGAGACCGGAGACAACTCGGAACCTGAAAAACCTGTCAACAATAAAGGTTAGGAAAAGCAATAAGATATACACCATGCAAATATGCTTCATGCAGATGCATGCGTGTGTCTGTGTGCGTGGGAGGTTTTCCCCCGATCCTAGTGCCTTAGTGACGGTGCTGACAATAATAAGAGGAAGAAGAAATCCGAGCCCAATCATGGAAACATCAATCTCATATATATATGGAAAGGCCTGTCAAGGCAGTACACAGTATCAGCGAGTACAAATAGATCAACAGCATGACCTCAGCCAACAAGTCTGGTGATGGTCAGCATACATCAAAGATTAAAACAACAGGAATACAACTAGTCAAGTACGGCCACGGGCGCGATACTCTGCTAATAACTCCTTAGTCTCTGGATGATCTGGCAAAGTGAGCAACCCCTCGACGAGTAGTTCCCTCTGCCTGATGGTATGCTGGAGCCCCTGAACTGAACTCTCCCAAGCTCCTTCGCCAAAGCAATACTCCAGTTTCCGCTTCTTAGACTCAAACATCAGCTTATGCTCCTTCAGGTTAGCAAGAGCTTTGTTGAGACGGGCTTCAGCGGCGTATCTGCGGGCGGTCTCTTCATCAAACCTCCGCTCACTGTCCTTGACTTCGGCTTCCAGCTTGGAAATCTGCAGCATCAGTTTGTCCTCTCGCTCCTTCCTAGTGGCTATGGAGGTCTTCCAATGCTGGTCGAACTTAGATATCCTCCGATATGCCTCCTCCAAATGCTGCTTCTTCGTAGCTAGTACATCATTAGCGGCCCTGAAGTCTTGACCTAAGCGTTCCCGATCAGCAATCTGCTTTGCCAAGTCTGCACCCAGTTGATTTACCGACTCTGTTTGCTTTTTAAAAGCATGCACGGCTTCGTTCCTCTCACTTCGAAGCTGAGCTAACTCCTTCTCTAATTCTGCGTTCGCCCTCTTCAGTTCATCACGCTCAGCTAATACCTGGTTGTGCTGATGAATGGACACAGTGGTAGGCTCTTCAACTGGTGGAGGACTCTCTGGTCTGACATGAGGGAATGGCATCCCTATAGCGCTGGCTTTGGCTCTGATCCAAGCTGAATAAGGAGGGTAGGCTTGGCTGTTGCTCTTTCCCAACAAAGGCTTTCCCCTCTTGTTGATATTGTTCCACGCATGCTGAAGCTAGGACAACAAATCCCCCTCTAGAGTACCTGTGAGGTACAGAGATTCCTGTTCCTCTTCCTCCTTCGGCGGAGTCCTCAAAGCGTATGCGAACTGACGAACTAGCAATGATGGATTGTAGTTGATGCAACCCTTCCTACCTATCAGAGGTACGTTAGGAAACCCACTACAACTGAAGATCACCTCGGTGCCTAACCTGTCTCTGTCAACGAACCAATCAATGTCTTCTGCCGACAAACTCATCAGACGCTCAGGCCACTCAGCTGAGGCTGCAGACAAGACGCAAGAACCCCTCTTGGGCAAATGACTATCAAACCATCTGTACAACAACGGTACGCAGCATGAGACATTCTTTCCTCTCCGGTTCTCATTCTTGTAATGCACTGAATGGTAAACATCTCCGATCAGAGTAGGGACTGGATTCCCTGAGGCGAAGATGTGGAATGCATCAAAGTCCACGAAATCAGGCATGCTGGGGAACAGGATAATGCCATATATGCATAAAGCAAGGATGGCGTTGAATGCGTCCCAACATTTGTCCTTAGCACACTGCTGAGCTTTAGCTATCAGAAACTGCAGAGAGAACCCTGGAACCTTGTTCCAGCTCGTCACCACTAACTCAGAAGCGCTCAAATGGAGTGAGGAAGCTAACTCAACCAGATCGGGCTCAGCATCCGTGTGGACAAAAGGCATCTGCCCTTTGATAGGCACACCCAGCATATCAGCATACTCTTCCAATGTCGGCGCGAGAATGAAGTCACGAAAAGTGAAACACCTCAAGGGAGGGTCATAAAACTGCAGAAGAGCATGTAACCCATTCAACTCGGACGTAGAAGGTTTGCAAACCAGACTAAGCAACCTGCCATAAGACTTCCTGAACCTATCCTTCACACAATCCCCTGCTAGGGCTATCAAACCAGTCAGCTTCGACACATCGGGGGTCGGGAACTTGTATGCAACAGTCTTCCTGAGGGAGGCCATAATAACAGCAGAAGGCGAGAAATCCGGGATCGGGGAAACGGTACCTGCAACACAGACACACGTTAATGGGATGCAGATGAATGCGCAAACTAATGCAAAATGCAGGCATGCAATAATATATCCGGATAGTTTCTGTGGAGATTCGGTATCAACAGTCGCTGATGAGAAGGAAACCCCGGTGTAAGACTACTAATCTGATCTGCTGAGAATAACCATCTGATAGGACCGAGATCAAAATTCTGCTCTGACAAGAATAAGTGCCTGATAATAAGGACCCCGGGTGCAAGATCAAGGAATATCTGCTGCTGAAGTCTTCAGACCCCAAATCAAAATTCTGCCCTATCAAGAACAAACACACAGCTGCTGATGAGATCTTCAGACCTCACTCAAAATCTGCTCCATCCAGAACAAACCACTGATGATAATACACTGATCAAAGCCTGCTCTATCAAGAACAGACAAACACCCGATGATAAGATCCTCTGATCAAACCCTTGCTCTATCAAGAACAAACATATCTGCAACTGAGAACCCAACATAACTGATTCACTGTCAAGAAAACCAGGTAGTCTGAAGGTCTAAGTTTCCTGCAATAAACCCAGTCCCGCTCATAGGTATGGACCTAGACTGACTCAAGGTACGGCATCCTATGCGTTCATCAGCGTCACAGACTTTCAAAATTGATGATGCGATTCCCAGAAGGAGTGGCATCATCAAGTCCTGAAGAGGCCTCACTTAGCTGAATCACAAATGATCGGTCCCCAGAGTCGACAATCCACCAAACCAGCAACCGTCTCAACCCAAAGGGTTGAAAGTGAAGCCAACCGGATGAACCTCGTCTGAGCGTGGATTTCATGAGACACTAGTGCCTGCAAAGCAAGCACGCGCCCACTAATTTCCACTCTAAGTCTATGGTGCACTCAAGCCTGGGTCTGGCTTCTCACTCATCAGAACTCCCATCCCACAACAGCACAAATAATCATATTATACTGAAAATAAAATGCGGGGAATAAAGTGTGAGAAGTAAAAATGCGATAAATAAACGCAACCCAACAAGTAAACATACAAACGATAGGATTGACTCGCAGGGAACCGTTGGAGTCCCCAGCAGAGTCGCCAGCTGTCGCTTGCGCGAAAATAAGGTGCCGGCAAAACAGAAGAGTCGCCACCTTTCGTTATTTATCCCTCAGAGCGGGAAAGGAAACGATCGGAAAAACCTGACGAAAAAGGGTAAGACAAGGTCATCGCAACCATTGTCTGGGTTCGGGAGTCGGTTACGCAAGGGGAAGGTATTAGCACCCCTCACGTCCGTCGTACTCGACGGGATCCTCGCTTGTTTGTTTACTTGGACGGGTTGGTTATAATCTATCTACCTATCAAGGCTGGCTGAAAAAGAAAAGAAAAATGACTCGGCAAAGCATCACGCTTTATGCCTACGTATTCTCATCAGAGAATGAGAAATCAGAGTCAACGTAGTTCGCCTAACTACGGGTGAAGGTGGGGAGAGGTTGCTCGCTAGGATGTCGCATCCTATGCCTACGTACTTCCACACTGTATGGAAGATCAGAGCAAACGTAGTTCGGGAAACTACGGCTTATTTCCTGAAAGAAGTGTTTTTTATTGCGTTTGCGATTTCAACCGCACTAGAGACTATGACCTGAGAGTGAATGCGTCACATGTCACCCAAAGGGTACCATACTAAACATCTAGACTGTGGAAAAGAAACTCTCCCACAATCCTTTCTCAGATAGCTTAAGGCTCGTAACGTACGAAGGAAATCATTCATGATTACTGTATCTTAAACTGTTTTGAGATGAGAAGAGAACAGGCCCAACTAGGAGGGAGACTATCAAGTCCTACTGTTATCATGCCATGGATTCATCCTATGGTTGAGGTTTGAACAGGGAACTCCTAGATGTTGTCATGCATAGGTTTCAACCTAAAAGTCTGTCATCAAATCCTTATCAGAGGAAATGAGAGTCCTAAGGGATCATGTCAATGATACACCAAAACAGACAAAAGCATCAGCTTAACAGTAACATGCATGCAATGCAAGTGAGGGAGGAAATGTGTGTGGGGCTTCAGCCTCCACAAGCTCATCTCAACCTCAAGCCAGATATGAGATAACAGTAATCATACTGAAAAATAAACAACATGCTATCAAGCAATATACAGTAAACTGCAATCATACAGATAAAGGAAATGAAATACCATCAGGAAAGATAAACACATGGGCAAGGGAGCTGGGCTCTACCGAATACCCGCAAGCAAAGCCAAGCAGTAAAAATACAAGCAGAGGGAGCAACTCAACCTCTAATGCAATCATGCTCTTAAACTGAACTTATTCTAGATGAACTTAGTCTAATGCAACAGACAAATCAGACAAAACAAATAATACAGAAAAGAAAAAAACAGAAGAAAGCCTCAGCTCTTCCAGCAGCTACTCAGTCTTCAGACTTCAGAGATCACTTGCTTTCCAGGTATCAACCCTACAATATAAGTATCAACTCATCTTCTCCCTTAAGCTTCAACTTCATTGATCAGCTCCACCTTCAGGCTTTACTATCTTCAGGGATCTTCAAGCATCAACTTGATCTTCACAAAGTCTTCAGACTTCAACACTCTTCAAGGAATCATCCTCTTCAAAGCTTCAACTCCTATCTTCAATGGCTCAAATGCTCCAGCAAACAAGATTCAGTCAACAAGATGAGGTGAGGATGTTACAGTGCTCACTGACTTCCAAAGGATGCCATTGAGGACTTAACATCAAAAGAAAGGCTCTCTCAAAGTTCTACCTTATGGGGCAAGGTCACTAATCCCTCCAAAGGAGAGAGGTGAATACCCTTAAGGGACTTTATGTCACAGAGAAGGAAGGAGGTGAACAAGACACTCCTTGTTTATTGAATAAAAGTATTCTATCTAAAGCTCTACCTATGCACTTATAAGCCTATAAACAAAACAACAAAATCTAAGCTAAACTCCTCTGCAAGGTCTTCAACTCAATCTTCAAAGCTCACACACTCAAAAGAGAAGAAAAACAAGCACAACAATACAAACTATGCCTTTAAGCAACACACATGCTAACCATACATTCAAAAATCAATTAAAAATACTAAAACACCATACAATATTCTAGCAAAATCCTAGGGGATTCTACACATACTTACCCTTAACCCATATATTCCCCATACACTAATATGGCCTATAAACCCCAAAACAAAATGGTTCAAATCTACTTATACAACCTAAAACCCTAATTTGAGCACCTAAATGTCAAACAAGCAAACTATATCAAGTTTTACTCTACAAATTGAGAATTAAATCCTATGTGAACTAGGGTTCAATATCTAACTATGCCAAAAAGAATGGCTCAAAAATCCTAACGGAAAGCCCTAAAACAAATTCTACAAAATTAAGTATCCACTAAAACATATTAAAAAGACTATTTACAAAAATAATATGCTAAAAAATATTAAAAGAAAAATAAAATGGAATTTTATTTTTTATTAATTTTCTGGACAAAATCATGAATATGTGAAAAAAAGAAGAAATGAAAAATATTAATTTTTGGATTTTTTATGATTATTATAAAATGCAAGAAAATATTAAAATGAAAAAAATAAAAATAAAATGAAATAAAGGGATGGGGGGTATCAAAAGTAAACACGCCCAGTTCATTTCCCTGATGGGCCAAGAACCTGGGGTGCAAATAGAAACCTTGGTAAGCCCACCTGCGCTCAGAAAATTCAAAGAAAAATCAAAGGAAAATAAATGTGGACACGATGCAAATAGCATCAAAATTCAGTGTATTTTTGGATTGGGCCCATTGGTGGGGTGTGAATAGCGAGGTCTTCATTCAGCCCAGAATTCCCAACTTAATTGAACGCAGCGTTTTGGTTCTATTCTTTCCCTCCCTTTCTGAAATCAAATCATGGTCGTGCGATCAACTGAATTAGTCAAAGGTCTGGGGGCATCCAACGGTGGGACTTCATCGTCTCCAAATAAACCCTAGGGTTTTCAGAAAACCCTAATCCCATGCCAGAATTTCCACTCGATCGTTCTCACTGATGGCTTGATGAAATCAAGAAATTCCAAAAGCAAAAATGCACTATTGATTACCACGAACACAGCCATACAAGTAGCTTGCTCTGAAACTCCTTAAATCACCCTAACAGAACACACGAATGCTTGGGTTCCACCATAATTCTCTGCTATCAAACCTAATAAAGCTTCAATCTAATGATGTAAATCTGTCCTCCATGTTGCCCTAACCAAACTACACAATACCATATCCATTAATGCGCACTAAACAGCTTGTTATCAATCTTGAAAGAAATGGTACCCTGCCTCGAAACCTCATGAATCTTCCTCTAATTCTCAGAAAATCTTCCTCTACCCTAGCATGCTTATCTTACACCTAGGATTCTAACAGAATGTACATAATTAAGGACCTATGGCTCAAGATACCAACCTGTCAAACTTCAATGGTGAGGGATGTTAGGGCTTGATTCAAGGCTTGAAATCCTCTCCAAATCTTCCTCCAATAATGAACACCTTTCTGTTTGCAAGAGTTGAGGTGGATGAAGCTTGTAGAAGAAGGAATTGAATCTTGCTTGATCTTGAAGAAATCCAACAATGGCACTTTCTCTCTCACTCTCTCCAATGAACACAACAACTTTCACCAACCCTGGCCAAATTGTGATTCACTCTTCTTATAGCAATCCATGGAAACTCCTAGAATCATCTAGAAACTCATGGAAAGTGCTAGAAAGTTATAGAATTTCTCCTTTAATGATATGTTGATCATACCATGTCTCATGAGTTAGGCTTGTCAAATTGGCTTCAAAATCTCCTTACAAGAGATATTGAGAAAGAATGAGTGAAAAACATGCACTTCCTTGCCTTTTGTGAAGTTTTGTCAAGTTACCTTATGATTCAAGTAACAATTTTCCAAAGCAACCTTCATTTTTGAGCTTCAAATCAAAATTCTGTTTAAACCAAAGTTTTTAGAATGTCATTTACATTAAAAATGGTATATTGGATGACCTATTTTGGACTCATCGATCTCCCAAACCAAATTTCAACTTGACTTGAATTAACTTATAAGCCATTTTTAGTTCAAATTTACCAAACTTTGTCATTTCATGCTATGAGCTTTTCCAACAATTCATGACCTATTTTATAGGCTTAAAATGCCATTTTGAACAACTTTCATGTTTTGAGTTTTTCCATTTGAGGCTTGGAAATAGGAGATATGGCCTTTGCTTAAAATGACCTATAACTGCCAAATGACCAAAGTACCCCTGTCTTGTTCAAATCATAAGTTGAGTTCTACAAATCCTATCAAGGACTTCTAGTACTCTCTAGAAAGCTAAGAAGATGCTATTCAACATTCATGATGACCAAGAGATCATAGGAATCATCCTACTAGGGCAAAAGTTGTCTGCAAGTTGGGTGACCTTCAAGGACCTAGATTCACACACCTCTGCTGACCTGTAATTTGTCAAAACCATAACATGAGCTCTGCAACTCCTATCAAGGACTTCTACCACTCAAATTAAAGCTAAGAACAAGATCTACAACATTCATGTTGTGGGGAAGATGAGATATCAATCACATCTTGAGCTAAAACTGCCTGGAAGATAAGGATCATACTAGGGTTTTTTTACTGACAATCCTCAGAAACCCTAACTCAAAACTTCTCAAACTCCTCAATCATGATGAGTTGGTCTAGGAATCATCTTTATAACATCTCCATACCTCATTCCATGATCTCATGGCCCTTGGATTATGTCTCAACCTTCTCCAAATCTTCAGTTATCCTAAGGTTAACCCAGTCAAAACCCTAATTCTATCATTCATGGTTGAATCTTCTAAATTCTTGCACAATGACTTCTTTGGGCTTCATGATGGCTATCAAGACATCTCATAGGCTTTCTCAAAACATCAAGTTCATTCTCAAAGTCTCAGAATCATCTGAGGAGCACCCACAACTCTCAAGCTATGAAGCACACAACTCTGGTTTCAACCAATTCTCTTGAGGGTCTCTTGAACTTACTGATGAAGGTATCAACTTTCAAACACTTGATGGGTAAATAATTGTTGGTCAAATTTTGGGGTGCAACAGCAGTCTTCAGGTCTCAATCCGTTGTTCGACTCAACAATCAGAAACCCCATTTTTACTCCAGCAGGTGGACCTACCACAGTACGACCAGTCTTCGCCAATCAACAGCCAATCTTCGATATACCCGATGGACCCGAAGCTGAGGACGAAAAACACGAAAAGTTGAGAGTGGAGATGGACATCATGGCCAAAAGGATGAGGGCCATTGAAGGAAATCATGTCTTTGGATCCGATGCCAAGGATCTATGTCTGGTATCTGGGTTGGTGTTTCCTCAGAAATTTAAAGCACCAATCTTCGAAAAATATGAGGGGACCGCTTGTCCTAAGGAACATTTAATCATGTACTGTAGGCGGATGGCTCCGCATATTGAAAATGATAAATTGTTAGTACACTGTTTCCAAGATAGTCTTAAAGGGGCGTCGGCCAAGTGGTATCTTGGTTTAGATCAAGCTAAAATCCACAGTTTCCAAGACCTTTCAGATGCTTTTATTCAACAGTACAAGTACAACATGGACCTAGCTCCCGACCGCCGTCAGCTTCTCAGCATGACGCAGAAAAATACTGAAACCTTCAAGGAGTATGCGCAAAGATGGCGTGGAACTGCAGCGCAAGTCGAGCCTCCCCTTACTGAGAAGGAGTTGGCAGACTGGTTTGTGGATACAGTTCGACCAGAATTCTATGAACGTTTGATCAGCAGCGTTACAACAAATTTCACTGATATTGTTGCAGTAGGAGTCAAGGTGGAAGCAGGTTTAAAGAGTGGAAAAGTGACCACTCCAAATGTTACCTCAAGCGCCAGCACGGCAAAGAAGCCAGTCAGAACGTTCCACAAAAAGAAAGAGGGAGAGGTGAGTACAATCACATATGGAAAAAAAGTACAAAGTTCACGAAGCCACCACCAACAGTACCAACCATCATATATAGCGGCAGTGACCCCGGTTTTTCAACCTTCTTCACAGCATGGTCCCCAACCTGGGACATTCAACAATCAACACCAATATCAGTCTGACAGTCAACAACAGTATCGCACCAATAATCAACAACAATACCAACAGCCGCAGGGTCAACAACCTCAGAACAGGGCCCCGAGGGCAAATTATCAAGCAAATAGGCTAAAGATACAACCTATTCCAATGAGTTACACCGACCTGTTTCCCATGCTAATAGAAAGAGGTTTGGTTAAAACGAGAAAGTTAGGTGCTCCACCTAATCCACTCCCGTTCTATTACGATGCAAATGCCCGCTGCTCATTTCATGAGAATGCTCCAGGCCACAATCTCGAAGGTTGCTTCACCCTTCAGCACCTAGTTCATGAACTTATTAAAAAGGGAATTCTATCCTTCGAAGATAATCCGCCTAACGTTAAGAGCAACCCTCTTCCAAATCATGGTGGAGTCAATGCCATTACTGAAGAAGGGGAGGGATCAGAAGACAAGAAAGTTACTACTATTGGTGAGATCAAAGTGCCGCTAGCAGACCTACACAAACGCCTCGCTCATGCGTGGTCACTCAAGATATCTCACGAAAATTGCAAAGAATGTATGCTGAATCCTGAGGGTTGTGACGCTGTGAAAAAGGACATTCGATCTATGATTGAACAGGGAATGATAGAAATCGCCCACCGAAAAAAGGAAGAAGATGTGGCAGTCATCGGGCCTGTGTTTAACATACCAGGAGAACCCAACAAAGGAGCCGTACTCAGAGATGATAACAGTGACAAAGACTACAAGAACGTTCGACCAGTATTTCGTGATGATGCACCCCCGAAATTCGGGAGGGGACAAATTAGGTTTGAGCCAAGAGGAGGATCCAAACCTCACCCAAGAGCCATGACACCAAAACAAGACTATTCATGGTGTGAAGGGATTTTCAAAGAAAAGAAACCAGTAAGTGTGGCCAACATTGTCGGTGGAAGCAAAATGACCCGGAGTGGTCGTGTCTACCAACCTCGAACATACAACGAGGCTCCTCCACCAGCAGTTTCTATTCAAAAGACGCCTGTTCCTCAGAAGCCTGTTTCGGAGACAACCACCGCCAAAGAACCTTTAGTTAGAGAAAAGGAAAGTCTCAAGAACGATGAAGAAGAGTTCTTAAGAATCATTCGACAAAGAGATTATAGGGTGGTGGACCAATTGAATCAAATACCCTCCAAGATCTCGGTCATGGCTTTGCTTTTAAGTTCTCCAACACACCGCCAGGAATTGCTCAAAATCCTGACACAGGCCCACGTCACTAAAGATATTACAGTGGGGCAGTTCGACTCTGTTGTAGCAAATATCACTGCCTGTAACACTTTGAGCTTTGATGATAATGACCTGACGGCTGAGAAGCGCAAGCACAATCGTGCCTTGCATGTGTCAGTCAAGTGTGAAGAGGATACAATGTCCCGAGTTCTTGTTGACACGGGATCAGCCCTCAATGTAATGCCTAAAAGGACTTTGGCCAAGCTGGCATATCAAGGTGCTACCATGAGACCAACCTCTCTTATAGTCAAGGCATTTGACGGGTCCAGGAGAACTATGATAGGAGAAGTTGATCTTCCTATCCTAATTGGGCCACAAATTTTCGAAGTCACCTTCCAGGTGATGGACATAAATCCGGTTTACAGTTGCCTATTGGGAAGACCATGGATTCATACAGCTGGCGCTGTCACTTCCACGCTCCACCAAAAAATGAAGTTTGTTGTGAATGACCAGCTAGTCATTGTCTATGGAGAAGAAGACTTAATGGTGAGCAACTTGTCATCTTTTCGGTATATTGAGGCCAATGAAGACTCTCTCGAGACAGCTTTTCAAGCGCTAGAAATAGCTCACGCTGTTCTAGTTGATGAATCATACATAACCCAAGGGCCATCATTTACCTCTGCTCAAAGTATTAAGGCAGCACTGAAGGCTGGAGTCCCACTGGGATGGGGAGAGGTCATCGAAGTAAATGCTCGAGCCAAGAATGATCGACAAGGGTTGGGTGACAAACCAACTCCGGAAGGCGAGCTAGAAGAAAGCACCATGAAGAGGAAGTCCTTAAAAGAGATATTCACCAGTGGTGGTGTGCAAGTCAATGCCATTATTATTTAAGATGAGGATGGTAATCTGGATCGTCTAATAACTAGAGGAGGAGGAGCGTTGCGCAATTGGGAGGCTGTGGAAGTTCCCATCTTTTTACCTTTAGAGTAATTCATTCTGCTTGTTAGCTTTGTGTTTTTCTTTAAAAGTTTCCTAGTCTTGCCCAAGACCTGCGAATTATTTTGTATTGGGCCACTTTGCAAAAATTGAAAATCATTAATGAAAAAGTGTTTTTTTGTTAAAACTCTCGTTATTTGTTTTGCGCATCACTTTCACTCTTTTTTGAAAAAATGGCAATCTCTTTTTTAAAAAAAAAATAATAAAAACAACCCTTCATCTGCATGTCTGTGTGTGAGTGCCTGATTGTTCCTAAATAAAACATGAAGAATACCCCCATCAACCACAGAGTCCTATGATCATTCGGTTTCCTTCTACTAGCGGTTCATTTGTCTTTCAAGCTGAAGAAGAGAACGGAGAAGAGTTAGAAGTCCCAGAAGAGTTAAAGAGAATGGCTGAATACGAAGATGATTATATCCAACCCCATAAAGAGCAGACGGAAGTCATCAACTTGGGGTCAGAGGAGGACAAAAGAGAAGTCAAGATTGGGGCATCATTAAGGCCAGAAATCAAAGACAAGCTGATAACAATCCTCAGAGATTTTGTCGACGTATTTGCTTGGTCCTACCAAGATATGCCAGGGTTGGATATTGACATTGTCATGCACAAGCTCCCCTTGAAACCAGAATGTCCTCCGGTCAAACAAAAGCTTCGCAGGTCGAGACCAGACATGGCGCTTAAAATCCGAGATGAGGTCAAAAAGAAAATAGATGCCGGCTTTCTAGCAGTATCCAAGTATCCAGAATGGGTGGCAAACATTGTACCGGTCCCGAAGAAGGATGGCAAGGTCAGGATGTGCGTCGACTACAGGGATCTAAATAAAGCAAGTCCGAAGGATGATTTCCCGCTACCACATATTGACACTTTGGTGGATAACACAGCAAGCTTTGTAGTGTTCTCGTTTATGGATGGATTTTCTGGTTATAACCAGATAAAAATGGATCCAGATGACATGGAGAAAACAACTTTCATCACACCATGGGGCACCTATTGTTATAAGGTAATGCCTTTTGGTTTGAAGAACGCAGGGGCAACGTATCAGAGAGCTATGGTCACGCTCTTTCATGATATGATGCGCAAAGAAATCGAGGTGTACGTGGATGATATGATTGCAAAATCCCAAAGTGAAGAAGACCACTTGGATCATCTGCTAAAGCTATTCAAGAGACTCCAAAAGTATCAATTGAGATTAAATCCAGCAAAATGCACCTTCGGAGTTCGCTCAGGCAAGTTACTTGGTTTCATCGTTAGTCAGCGAGGAATTGAAGTAGACCCTGACAAGGTTAAAGCAATCCAGGAGATGCCTGCTCCCAAAACCGAGAAACAGGTTAAAGGCTTCCCTGGACATTTGAATTACATCTCCAGGTTCATCTCCAATCTGACTCCTACCTGCACACCGATCTTCAAGTTGTTACGAAAAGATCAAACGGTGGTATGGAATGAAAACTGTCAGGATGCGTTCAAGAAAATCAAGCAGTATTTGCAAGAACCTCCAGTGCTGATCCCTCCGGTACCTGGAGGGCCTTTGTTCATGTATATGACAGTGTTAGAAGATTCAATGGGCTATGTTTTAGGCCAGACTGATGAGTCAGGAAAGAAAGAACACGCAATCTATTACCTAAGCAAGAAGTTCACTGATTGCGAGAGTCGTTACTCTCCCCTGGAAAAAGCTTGTTGTGCGTTAGCATGGGCTGCCAAACGTCTGAGGCAGTACATGATTTGTCACACTACGATGCTGATTTCTAAGATGGACCCCATCAAATACATCTTTGAGAAGCCAGCTCAAACAGGAAGATTAGCCCGATGGCACATGCTCCTATCAGAGTATGATATCCAGTATGTCGCTCAAAAATCCATCAAAGGGAGCATCTTGTCATAACACCTTGCAGAGCATCCTATGGAGGATTATCAACCGCTCAAGTTCGATTTTCCTGATGAAGATGTGATGTTTATTCAGCGCACAAAACCAGAGCCTGGTCCAGAGGAAGGTCCTGAGCCGGGATCCCGTTGGGAGATGATGTTCGATGGAGCGTCAAACAAAAATGGACATGGCATCGGAGCTGTTCTGAAAAATCCAACTGGAGGGTACACTACGGTCACAGCCCGACTTTGTTTCTCCTGTACAAACAACATAGCAGAGTATGAAGCCTGCATCCTAGGATTGGAGTCTGCCATTGACCTCCGTATCAAAATTTTGGAAGTAATTGGTGATTCTGCTTTGGTGATATACCAACTCAAAGGAGAATGGGAAACCAGGGATGAAAAAATTGATTCCTTATAAGACACACATCTTAGAGATGGCTGAATATTTTGATGAAATTACCTTCAAGCACGTACCAAGGGCAGAAAATCACATTGCCGATGCGTTAGCCATGATGGCGTCCATGTGGAAAGTCCAGTTTGTCAACGAGGCACCTCTGATCCGCATCGAAAGAAGGACAGTACCCGCATACGTCATGGCAATAGACGAAGAATCTGGGGAGAAGCCATGGTTTCATGATATCAAGAATTTCCTTCAAAACCAAGAGTATCCCGCTAACGCGTCCACAATTGACAGAAGAGCAATACGAAGGTTGTCATCTAAATTCTTCATCAGCAACGACATCTTGTACAAAAGAAACCATGACATGGTCTTACTCCGATGCGTCGATGAAAACGAGGCGAATCTCATAATGACCGAAGTACACGAAGGAACCTTCGGCACCCATGCAAATGGCCACGCCATGGCTAAGAAAATCTTAAGAGCGGGTTACTTCTGGTTAACTTTGGAGACGGATTGCATACTCTTCGTTCGAAAGTGTCATAAATGTCAAGTTTATGCTGATAAAGTGCATGTCCCTCCACATCCTCTCAATGTGATGACATCACCTTGGCCTTTTGCAATGTGGGGCATAGATATGATCGGAGCAATAGAGCCAAAAGCTTCTAATGGCCATCGCTTCATCCTTGTCGCAATCGATTATTTCACCAAATGGGTGGAAGCAGCGTCATATGCAAATGTGACGAAGCAAGTGGTTGCACGCTTCATTAAAAAGGAGATCGTCTGCCGATATGGTATCCCTAACCAGATCCTCACTGACAACGGGTCGAATCTAAACAACAAAATAATGAAGGAACTTTGTGACGATTTTAAGATCAAACATCACAACTCGTCCCCTTACAGACCTAAGATGAATGGTGCAGTTAAAGTTGCAAACAAAAACATCAAAAAGATAATGCAAAAAATGGTCGTAACTTACAAAGATTGGCATGAGATGTTTCCATTTGCTTTGCACGGCTACCGAACATCGGTACGCACTTCGACAGGGGCAACTCCTTTTTCCTTAGTGTACGGGATGGACGCTGTGCTACCCATTGAAGTCAAAATACCTTCCTTGAAGATCTTGGTGGAAGCCAAGTTGGATAAAGACGAGTGGATAAAAGAAAGATTCGATTCGTTGAATCTCATCGACGAGAAAAGAATGACGGCCATGTGCCACAGTCAAATCTATCAACAAAGGATGACCCGAGCGTTCAACAAGAAGGTTCGTCCCAAAGAGTATAGGGAAGGAGAGCTTGTGCTTAGAAAAATCCTACCTACACAAAAAGACATGCGTGGCAAGTGGATGCCCAACTATGACGGCCCTTTCGTTGTGAAGACTGTTTTCTCCGGAGGATCTCTGATTCTCGAGACTATGGATGGCGAACCACTCAAGTATCCCATCAACTCAGACGCAGTAAGAAAATACTACGCTTGAAACAAAATACATAGAGGGAGGATTCTAGTACCTCGACAAGACGAAAGCCCAATGTTTGAAAGATGACAGACGCTGGGGCAGACTCCTGTGCAGAATATTAGAAGAAAGGTCAACGCTTGTTGTTCTCGTTAGAGTCTCGGAGAACTAGTGGATACTAGTTTCCCCGGCACGTCCGGTCTTATTTCTAACCTCTTCTTGAAGATCCCGTTTGAACTCTTCGTTGTAGGAAATCTTTCTCAATCTGGTTATCCCCAGTGAGATTCGTGTCTTTATTCCGTCTTTTCCCCGATGAAGCTGTGCTTCCCCAGTGGATTCGTTCCCCAGCAAAGTTTTCCCCATTGGGTTTTCTTTCCCCAGTGAGGTTTGCATTTCTTTTCTTTCGTTTCCCCAGTGGAGAATTGCCTTCTTCCCCAGCGGTGTGTCTCCTTTCCCCCAGTAAAGATGTGTCTTCCCTGGTGGAATTTGTGTTCCCTGCGTGAAAGATTTCCTTGAACAAGCATCCTTAGTCATGTTTGAACTATCTTGTTTACTTCGCTTGGAATCTTTCCCCAGTGTGTTGGGTCCCCGTGAGTGGTTACTCATCTTTTGTCGTTCTTTCGTATTTGTTCGTGTGTCTGCATCTTCCTGACATTCAAGCATCATATAACCTCATTTAGATACATGGCACATTTGCATTTGTCCTTTTGCACACCATCAGATCTAAGGGACAAAATTTCTGGTTTGCTATATTTAAATACCTTTCACTGCGATTCTATGAGGATTGTCATCTCTCATTACCATCTAGTGAAGATATTTAAATAGGGGCATCTGTTGCACCCCAAATTTTGACCCCTTAGATCCTCATCACCATTGTAGGATCATATTCATTTGATTAACTAACCTTAATCCAGTTCAAGTTTATCTCTGTCAAGATACAGGCAAATTAGGGTTCCGTACCATCAAAATCAAGACTTCAGTGGTCCGATCAATCAATGTTTTGGATTGATTCAACTTCTAACAAGATCAAGAATACAACATTGGGTCAAGTATGAATCCAATTTGAGGTGGTCACCCGGGGTTCGAGAACAGTGCAATTTGAGACACCCGATTAGGTTTTTTGACTGGAAAAAGTCAATTGTAGTTTGACTTTTGATTCAAAGAGTATTTCAATGATGGGATCAAGGTCCATTAAGATCCTATGGCTTAGTAAAGTCCATCCAAATAGTTTCAAGTCCTTAGGATGTCCGGATCACCAACGGGCGACTCGGTAGACACCGATCGATCGAAAAGTTGACCAAAACGTCAACTCTCCAACAATAAGGAATTTGACTTCAAGGTGTGAATGAAAAATGTTCCTTATATCATATTACACCTCCCCATAAAATTTCATGACCATTGGATCAAGGGTTAGGAAGTAATTGCAAAAATCGGGAATTAGGGTTTCGAAAGGGGCAAAACCATAACTCCTCAACCACACATCCAATTGAGGTGGTTCTAAGCTTGTTTAAAAGGTCTTGACAAACCCTACAAAAGTCTCACAGTGGTCCATATTCAAAAAATGCATGGAATTGGAGTTATAGAAAAATCATTTTTCTAGTACAAAACACTTAGAGAAATTTCATTAAATTCTGGCCATACAAATCACCTTTTTCAGAACTTTGAAGGGTTTTTCAACCTAGTTGCATCAAGAATTTGGAAATTCCCAAAACATGAAAGTTGTAGAGCTACACAAGGGCTTTCTAAAAAGTGCAAGAACTCCTCAAAAGGATTTGTGAGCAGAAAGTTATGATGCATTGAAGTTGGGCCTGTCACACTTGAAATCCACTTGGTCCAACTTCTCAAAATCAAAATTTTTTATCTCTAACCACTCTCCACCCTTGGATCATGATACATTATGATATTCAGATGTGTAGAGGAAGGAAATGACAGAAAAAGAGAGGTTGGGGAGAGAGAGATGCAAGTTGTGATTTATGGAATAAAATATTGAAATGTGTAAGAATGAGAGAGAAACTTTTCATCTCCAACTGCTGCAGCTGTGCCATCCTACCCTCTAAGCTCACCTTAGTCATTTCATGGACATCTCCACTTGATGTTTCTGATCTTTCTTGAGCCATGGAGCTGATGGAAGAAGATCTTGGCAAGATTTTGTAAAAAACTTCATGAATCTCCCTCCAAAAGTGGCAAGTTACCAAGCTGCCCTCACCCTCATCTCTACTATAAATAGAGGCCTCACCCTCACTTCTTTTACACACCAGAGCCATTCAGAATACACAAGTATCATAGCTTTCCTCCTCTTTCTCTCTTTGCTTGTAAGTGATTTTCAAGAAATACCAAAGTTGGTCACTTGGTACTTTTCACACCATTTTTATTTTCCTCACTTCCAACACTCCCACAACCATCCCTACACCTTCTAAATAACATATAGAAGGTGTACAATCCATCAAACCATCAAAAACCTCAAAAACCCAAAAATTCAAACTCATCACCATCATACTTTGACCAAAGTCACAAAAATGGCCAAAACCTATCCCACATAGATTCTTGCCATTCTAATCCCTCTAACACCTCACCAACATCATTCCTCAACTGTCCAAACCCCTAGCAACACTTGGATACCTCTATTTTGATACTTAGCATCATAAGTGAATTGTTACTTAAAGTGGAAGAAAAGTCTCAAGGGCAAGGAGTGAAGCACAAATCTCTGGGTTTCTAGGAGTATTTCTTTGCTTGCTTAAGTTCATCATCACAGGTATGTAGTGTCTAAACTAATCCCACTCATTATCATGACATAAAACTCATTGTTGCTTGTTTTTTGCTTATGTACACATACGGTCATGGCTATGTACTCTTGCTGTCCCATGCTTGTGAAGCCAATATCATGTATTAGTGGCTGTTAGAATAATATGTATGTGCTTGGTAGTTTTGAAAAATGTGTTTTGAGACAAGTTTCTGATTTTTGCATTGTTATGTTAAAATAATCATCAAACCATTTTACAGTTAAGACCTAAATAGAGTAAACCTTAACATTGTCATGTTAGGAGTAGTTTAAATTCTGTTTAGGAATGATTTGTCTAACATTTGTGCTTTTGTATTGGAGTTCTGTTCATAAGGATTGCTGCTTGAGTTTGTGTTTGGTTTGAGCTTGTTGACATGATGTAGATACTATCATGATCATTGCTGGTTGGCTACTTGTTGGCTACTTGGTTTTTTTTGTCACATGTGTTTGATGTTACATAATTGGTTCCTACTGGTTTTGTATCTTTTGTTCACAAAGTGTATGTTCCAAACCTGACTGCCATATCATGTGTTTTAATGCATTCAAATCATTTTCAAAAAAAAGCAGAATTGATTGGTTACTTAAGTTTGTCATGTTTGATAACTAATATTACAAGTTTCAGTACATGTCCTTGACATAAATCAGCTCTACTGTTTTGAAAGCTAAATGTTTACAATACAATGAAGAACTATGTTGCATACTTCTCATTTGGTATATGTGGTGATGTGGATCTGTTAGAATTAGCAGCATGTTCATGAGGCTGTGTTGATTCTGCTTAAGTTTTTTTTTTTTTGAGTTTGTGAACCTATTTAGATTACCACTAGGGCAATATAGTTCTGTTTATGCTAGACTGATGAGGTGTGTGAGCATTGATATGTGTGGTAAGGAAATCTTGTTTCTGCATACCAAAACTATTTGAAAGGGAACTTGACAGTTTCCAAATGCTTTGTTGTTTTTAAAACTGGTCCCAAACTGAAACTGGTTGGTTTTTTACAAATTGATGGCTTTCATTTCAAGAAAGAGCAAAGCATTTGATCATGATCATTGTTGAGGATTCTCACCTGTTAAGACATAAAAAGATCAAAGTTGCTGTTCATGTCACTTTTAACCATTTTACTTTGAAGTTTCTTTTATCTCAACATTTGCCATGATGAGATGATTAACTGCTGCAATGTTGCTTTCATTGGTCATCACCAGAACTTGTAGTAGGAACCAGTCATACGTTTAGAGTTTCATTTCTTTGTGTCAGCTTTCCCTTTGCATGGTAATGTCAGTCTTCTTAGTATCAACTTATTATGTTAGACTTTTACATGTTCAGATTATGTTCATTGCTGCCAATACCTGTGTTAGAGGCTTAGTACTAGCTTTTGCTCTTGTGAATTTACATAACTGCTGTGGTTTCTATCTAAGGGGATTGTTTGGAGCTGATAACCAAGCTATTGCTGTCATAAATGTGTGTTCACTTTGCATTGTGGTTGCACATGTTTTAGCCTAAGTTTGTGCCTCTGTTGGATTAAGTAGGTTGTGACATCACAGTAGTTCATGGGGTGGACCTTAACAATTTTTGGCTAGGTTAGTGAAACTATTTAAGTTGGTGTTCTGCTCATATTAAGCATATGTTTGCTTTCTGGTTACCTTTGAAATATGTTGTTTGTTTGTGTTTAACCATTCTTAAATTATGTTTCCATATTGAAAATTTCTGTTAGCTGTTGGAAATGTTTTTTATCAGAGTTTGTCAACTCATAGTAACTCACTCTGAGTTATTAGCTATTTGCTTAAGTAAGCACTAGCTTTGTGGTGCTGAGGTAGACCAAACTACTTTGAACAATGTCAAGGGAATAAATCTGTTCAACCTGTTCTTGCTTATTACTGCTTGTTCTTGATTTGCTGTAAGAGCCATGATGGTTTGGTCAACTCACTTTTACTATCAGCATGCTTAATTAAGTCCTAGGCAAGTAAGTATGTGATGCTGTATTAATCCATGATGATTAGCTAGGTTTTTATCCATAACTGATTGATTGTCAAATTTCATCTTCATACTAAAAAAAAACTGTTTGTGTTCTGTTACCTTTGGTTGCATCAGTTTTGCTACCTATTTCATTATTACCATGCCTAGTTCTTGCTTATAGTTTGATTTAAGTGTAGTAGTTGCATTTCAACATGATTGCCATCAAGATACCCTTTTGTATTAATCTGTTTTGTTAAAAAATCAAGATTTGATTGGTTTGGCTCCATAATGTGTTTCAAGCATGAACTTCCTGTGGTGATATCACATTGCATGATGTAGGAACTCTTGAGCAATTTTGAACACTAGTCCACATAACAACTTGTTGTGTACATTTTTTAATCATTTTATTCCACATAAATAATACACCTGCAACATGTATAAAGGATTAGACCAAACTGATTTGAGTTATAACTTTCAAACTGTTGGCTTCACACCACACACACCATGTTCACAATTCAGATTCCATCATATTTTTGTTCCATCTGTTTGCAAATGTTTGGATCCTTCTAATGTCATGTTTTGAGAATGTGTATGTGTCTATTTGGGTCAATATATGTCTAGAAGCCAATTGCATATCAGCTTGCCCTCCCCCCCCACGTATGATACAAAGTTGCAGCTTAATGACCATGTCCCCATCATGTACATTCCATGTTTATTTTAGATGCTAGGCTTATTCATATGTGCATTCAAGGTTTGTGTGTGGTGTGCTCTAGATCTTATTCCATTCCAATTCTGTTTTGACATTACCTTTGTAGCTCTTTGTGTTGAATGAGCAATTGACATATGAATTTTATTTCCCTAGTGTTTGTGGATGGTTTTAAAGCATGGACACATTCTAAATGTTGTTTTGAAGATGTTAGTATGGTTTGTTCACCTTAGTTGGACCTGTTTCATGAATTCACTATCTCACTTGCAAAAAACTGCATTTTCACTTCACACTCACCTGACAGTTGGGCTTGCACTTCATAAATGATCAGTATGAATGTATGAACATGATATGTATGACATTTGGTGTGTGTATGTGTTCATCATCTAACCATAGCATGACTGTTTTAGTTCTTTGCTCCTTAAGTGCATTTCACACATACTTGGCAATTCATATACCTCTTTTTGAATCAGTGATGATTTTAATGAAACTCTTGTTAGAACTCATTGAATACCATATTTGTGTCATGCTCAGATGCTTGGTTGATGTAAATATATTTGTTTATGGTCTTTGAAATTCAGAAATGCATTTTCACATCATTCTCACCACTAGTTGCAACTCACATGTCAAACTCTTGATTTTGTTGTTTTTGATAATACCACCTGTTAGGACACTTTCCATATCATGTTCATGTCTTGCTTAAACCATTTCCCACTGCCAATTGTAACTGTCTTGGACTGTTAGTTTAGATTTGCATTTAAATGTATCATATGCATCATCAATCAGTTTTTAAAGTGGAGGCATATATTGTGAATTCTGATTGCGTTATCATACTCCTCATAATTTTCTGATGAATCTACATATAAATTTTATCTCAATCCATGGAGAAATGAGAAAGATACATGTGGTTTTGCAAATCCTTTGTTTTGGCTCTTTTGTTTGCCCAGTTTGTGAAAGAGGTATACTACATATATTTTTTGGGGTGGGATAATCAATGGATGTATCGCCACCCCAGTGGTTATTGCCTTGCCATTAAAACGCCCATCATGCCTTGTGTCCTGGGTTCGAGCCCAAGCGAGGCATTTTTGCTTCAATGATTTTTCTTTTCTCATATTTATTTTTTATTCATTCTTTTCCTTTCCATAGCAGCACGCGCATAGTGCTCTAGTGGTTGTTGTATATGTTTGTAAACATAAGGGCCTGGGTTTAACTCCCAGCTTGGCCCTTTCTCCTTTTTATTATTTTTGTTTATTTGATTTTATTTGTCATAAATCACCTCAACTTCAAATATTCATAACTTGTTCATCTTTCATCTTTTTTAACTCATTCTTTTTGCAAACTCTTCATTGTGATGTCTAGTTTTTTTTGGTGGATTGAAATCTCATGATTATTTATTTTAACAATGCTTTTGTTTTCTTGTTAGTATATCCACTATTAGGTCATCACCTTATGTCTCGATTTAAATTCCCCTCATGCCATGTTTATTTTTCTTGTAAGATTTATTGGTATTTGTTTATGTTCGTCAACATGTTGAGATTTCATCTTTTATTAGTTGTTACCATGAATATTTATACCTCCTAAATTATGAGGTTAAACTAATTTAATTGTGTGGTATTGTTATCTATGCATATTGTTGTTACATCTTGAGTTCATAACCTGATTACTTTCAAAATTGTTATTTGTTTACATGGTTGTTACCTTCATCATACTTTCAATCTTTATCATATTCTCAATCTTTGTCAACATATGCCTACATATTTGTCAAGACATGCTTATTATAATATGTTTACCATACTTGGTTGTAACCATTCGTCCTACTCAAAATACTTGCTCATTGTAATGTGTTGGTTAATCCTTGATCATAATCATTGTCTTCTATATTCCTCATGCTTGAATATGTTTATACTTTGTTAAGTATTTTCTTCCCCAAGTGATGGAACTTTTTAGTTCTCATCCAAGTTGCCTCATCTCCTCCCTTCCAAAGGAAAGTCTCTCCATTGACCTTTGTGTCATGGATAGCTCATTACCCCTCTTGACTTTGAAAAGTCATCTTAAACCTTAGTTAAGATTAGGACCCATAAGTCATTAGACTTTGCTTAAGTCTAAAAGGCCTACCCTTACTAGGAGTGTTCTTCAACTAGAACCCTAGGTCAGAGTTTGTTAACTCTATATAAAAATCATAGTGATGATTACTTATTCCCCTGTGAGAGTTCAACATAGATCTAGAGAGTTTTTTGCTAAAACTCTACACAAACATTGTTATGTTTGCTCCCCTTAGAACCTTGATCATAATCAAGTGTTCTTCAACCCTAGTGAGGTGAACTACGATTGCTCTGATTCTATCCTAGTTAGGATACGTAGGCAGAAGACGCGATGTCTTTGCGAGCAAACTTAGAAACAATCTTAGGTCTTCATCTATCATACCCTATCTCTTTACCCAATCCCAACCTTAGCAAATATTTACCAAACCTAGCATGCAAACAAACAAAAGGTTCCTGTAGAGTACTACAGATGTTTAGGATGTGAAATACCTACCCTAGGCATAACCAACGCCCGATCCCCGAATCTCTTAGCGTTGTTGTTACATCGCGAAAAAGGTTATTTCTCTCTTTAGACCTTTCCTTTGGATAAATTAAAGTCCGGTTATGAATTTAAGAATTAAGATTCAAGTTAATCAATAGCTTGGTATCACGATTCTCACCGCAACATCTGTGTACAGAGGAGATCCGTAAAGAAGTGAGAATTGGAGCTCTGCTCAAATCTTACGTGAAAGAAAAGATGATGGAGTTACTCAAGGACTAAGTCGACGTGTTTGTCGGGTCATATCAAGACATGCCTGGTCTTGACACTATGATAATGGAGCATCCGTTGCCTTTGAAGCTAGAATGCCTACCGGTCAAACAGAAATCTAGAAGAACTCGGCCTGACATGGCTTTGAAAATCGAAGAAGAAGTACATAAACAAATCGATGCAGATTTCCTCGTTACAACTGAGTACCCACATTGGTTAGCTAACATTATGCCCGTTCGGAAGAAAGATGGAAAGATCTGTATGTGTGCTGACTACAGAGATTTCAACAAGGCTAGCCCGAAGGACAATTTCCCATTACCTCACATTGACTTACTAGTAGACAACACTGCGAGGTACGATATTTTCTCTTTTATGGATGGATTTTCAGGTTACAATCAAATTAGGGTGGCTCCCGAAGACAGAGAAAAGACATCTTTTATCACGCCTTGGGGCACTTTTTGTTACAGAGTCATGCCATTCAATCTGGAGAACGTCGGGGCAACGTATCAGAGGGATGTGACCACTCTTTTTCATGACATGATGCATAGGGAGATTGAAGTGTATGTGGATGATATGATAGCCAAGTCTAAAACTGAGGATGATCATGTTGAACATTTGCTGAATCTATTTCATCAACTGAGAGAATACAAACTTCGTCTGAATCCCAACAAATATACATTTGGTGTGCGGTCAGGAAAACTCTTGGGATTTATCATTAGCCAGAAAGGTATTGAAGTAGATCCCGACAAGGTTAAAGCCATTCGAGAAATGCTAGCCCCTACTACCGAGAAATAGGTCAGGGGATTCTTGGGACGTTTAAACTATATTTCCCAGCTTATATCTAACATGACTGCTACTTGTGGACCTATCTTTAAGCTTTTAAGGAAAGAACAAGGTTATGTTTGGACTGAAGACTGCCAGAAGGCTTTTGATAGTATCAAAGAATACCTACTTAAACCTCTTATTCTGATCCCTCCATTTGAAGGATGATATTTAATCATGTATTTGATCGTGTTGGAGGACTTTATGGGTTGTGTACTCGGTCAACATGATAAAACAGGGAAGCAAGAGCATGTTACTTATTATCTGAGCAAGAAGTTCACCGACTGCGAATCCAAATACACCATGCTTGAGAAGACTTCTTGTGCTTTAGCATGGGTCGCCAGAAGTTTACGACAATATATGTTAAGTCACACTACTTGGCTAGTTTTCAAGACAGATTCGATCAAATATATCTTCGAGAAACCATCTTTAACTGGAAGAATTGCTAGATGGCAAATGTTATTGTCTGAATACAACATCAAGTACCATACACAGAAGGCTATTAAAGGAAGTTTCCTGGCTGATCATTTGGCACATCAACCTATTGAAGACCATCAGTCTACTAATGATAACTTCCCTGATGAAGACGTGATGTATTTGAAAATGAAGGATTGTGAAGAACCTCTACTAGACGAAGCACTTGAACCAAATTCTCAGTGGGGTTTAATTTTTGATGAAGTTGTCAACGCTCATGGGAAAGGAATAGGAGTAATCATTGTGACTCCTCACATATCTCATATCCCGTTTACTTCTAGGTTAACATTCAAGTGTACCAACAACGAAGTCGAATATGAAGCATGCATAATGGACCTTGAAGAGGCAATAAACTTACGAATAAATTTTTTGGATGTATATGGTGATTCCGCAGTGGTAGTCTACCAAATCAAGGGAGAGTGGGAGACTCGTCAAGATAACCTGATTCCGTATAGAGACTATGCAAGACGAATACTACCCTTCTTCAACAGAGTCAAATTCCACCATATTCCTCGTGACGAGAATATGATGGCAGATGCTCTGGCGACACTAGCCTCTATGATTGTAGTAAACTGGTGGAACGATTGTCCCAGTATTAATGTAAACCGTCTAGATTGACCTGCTTACATATTTGCAATAGAAGATGTTAAACCCTGGTATCATGACATTGAATTGTTCCTTCGAAAGCAAGAATACCCGTATGGGGCATCAAACAAGGATAAGAAGACATTGAGAAGATTGGCTAGTAACTTTCTCCTAAGTAATGATGTACTATACAAGCGAAATTTTGACATGGTCTTGCTAAGATGTGTTAACAAGCGGGAAGCAAACATGTTAGTGACAGAAATTCATGAAGGATCCTTTGGCACTCACGCCAATGGGCATGCCATGGCTAAGAAACTCCTGAGAGTAGGCTACTATTGGATTACAATGGAATCAGACTGCTATAAATTTTCTAAGAAGTGTCACAAATGTCAGATTTATGCGGATAAAATTCACGTCCCTATAACCCCGCTTAATGTTATCTCGTCTCCCTGGCCGTTTTCCATGTGGGGCATCGATATTATTGGTATGATAGAACCAAAAGCGTCTAATGGACATCATTTCATTTTGGTAGCAATTGACTATTTCACCAAATGGGTCAAAGCAGCGTCTTATGCTAATTTTACCAGACATATGGTTGTTAAATTCATCAAGAATCAGCTCATCTGCAGATACGGTGTGCCAAGCAAAATCATTACAAATAATGGGTCTAATTTGAACAATAGAATGATGAAGGAGCTATGTGAAGAATTCAAGATAAAACATCATAACTCTTCTCCTTATAAACCAAAGATGAATGAAGCTCTTGAAGCTGCTAATAAGAATATATAGAAGATTGTTCAGAAGATGGTTGTCTCGTATAAAGGTCAGCATGAAATGCTCCTGTTTGCTTTACACGGATATTGTACTTCGGTACACACGTCAACAGGGGCAACTCCTTTTTCACTTGTATATGGTATGGAAGTTGTACTCCCAATAGAAGTTGAGATTCCTTCTATGCGAGTTCTGATGGAAGCCAAGCTCTCAGAGGATGAATGGTGTCAAAACATATATGACCATTTGAACCTGATTGAAGAGAAGAGAATGACAGCTTTATGCCACAGCCAACTATACCAGCAAAGAATGAATAAGGAGTTCGACAAAAAGGTTCGACCCCGCGAGTTCAAAGAAGGTGACCTGCTGCTCAAGAGTATTCAATCATTCCTTACTGATACTCGAGGAAAGTGGACTCCGAACTATGACAGTCTGTATGTTGTTAAGAAAGTATTCTCAGGAGGTGCACTGATGTTGACAACTATGGATGGAGAAGAAATCACTCGCCCAATGAATATAGACGCCATCAAGAATTATTATGCTTAAAGAGGACAGTCCAGAGTGGGATTATCAAAGACTACTACTATCCAAGATCCGTCAATCTAAGTTATAGAGCTTAGAACATAGGAAGGTCCAAGTTTATTTAGGAAGATGATGGTTATTATTCCTCTGATGTAACTATTGCTATTATTATCACTTTTCAACCTTGTAATAATATATTGGAGTCATGCCTTTCTGCTGACTACCATTTAATAAAATGAGATTGAGCCCTCGGACAATGTTTTCCCTATCTTGGTAAACAAATGTTTTATCTTGATAGCAATTTTGAACAAATTTAAATCTTTTCAAAATATTTTTGCGTGTGTATTACTTGATATATGAAATAAAACGAACATTCACGGATGTTTATTTCATCATTGAAAAGTCTCAAGCTCTGATACTCACACAAGGTTCCCTTTGAAGAGGATATTTATTTTATCCCCGAATAATAAGAACTTCTCCAATGAAGCAGATATTTATTTTATCCACGTGTTTTAATCCCAGTGATGTTTCTGCCTATGAAGATTTGGATGAGCATCCTTGTTTGAGATGTTTATTTCATCTCCAGCTGTCCTTTCCCATTGTTTTGTCAGCACAATCATTGCATGTAAATACATGGTATGAGCATTCTGCATTTTTACGTGTTTGTTTGTTCACTTTGGTCGTGCTTATCCCCAAGTGACTGGGTTTGTCCTCTTCTTCCAAGTAGAGTCATCAGCCCTAGGTAGAAATAGCACAACATTTCTTAAATTCCCCAGCAAGTTTGATTCTCATGGAAGACGGTTGTTTTATTTTTCTTTTACATTATTGGATAAATAAAAACTCCATTAGAGTTCACTCCTTACTGGATTGAGTCTTGCTTGACCGTTTCTCTTTAGTTACTCCCTGAATTGAACTTTGGTCCTGAACAATCACATATTGGATGTCTCTAGGCTATTGAACCTAGACTGAGCGTGCATTTATTTTGCACTTCATCTCCCCAGGAAGAATCTATTCAAAGATCACCGTGGAAGACAAGTTTTCTCCAACATTGGGATATTGTTTATCAGCAAGTTATACCCAAACAACAAGTGGCAAATCTTTATTTGAGCAGTTTGGTTTTATTCTCAGGATTTCTATTTGGATGACAAATGGATGTCTCCTCAAGACAGTTTGTCTATCCCCAGTGGGTTTTATTAGAATTATCAACTCGTCTTTCATCAAATGGCATCTCTTCGGAAATCCGTCAGAGAAGTTTGTTGAAGACTTTACAGGTGTTTCTCTTTATTTGAGAATTCTTACTACAAAGATTTCATATTTTTTCAAACTACAACAAATATGCTCCTGAGGGGGTGTATTCCCCAGTGTGTCCATTATACAAATGTAGTTCCATCAAATGGCATCTCTTCGGAAATTCGTCAGAGAAGTTTGTTGAAGACTTTACAGGTGTTTCTCTTTATTTGAGAATTCTTATTATAAAGATTTCATATTTTTTCAAACTATAACAAAGATTCTCCTGAGGGGTGTATTCCCCAGTGAGTCCATTATACAAAGGTAATTCCATCAAATGGCATCTCTTCATAAATCCTTCAAAGAATTTTGTTGAAGACTTTACAGGTGTTTCTCTTTATTTGAGAATTCTTACTACAAAGATTTCATACCTTTTCAAACTACAACAAATATGCTCCTAACAGGGTGTATTCCCTAGTGAGTCCATTATACAAAGTTAATTCCATCAAATGGCGTCTCTCCGAGAAATTTGGTAAAGATTATTGCAAGACATCAAATCAACTAGCATGCATCTCCTATGAAGATCCCCTGTAACATTTACTAATCTCAAGTAAGTTATGGACACCACACTGAAGTCATAATCTCCAGCGGAGCTCCAATCCACTACGAAGATACTTTCCCATAAGTATTCATCATTCCAGGAAGAAACTAAGACCCGTTCATTGGCATACAACCTTGAAGTGTGGGGAGGTTTTTTTTACCCTTTTCAAGTGGAATACTTGATTAAAGAAGAAATTGAGACTCGTTCATTGGCATACAACCTTGAAGCGTGGGGAGGTTTATTTTACCCTTTTTAAGTGAAATATTTGATTAAAGAAGAAACTGAGACTCGTTCATTGGCATACAACCATGAAGCGTGGGGAGTTTTATTTACCCTCTCTAAATGAATCATTTAGTTAAAGAAGAAGCTAGATTATATCAAGATCACAGAAGCTTACTTTGGTCATTACCTTTGCTTAAGCCATCATATGTTTTATGGTAGGTAATATACCATTATAATTTTGGATAGATACCTTTGCTTAGGCTATCATATGATTAATAGCAGGTAACATGTTTTTTGTCTTCAATTGGATGCCTTTGCTTAGGCTACTGTTCGTTGGTAGTAGGTTATCCATTATTTCACGCTTTTCGCTCGTTGTTTCAACTACCATATTCCTGATAATAAGCATTATACATCTGGAGATACTATCTGTTTAAGTTATCTCCACTGGTGGTTGTTTGTCTCTTCCCTAGTGGAGTTGAATCTTTTTTCGTAGGGTCTTGCTTTGCTAAGTTGTCTCTCGACAAGTTTTCCATTCTGTTCTTCAATGTTTTCCGTATGCAGTTACCCCCCGTGACATTATTCCCCACAAGATCTTTGTCTTGCATTTCATTTCATATCATTGCATATCATATACATCTGGTGGCATCTTAGGGCCAAACATTTATGCATGTTTGTAGTTAAGTTTGCCTTATCTCGTCGAAATGAAGATTTCAATCTCCATATCTTCGGATAGAAGAAACTCAAATAGGGGCATCTATCACACCCTAATATTTTAACCCCAAGATCCCACCTCTTCTCGCATCATCCTGCATAACATTTCTAGGTCAATTATATTTGCATGGCTAACCAACCTTTTTTATTTTTTTGCTTTACTATTGTTGTTTGTTCACTGCGGGATCAGGGTTTCGCTTCAAAAAGACTTCAAGGGTTAATTAATCATATTTTGAGTGTACCCTCGACCAAGTACATTGGTTGCCTTTATCTACTCCCAGAAAGAGCCAGAGCGTGTTTCTTGTTTATCTTTGATCGTGTTAACAATAAAGTCAAGCTTAATTCAAGAGGGACTTTACCCCTATTCAGAGGAAGCGGATCATCATTTGTTCTCTTTGGATTTTGGAGAGAAATATTTTGGATTGGTAGCTGATAATCAATACTTCTTGAGTTCAAAGATGGTTTCTAGCGTCACAGAAGATGGAGTTTTATCCAAGTTCTTTTCGAAGGATTCAAAGCATGACAAAATTCAAAACATCACAGATCAAGCCCTTATTTCATGATCCAAGAAAGTTCCAATTTTGAAGAATTACAAGATTAAACTCCAAATATTCAAAATACAAAGCCCAAATCCAAGGTTCAGGTGGTGAGAGACAAGTCATGTTAGAGAAGTTGGTGGCAAGAGGGGATTTACGAAATCGCAACGTGGAAATTACCAATGCAATGGTTATGACCGCGATTGGAGTCTTGATGTTGTAAAGGAAATTTGGGCATATACATGGTAATAGAAGATTTGAAATATATGTTTACTATCGAAACAGATACGGGAGGTTGAACCTTAAAACCATTCATTATCAATAATCTACCACCATTTATTTTTTTCAATTCCCTTTGAAGGAATTAATTAAACTTAAACCACAAGCAACTACAATATCAAATACCACAATTAAATTACAAATCCGTAAACCAAATTCAGCATAACAGGAACAAAGTCAATCATTAACAATCTAAACCCCGACAAAGCCAAATAACACCAGCATAACCCAGTCGTCTTCTTCAATCCAACATGAAACAGCGACTCAGATACATCATGCCTAAAACATATCCCTACAACTTGTTGTCATCACCTACCCAGAATGAGTTCAACCCAGTACAGTCGAGTCAAATAGTACGAACAGTGCGAACACGCTCACCATAAGTAATAAAAAGAGATGTTTTGAAGCTGTGGCCACAAAGTTGAACCTACAATATAAGCAACAAGGATTAAAGATGAGATTTCAAAGACAAGATTATTTTCAAAGTGCCTAAAAAACATAAACATGACACCAAACATGTTATCATAAGGGCGGAGTTAGCAGCAATAAATCATGTCACATTTCTAAGCGACCAAGATGAACGACATGGGAGCGAGTTCTTGCAAATAAGAAGTCACAATGAAGATCTAACTATGTAGCGAGAAAATCTTTTTAAAGGTAAGAGCAATACTGAGACAATATTGAAGAAATTAAGTAGGGACAATTTATACCTAGGATGGTCTTGAGGTTAGCCTTGTTGGAACCTAGTCAAGTTTCATCCAGTTCCTTCAAAACTAAACCAACTTTTGTTGTTCCATAAAACAACATGAAAGTGCTAATCAGGTTTTTCTCAAATGGAAACAACTCTAAAATCCCCTCATTTGTTCTGCTGGCGATACTTTCCCTGTAAAATATACCCATCATTAAAACATTAGAATCTTGACGGTTACCAAAAAGGAATGAAAACCCTCAGCATTCACAGCAGTGTGAACTAAAAAAGGGAAAAGGATACAATATGTTCCAAACATGTGTCGCTTCTGCGAAAATAAGGTGTCGGCATGACAGAAGAGTCGCCACCTTTCGTTATTTATCCCTCAGGGCGGGAAAGGAAACGATCGGAAAAACCTGACGAAAAAGGGTAAGACAAGGTCATCGCAACCATTGTCTGGGTTCGGGAGTCGGTTACGCAAGGGGAAGGTATTAGCACCCCTCACGTCTGTCGTACTCGACCGGATCCTTGCTTGTTTGCTTACTTGGACGGGTTGGTTATAATCTATCTACCTATCAAGGCTGGCTGAAAAAAGAAAAGAAAAATGACTCGGCAAAGCGTCGCGCTTTATGCCTACGTATTCCCGTCCGGACCGAGAAATCAGAGTCAACGTAGTTCGCCTAACTACGGGTTATGGGGGAAAGGTTGCTCGCTAGGACATCGCATCCTATGCCTACGTACTTTCATCTGGTTTGAAAGATCAGAGCAAACGTAGTTCGGGAAACTACGGGTTATCTCCTGAAAGAAGTGTTTTTTATTATTTGCGATCTCAACCGCACTAGAGACTATGACCTGAGAGGGAATACGTCCTTTCTCAGATAGCTTAAGGCTCGTAACGTACGAAAGAAATCATTCATGATTACTGTATCTTAAACTGCTTCGAGATGAGAAGAGAACGGGCCCAACTAGGAGGGAGACTATCAAGTCCTACTGTTATCATGCCATGGATTCATCCTATGGTTGAGGTTTGAACAGGGAACTCCTAGATGTTATCATGCATAGGATTCAACCTAAAAGTCTATCATCAAGTCCTCATTAGAGGAAATGAGAGTCCTAAGGGATCATGTCGATGATACACCAAAACAGACAAAAGCATCAGCTTTTAACAGTAAAATGCATGCAATGCAAGTGAGGGAGGAAATGTGTGTGGGGCTTCGGCCTCCACAAGCTCGCCTCAACCTCAAGCCAGTCATGAAATAATAGTAATCATACTGAAGATAAACAACATACTATCAAGCAATGAACAGATAAAAGAAATGAAGTGCCCTCAGGCAAACAAACACACATGCTTGAGAAAGAAAGAATCTACTCTCTAATCCTAACCCTAACACAGAATACTGACCAAATCTAAGCAAAGCCCTAAAGCAAAACCTAACCAAGAGAAATCAATCCCAGTCTTCAAGCTTCAGAACAAGCTTACCAAAGAAAGGGAGCTAAGCAGGCAGACTCATAGTGTCTTCCTCAGGAAAGCACTAGGAGGTGTATACTCAGGAGCCATACCCTATGTGGCTCCACCACTGTGATCAGTTTGCATTCCTCCTCAGGAGAAATCAAACTCACAAGCAGGCTCCAACATCACTGGATATTTAGGAAATCCTATCTGAACTAGTGGAGCTAAGTGAATAGACTCATAGGACCTTCCTCAGGAAAGTACTAGGAGGCTTCCACTTAGGAGTTGTATCCTATGTGGCTCAACAACTGTGATCAGTTTACATTCCTCCTCAGGAGAAATTAAACTCACAAGTTGGCTCCAACATCATTGGATACTTGAGAAATCCTAGATAAACTAAGGGAACTAAGTGAATAGACTCATAGGACCTTCCTCAGGAAAGTACTAGGAGGCTTTCACTTAGGAGTTGTATCCCATGTGGCTCAACAACATGTGATCAGTTTACATTCCTCCTCAGGAGAAATTAAACTCACAAGTTGGCTCCAACATCATTGGATACTTAAGAAAGAGGTGAGAAGAAAGAATGAAAGTCATTCATAGTGCCTTCTTCAGGAAAGTACCATGAACTTCCTTCAAACTTCAGGATCTCAAACCTCACAGACAGGGAACAAGCCAAGCTCTGGGTCTCTGGGTCTTGATCTTCAATCTTCTCTTCATCATGCTCTCCATCAAGGTCTTCAAGACAACACAAGCCCCACAACAAATTCCCCACAATGAACCCCAAAGATGAACAGATAACCACAGGGTAGACAAAATCAACAGGCAACTTCAGAAAATACCTAAAAATACTAAATCAAGGGGGAAAAATCTAACAATCATTCACAGGGGTCTACAATACCTACCCATAACATCTACATGGGCCTCTACCTAAAAATCAAGACAAAACTATTCAAAGAAGATGAATTCTTCACCCAAGCACAACCTAAACCCTAATTAGGATACCCTAAATCTACCCTAATTAAACTAATCAAAATTTAATTCTAAAATTCTAGAATAAATCCTATGGGGAACTATGATTCATCATCTAATTGCACAAAAAAGAATGGATTGAAAAGACTAAAAGAAGGTCCTAAAACAATTCTTGCAAAATGAGGTATCAACTAAAAGAAAGAAAATACACTATATTAAAGAAAATACCACTAAAAATTCTACATTAAAAATAAAATTCCATTTTTATTTTTATATTTTTCTACACAAAATTATCTCAACATAGAAAAAAGAATGGACCAAAAAGAGTTATTTTTCATTTATTTATGAATTTTCTAAAACAGAAAAATATTAAAAGAATTAAAAAAGAATTTAAAACAAATAAAGGGAGGGGGGGTGGAAATAGGAATACGCTCTAGTTCAATTACTGAATGGGCTGCAAAAGGGGGGGCGCGAGTAGCAAGCTGGACCCAGGCCCAGGTCTTCAGCTTTAATGAAACGCTGCGTTTCATTTTTTAAATTTTTCCCTCCGTTTTCGTGAATTAATCTGGGCCGTACGATGAAAGGAAAAGGTCAAAAGCTGGGGACTCATCCAACGGCATCTGGCCATCGTCCCAACTCAAACTAGGGTTTTGCAGAAAGCCTCCCTCCATGCACTAATCTTCTCCTCACTCGTTCTCTCTGCTCAGTGGATGAAATGCCACGATTCCAAAACGAAAAGTCTTCTACTAATCAAGAGGAACACAGCCACACGTGTAGTTTTCATTAACTCCCCTTAGATCATTCAAACAGAAGACCTTAAGATCATGGTTCCACCATGTTCATCTGAGATCAACCATGGTGAAGCTTCAACCTAAGGATCTAAACCTGCTCTACATGCTACCCTAGTTAATCTAACCTAATCCATGCTAGTTAAAACTCCCTAAACGGCTAGTTCTTGAAGATTAAAGAAACCAACACCTGCCATGAAACCTCACGAATCTTGCTCTAACTCCTAGGGTTTAATCAACTAACCTAGTACATTAATCCTATACCTAAAGAACTACTTGAAAGTGCATAAATTAGGAGAATTATGGAGAGAAACCAACCTGTCAAGTGATGATGGTAGGTGCTCGTGGAGGATGATTCAGGGCTTGAAATGGCTGCAATGAGATCCTCTTGTGATGCACAAGTTTCTGTTTGCACTTGTTGTGAAAGAGATGGCTTGTAGATGCAGATTTCTTGAATTGCTTGAACTTGAAGAAAGTGCTTCAATGGCTATTTCTCTCTCTCTCTCTCTCCTCTGAAATCTCCTTCTATCACCAACCTCTATCACTCTCTAGTGCACTCTTCTTATAATGATCATTAGACACTTCTAGATTCATCTAGAATATGGTGGAAAGTTCTTGAAAATCTCATGTGGGGACAAGTTGAAAATCTCACATCCCATGCCTTATGCCTTGCAATGTGGTCTTAAAATATCTTTTCATGAGATATTGAGAAGGAGTGCACAACTACAAGCCTTGGTTTTGCCTTGTGTAAGGTTTTTTCAAGTTGCCTTCTTTTTCAAGTAACAAGTTTTCAAAGCATCACCCATTTTAAAGCTTCAAATCAAAATTCTATCTAAACCAATGTTCTCAAAATGATGTTTCCAATCAAAATGATATATTGGATGACCTATTTTGGATTTGTGGATCTTCCAAATCAATTTTCAAATTAAACTTTTCAAACTTATATGCCATTTTTAGTTCATTTTTGACCAATCATGCAAATCCATGCTATGAGCTTTTCCAACAATTCATGACCTTCTTTCTAGACTTAAAATCACATTTTGAACAACTTTCATGTTTTGAGTTTTTCCATTTGAGGCTTGGAAATAGGCGTTTTAGGCATTGGCTAAAATGACCTATAACTGACAAATGACCAAAATACCCCTGTCTTGTTCAAACCATAAGTTGAGTTCCACAAATCCTATCAAGGACTTCTACCACTAAAATTAAAGCTAAGAAGATTCTATTCAACATTCATGTTGACCAAGAAGTCATAGGGATCACCCTACTAGGGCAAAAGTTGTCTGCAAGTTGGGTGACTTTCAAGGACCCAGATTCACACACCTCTGCTGACCTGTAATTTGTCAACACCATAACTTGAGCTCTGTAACTCCTATCAAGGACTTCCACCACTCAAATTAAAGCTTAGAACAAGCTCTACAACATTCATGTTGTGGGGAAGGTGAGATATCCATCACATCTTGAGCTAAAACTGCCTGGAAGATAGGGATCAAATTAGGGTTTTTTACTGACAATCCTTGGGGACCCTGACTTGAAACTTCTCAAACTCCTCACTCATGATGAGTTGGCCTAGGAATCATCTTTATATCATCTATATGCATCATTCCATGATCTCATGGCCCTTAGATTGAGTTTCAACCTTCTCCAAATCTTCAGCTGATCTAGGGTTGACCCAGTCAAAACCCTAATTCTACCATTCATGGTTGAATCTTCTGAACTCTTGCATAATGACTTCTCTGGGCTTCATGAAGGCTATCAAGACATCTCATAGGCTTTCCCAAAACCTCAAGCTCATTCTCAAAGTCTCAGAATCATCTGAGGAGCACCCACAACTCTCAAGCTATGAAGCACACAACCCTGGTTTCAACCCATTTCTCTGAGGATCTCTTGAACTTTCTGATGAAGGTATCCACTTTCAAACACTCAATGAATAAATAATTGTTGGTCAAATTTTGGGGTGCAACAGCTGCCCCTATTCAAACGGCTTGAACTTGACTAGGTGAGAAGCGAACGGCTCTCAACCAATCAAGGTACGAGACGGTTGAATATCGGTAAACCTGAAAATTTGCCAACTGCACGAGCACCCGGTACTCTGCGGGGAACAAATCTTCGAATACTACAACACTAGCTGCTCAACAACTAGCTGGAGAAATGCCGACCTGGCATCACCGTCAGACAACCAAAATACCCTGCATCACCGCTGGAGAACTAAACCTGACATCACCGTCGGACGATCGAAGCACCCGGCGTCACCGCTGGAGAACTAAATCTGACATCACCGTCGGACGATCGAAGCACCCTGCGTCACCGCTGGAGAACTAAATCTGACATCACCGTCGGACGATCGAAGTACCCTGCGTCACCGCTGGAGAAACATCTTCGACTTCAATCAGAAGACATATCATTCACTTGATCGCAATCAATCATCACCTCAGGATAACTGACTTGGTCTTCAGACCCACACGAATCACTCTGTTGTATCTACAAACTCTGGAACCTTGTCTTCAGCCACCCGTCGATTCATCAACCCGGAAATCTGAACTCACAGGAACCTTCTGATATCGCTTTCAGGCGCTTATGAAATCCATCTTCAGATTAGACATCATTGTTGGAGAAGACATATCTCGCTGTTGAGGACTTCAAGAATCATCTTTGAACAAACAGGTCCGTCGGGCATCTTCAAGAATCGTCCTGAACTGATAACCTTTCTGGAGCAAACATTCTGTTGGGTATTCCAGGAATCTTCCTGGGCAACTCTTGCTGGGGACGCTACTGGGGAGCTCAAGCATCATACTAGGCGGCCAACTCGGGAAGCTGTACTGAGGTCTTAAGAATCGTCTTAAGCAAATGGCCCTGCTGAGGGATTTGAGAATCATCTCGAACTGAAGACTTCGCTGGGGATCTCGAAAATCGTCTTGAGCGAGCGACCATGGGGATTACACCGGGGTCTTTAAGAATCATCTCAAAAGCGACCTTGCCGGGAAGAATATCAAGAATCGTCCTGAGCAACCGGTCTTTTGGTGGTACACCTGTTCAACAAGGATGATGATGACCTAGATCATGCTTATGGCGCATATGCTTCTGCGCCATGCCCCACACAGTGGGAATGATATGCGTTTATGCTACATGCTGGGCAATCATGCACAATGCTATGCAACGTTAAATGCTATGCAGTGTTAAATGCTATGCAGCCATGCACAACGATGCGATCCCGTCAGCAAAATAAATGCCGAAAGGGGAAATCCTCCTGTCAGGGAGAAAGAACCATTCAGGTAGAGGTGTCATCCTGCTGGGGAGAACGTGAACACGCCAATATCAATCAGGCTCTGTCTGGGGAATTGATCTTCCGCGAACTGCTGCAGGGGAACAACTTCAGCTGACTGCTGCAGGGGACGAAGCTCTACGAGAACTTGGATCTGCTGATATCAATCGCGAGAATGAACTGCGCGGCCGTCTCGGCTACTCTTCTGGGGATGACCATTCTGAGGGGAACCAACTTCAGCTGCTCAACACTCCACTGGGGAAAAACCAATCATGATCTGATCAACTTCCAAGGATTCGGATCTCTTGGATATCTGCAAATTCGGCTGAGGAAGGGGAAATCATTCTGCTTTGATGGAGAGAGTGCGATTCTGGGGAAACACAACACTAGCTGCCCCACGCTCTGCTGGGGAAAATTGATCATGATCCGATCAACGTCCAAGGATTCTGCTTTCCTGCGGACTCAGCCGGGGAGGGAAATCATTCTACTTCACTGGAGAGTGCGACCCTGGTGCGGAGTTTCAATTTCGCCGGGGAAGAAAGGATCATCTGCCTTCGGGGGAGAGTACAACTCTGCAGGGGAATACAACATCAGCCATTCCAACACTCTACCGGGGAAGAGGGAACCATCCATCTTCAGGAGAGAGCATGACTCTGGTGGGGAATCTCAATTCCGCTAGAGACCTTAGTCTGGCACCATCAGTTACTGCCTCCTTCGGCATACGAACAGCCTCCTGCGAAACCTGCACTTGTGACCCGGTGCTTGGGGGGAGACACCTGCTTCGGTGACTTTACTGGGGAAAACACGAGCTTCGGCATCCGAACACTTCTATGAACTCTGCACTTGTGACCCGGTGCTGGGGAGAGACGACATCATTCTTCGGTGCTTGGCTCAGCTGATGAGGTGACATTCCTTCAGGATGCGTCTGCTTGGGGAAGAGAATCACCTCTACCCGGGGAAGACATATCAATGCTCACCATTCTGATTCTGCGGAGGAGAGACTACTGAACTCTGCTGGAGAGGGCGGGCTCCTCCTGCTTCGGGGATGCGCACGACACATCTTCTGGCAAGTGCTACACCTGCAACAACACAAACAAACAGACAAGATACCCTCCTCAAAGGGGCCTATCCAGGTTATTATCTCGTGACAATATTCAGTTAATTAGTTGTTTCAACAATCAAAGGGCCTAGGCCCGCAGGTTTATGTATGCACATTTTATCAAAAAAACACATCGGCGTTCTCATTCGCAAACAAAACAGATAAATGCTAAGCAGTCAAGCAGAATTGCTGAATAATGTGCATTTTATTGATGATGAACCCCTGAATGGGTAAAAATGTTTTACAACAGAGGCAAACTCCTGGAATGAGGAAGCCGCACGAAAAAAGAAACATAAATATACATCAGTATATACAAATGTTGGCAATCGAGGCGTAGACGAACACCATGAGTTGATCCCTCTAAGACCCACTCGACTTTGATACCTCTCCGACGCTTCAGCTTTGGAAGAGATTGATTCAGATAAACGGCCCTCAGGTCTTCCGAACCATCAAACAATGAAAGTCCATACGCGGAACGCAGTCATTTGCTTATTCAAATCCCTAACTTTTGCGTGAACCGCCCTTTCGGGTTTTCAGTTCACCGGGATACCCTTTTTTGCCGAAGCCGCCCAGTGTAGGTTTTCGACTTCGCGGGTGTACATTTTTTCAATATATCCCTAATTTTTGCCCGAACCTTTTATTCTGTTTTTGGTTCGCCGGGATGCCCCGTTTTTGCCTGGACTCTTTCTTTTTTGTCCAGCGGGTCTCTTTCAAGCAAAGTATTTTTTAACTGCGTCCGCGTTCACCGGGGATGCAAAATCTTCACCATCCATCGTGGATAACAACAAAGCTCCTCCTGAGAAGACCTTGCTGACGACATACGGCCCTTCGTAATTCGGAGTCCACTTGCCCCGGTGATCGGAGTGTGGCGGAAGAATCTTCTTCAGGACGAGATCACCCGTCTGAAAGCTTCTAGGACGCACCTTCTTATCGTAAGCTTTCTTCATTCGGCTTTGGTACAGACGACCAAATGCAATCGATGCTAACCTCTTCTCGTCCATCAGGCTGAGCTGGTTTAAGCGGTTCGTAATCCATTCTGCCTCATCAAGTTTTACATCAACCAAAACTCGTAAAGAGGGAATCTCCACTTCTAACGGTAGGACAGCTTCCATACCATACACCAAGGAGAAAGGAGTTGCCCCGGTCGACGTACGCACCGTCGTACGATAACCGTGCAAGGCAAACGGCAGCATCTCGTGCCAATCTTTATACGTCACAACCATCTTCTGAACAATCTTCTTGATGTTCTTGTTGGCCGCTTCAACAGCGCCATTCATCTTCGGCCGGTAAGGAGATGAGTTGTGGTGTTCGATCTTGAAGCTCTGGCACAGCTCCTTCATCATCTTGTTATTCAAATTCGAACCATTATCAGTAATGATCCGCTCGGGAATTCCATAGCGACAGATGATGTCCCTCTTTATGAATTTAGCTACCACCTGCTTGGTCACATTAGCGTACGAGGCTGCCTCCACCCATTTGGTGAAGTAGTCGATAGCTACCAGAATGAAACGATGACCATTGGATGCGGTGGGCTCGATCTTGCCTATCATGTCGATGCCCCACATGGAGAACGGCCAAGGGGAGGACATGACATTCAATGGGCACGGCGGCACATGAACTTTATCAGCATAAATCTGACATTTGTGACATTTCTTCGCGAATCTGAAGCAATCCGACTCCATAGTCAGCCAGTAATACCCTGCTCTCAGGATCTTTCTCGTCATGGCATGCCCGCCGGCGTGCGTACCAAATGTGCCCTTATGGACTTCTTCCATGAGCATACTTGCCTCTTTCTCATCTACACATCTGAGCAGCACGAGATCGTGGTTTCTCTTATACAGCACTCCATTCGGGTTGAGGTAAAAGTTTCCAGATAACCTCCTCAGAGTCTTCTTATCCTGGGTAGACGCACCCGCCGGGTACTCCTTGGTCATAAGGAAGGTCTGGATATCGTGGAACCATGGCTTGCCGTCGGTGGCATTATCGATTGCGAACACAAACGCTGGTCTATCAAGACGCGAAAGTACAATTCTTGGAGCCTCATTCCAATAATTGACTTTATACATTGAAGCCAGTGTGGCTAAAGCATCAGCCATTTGATTTTCAGCCCGAGGTACATGATGAAGTTCTACTCGGTCGAAGAACGGAAGCAGCCTCCTGGCATAATTCATGTACGGCACTAGATTCGCTTGACGAGTTTCCCACTCCCCTTTAATCTGATTGATTACAAGCGCTGAGTCACCATATATGTCTAGATTCTTGATTCTCAAATCAATTGCCTCTTCTAGACCCATAATACATGCTTCATACTCGGCTTCGTTGTTGGTAACTGGAAACGTCAGTCTTGCAGTAAACGGGATGTGGGATCCGTGAGGAGTTGTGATGATAGCCCCGATACCACTCCCATAGGAATTAACCGCTCCGTCGAATATCAACTTCCACTGAGACTTCCTATCTGGCCCCTCATCGGGCAATGGCTCATCGCAATCCTTCGCTTTGAGAAACATAATGTCCTCGTCAGGGAATTCGAACTTCATCGGCTGATAGTCTTCGATTGGCTGTTCGGCAAGGTAGTCAGACAATACGCTTCCCTTGATGGCTTTCTGGGAGACGTACTGAATATCATATTCTGTTAACACCATCTACCACCTGGCAATCCTGCCCGAGAGAGCCTACTTTTCGAAGACGTACTTGATCGGATCCATCTTCGAAATTAGCATAGTGGTGTGATTGAGCATATACTGTCGTAGACGTTTGGCGGCCCAAGCTAATGCACAACACGTCTTCTCCAGCATCGAGTATCGAGATTCACACTCAGTGAACTTTTTACTCAAATAATAAATGGCATGCTCTTTTCTCCTTGTCTCGTCGTGCTGACCGAGAACACACCCCATACTATTCTCCAAAACTGTCAAGTACATGATTAATGGCCGTCCAGCCACTGGGGGTATCAAGATCGGAGGTTCTTGAAGATACTGCTTTATTTTGTCGAATGCCTTCTGGCAATCCTCATTCCAAGTAATCGCCTGATCTTTCTTTAAAAGCTTGAACATCGGTTCACAAGTGGCCGTGAGCTGAGAGATAAACCTCGCAATGTAGTTTATTCGGCCCAAGAAACCACGAACTTCTTTTTCTGTTTTCGGCGCTGGCATTTCTTGGATAGCTTTTATTTTCGCAGGATCAACTTCAATACCTCGTTCACTAACGATAAACCCCAGTAACTTTCCAGACCGCACTCCAAAAGTGCATTTGTTAGGATTCAGCCTCAGCCTGAACTTCCTAAGCCTTTCAAACAGCTTCAACAAATTGACCAGATGCTCTTCCTCCGTTTGGGACTTCGCGATCATGTCATCAACATAGACCTCGATCTCATGATGAATCATATCATGAAACAAAGTTACCATTGCTCGCTGGTAAGTGGCCCCTGCGTTCTTCAGACCGAAGGGCATTACCTTATAGCAAAATGTTCCCCAGGGGGTAATGAACGTCGTTTTCTCCATGTCCTCCGGTGCCATCTTAATCTGATTGTAACCGGAGAAGCCGTCCATGAACGAAAACACGGAAAACTGGGCTGTATTGTCGACCAACACATCGATATGAGGCAACGGGAAATCATCCTTAGGGCTCGCTCTATTCAAATCCCGATAATCGACGCACATGCGTACCTTACCGTCCTTCTTCGGTACAGGCACTATGTTGGCGACCCACGGAGGGTAAGTGGTAACGGCTAGAAATCCTGCGTCCAACTGCTTCTGGACCTCTTCTTTGATTTTTACAGCCATGTCTGGTCTCGTCCTCCTGAGCTTCTGCTTGACTGGAGGGCAATCTTCTCGCAACGGCAAGCGATGAACCACGATATCAGTGTCGAGTCCGGGCATATCCTCATATGACCAAGCAAAGACGTCACTATACTCTCGAAGCATCTCGACCAGTCTATGCTTGACATCATTCTGCAGCGCAGCCCCAACTCTGACATTTCTGATGAGCTCCTCAGAACCCAGATTTACAATCTCAATATCCTCCTCGTGAGGCAGAATAACCTTCTCCTCTTGTCTCAACAAGCGGGCCAATTCTTCCGGAAGGTCTTCGTCTTCATCAATCTCATCCTCGGCCTGATAGATCGGGCAATCAAAGTCGTAGTGAGCCGTAGAGGGTCCAGAGTCGATGTCATCTGTTACGTGGATCCTGCAATAACAAGGGTTAAGTTTAAAGCAAGAATATGCAGGTTAGCACGAACCTCGTTGCCATTTTGCTGTTTTTCGAAACAAACATAAAGCATGAATAACAGAGAACAAAACATTTGATTACGAAGAAAACGCCTTTTATTTATTAACAAAATGCATACACATAATCCAACAAGGCCCTGACAGTAAAACCTCCATGCCCCGGGCAGGACATAGGGCTGTACAAAGATTGTAAAAAGCAAATCATTACTCTTCACTTGTCAGCTTGATAATCTCCTTGATGGTCCAATTGTGGAGGCGCTCGCCTGGCTTGCTCGGTTGAATCCAGGCGTCAAGATCGCAATCACTGTCTCCATTGTCCTCCGACGCAGCATTGATACTCTCGAAGATTACTCCCCCCTTGGTGAATAGGATCGGCCCTTTCCCACGAGACGAGCTACCAGAAGAAGATGAAGCTTCAGCTTGCGGAGAATATCCCAATCCAAACTTATCCTGCTTGATTGGTATATCCAAAACATGCCCCCAGCCTAGGGTGGAACCAGCTTCGACAACGGCTCTAGCTTCCTTAAACGAGGAGAGGTTCATCTCTTGCTTCTCTGCAACAACGGGAGCTACCTCCTTCACCCCGACGGTATCAAATGCTTGGCAAAGAGTCTCATGGATCTCACCATCCATTTCGACGTATTTAAAGGACGATAGGTGGCTCACCATGATGTCCTCTTCACCGCAGACTGTCACTATGCTGCCCCCAACAGCATATTTAAGCTTCTGATGCAGCGTTGACGTTACGGCACCAGCAGAATGGATCCACGGCCGACCTAAGAGGCAACTATAGGCGGGCATGATATCCATGATATAGAAAACCGCATTGAACGTCTCTGGACCAACTTGAATTGGCAGGGTCAACTCTCCGAAGACGTGGCGCTTGGTTCCGTCAAAGGCCTTCACGACCAGATCACTGGGCGTGCACAGCAGTCCACGGGTATCCAACTTCATCAGTGCCTTCTTCGGAAGCACGTTAAGCGAGGAGCCCGTATCCACCAGGACATGTGACATAATCGTGCCTCTGCACTCTATTGAGACGTGCAAGGCGCTGTTGTGATTTCTTCCCTTAGGAGTCAGCTCCAGATCCGTAAATCCCAGCCCATTACCAGCATTGACATGGGCCACCACCTCCTCGAGTTGATTTACTGATATCTCCTGCGGCACGTATGCAGCATTCAATAGTTTCAATAATGCGTTGCGGTGCGCTTCAGAACACAGCAACAGGTTAAGAATCGAGATCTTTGACGGAGTCTGATGAAGATGATCTACAATTTTGTAGTCACTCTTCTTGATTAGTCGCATGAACTCTTCAGCATCTTTAACTAGCAAGTCTTTTTCTGCCCCTGCAGGGACCTCTTCAACAGCTTTACCTTTACCTTTATCCACAGCGTCAGCTCGGACCACTTTCTCTGCTGCAACTTCTGCTGGTGCGAATACTCTTCCGCTTCTAGTGATACCACTGACTTCGGTAAGATTCTGCGCAGTCGATCCGGACGGCTCAAGCTCTATCTTCTGACCATTACAATAAACTTCGGCGCCATAATGCCATGGAACGGCATTGGTACTCTCGAATGGGATTGGTCCGGCCCTGGTGATGGTGATAGAAGGCGGACGGGGCGCAGAAATAGTAATAGGGTGACGAGGAATAGTAATGGTAGCAACTTCGTCTGCCTGCTTCAGCACAACTTCCCCTGATGCACTCTCAACGCTCCGGCTGAACTGTAAAATACCCTCGGACATCAGACTTTGGACACCTTCGATCAGCTGCTCACACCCATCAGGAAGCGTAGCACAAGCCATGCATAATTCTCCACATCCAGGAAAGAAGCCCTTCTTCAGCAACTTGGCCTTGACAAAGCTCAACGGCGTCTTTAAATCCTTGACATCAGTCAGCAAGTTCGCACTCTCCTCGGTGATGACAGCATTCACTCCGCCCCCCTTATGATGAGGCATTGGATTTTTGGTGACGTTGGGCACGCTGTCAGAAAAGTTGATAACCTTGGCGTCCACCAAGTCCTGGACTTTGTGCTTAAAAGCTTTACAATTCTCCACTGTATGGCCAGGTGCCCCCGAGTGAAATTCACAAGTAGCATTAGCATCATACTCCGGTGGTGGTGCCCCTGTTAAGGGAGCCATTGTCCTCTTGTGAACCAATTGGAGTTGAAGCAACGTGTGCAGAAGCTGTGCATATGACATAGGTGGAGTTTCAAGATGACGGTTTGCCAGGGGACCCCGATTCTGATATCTCTTATATCCCTGATTATTCTGTTGCTGGGGCTGCTGCTGCGGCTGCGGCTGCGGCGGAGCAGCTGGGATGTTTATGCTAGCAATCTGAGGCTGAGGGCCCTTGCCCTTCCTCCTAGCATTAGTGACAGCACTGGCATCTCCCTCTCGACGCTTGCCAGTATAGGGTTTCTTGCTAGCTCCTCCAGCTGAGGATGATTCGCCCTGAATTTTTCCAATCTTTATACCGTTCTCAACATGCTCGCCCAAAGTGATGAGAGCCGAGAATGTTCCAGACATGCCACTGACCAGCTTTTCATAATAGACTCCAGGAAGGGTAGCCACGAACATTTGCACCAACTCACGCTCGACCATCGGTGGTTGGATCCGAGCAGCCAATTCACGCCACCGCTGGGCGTACTCTTTGAAGCTTTCATTGTTCCGCTGCGAGAGATTCTGAAGCTGAACTCGGTTGGGAGCCAAGTCGCTATTATATTGATAGTGGAGAACAAACGCTTCTGCAAGATCTTTCCAGGTGCGCACAGCAGCGGGCTCCAAACCCATATACCATTCGAGCGATGGGTCAGAAAGACTATCCTGAAAGAAGTGCATCAGCAGCTTCTCATCGTCAGAATAAGCGGACATCTTTCTATAATAAGATCGGAGGTGAACGCGGGGACAAGTAGTGCCCCTATACTTCTCAAAGATAGGCACCTTGAACTTGTGAGGTACTTTAAAGTCAGCAATCAACCCAAGTTTGGACATTTCAACGCCCAATGTGTTCTGATTTTCTATATCTCTCATCTTGTCTTCCAGCGCCTTGAACCTGAGTCGAGCCTCAGCAGTCAACTCTGCCTCTACACCTCTCTGAGAGAATATGTCATCCTGATGGTCCTCCAGCCACGGTTGAGGCACCACCATATTTCCTGCACCAACATTGCCGTTGACTGGCCCTATGTTAACATTGGCTCCCAAACTACCATTGACGGCGCCAGCCGCGTTGAGTCCGAGATTAGTCATCAGATTGCCGTTAGCACTGCCGTTGCCCCCGGCAGCAGGAACAACGTTCTGTGGAGTATCCCCTTGAGGAGGAGTGGGCACGGCCCCTCCGTTAAGTATGCCATTACTGTCAACCCTGGAGATCAGGGGTTGAACCAGAGTACGAAGCTGATCTTGCCCATTCGCAACTACTTGCATCAACTCCATAAAACGATCCATCCGTTCACGAAGCTCTTGAACATCTGACTGTACCTGGTCCATGATTCTCGTCTGATTAGCGCGAGTTGAGTAGCGGTGGATGAGTCTTTGATCAATCCTGGAGATCGAAAGCAGCTCGGAACCTGAGTACCTGAAAAAACCTGTCAACATCAAAGGTTAGGAAAAGGTAACAGAATGTATGTCATGCAAAAATGCTTTATGCGGATGCATGCGTGTGTCTGTGTGCTTGAGAGATTATCCCCCGATCCTGGCACCTGCTGACAATAATAATGAGAGGAATCTGGGCCCAATCATGGAAACAGTAACCTCACATAGCAATAGTCAGATTCGACACATCGAGGACCGAGAATTCGTACGCATCAGTCTTCCTGAGAGAGGCTGCAGTAACACAATAAGAGGCGAGAGACCCTGGATCGGGGAAACGGTACCTGTCACAGACACACGCCAATGGAATGCGAATGATTATGCAAACTAATGCAAAATGCAGGTATGCAACAATATATCCAGGTGGCTGCTGTGGAGATTCGGTGTCAACAGTCACTGACGAGAAGGAAACCCCGGTGTAAACCCATTGATCTGATCTGCTGTGAATAACCATCTGATAGGATCGAGATCAAAATTCTGCTCTGACAAGAACGAAGGCCTGATAATAAAGACCCCGGATGCAAGATCAAGTAACTTCTGTTGATGAAGTCTTCAGACCCCAAATCAAAAATCTGCCCTGTCGAGAACAAACACACAGCTGCTGACGAGATCTTCAAACCCCACTCAAAATCTGCCCTATCAAGAACAAACAACAACTGCCGATGAGGTCTCCAGACCTCACTCAAAATCTGCTCCGTCCAGAACAAACCTCTGGTGATAATACACTGATCAAAGCCCGCTCTATCAAGAACAGACAAACACCCGATGATAAAATCCTCTGATCAAACCCTCGCTCTGTCAAGAACATATCTGCAACTGAGAACCCAACATAACTGATTCACTGTCAAGAAAACCAGGTAGTCTGGAGGTATAAGTTTCCTGCAATATCCCAACCCCCACTCACAGGTATGGACCTAATCCACGGACAAAGGTACGACATCCTATGCGGTCATCAGCGTCACAGACTTTCACGAATGACGATACGATTCCCAGAAGGAGTGGCATCATCAAGTCATGAAGAGGCCTCTCTCAGCTGACTTCCAAATGATCGGTCCCCAGAGTCGACAATCCTCACGTCTGGACTCCCCTCAGATCCTCAGGACCGGAAAGGAGCACCTCTGCAAGAATCTCGTCTGAGCGCAGATTTTCGTAGGGAACTGTGCCTGCTCAGCAGACAGGTTCGTCTACTACTTCTCCGCAACTATATCTAGGTGTGTACTCAAGCCCAGGTCCGGCTTTCACTCACAGTAACATCCCTCTCCCACAGCAGCACAGATAATCATATCAAACTAGAAATAAAATGCGGGAAATAAAATGCGGGAAGTAAAGATGCGATAAATAAACGCAACCCAACAAGCAAACACACCAACGATAGGATTGACTCGCGTAGGGGATGGGAAACGGTCCCAGCATAAGGGATGGGAAAAGTCCCTAGATGCTATAAGTCCCCAGCAGAGTCGCCAGCTGTCGCTTCTGCGAAAATAAGGTGCCGGCATGACAGAAGAGTCGCCACCTTTCGTTATTTATCCCTCAGGGCGGGAAAGGAAACGATCGGAAAAACCTGACGAAAAAGGGTAAGACAAGGTCATCGCAACCATTGTCTGGGTTCGGGAGTCGGTTACGCAAGGGGAAGGTATTAGCACCCCTCACGTCCGTCATACTCGACGGGATCCTCGCTTGTTTGTTTACTTGGACGGGTTGGTTATAATCTATCTACCTATCAAGGCTGGCTGAAAAAAGAAAAGAAAAATGACTCGGCAAAGCGTCGCGCTTTATGCCTACGTATTCCCGTCCGGACCGAGAAATCAGAGTCAACGTAGTTCGCCTAACTACGGGTTATGGGGGAAAGGTTGCTCGCTAGGACATCGCATCCTATGCCTACGTACTTTCATCTGGTTTGAAAGATCAGAGCAAACGTAGTTCGGGAAACTACGGGTTATCTCCTGAAAGAAGTGTTTTTTATTATTTGCGATCTCAACCGCACTAGAGACTATGACCTGAGAGGGAATACGTCCTTTCTCAGATAGCTTAAGGCTCGTAACGTACGAAAGAAATCATTCATGATTACTGTATCTTAAACTGCTTCGAGATGAGAAGAGAACGGGCCCAACTAGGAGGGAGACTATCAAGTCCTACTGTTATCATGCCATGGATTCATCCTATGGTTGAGGTTTGAACAGGGAACTCCTAGATGTTATCATGCATAGGATTCAACCTAAAAGTCTATCATCAAGTCCTCATTAATGGAAATGAGAGTCCTAAGGGATCATGTCAATGATACACCAAAACAGACAAAAGCATCAGCTTTTAACAGTAAAATGCATGCAATGCAAGTGAGGGAGGAAATGTGTGTGGGGCTTCGGCCTCCACAAGCTCGCCTCAACCTCAAGCCAGTCATGAAATAATAGTAATCATAATGAAGATAAACAACATACTATCAAGCAATGAACAGATAAAAGAAATGAAGTGCCCTCAGGCAAACAAACACACATGCTTGAGAAAGAAAGAATCTACTCTCTAATCCTAACCCTAACACAGAATACTGACCAAATCTAAGCAAAGCCCTAAAGCAAAACCTAACCAAGAGAAATCAATCCCAGTCTTCAAGCTTCAGAACAAGCTTACCAAAGAAAGGGAGCTAAGCAGGCAGACTCATAGTGTCTTCCTCAGGAAAGCACTAGGAGGTGTATACTCAGGAGCCATACCCTATGTGGCTCCACCACTGTGATCAGTTTGCATTCCTCCTCAGGAGAAATCAAACTCACAAGCAGGCTCCAACATCACTGGATATTTAGGAAATCCTATCTGAACTAGTGGAGCTAAGTGAATAGACTCATAGGACCTTCCTCAGGAAAGTACTAGGAGGCTTCCACTTAGGAGTTGTATCCTATGTGGCTCAACAACTGTGATCAGTTTACATTCCTCCTCAGGAGAAATTAAACTCACAAGTTGGCTCCAACATCATTGGATACTTGAGAAATCCTAGATAAACTAAGGGAACTAAGTGAATAGACTCATAGGACCTTCCTCAGGAAAGTACTAGGAGGCTTTCACTTAGGAGTTGTATCCCATGTGGCTCAACAACATGTGATCAGTTTACATTCCTCCTCAGGATAAATTAAACTCACAAGTTGGCTCCAACATCATTGGATACTTAAGAAAGAGGTGAGAAGAAAGAATGAAAGTCATTCATAGTGCCTTCTTCAGGAAAGTACCATGAACTTCCTTCAAACTTCAGGATCTCAAACCTCACAGACAGGGAACAAGCCAAGCTCTGGGTCTCTGGGTCTTGATCTTCAATCTTCTCTTCATCATGCTCTCCATCAAGGTCTTCAAGACAACACAAGCCCCACAACAAATTCCCCACAATGAACCCCAAAGATGAACAGATAACCACAGGGTAGACAAAATCAACAGGCAACTTCAGAAAATACCTAAAAATACTAAATCAAGGGGGAAAAATCTAACAATCATTCACAGGGGTCTACAATACCTACCCATAACATCTACATGGGCCTCTACCTAAAAATCAAGACAAAACTATTCAAAGAAGATGAATTCTTCACCCAAGCACAACCTAAACCCTAATTAGGATACCCTAAATCTACCCTAATTAAACTAATCAAAATTTAATTCTAAAATTCTATAATAAATCCTATGGGGAACTATGATTCATCATCTAATTGCACAAAAAAGAATGGATTGAAAAGACTAAAAGAAGGTCCTAAAACAATTCTTGCAAAATGAGGTATCAACTAAAAGAAAGAAAATACACTATATTAAAGAAAATACCACTAAAAATTCTACATTAAAAATAAAATTCCATTTTTATTTTTATATTTTTCTACACAAAATTATCTCAACATAGAAAAAAGAATGGACCAAAAAGAGTTATTTTTCATTTATTTATGAATTTTCTAAAACAGAAAAATATTAAAAGAATTAAAAAAGAATTTAAAACAAATAAAGGGAGGGGGGGTGGAAATAGGAATACGCTCTAGTTCAATTACTGAATGGGCTGCAAAAGGGGGGGCGCGAGTAGCAAGCTGGACCCAGGCCCAGGTCTTCAGCTTTAATGAAACGCTGCGTTTCATTTTTTAAATTTTTCCCTCCGTTTTCGTGAATTAATCTGGGCCGTACGATGAAAGGAAAAGGTCAAAAGCTGGGGACTCATCCAACGGCATCTGGCCATCGTCCCAACTCAAACTAGGGTTTTGCAGAAAGCCTCCCTCCATGCACTAATCTTCTCCTCACTCGTTCTCTCTGCTCAGTGGATGAAATGCCACGATTCCAAAACGAAAAGTCTTCTACTAATCAAGAGGAACACAGCCACACGTGTAGTTTTCATTAACTCCCCTTAGATCATTCAAACAGAAGACCTTAAGATCATGGTTCCACCATGTTCATCTGAGATCAACCATGGTGAAGCTTCAACCTAAGGATCTAAACCTGCTCTACATGCTACCCTAGTTAATCTAACCTAATCCATGCTAGTTAAAACTCCCTAAACGGCTAGTTCTTGAAGATTAAAGAAACCAACACCTGCCATGAAACCTCACGAATCTTGCTCTAACTCCTAGGGTTTAATCAACTAACCTAGTACATTAATCCTATACCTAAAGAACTACTTGAAAGTGCATAAATTAGGAGAATTATGGAGAGAAACCAACCTGTCAAGTGATGATGGTAGGTGCTCGTGGAGGATGATTCAGGGCTTGAAATGGCTGCAATGAGATCCTCTTGTGATGCACAAGTTTCTGTTTGCACTTGTTGTGAAAGAGATGGCTTGTAGATGCAGATTTCTTGAATTGCTTGAACTTGAAGAAAGTGCTTCAATGGCTATTTCTCTCTCTCTCTCTCTCTCTCTCTCTCCTCTGAAATCTCCTTCTATCACCAACCTCTATCACTCTCTAGTGCACTCTTCTTATAATGATCATTAGACACTTCTAGATTCATCTAGAATATGGTGGAAAGTTCTTGAAAATCTCATGTGGGGACAAGTTGAAAATCTCACATCCCATGCCTTATGCCTTGCAATGTGGTCTTAAAATATCTTTTCATGAGATATTGAGAAGGAGTGCACAACTACAAGCCTTGGTTTTGCCTTGTGTAAGGTTTTTTCAAGTTGCCTTCTTTTTCAAGTAACAAGTTTTCAAAGCATCACCCATTTTAAAGCTTCAAATAAAAATTCTATCTAAACCAATGTTCTCAAAATGATGTTTCCAATCAAAATGATATATTGGATGACCTATTTTGGATTTGTGGATCTTCCAAATCAATTTTCAAATTCAACTTTTCAAACTTATATGCCATTTTTAGTTCATTTTTGACCAATCATGCAAATCCATGCTATGAGATTTTACAACAATTCATGACCTTCTTTCTAGACTTAAAATCACATTTTGAACAACTTTCATGTTTTGAGTTTTTCCATTTGAGGCTTGGAAATAGGAGTTTTAGGCATTGGCTAAAATGACCTATAACTGACAAATGACCAAAATACCCCTGTCTTGTTCAAACCATAAGTTGAGTTCCACAAATCCTATCAAGGACTTCTACCACTAAAATTAAAGCTAAGAAGATGCTCTTCAACATTCATGTTGACCAAGAAGTCATAGGGATCACCCTACTAGGGCAAAAGTTGTCTGCAAGTTGGGTGACTTTCAAGGACCCAGATTCACACACCTCTGCTGACCTGTAATTTGTCAACACCATAACTTGAGCTATGTAACTCCTATCAAGGACTTCCACCACTCAAATTAAAGCTTAGAACAAGCTCTAAAACATTCATGTTGTGGGGAAGGTGAGATATCCATCACATCTTGAGCTAAAACTGCCTGGAAGATAGGGATCAAATTAGGGTTTTTTACTGACAATCCTTGGGGACCCTGACTTGAAACTTCTCAAACTCCTCAATCATGATGAGTTGGCCTAGGAATCATCTTTATATCATCTCTATGCATCATTCCATGATCTCATGGCCCTTAGATTGAGTTTCAACCTTCTCCAAATCTTCAGCTGATCTAGGGTTGACCCAGTCAAAACCCTAATTCTACCATTCATGGTTGAATCTTCTGAACTCTTGCATAATGACTTCTCTGGGCTTCATGAAGGCTATCAAGACATCTCATAGGCTTTCCCAAAACCTCAAGCTCATTCTAAAAGTCTCAGAATCATCTGAGGAGCACCCACAACTCTCAAGCTATGAAGCACACAACCCTGGTTTCAACCCATTCCTCTGAGGATCTCTTGAACTTTCTGATGAAGGTATCCACTTTCAAACACTCAATGAATAAATAATTGTTGGTCAAATTTTGGGGTGCAACAACATGCTAACACGATTTGGTTTCCAATTAAATGTGATAAAACAAAAACATCATGAAACCACCCATTACAATGGTAATCGTGGGAATTAATTGAAAAAACAGAAACAAAATCATCCTTCATGACAAATCGAGACAATTATGGAAAGTTCACCAAATCTTGATCATCATCGAGTAAAACCATGAAGTTAATGACAAAATCAAATTTTCAAATAAAGTCAGATACTCAGAGAAAGTTTACAGGAATTGAATATGGCATGACTTTGTCTCAAACAACAACCCAAACACGATCATAATGAAATCTAAGCCAGTTATTTTCTTTCTAAAACAAGTCCCAACATAAATTAAGCATTTACAGACAAGAAATAAATTCATAACAAGTTTCCAAGATAGAATTGGGACATTAATCAACATCAATCTTGTGCAATCAATTTCTGAATAATTTTTTTTAATTCATCAAGCCTATATAATGCTACCACACACATAAAGAAGAGGATGAAGAACATACACAGAAAGGAAGAATACTTATCTTATCTCTTCGCCTTGAGTATTTCTCTATGACTTCGATACTTTTCCTGATGAATGCATGATGCTTCTACTTGTTTCCGTTTAATAATACGCTTCTACACTTGCATGTTCACGTCCACGGGAAGACCATGTATATAACCTTTTTAAGTTGTATACAATGCATTGTTCGTCTGCGTCACTTGATCCTTGATTTGTTAAGTCGATCAACTTAGGCACATCCTTATATCTTAGGATAGTTGCCCCCTAAGTTTTCAATTTAGACAACTTATCAATAAAATCATTTTCCTCCCACAAGAGAATTAGACATGAGTCATCTATGTAGTCGAGATACAATTCTCCTACCCTATACCATACTCAAGAAATAGGTAGCATCTTTTTCGCTTAATAGAGGTATGTGGCATACTCGTCGATTATATATCAGAGTTGGAGTACTTCTTTCAATCCGATGCAAAGATCGTCTTCTACACGTTTGTGGTGGTTAAGTCGAGTATTCTCCCTAAGATGACGACTCGTCTCTTCTCCTAAAATCAATCAACAAACTCTCTCCCCCTGGAACTTTGACCATAGTCAATGGTTCCTCAATCCCTTTAGGGGAACTATGAATACTCTGATTCCATTCCCGTCAGGATATGTAGGCACAAGATGCGATTTCTTGGCGAGTATACTTAGAAATAAACCCCCTAGGTCTCTTACCCTTAGAAAAAATAACAACACAATAAAACAAGAGGTTCCTATAGAGTACTACAAATGCTTAGGATGCTAATATCTTCCCTAAGTTTAATCAACCCCCAGACCTTAGACTCTTTAGATTTATATGGCATTGCATACTCATGGGTTATTTCGATCTTTTACCCTTCCCTTGGACAAATTAAAGACCGATGGTGAATAACGATTTGCGATTTAAGTTAACCAATAGCTTGATATCCAATTATCACCACAATACCAAGGGACAACTTTTGTACTCTCATAAGGAAATGGAGTAGGAGTTGAAATAACAAGCCGGTTCATCGAAGGTGGAGACATAGGTATTTCAATTGGATCGTAATGTATATCAAGAGGCCTTCTACCTTTGCCATAGGGAAGCACGAATGGTTTATCACATGGGATTTGTAAAGGAACATGGGTCCGACCATACACATTATCCCAGTCTTCCTCATCACAAAGAATTTTCAATGGAATATAAGTCGGGTTATTAGGGAGATCCCACGGTTCGTCTTCATCATCGTATGGCATATCTAGTGCATCAAAAGGAATATCGAGGGTAGAAACTTCTTCAACTTTTGAGATTTGTTCTACCACGAGCACACCTTGATCAATCAGACCTTGGATACCATTCTTCAGCTCAATATAGTCTTGAGGATTAATCAAACAAATATGAAAGTATGCTAGATAACCGGGATAAATATTCTTTAACAAGAGTTGCTCTTTAACAATAGAAAAAGATGTCTTCATTTTGTCAAATGTTTGAAACCAGTCAAATCCCTCTAGAGTACTCAATCATATTTGTGGAGTGATTATGAGAAGGCATGGGATTTGTCTTGATGTTGGGAGTATTTCTGGTAAAATTAATCGCTTTCGAGTCAATGAGGTCTTGAACAACATACTTCAGGGTTTTGCAATTTTCGATGTTGTGGCCTGGAGCACCAGATTGGAACTCGCAGTGTGCACTAGCATTATATCCAGGCGGAAGGAACACTGGAGGGTCCCTTGTCTCCCTTGATTGTACTAACCCATCTTTCAAAAGGTACGGAAGTAGCCTAGCATACGTTGACGAAATTGGGCCAAATATTTTTTCTGGCCTTTGTTGTCTCTGTTGGCCTTGGGACTAATTCTGACGTGGTTGATATGGTTGTTGTTGTCGAACTTGTTGCTAAGCCACGGGTTGGGTAGCAGGGATAGCAAGTGATTATTGATGAGTAACATCAGCAACATGGTGGTAACCTATATGAGCTTTTCCTTTTTCCATAGAAGCGACATTGGCTTCTCTTTCTTTCTTCTTTATGAACCCTTGATACATTTTTTTAGGTCCGCTCGAGGATCCACTAGCGTTTTAAATTTTCCCAGCCTTCATCAGGCTCTCCAATCTTTCACCAGCCATAACAAGTTCTGAAAATACTGTAAAGGTGGTAGATGTTAAGTGTTCAAGGATCGAACCTTGCAAAGTTTCCATGAAGATATCAGTTAATTCTCTTTCAAGCAATGGTGGTTGCACCCTTGCAGCCAAACCTCTCCATCTTTGCGTGAAGTCTTTGAAGGATTCATTAAGCTTCTGAGTCAAATTTTGCAGTTGCATGCGGTTCAGAGCCATATCGGTATTATATTGATAGTGCTTTACAAAAGCGTCCGCCAATTCTTTCCAATTCTTGACGTGAGAGCGTTCAAGTTTCATATACCACTCTAAGGAAGCTTCAGTCAGACTGTCTTAGAAGAAATGGATCAGAAGCTTCTCATCATCTAAGTAAGCATCCATTTTCCTACAATAAGACCAGATGTGGGTCTTAGGACAACTATTACCCTTATACTTCTCAAAAGTTGGAATGGTGAATTTCAGAGGTATTTTGACTCTGGGCACAAGGCAGATCTCAGCAGCGCCCAATCCTAGGACATCAGGACCTTGCATTGCTCTAACAGTTTCTTGCAAAGCATTGAAATTCTTCTCTAAGTAAGTATTTAGTGGTCAAAAAACATCCACAACCGAATCTTCACGGGGACTGTAGAAGTCTTCATGGTCATCATAGTGAACTGGGGGTGGAAGCGTACCGCCAAGAGGATGAATCGCGCCACCGGGTGGAGGAACTGCACCAGCAGGAAGGAAGATTGCACCACCTGGGGTTAGAACTACGCCAACAGGAACCGGGATTGCACCATCTGAGGTCGGGACTACGCCAGTAGGAATATGAGGGTTAGTAACATTTCTCTTCGCAGCTTGCCTCATTTCCTCTTTCCCTCTAGCCATATTTTGAATCACCTCCATCAGCTGAGTGATCTGGGTCCTCATATTATGCATCTTTTCTCTCATGGAAACTTGATTATGCTCTAACTAATCCATCATCCTTCTTTGATTGTTTCTTGTGTTATAAGAGTGTCGAGAAGTAAGCTTGTCCTACTGCAGAAGGGAAAGTGGTTGTGAGATTGGGTTTCATGGAATGCAAAATGATGCGTATGTATATGCAATTCTTTGAATGATGCTCAAAAGACTCTTGAGGCCTTATGATTATCATATGTATTATAGAAATATGAACAAACAGTAAAATGCACAGTTTTGAAACCAAAAGCAGTTCTTCATTAATTCAAGGGAAGATTAAATACAAATGACTAATCATTGTTCAATAAGTTGAATACAAGAGTTTTTGAAACAAGAGAAAGGACTAATCAATAATTAGAAGGTCTTCTTTCAGAGGCATTCCTCATGTTTCTTCGACTCAAACACGAATCTACCAACCATCTGATCATAGAGCTGAATGAAGTGGTGGACTGAAGGGGGAATATTGTTTCCATCCAAATCCTAAATTGTGCTTTCCAACCTCCATGGGATATCACGAATAATGAGATTGCAATGCTCTAGCAGATCATTATACCTAGCACGGTACATGTCTAAAGTTGGCTGACAAAGTCTGATGGACTCCACATGAGTGTCTAATAATTTGTTGAGTTGAGTCTCCCTCTTGAGCCATTGTGAACTATCCCTCTTCAAAGCTTCAAAGCGGTCCTTACAATGAGCGGTCGTTCCTTGAGCATTTTCCAACTCTAATCATTTATTGTTCCACATATCAGAAGTGATATACAAAACTCTTATTGCTTCTTCTTTGAACTGACGCTCATCTTCAGCTAAAGTTAAAGCACCTCTTAGTTGTTCTTCAAGACCATCAATATCAGCTTCGAGTTTTTCCCTAGTCTTCTTTTTTGCAGTAGAAGCTAGTTCATAAAAATGCCATGCTCTTTCACAAGATTCTTTGGCCTCTTTTAAGCGCTGTTGAAGAGTCTTCACTGACGCATCAACCTCTTGAAAACCATTTTGATACATGATTCTTAAATATGTCTCTAACTTTAACTTTTTGCTACTTTCAGCTACTGATCTTGTTCAACTTCCATCTTTCTTTTGAATTGGCCATTTTCCACACCAACTTGGTGGATTTCATCTTGGAGATCTTGGTTTTCCTTAGTCAACTTTTCCACTACCAGCTTCACCTTCTCATATTCTTCCATGGACACAGGAGTGGGAACAAGAGACTTCACTTGCATGGGAGGTTCAGGAGAAAATGGTAACAACCTTTCTGCCACTCTAGCCAACAACCATCTATTGTATGATTCTTTAGCCACGCTATTTTTCGCTTTCAACTCCTTTCTTTCCCTTGTATGGATCTTGGTCCATGCCTTATCAATTTTTCTGACAAATCCCGGATCCTCTGCTTTGCTGAGCAAGAAAAAGCTTTGGATCTTCTCTGCCTCTGGCGCATCCTCCATGGCATAACCCAATTGACGTAGTGCCATAATTAGGTTGCAGTTAGTACAACATACTCTTCCAATCAGAGGTACATTAAAAAATTCCCCACAGTTGAAAATAATTTCCACATCATAGTACTCATGGGAGTACCAAGCAATGTCGTCTGCTACCAAAGACATGATGCGCCTAGACCACTTCAGTTTCTCCTTATTCTCCATAAATGGTCCCTCTTTGGTAAATGAGAAGCATACCACTTGAATAACAGATGAGAACAACAGTGGACCCTTCCTGTTTTCTTTTCACTCCTCCAATGAATGGAGTGGTAAGTGTCAGCAAGAAGGTGGGAATGGGATTCTTCAGAATAAAGAGAGTAACAACAACAATGTTTATAAAATTGTTTATGTTTGGAAAGAGGACAATCCCATAGGTTATCAAAGCGAGAGAGATACCAAACCTTTCCTAATCTTCATTAGTTTTATAATAAACAACCTTGTCAAGAAGAAACTTCAGCGCCTCCTTTGTTGGCCAAACCAGCATCAACCTCTTCTTTAGTCATGCGGAGGGCAAGAGTAATAACAAGAGATTTTGGCTCTTCCTCCAAACCGGTGTATATGGGTTGGTCCTTAATCTTGATATTCAGCAGGTGGGAATATTCCTTAAGAGTGGGAGCCAACTAGTAATTCTGGAAGGTTAAACATCTGAGTGGAGCGTCATAAAATTGTGCCACAGCAAACAGAGCCCAGTATCTACACTAGAATATAAAAGGTCAATTAACTTTCCATGTTCCCCCTGAAAGTTGATTTTGATAGCTTTTGGCACGTCAATTAGAAGGTCTTGGATGACCTCTAGTTTTGGCTCTCTAAACTTCAAGGAGTTAGTGCTTCTCTTCTTTTGGTCAGTCATTTTTCAGCAATACCTGAGACAATCATAGTCTCTTAAGTATTTTGATATGCAAAAAGTTATGCAATGTAATGCTTATGAATGCACACCAGAACAGGCCTGCAGCACAAGGATCAAGGTCACAGAATCTATAGAATAGTATAACAAGATATCTCTCACCTCAGGTAGGTAATCTATTAGTTTACAACAGGGCATCCCAAGGGCTTTAAACAAGGTCCCATGCACTAACCCTCAAATTTTTTCCATCATAACGACAATTCATAAGACGATAATCCTTTCAAAGTATGAGCACAGAGTTATGTCTTAGTAACCTTTGGAATAGGGTTCTAAAAGGTCCTCAGAATCATGGACTCCTAGGTCGAAAAAGAATACGCCACTATGACTACTCGTAAGACATAATCATCCCAAAGGGGCCTCATATGAGCGATGGAAGTCAAACCAACTCAACGAGTCAAAAGTCTCGCAAATCAAAAAGCAACCACCTTCTAGCTTAGTGTATGGTAGAAAAGCTTAGGTAGAAAGCCTTTCTCCTCACAAACCATCCCCAATAAACCCAACAGATAGAAGAACACATCATAATAAAGCAACAAAAGCAAATAAATCACACATACGACAAACAAACTAGGTTTAGCTTGCTAAGTTGTCCCCAACAGAGTGTCAAGTGTTGTACCCCAAAATTTGCTCAACCTTTTTGTAATTGGCTTACGTTTCTTTTCGCATTTTTGCATTTTTGCATTGCATAGCATTCGTTCTTAAGACAGGGGGATCAAGGTTTTCCCGTGGCTCAGTTTTCATCTTAGTGCATGAACCTAAACGCAAGCATCAGAGTCTTGGCATTTACTTTGCCCAGTGGTTGAGCGACCGATTTTATTTTATTTTGCAGGGTATTTTCAGCTCAGAAAGCAGCATTCAGGTTATCGCAAGCATTCTCATGGTTATAACATTCAAGAACGAGATTCAGAAGCTTAACAGAGTTCCAAACAGTCGAAACAGGGAAAATGTGCAGATTTCCCTCCAAAAGGCGCCAAATTCAAAATTTTGAAGGTGTTAATTGATTAACCCATATGGTTAATCGATTAACCAAGTCAAAATTAGGACAAATTGGGATTTTTAAAGGTGTTAATCGATTAACACATATGGTTAATCGATTAACCAGTGCAATTTTTGCCTCTGTACGTGAATTGTGAAGAAGAGCCATTTTGGGGTCCAATTTTGGTCATGTGCAAATTTGATTTTCACTTTGGGAAGGATTTAGAACCTATTTGAAGTTTGGTTAATTCCATTTTCATGTCAGCCCGAACTACGTTTGCTCTGATTTCTCATACCAGATGAGAATACGTAGGCACAAGACGCGATGTCTTGGCGAGAAACCTTCCCCCACCTTTCGCCCGTAGTTAGCCAAACTACGTTGAGTCTGACTTTCCCATTGCACGAGGGAATACGTAGGCACAGAGCGGCGATGCTCTGTCGAGTCTCTTTTCTTTTCTTTTTGTCCTGTGAGCCTGTAACGTAGATAGATTAAACACACCCTTAAATAGAAAACAAGCATGGATCCCGTCGAGTACGACGAACGTGAGGGGTGCTCATACCTTCCCCTTGCGTAACTGACTCCCGAATCCCGGACTTGGTTGCATGACCTCGTCTTTTCCCTTTTTTGTTAGGTTTTTCCGATTGTTTCCTCTACCTCTCTTTGGGATAAATAACGAAAGGTGGCGACTCTTCTGTTTTCCGCCGGGTGTTTTTCGTAGTTGCGACACCAAGCTGTCGCAACTCGAAAAAATGCAACGACGTCGAGGCGAAAGGTGGAAAAATAGAAGAGTCGCCATCAGACTTTATTTATCCCAAAAGGGGAAGGGAAAACATCGAGAAAACCCCAAGAAGAAAATGGATAAGATGGTCTCGCAACCAAGAGAAAGGGTTCGGAAGCTGGTTATACGAAGGGAAGGTATTAGCACCCCTAACATCCATCGTACTCGATGGGAACCATTCGTTTATCTATATGTGTAAAGATGTTGCTAAAGGATGTTACTTTCTAAAATTGTTCTAAAGGGAGATAGAAGGGTATGAAAAAATAGAGAGAAAAGAGAAGATGGAAAGGGGAAGGAGACTCGATACGACTTCACGGTCTTACGCCTACGTATTCTCAATAGGTATGAGAAATTCAGAGTCAACGTAGTTCGGAGGACTATGAATGAAAAAGATGGAAGTGTGCTCGCCAAGGATTGGGGCCCTTGTGTCTATGTATCTTCACTTAAAAGAAGTGAAGAATCAGAGCGTCCATAGTTCGGACTACGGTCTGTTGGTGTCTTTTATGGACGATGCTAAAGTGCGCATTCTAGCAGTTAGGTGTATCGCAACTCACTTGTGGATTCTTCGGCGTTACCTATTTGTGATAGAATGGACATAACATGTCCTTTTTAAAAAGATTAGTTTTTGCCATCAAGGCAAGATGTCACATTTTATTTGTGAAAGTTATTTTTGAAGGTGAAATAAGTCCTCGAATAGTAACTCCTTGCTGTCGCTACTGCGAAAATCGGCGCCGGCTATGACAGAAGAGTCGCCACCGTGCGTTATTTATCCCACAAGAGGGAAAGGAAACGCTCAGAGTAAACCTAACGCAAAGGGGGAAAGGAATGGTCATCACAACCAGATCCTGGATTCGGGAGTCGGTTACACAAGGGGAAGGTATTAGCATCCCTCACGTCCGTCGTACTCGACGGGATCCACGCTTGTTTTCTATCTAAGGGTGTGTTATTCTATCTACTCTACAGGTCTGGGTTAAAAAGAAAAGAAAATGACTCGGCAAAGTATCGCACTTTATGCCTACGTATTCCCGTCTAGAACGAGAAATCAGAGTCAACGTAGTTCGCCTACCTACGGGAAAGGATGGGAAGGTTGCTCGCTAGGATATCGCATCCTATGCCTACATACTTTCATACAACATGAAAGATCAGAGCAAACGTAGTTCGGGCTACGGAAGACACAAGCTTGTCTAACATTTTTTTATCTCCTTCTGAAAAGGGTTTCCCTGATTAAGAGTCCAAGAGGACAAAAATGACATTTTGAAATTTGTTTTCAGTTTTTTACGAAAGAACTGTTTTTCAGTCTGTTTGCAACTTGTACTGTACTAAAGACTTGTGATCTGAGAGTGACTACGTCGCATGTCATCCTAAGGGTACCATACTAAGCAGCCAGATTAATGAAGAGTGACCCTCCAGCAACCTTTTCTCAAATAGTTTAAGGCTCGTAGCGTACATCACGCGTTATCCTTATTACTGTGTTTTTGAATTGTTTTGAGATGAGAAGAGAAAGACGCTCTAAAAAGTCTATGGTTGAAAGGGAAACTAGCCTAATGTTATCATGCATGGGTCAAAACCTAATGTCTGTCATAATTTCCTCTTACACAGAGGAAATCAGAGATCCTAGGGGATAAACAGCAAAAGACAGCAAACAGCAAAAAGTAAACAGTAAAATGCATGCAATGCAGCAATACAAGAGAGGCAAGGGATAAGATAATAGGCAAGAGGAGACAAGCTCCACCTCAAACCTAGAGGTAATCAACACAAGCAAACAGACAATACAGAGAAAAACAAAAGACACAGAGGAGGCAGCCCAAGCAGCAGTACCAAACTCCTACAGCAAATAACAACACCAACTCTAAACAGCAAAGTTGGATAGACAACAAAGTTGACAGCAAAGGCTTCATCTTCAAGCTAGCTTCTATCTTCAAGCTTCAATCAATCTTCAAGCTCCAACAAGCACACTCCAAGAGAAGGATTAATCATCAACATCAAGTTATAATGTTAAGGAACTTAATGACAACCAAAGGAAATCACTAAGAACTCAACACTGCAAATGAAAGGTATCCTCAAAGTTCTACTCACTTGGGCATACCACTCATCCCTCCTAAGGAGAGATGGAGCTTCCCAAGGAGGACTTTATGTCATTGGATGGAATAGAGGAAAACAATGCACTCCATGTTTGAAGAAAGAATCAAAACTAGGTCTAAGGCACTTCCTAAAACCCTAATTTCCTAAGCTCCTAAAAAAGCTCCACAAGAGGAAAGGCCTTCCAATCCAAGCTCCAATCTTCAATCCCAAGCATCTTCAATGAATCCAGAAGCTCCACCAAAAAGAAATCAAGCTTAAACCCACTCCAAAGCAGCCAACCAAACCAAACAATCCAAAGCACTCAAGAGAGGAAACCACAAATACAAGCCACTTGCAAAATACAACTAAAATACAAAACCAAATTGTAAAATTCTAATAAAATTCCTAGGGGAACATACATGTCTGAACAACCTAGTGTAAAAAGATTGAAGCCTAAATCAACTTCTAAGTTATCTACACAATTCCTAAAGTGAAATAGGTCAAGGGGATCCACAAGTTTGGGAAGGTTCTAATCTCAACACCTAAAACAGAACCTAATGTTGTTCTAAAAATCCACCAAAAATTCTAACCTAAAACAGAACCTAATGTTGTTCTAAAAATCCACCAAAAATTCTAAGGGAACATACCTGTCTACCCTAACACATACTAAAAAATCAAAGCCAAACTCACCACCAATTGGAAGAACAAAATTCCACAAAATAGATGGTCAAATATGCAAAATTAAAAGAATGAACAAAAATAAGAAAAATCAAATTAAATTGAAAAATGCATGAAAATGCATTTTATTAATTTCGGAAAATCACAAATTCTTTCAAGATCATGGAGATATTTTTAAAATAATTTTTGGATCAAGAATGAATTTACTATGATTTTTTGAATCAATAAAGCATTTAAAATAAAACAAAATGAATAAAAGAAATAATAAAACTCAGAATTAAACAACAGCTCTTGGATCAATTGACCGAGTAATCAGATCCTGAGGCAATCAACGCATCCACGTGAGCGTCCCAGTCACCAACTGACTGGGCTTAAATAAAACGCAGCGTATTGAGCTAGTGGAGGCAAGTCTGAGTTTGAATCGTGGCCATACGATGAGCATAACAAGTCCAACTTCAAACAGATCTAACAGTCAGCACATTGTCTTCTTCCTTCAACTCAGGCAAGGTCAAGCAACTTCCGGTGACTCCCACAGTGGAAACCACCATCTTCTCCGGTGAACCTCTAATTGCAGGTCTAGGAAAACACTCAAACTTAACATCATTCTTTCCAGAATTCCACAAGGATTCCAAATGTGACCTTCATTTCCTCTAAATCAAGCTAGGTTTCAAAATTCGATCCAAAGTTCAAAGTATGCTTCAATTCTGATCATCATAAAATCCTAAACTAATTGCACAGAAATGTTCCTCATGCTTCTTAAATCATCATGATCTATCCAAATCATATTATATCCTTAAGATCAGACCAAGTCGTGCCCAAACAAAAATGGTACCTCATGATCCAACTCCACCAATTGATTCCAAATCAAGCCTAAAACGATCTACATCTTGTCTAGATCTTAACCAAAAGTTCAATTCTAATCATATCATGCTAAATCATATGGAAATTTGAAGTTTACTAACCTAATGTAGATCCACCAACAGAGATGCTTAGAGCTTGATTCAGCCTCCAAAACTCTCCAGAATCTTTCAAGGATGCAAGAGAATGATGTTTCACCTTTCAATTTGGCTTGAATTGGTCTGAATCTCAAAACACGATTTCAATTTGCAGCTGTGAAATTTCAAATGCTCTCTCTAGTTCTGGCGCGAAATAAAGCTCAACCTTGATCTGAACTTGCTCTAATGAATATATAGAAGAGTTTCATGGGCTTTTGGATCCAAATTGAAGCCCAAAACAGTCATTCACATTTTCTGGTTTTTCATCCAAATTCACTATAACAATCGTGCATTGCAAGCTTTGCATTGGTTCTAGAAGGTTCTCACACCTTGCACATTGCATTTGGAGTGAATTTGGATTGATAGAATGGCCTGTTATACATTGTGTGATGATTTGGTCATGTAACTTTCAAGTGAAGCAACCACATGACAACTCTCAAAATTTGGCTTAAACTCAAAATTCTGGTATTGCCAATGCTCTTAGAATGTGATTTCCAATCAGAAAATGTACTTATTTGCTTGGTTTTGGTCATCTAGCACAAAATCACATTTTTCCCTCCTTTCCATATTTGAATTTCCTTCATTTTCAAGCTATTTCAAATGACTTTTTGATATGAGACAAACCAAACTCTCATGACCACTTAGTTGCACTCAAAACATCATTTTAAGCAAGTTCCATGTTGAACAAATCTCCATTTGAAGCTTGCAAGTTGGAGATATGGACCTATGATTGAAAATGACCTATAATCTCACTTTCCCAAAATACCCCTGACTTGTAAACCTCATAACTTGAGTTCTACAAATCAGATGGAGGACTTCTAGTACAATTTAGAAATATAAGATCATGAGGAAAAACTTTCATGTTGACCAAAAGTTCAGGTGAAACCTCCTTCTAGGTTAAAAATAGCCTTGAAGTCAGATGATTTTCACAGACAAATTTCAGAAGCATCTGAGGACCTGTAACTTGCCTGAACCATAACTTGAGTTCTACAAATCCCCTTGAGGACTTATAGTACTAAAATTAAAGTTATTTATATGCTCTACAAGTTTCATGTTGGCCAAAGATCCATTTGAAACTTGTATCTTGACTTATGTGGCCTTGAAGTTAGGCACTAAACAGGGTAATTTGCACTGAAACCCTAATTTAGCAACTTCCCACATTCTTGATTCTTCTTGATTTGATCTTGGCACAACACCACAAATGTCTTATCACATCATTTCATGAACTCCATGACCTAAAAGTAGGCTTGAATGCTTTTCAATTGCATAATTGACCTAGGGTTGATCCAGATGAAACCCTAATTGTCTGTACTTCAACTGTGGCTCTTGCATTTGACACAATGACTTGATTTAACTCCAACATGGCTCTCTAGGCACTCCATGAGCTCTATAAACATCTCATATTCACACCTCAGGCTTCACATCCCATTGATGGTCCTCAGCTGATCAAGACCTCCCACCACCTCCTGATGACTTGGATGACTTCTCAAGCTTGGATAAGATTTCTTGCTAGGCTTCTCTTGATAATAATCACACTTGATCCCCTGTTGGAGGAATGATATGCCATGATATGAAAATGATAGAACTATGCAAATGATAATGTAATGAAACATAAACCAGGTAAAAGATGTTGAGCAAATTTTGGGGTGCAACAGCTGCCCCTATTCAAACGGCTTGGACCCGACTGGGTGAATAGCGAACGGCCTTCAAATAATCGAGGTAAAAGACGGTTGAATACCAAGAAACCCGGAAATTTTCCAACTGCAGACACGAACTGCACAAATTATTTGGAGAACAAAATCCACCAAATTATACTCCATCTTTGCTATGGGGTTTGTCAATACGAAAATACAACTTCACTCTGCCAACAACATAGGGAATAACTTTGGCGACTTCCACTGAGGAAATAGTTTTATCAACAAATAAGAAATAACTCTGCCAACAACACAGGAACTAACTCCGCCAATAACTCTGTCACCACTACGGGAAATAACTCTGTCCGATACAGGAAAATAACTCCGTCACCACTACAGGAAAATAACTCTGCCAAATACAGGAAAATAACTCCGTCACCACTACGGGAAATAACTCTGTCAGATAAAGGAAAGTAACTCCGTCACCATTACGGGAAAATAACTCTGCCAACAATACAGGAAATCACTCTGCCAAATACAGGAAAGTAACTCCGTCACCACTACGGGAAAATAACTCTGTCCAAATACAGGAAAATAACTCCGTCACCAATACAGGAAAATAACTCTGTCCAATACAGGAAAATAACTCCGTCACCACTACGGGGAATAACTCTGTCTGATACAGGAAAATAACTCCGTCACCACTACGGGAAATAACTCTGTCAGATACAGGAAAATAACTCCGTCACCACTACGGGAAATAACTCTGTCCGATACAGGAAAATAACTCTGTCACCACTACGGGAAATACCTCTGCCAAATACAGGAAAATAACTCCGTCACCACTACGGGAAATAACTCTGTCCGATACAGGAAAATAACTCCGTCACCACTACGGGAAATACCTCTCCCAAATACAGGAAAGTAACTCTGAATACAACTTCTCTGCCTATCTTTGCAGTAACTAACTCCATCAATCAAACGGGTAACAAAATACTGGTCCAATCTTCAAACTTTTAGCGCGGACATGGCAGCAAATCTAAGAAGGACTCTACTGGGGATTTTCTGAACCCAAACTGCTAGACACCTACTTCGACATAGGCGGCAACTTCCAAAAATTGATTCACGAAATCTTTTAATACTGACATAACAACAATTTTGAAGAAATACTCCACTGGAGGGGTAAGAGAAACTTAACCAAGCAACTCTCTAGTGAATAAGACCAACATTATCATTACACGTCTCACGCTGAGACCTTGCTTATTTGGTAATTAATCTGAGCAAGAGCTCCCTCCACCTGCAGGGAAAACAACACTTTGAAAACAAAAGGTTAACCAACCTGGCTTATGTTTCAAAATGTGTATGTTTGACAAATGCGTAATGCTCCATTTGACATGGAAATGCTACGCGTTTAGGTAGATGCTAATATGATGACATATGAAAATGCTAATGCAGGCTCCAACTGCTAAGAAACACTCTGGTGTGAAATGGCTTAGAACAAAACCAACTCCGCTGGGGATGAACGGGTATCACAAAGTATTCCGGCAAAATAAATGCCGGCAACAATAACCAACTCTGCTGGGGAGAGATCAGACATTTGGGAAGAAAACACAAACCCTGCTGGGGAAAGATGCGACCCTTCTGGGGGAAGAACTACACTATCGAGACACAGTCTACAAACTCAAAACTACAAACTCTGCTGAGGACAAATCATCCTGACGGAAGAATGACAACCTGCGGGGAAAGGAATAACCATCCTATGGGGAGGCGTCCTCTGCCGGGGATATTGATTTTGACCTGCTGGGGATATCCTATGGACAACTTCCATGAAGATACTCTTCAGGCGACATTCCTGGTGATACTCTCTCGGGGAGGACAATCCCATATTTGGTAAGAACAAGCGTCGTCTCCACCCTCTGGGGATAAGATACGACTTGCTAAGGAACGACGTCAACTGAAGTCAGGCCCTACGTCAAGAGACTTTGGCTGGGGAATACAATTCCTGACCGTTTGCTTCAAAGGTAAGGACCCTGCAAAACACAAACGAGACAAAACAAATCTACACAATAAAATCTATCCGAGTTAATATCCGTGACGTTCATTCTGTCAATTCGAAGTTTTAGCAATTATTGGCAAGGGCCAACAAGTTTATGCAAGTGCAAGTTCATCAAAAACATCGGCGTTTTTCACAAACAAAACAGTAAAGAACAAGCATCAAGTACTGAATAACATGCTTTATTGAATGGGCTTGTAAATAGGCAAAGCTTTGTACACTGGATGTAACTCCTGAAAAGAGGAAGTTACGCACAAGCAAAATACAATATATGCACAAGAAGCACAAAGAAAGATACAAAACAAATTTGATATACATGTCGGCAACGTGGTACAGACGAACACCATGAGCTGATCCTCCTATGACTCGCCTGACTCTGACGCTTTCCCGATACTCGATCTTCGGAAGAGATTGTTTTGGATGAACGACCCTCAAGTATTCCCAAACCACCAAGCAATGCAGTATCAAACTCGGACCGTAGTCATTTGCTTTTTCAATCCCTAACTTTTGCGTGAATCGCCCTTTGCGGGTTTTCAATTCACCAGGATACCCTTTTTTTCCGAAGTCTCCCTTTTCAGGTTTTCGACTTCGCGGGTGTACATCTTTTCAATTTTATCCCTAACTTTTGCCCGAACCTTTTATTCCCTTTTTTATGGTTCACCGGGATGCCCCATTTTTGCCTGGAATCTCTTTTTTCTGTCCAGCGGGTCACTTTAAGCAAAGTATTTTTTAACTACGTCCGAATTCACAGGAGACGTAAAGTCCTCACCATCCATGGTGGATAACAACAAGGCTCCTCCAGAGAAAACCTTTCTGACGACATATGGACCCTCGTAGTTGGGAGTCCATTTGCCCCTGTGGTCCGATTATGGTGGGAGAATCTTTTTCAACACAAGATCGCCCGTCTGAAAGCTTTGAGGCATACCTTCTTATCGTAAGCTTTCTTCATCCGGTTCTGATACAACCGACCATATGCGAGAGAAGCCAGTCTCTTCTCATCCATTAAACTGAGCTGGTTCAGTCTATCTTTTACCCATTCTGCCTCATCAAGTTGGACATCGCGTAAAACCCTCAAAGAAGGAATTTCAACCTCCAATGGTAACACTGCCTCCATGCCGTACACCAATGAGAAAGGGGTTGCCCCGGTTGATGTGCGTACCGTCGTACGATAACCGTGCAAAGCAAAAGGCAACATCTCATGCCAGTCCTTGTAAGTCACAACCATCTTCTGAACAATCTTCTTTATGTTCTTATTGGCCGCTTCGACAGCGCCATTCATCTTGGGCCGATAAGGAGAAGAGTTGTGATGCTCGATCTTGAAATTCTGACACAGCTCTTTCATCATCTTGTTATTCAAGTTTGAACCGTTATCGGTGATAATCCACTGTGGGATTCCATATATGCAGATAATATCTCTTTTGATAAATCTGGCTACCACTTGTTTGGTGACATTAGCATATGATGCTGCTTCCACCCATTTGGTTAAGTAATCAATAACTACCAAAATGAACCGGTGTCCGTTTGATGCCGTGGGCTCAATCTTGCCAATCATATCAATTCCCCACATCGAGAAAGGCCACGATGATGACATAACATTTAGAGGGCTCGGAGGCACATGAATTTTATCCGCATAAATTTGACATTTATGACACCGCTTGAAACAATTTGTTTCCATCGTTAGCCAATAGTAACCTGCTCACAACAGTTTTCTCATCATTGCATGTCCACCAGCATGCGTATCAAATGTACCTTCATGGATCTCTTCCATGAGCAACTTAGCCTCTTTCTTGTCCACACATCGCAACAACACCAAGTCGTGGTTTCTCTTGTATAGGACGCCATCCGGATTCAAATAAAAATTGCCAGCCAATCTCCTAAGAGTCTTCCAATCTCGACTGGACGCCCCAGCCGAATACTCTTGGTTCTTTAGGAAATTCTGGATATCGAAATACCACGGTTTGCCATCGGACGTTTCCTCAATGGCAAATATGAAGGCGGGCCTATCAAGGCGAGAGATAACAATCCTGGGAGCCTCATTCCAGAAGTTAACTTTATACATTAAAGACAACATCGCAAGAGCGTCGGCCATCTGATTTTCTGCTCGTGGCACGTGATGCAATTTTACTTTGTCAAAGAAAGGCAACAATCTCCTTGCATAATTCATATAGGGTATCAGATTGGACTGACGCGTCTCCCATTCTCCTTTAATCTGGTTGACCATTAGAGAAGAGTCCCCGTATACATCAAGATATTTGATTCTCAAATCAATAGCCTCCTCAAGACCCATGATGCACGCCTCATATTCAGCCTCATTATTGGTAACTGGAAAGGTCAATCTGGCAGTAAAGGGAATGTGCGTCCCTTGAGGAGTAGTGATAATTTCCCCTATTCCACTACCGTAGGAGTTAACAGCGTCATCAAATATCAACTGCCATTTGGAACCCAGCTCTGGACCTTCATCCGGTAACGGCTCATCACAATCTTTCATTTTCAAGTACATGATATCCTCGTCAGGAAAATCAAACCTCATTGGTTGGTAATCTTCAATCGGCTGCTCCGCTAGGTACTCTGACAGAACACTACCTTTGGTAGCCTTTTGAGAAACATATTGAATGTCGTATTCTGTCAGCACCATCTGCCATCAAAAAATCCTCCCGGAGAGTGCTTGCTTTTCAAACACGTATTTGATTGGATCCATCTTTGAAATTAGCATGGTTGTATGATTTAACATGTACTGTCTCAAACGTTTGGCAGCCCAGGCTAGCGCACAACACGTCTTTTCGAGCATTGAGTAACCGGATTCACAATCTGTGAACTTTTTACTCAAGTAGTAAATCGCATGCTCTTTACGTCCAGTCTCGTCATGTTGACCGAGAACACAACCCATACTTTCCTCAAGAACCGTCAAATACATAATCAATGGTCTCCCGGCTACTAGGGCTATCAATATTGGAGGTTCCTGCAAATATTATTTTGTTTTTTCAAACGCCCTTTGACAATCTTCATTCCAGGTCACAGCCTGATTCTTTTTCAACAATTTGAATAATGGCTCGCATGTAGCGGTTAGGTGAGATATGAACCGAGCAATGTAGTTCAACCTCCCTAAAAACCCACACACTTCTTTTTCTGTTTTAGGCGTTGGCATTTCTTGTATTGCTTTTATCTTAGCAGGATCAACCTCAATTCCTTTTTCGCTCACAATAAACCCCAATAGTTTACCGGATCTCATCCCGAAGGTGCACTTGTTAGGATTCAGCCTTAGCCTGAATTTCCTAAGCCTCTTGAACAATTTCAGCAGATTAACCAAATGCTCTTCCTCTGTCTGGGATTTGGCAATCATATCATCAACATAAACCTCGATCTCTTTATGCATCATGTCATGAAAGAGTGTCGTCATTGCACGTTGATATGTTGCCCCAGCATTCTTCAAACCAAAGGGCATCACTTTGTAGCAAAATGTTCCCCATGGGGTAATGAAGGTTGTTTTCTCCATGTCTTCCGGCGCCATTTTTATCTGATTGTAACCCGAGAAGCCATCCATGAAGGAGAACACGGAGAATTGAGCAGTGTTATCGACCAGCACATCGATATGAGGAAGCGGAAAGTCGTCCTTTGGGCTCGCCTTATTCAAATCACGATAGTCTACGCACATCCGCACCTTACCGTCTTTCTTTGGTACTGGTACTATATTGGCGACCCATGATGGATAAGTTGTAACAGCAAGGAACCCAGCATCCCACTGTTTTTGAACTTCCTCCTTAATCTTCACAGACATATCTGGTCTGGTTCTTCTGAGTTTCTGCTTAACAGGCGGACATTCTTCTCACAATGGCAGACGATGAACAACCATGTCAGTATCCAATCCTGGCATATCCTCGTACGACCAAGCAAAGATATCACTGTACTCTTGCAACATCTCAATTAGACCTTGCTTGATGTCGCTTTGCAGTGCAGCCCCTATCCGGATGTTCTTGACAACTCCCTCGGACCCCACGTCGATAATCTCAATCTCTTCCTGATGAGGCAGAATGATTCTTTCTTCCTGTTTCAACAGTCGAGTCAACTCCTCTGGCAAGTCGCTATCCTCAGCAATCTCTTCCTCAGCTTGAAATACCGGGTGCTTGAAGTCAAAGCGAGTCATAGGAAGTTCGTGTTCGGTGTCATCTGAAATATGAATCATGCGAAGGAAATGGTTAAATGCTTCAAATGAGTGCAAACAAAGCTCATAACCACATTGCCATTTATTGTTAAAAATAAAAACAGGAAAAACAGGGAACACAAAATTTGTATGAGAAAAACGCCTTTATTCAATGATTAAACAGTGCATACACATAAGCAGGTGGCCCTAAAACATAATCACTATGCCCCGGGTAGGACACAGGATTATACAATAATCAAGAAAACAAATCATTATTGTTTTGTAGTCACTGGGACAATTTCCCGGATGGACCAGTTGCAGAGACTTTGTCCTGGCACGCTAGGCTTGATCCACGCGTCCATATCGCAATCACTATCTCCGTCTTCAGAGTCGGAAACAACATTAATCGTCTCAAAGCAGACTCCCTTTGGAGTAATCACCACCGGTCCTTTGAACCTGGGCGCGCCTGATGCGGAAGGTGACGATGTAGGGCGATACCCCAAACCAAACTTGTCCATCTTGACAGGAATTTCCAGCACTTGACCCCAACCCTTGGTCTCACCAGTCTGAACCAATGCTTGAGCGTCTTTGTACGAAGCCACAGCAACCTCTGGCACTTTGCTGGGAACACTGGACTTGTCTTTGATTTGCAACCCTTCAAAGGCTTGGCATGGCATTTCGTGGATTTCTCCATCCACTTCAACGTACTTGAATGATGAGAGATGACTGACCAAGATGTCCTCTTTCCCCACAAGTAGTAACGATGCCACCACCGGCTTCAAACTTAAGCTTCTGATGCAGCGTGGACGTCACAGCCCCTGCAGAGTGTATCCACGGACGCCCAAGTAAACAGCTATAAGCTGGATGAATATCCATGATATAAAATTCAGTGTCAAATATTTCTGGCCCGACCTGCAACGGCAACATTATTGATCAAAACACCGACCTTCTCGTTCCATCAAACGCCCTCACAACCAAGTCACTTGGCGTGCAAATAATTCCCCGGATATCTAACTTCATCATAGCCTTCTTAGGCAATACATTCAGAGATGATCCGGTATCCACAAGAACGTGCAACATTACAGTGCCCCGACATTCCACCGATATGTGCAAAGCCATATTATGCTCTCGGCCTCTGGGTGTTAGATCAAAATCAGTGAAACCCAAACTATGTCCGGCATTGACATGCGTCAGTACCCCCTCTAGCTGGTTGACAGAAACCTCCTGAGGTACAAATGACGTGTCCAATATCTTCAACAAAGCATTTTGATGAGCCTCAGAATAAAGCAACAAAGATAGGATTGAAATTTTTGAGGGTGTCTGTTGTAAGTGCTCAACAATCTTATAATCGCTCTTGCGAATTAGCCTCATGAACTCTTCTACGTCCTTGAGAAACGTGTCTTTCTCTTTTAACTGGGATGTTCCACTTTCATTCACCTTGGCTTTGCCTTTAGCAATCTTCTCTGCTTCAATTTCAGGTGCGGTGAAGATTCTTCCACTACGGGTCATGCCTCCCGTTCCAACAACATTGTCAACTGCCCCCACCGGCTGGCTATTCACCTCAATCTTTTCTCCATTACAGTATGCTTCTAACCCATATGTCCATGGAACATCTTTTGTACTCTCAAAAGGAACGGGTCCTGCTTTTGTTATTGTGATAGTCGGCCGCTTGGCGGGTGCCGATATCGTAATAGTCTTCCTTGGGATCGTAACAGTTGCAATCTCCTCCTGCTTTTCAAACAATGCCTCAACAGGCTTCTCAACAGCAGTCCGATCAAATTGCAAAATCCCCTCATCTATCATGGCTTGGATACCTCTTTTCAAATCAGCGCAACCCTCTGGTTGGGTCCAACAATCCAGACAATATTCGTCACATCCGGGGAATACACCCCCTTTCAACATTCTACTTTTAACACAACTCAACGGTGTCTTCAATTCATTCACATCCATAACCAAGTTCAAATTCTCTTCCGTTATGATAGCATTCACTCCATGATTCGGCATGGGTTTTTGTACAATATTGGGACCATCCTGACCAAAGTTAATGGCCTTACTATCAAGCAAATCTTGAACCTTATGTTTGAAAGCATGGCAACCTTCAATATCATGTCCGGGCGCCCCGGAATGAAAATCACAATGTTTACCAGCGTCAAAACCAAATGGAGGAGTGCCAGTCAATGGGGCCATTGTTCTCTTTTCAACCAAATTCAAACCCCACAGCGTTTGAAGCAGTTCAGCATAAGTTGAAGGAGGTGCTTCAAATACTCTCCTCGGCCTACCCTCTTGAATTCTACGCTGAGCAGGGTGCATTCTCTGTTGCTGCGGTTGTTGTTGCCGTTGCTGTTGTTGTTGTTGTTGTTGTTGTGGTTTTTCCTGAGGTATCGGGATAGTAACACTAGCAACTTGCTGTGGCTGATACTAATTCCTACCTCTTCCACGACCTCGACCATCATACACCGCACTGGCGTCGCCTTGTCTCTTTCCACCAAAGGCTTTCCTTGCACCTCCAGCTGAGGTGGATTCACCTGCCTGAATCTTCCCAATCTTAATTCCGTTTTCAATCCGTTCTCCCATGAGAATCATGTCGGAGAAACTACCCATCGAGACATTGAGCAATTTTTCGTAATACATTCCAGAGAATGTTCCAATAAACTTATCAATCAACTCTCTTTCAACCAAAGGGGGATGAACCCTAGCCGCAATATCACGCCAGCGCTGCGCATACTCCTTGAAGCTCTCACCATTTTTCTGAGACAAACTCTGCAGCTGGACCCTGTTTGGCGCCAAGTCACTATTATATTGGTAATGTCTAACAAAAGCATCAGCCAATTCTTTCCAACTTCTAATTTGGGTGGGCTCCAGTCCCACGTACCATTCCAGCGATGGTCCCGATAAACTGTCTTGAAAGAAATGAATAAGCATCTTCTCATCGTCAGAGTATGCAGACATTCTTCTGTAATAAGAACATACATGAACTCTAGGGCATGTATCCCCCTTATACTTGTCAAATGTTGTAGCTTTGAATTTCAAAGGCACCCTCAGCCCAGGCACTAGTCCCATGGTAGTCATATCTAACCCAGCAAAGTTCTGATTGGCTATCCCTTTGATCTGCTCTTCCAGCATTTTGAACCTCCTATCATTATCATTAGGTCTTTCAAATCCCACGCCTTGTCCGGAGAAAGCGTCTTCCTGGCGATCTTCGCCCCAGTTCAGATTCTCATTGCCACATCCCTCGTAACCAGCGTTACGGCCGTATCCCTGTTGATTGAAAATAGGATCCCGTCCTCTGTTACCGAATCCTTGGTTGACCCCACCTAGTCTATAACCGGTGTTGAAAGGCACCATCCCAACACCGTTGTTGTTCATGTTACCAAAGCCAACATCGCCGTATCCATACCCTTGATTGTTGTTACCATAGCCATCGTAGCCAAAGCCTTGATTGTTGAAACCAAAATTACCATCATGATTACCAATGCCAAATCCTTGGTTATTGTTTCTAAAACCAGTGTTGTCACCGAACCCTTGATTAGCATCTCCAGCATTGCCAGTATCGTTAACAACATTCCCATCACCATTTCCAGTGTTTCCATTACCATTGTTACCATTACCAGTGTTACCGTTACCAACACCAGTGCCAGTATTTCCATTGCCATTGCCATCACCGGCACCAACTCCACCACTTGTGGGAACGACCACTGTAGGTATCCCATCCTCCCTGCGAGGAGTTCCAACAGAGTGATAATCAGTATTTCCATTCGCCCGCACCAGCAACGGTTGCACCAGAGTCTGGAGATTCTCCTGGCCCTTGACCACAGTTTCCATTGCTTGCATGAGAAGTGCCAACTTCTCACGAATTTCCTGCATCTCGACTTGAACTTGATCCATGATTCTCTTGCAGTTGTTCCTGGTAGAATAACGATGCGTTCTCTGGTTGTCAATCCTGAAACCTGAGAGATGCAGGAAATAAGACACAGGTTCAAAAAAATACCGGTCATGCAATATGAGTATGCATATGCAAATGTATAAGTATGCTACATGTAATATTCCCCCCTGATTCTAGTTTAAGAGAAAAGGCCATCACGACAATGGAGTCCCAATCAAGCAAGCAAGGAATCAGAAAAACCTCATACATAAACAAATGCCAAGAGGCAAAGTACAAGAATACAACTGAATACGACTGGAAAGACCTCGGCCAACAATCCTGGCGATGGTCAAAATACAAGTACAGATAACAAAAGCAAAGCAAAGATAAATCAGGCCAAATGGCGTGCTCTGACATCTTCCAATATCCTCAACATCTCCGAATGACCTAGTCTGGAGATTAGCTTCTGTATCAGTAAGGCATGTCGCTCAACAGTGGATCTCAGCTTTTTGGCATCGTCCTTGCAGGTTTCTTCGCCAAAACACTCGTCGAGTCTGCATCTCTTGAAGCCGACCTTCAATTCACAACCTCTCAGCTCCTTGCCAAGGTCACTTACTCTAAGCTCAATAGCGCTCCTAAGTGATGTCTCTTCAGCAATCTTTGCATCCTGGGCTCTAATCTGTGCCTCTAGCGTGGCAATCTGCAGCTTCAGCTCATCTACACGCTCCTTCCGCTTGGTAAGCGTGGTATTCCACAATGTTTCCCACTTGCCGAGTCGGGAATAAGCTTTGTTTAAGAGTTCCTTCTTGGAAGCAAGCACCTTACTAAAACCGTTCAAGGCTACTCTCACCTTTTCCCTCTTGTTGGTCTCTTCAGTCAAATTTGAACCCAACCTATTAATCAACTCAGTCTGTTCCTTCACCGTGAAGGTAGCTTTATTCTTCTCATGACGCAACTGGAAGATCTCTTTCTCTAACTCATCATTGGCTTTTCTCAATTCTTTGTTTTCAGCCAACAATTTGTTATACTTCTCAATCTCTACCGAAGTAGGTACCTCAATCGCTGGAAGATACAAAGGTTCCACAGCAGGATATGGCATCAAGGAAATACTAGCTCTCTCGTGGATCCAAGCCAAATAAGGATCATAAGCTTTGCTGTTGCTCTTACCAAGCAAAGCTTTCCCTCTCCTATGGATGTTAGCCCATGCATGTCTCAACCTGATCAAAACAGCCTCGTCTAATAAGCCCGTGAGATACAGAGATTCCTGTATCTGAACCTCAATAGGAGCATCTCTCAAGGCATAACCAAACTGTCTCACCAGCAGAGAAGGGTTATAGTTGATACAGCCTTTCCGTCTACTCAAAGGGACATTCGGAAAGCCACTGCAACTATATATAATATCAGTGCCAAGCATACTCCGATCAAACCAAATGATGTTCTCAGCAGACAGCCCCATCAACCGGGAAGACCAATCCAAAGTATCAACAGCATCAACAAAAGGTCCTGTCTTCGGAAGATGCCCCTGGAACCACCTGTACAAGAGAGGAAGATAGCAAGAAACATTCTTGCCACGACGTTTCTCATTCTTATAGTGAATAGAATGATAAACATCGCCCAAGAGAGTAGGAACTGGATTCTTCGAGGCAAGAATCAAGAAGGCATCTGAGTCAACAAAATCTGGCACATTGGGAAACAAGACAATCCCATAGATGCAGACAGCTAGAATGGCACTGAAGGCAATCCAACATCCACTCTTTGCGCACTGTGTAGCCTTCTCAACCAGGACATACAGGTGAAAACCATAAGCTCCGTTCAGCTTGACCAAACCTCCAGGGAACTCAGAAGCGTCTAAACTGACAATCTCAGCAAGTGTAGCCATCTCAGGCTCAACATCAATATGTATAAAGGGCATCTGGTCCAACACAGGAACTCCCAACATAACAGAATACTCCTCCAAAGTGGGTGCCAGAATATAGTCGGGGAACAGGAAGCATCTCAGCTGAGGCTCATAAAACTGCATCAAAGTATACACCCAAGTCGTCTCAAATGCTGAAGGTATGTACAACAAACTAAGCAATCTCCCATAAGATACTCTGAACTCAGCCCTCACTCTCTCATCTGCTAGAGCAACTAATCCCAGCAAGGAACTGATATCTGGCGAATGCAACCGGTAAGCAACTGTCCTCTTCATGGACTCCATGTCTGGCCAGAAGATACACTAGAATCAGAGAGGAATGATCACACCTGCAACATAAATACACGTTAATGAAATGCAAACATGAAAATGCACATGCATATGCAAACAGGAGATCAAGTGCAATGCTGATGAACTGTGTTGCTTTGTACTGAAGCCTGAGAACCATCAAATCTTCGCCTCAAACCAAACCAACCACTCAAAAGAAAACTGTAACCACATCTCACTGACAAAGATAAATCAGGTACTCTGAGGTAAAAGGTTTCCTGCAAACAAACCTACCTACCCCTCACAGGTATATACTTAACTCACAGACGAGGTACGACATCCTATGCGGGTTCAACGTCACAGACTTTCAAGAGCGATGATACGATACCCAGAAGGTGTGGTATCATCATCCCTTGAAGCGGCCTCACTTAGCTGAATCCCAATTGATAGGTCCCCAGAGTCGACAATCCTCAGGTCAGACAACTTGTCGAGCCCTAAGGGCCAGGCAAGAAGCATCAAAGAGAATCTCGTCCGAGCGCAGATTTAGCGGCTAGCTGGTGCGAGCTAAGCAAGCAGGCTAACCAATACTCTCTACTTCTAAGTCTATGTGCAAACTCAAGCCCAGGTCCGGTTTATCTCTCAATCTAACCCTCTTCCCAGCATAACAACAAATATATACAGTACTGAAAATAAAGGCAGAAAGGTAAATACATACAAAACCCCAGACGGGAAAACAAGCGCTAGGATTGACTCACATAGGGAACCGTTGGAGTCCCCAGCAGAGTCGCCAGCTGTCGCTACTGCGAAAATCGGCACCGGCTATGACAGAAGAGTCGCCACCGTGCGTTATTTATCCCATAAGAGGGAAAGGAAACGCTCAGAATAAACCTAACGCAAAGGGGGAAAGGAATGGTCATCACAACCAGATCCTGGATTCGGGAGTCGGTTACGCAAGGGGAAGGTATTAGCACCCCTCACGTCCGTCGTACTCGACGGGATCCACGCTTGTTTTCTATCTAAGGGTGTGTTATTCTATCTACTCTACAGGTCTGGGTTAAAAAGAAAAGAAAATGACTCGGCAAAGTATCGCACTTTATGCCTACGTATTCCCGTCTGGAACGAGAAATCAGAGTCAACGTAGTTCGCCTACCTACGGGAAAGGATGGGAAGCTTGCTCGCTAGGATATCGCATCCTATGCCTACGTACTTTCATACAGCATGAAAGATCAGAGCAAACGCAGTTCGGGATACGGAAGACACAAGCTTGTCTGACATTTTTTTATCTCCTTCTGAAAAGGGTTTCCCTGATTAAGAGTCGAAGAGGACAAAAATGACATTTTGAAATTTGTTTTCAGTTTTTTACGAAAGAACTGTTTTTTCAGTCTGTTTGCAACTTGTACTGTACTAAAGACTTGTGATCTGAGAGTGACTACGTCGCATGTCACCCTAAGGGTACCATACTAAGCAGCTAGATTAATGAAGAGTGACCCTCCAGCAACCTTTTCTCAAATAGCTTAAGGCTCGTAGCGTACAACACGCGTTATCCTTATTACTGTGTTTTTGAATTGTTTTGATATGAGAAGAGAAAGACGCTCTAAAAAGTCGATGGTTGAAAGGGAAAATAGCCTAATGTTATCATGCATGGGTCAAAACCTAATGTCTGTCATAATTTCCTCTTACACAGAGGAAATCAGAGATCCTAGGGGATAAACAGCAAAAGACAGCAAACAGCAAACAGTAAAATGCATGCAATGCAGCAATACAAGAGAGGTACGGGAGAAGATAATAGGCAAGAGGAGACAAGCTCCACCTCAAACCTAGAGGTAATCAACACAAGCAAACAGATAATACAGAGAAAAACAAAAGACACAGAGGAGGCAGCCCAAGCAGTAGTACCAAACTCCTACAGCAAACAACAACACCAGCTCTAAACAGCAAAGTTGGATAGACAACAAAGTTGACAGCAAAGGCTTCATCTTCAAGCTAGCTTCTATCTTCAAGCTTCAATCAATCTTCAAGCTCCAACAAGCACACTCCAAGAGAAGGATTAATCATCAAGATCAAGTTATAATGTTAAGGAACTTAATGACAACCAAAGGAAATCACTAAGAATTCAACACTGCAAATGAAAGGTAACCTCAAAGTTCTACTCACTTGGGCATACCACTCATCCCTCCTAAGGAGAGATGGAGCTTCCCAAGGAGGACTTTATGTCATTGGATGGAATAGAGGCAAACAATGCACCCCATGTTTGAAGAAAGAATCAAAACTAGGTCTAAGGCACTTCCTAAAACCCTAATTTCCTAAGCTCCTAAAAAAGCTCCACAAGAGGAAAGGCCTTCGAATCCAAGCTCCAATCTTCAATCCCAAGCATCTTCAATGATTCCAGAAGCTCCACCAAAAAGAACTCAAGCTTAAACCCACTCCAAAGCAGCAACCAAACCAAACAATCCAAAGCACTCAAGAGACGTTACCACAAATACAAGCCACTTGCAAAATACAAATAAAATACAAAACCAAATTGTAAAATTCTAATAAAATTCCTAGGGGAACATATATGTCTGAAAAAGCTAGTGTAAAAATATTGAAGCCTAAATCAACTTCTAAGTTATCTACACAATTCCTAAAGTGAAATAGGTCAATGGGATCCACAAGTTTGGGAAGGTTCTAATCTCAACACCTAAAACAGAACCTAATGTTGTTCTAAAAATCCACCAAAAATTCTAAGGGAACATACATGTCTACCCTAACACATACTAAAAAATCAAAGCCAAACTCACCACCAATTGGAAGAACAAAATTCCACAAAATAGATGGTCAAATATGCAAAATTAAAAGAATTAACAAAAATAAGAAAAATCAAATTAAATTGAAAAATGCATGAAAATGCATTTTATTGATTTCAGAAAATCACAAATTCTTTCAAGATCATGGAGATATTTTTAAAATAATTTTTGGATCAAGAATGAATTTATTATGATCTTTTTGAATCAATAAAGCATTTAAAATAAAACAAAATGAATAAAAGAAATAATAAAACTCAGAATTAAACAACAGCGCTTGGATCAATTGACTGAGTAATCAGATCCTGAGGCAATCAATGCATCCACGTGAGCGTCCCAGTCACCAGCTGACTGGGCTTAAATGAAACGCAGCGTATTGAGCTAGTGGAGGCAAGTCTGAGTTTGAATCGTGGCCATACGATGAGCATAACAAGTCCAACTTCAAACAGATCTAACGGTCAGCACATTGTCTTCTTCCTTCAACTCAGGCAAGGTCAAGCAACTTCCGGTGACTCCCACGGTGGAAACCATCGTCTTCTCCGGTGAACCTCTAATTGCAGGTCAAGGAAAACACTCAAACTTAACATCATTCTTTCCAGAATTCCACAAGGATTCCAAATGTGACCTTCATTTCCTCTAAATCAGGCTAGGTTTCAAAATCCGATCCAAAGTTCAAAGTATGCTTCAATTCTGATCATCATCAAATCCTAAACTAATTGCACAGAAATGTTCCTCATGCTTCTTAGATCATCATGATCTATCCAAATCATATTATATCCTTAAGATCAGACCAACTCGTGCCCAAACAGAAATGGTACCTCATGATCAAACACCACCAATTGATTCCAAATCAAGCCTAAAACGATCTACATCTTGTCTAGATCCTAACCACAAGTTCAATTCTAATCATATCATGCTAAATCATATGGAAATTTGAAGTTTACTAACCTGATGTAGATCCACCAACAGAGATGCTTAGAGCTTGATTTGGCCTCCAAAACTCTCCAGAATCTTTCAAGGATGCAAGAGAATGATGTTTCACCTTTCAAATTGGCTTGAATTGGTTTGAATCTCAAAACACGATTTCAATTTGCAGCTGTGGAATTTCAAATGCTCTCTCTGGTTCTGGCGCGAAATAAAGCTCAACCTTGATCTGAACTTGCTCTAATGAATATATAGAAGAGTTTCATGGGCTTTTGGATCCAAATTGAAGCCCAAAACAGTCATTCACATTTTCTGGTTTTTTCATCCAAATTCACTATAACAGTCATGCATTGCAAGCTTTGCATTGGTTCTAGAAGGTTCTCACACCTTGCACATTGCATTTGGAGTGAATTTGGATTGATAGAATGGCTTGTTATGCATTGTGTGATGATTTGGTCATGTAACTTTCAAGTGAAGCAACCACATGACAACTCTCAAAATTTGGCTTAAACTCAAAATTCTGGTATTGCCAATGCTCTTAGAATGTGATTTCCAATCAGAAAATGTACTTATTTGCTTGGTTTTGGTCATCTAGCACAAAATCACATTTTTCCATCCTTTCCATATTTGAATTTCCTTCATTTTCAAGCCATTTCAAATGACTTTTTGATATGAGCCAAAACAAACTCTCATGACCACTTGGTTGCACTCAAAACATCATTTTAAGCAAGTTCCATGTTGAACAAATCTCCATTTGAAGCTTGCAAGTTGGAGATATGGACCTATGATTGAAAATGACCTATAATCTCACTTTCCCAAAATACCCCTTACTTGTAAACCTCATAACTTGAGTTACACAAATCAGATGGAGGACTTCTAGTACAATTTAGAAAGCTAAGATCATGAGGAACAACTTTCATGTTTACCAAAAGTTCAGGTGAAACCTCCTTCTAGGTCAAACGTAGCCTTGAAGTCAAATGATTTTCATAGACAAATTTCAGAAGCATATGAGGACCTGTAACTTGCCTGAACCATAACTTGAGTTCTACAAATCCCCTTGAGGACTTCTAGTACTCAAATTAAAGGTATTGAGATGCTATACAAGTTTCATGTTGGCCAAAGATTCATTTGAAACTTGTATCTTGACTTATGTGGCCTTGAAGTTAGGCACTAAACAAGGTAATTTGCACTGAAACCCTAATTTAGCAACTTCCCACATTCTTGATTCTTCTTGATTTGATCTTGGAACAACACCACAAATGTCTTATCACATCATTTCATGAACTCCATGACCTAAAAGTAGGCTTGAATGCTTTTCAATTGCATAATTGACCTAGGGTTGATCCAGATGAAACCCTAATTGTCTGTACTTCAACTGTGGCTCTTGCATTTGACACAATGACTTGATTTAGCTCCAACATGGATCTCTAGGCACTCCATGAGCTCTATAAACATCTCATATTCACACCTCAGGCTTCACATCCCATTGATGATCCTCAGCTGATCAAGACCTCCCACCACCTTCTGATGACTTGGATGACTTCTCAAGCTTGGATAAGATTTCTTGCTAGGCTTCTCTTGATAATAATCACACTTGATCCCCTGTTGGATGAATGATATGCCATGATATGCAAATGATATAACTATACAAATGATAATGCAATGAAACATAAACTAGGTAAAAGATGTTGAGCAAATTTTGGGGTGCAACACTTGCAGGTAGTACCTGTCACACCCTTATTTTTTACCATAAGATCTCGTCTCCTTGTTTCTTCTTGCTTGTTTTACTTTACTTTTTATATGTATGTTTATTACGACTAACTAGGTTGTACAGGTGCAACAGTTTCGGGCATAGGTCGCTCATTCTCCCATTCAAAGATACTTCGAAATTGGGATGTCGAAGACAATGTTTTGCTCAGATAGAAAGGTTGAATTTGGGTTCTTACTGAGATCAAGTCAACCAAGTTGGTGTCATTTGGGATGTGATGTCCCTTCATTGTATTCAAGCTTGGTCTGTGGCTTCTTGAATTTAATTGGTTCATTTTGGATGGCAAGGTTATGTTTTAAGGATTCCGCAAGGCTCGGTTCATGCAAAGAGATCATCATAGTTTAAAGGCTTGTTTGGATTTCACTAATGGTTCATCAATCCTAACTTGTTCAACGACATCAAGAATCTGGAATATTTAGTTTGGCCCAAGGATTAAATTCAAGTTTTACGAGAATTTCTGTGAATTTGAGTGACAATTAGATTGTGCAAGTTCATCAGTTAACCATTTCTATTTTCGTTGTCATTTACCATATCCACATCCAAATTTCAAGCCCATTACCCATCCAAGTACAAGCTTTGATTCATACAACTTTTAAACTATAAGGAGAAGATTTATGAGGTTGGATACCAAAGACCAAAGGTCATCTCTCAAAGTCATATTTGAGAACTCATGTTTTCAAAACTTCAAGAGGCTTTGGGTTCGAAGACAATCCAAGAAGGCATATAGGATTGAGTTTTTAAAGATCAAGTATCAAAGCTCCAATGCCTTTCTTCACATTAAAATTTCAAGTTGGATTTGTTTCTTACTACATTTAATCTTTCTCGAGTTGCAAGGTGCCACTTTTTAAAGTTCATAGTTATTGTAAAGATGGTTCATCAAAGTTCATATCCCAAGTCCAAGCTCAAATTCACTTAAATCTAAGTCTTATAAGATTCACCAAAACTTCATAACAGTCTTAAAATTTCATAACAGTCTCAAAACTCCATTGTTAGATTGATCCAAGTATTCATGTTGCAAGAGGAATTTAATTCAAAAATCTAGAGATACAAGTTTTCCTTCAAAGATACAAGCACCATTTCGTTACATTTGAAATTACAAGTATTGAATTATACAATATCTAAGATATCTCTCCAAAGCAGCACAAACACTTTGTTTCTCTCTTCTCTGGTGCTTCAAATTTAATGAAAAAGGCAAGATGCTGAAGACTAAACATTAGTTTTACAAGGTGTTGAATTTGAAAATAAACTACTGGGACATTTTCTGCACGTGCCATGTGTTGCACCCCAAATTTTGACCCCTTAGATATTCATCATCATTCTAGGATCATTTTCATGTGGTTATCTAACCTTAACCTATTTCAAGTTTGTCTTTGTTAAGATACAGGTGAATTAGGGTTTCGTATAGTCAAGAATCGAGGTTTCGACGGTTTAACCAGTCAATGTATTGGATTCATTCTCCATGAAACAAGTTTCTATATTATTAAAGATACTCCACTGGAGCAAGTATGAATCCAATTTGAGGTTGTCACCCAAAGATTAAAGACAGTGCAGTTTAGGATCCCCGATTAGGGTTTTCGATTAGGAAAAGTCAACCGTAGTTTGACTTTTAATGTAAAAGGTGTTCCAATGATGTAATTATGGTCCATGAAGCTCATATGGCTTAATGAAGTCCACTCAAGAAGTTTCAAGGCTTCACAAGACCCAGAACATGAACAGTCGACTTGGTAGTCATCGATCGATTGTTCGGTTGACTGAAAAGTCAACTCTTCAACCATAAGGAATTTGACCTCAAAGTGTGAAGCAAAAATGTTCCTAATAAAATATTACACCTATCCATGAAGTTTAATAACCATTGGATCAAGGATTGAGGAGTAATCGGAAAAGTCGGGAATTAGGGTTTTGAAAGGGGCAAGACCATAACTTCCTAACCACACACCCAAATGAGTTGGTTCAAAGCTTGTTGGGAAGGTCTTGGTAAGCCCTACAAAAGTGAAAGTTTGACCTTGGGCAAAAAATGCATAGATTTGGAGTTATGGCCAAATCATCACAAGAGGGAGAAAACACTTAGAAAAATTCTAAGTTGCTGGCCTTTTAAGGCATGTTTTCAGCCAACTTTGAGGGGTTTTTTGACCTAGTTCCACTTGAAATTTGAAAATTCCAAAAACATGAAAGTTGTAGAGCTCCATGAGGGATTTCCAAAAAGTACTAGAACTCTTCCATAGCCCTTGTGAGCTGAGATTTTCGAATTGAGCAAGTTAGGCATGTGCACTAGTTTGTCGACTTGTCAAAACTCAACATGGATTTGGCTTCCAACCATGTACTTCATTTCTAACTATGAGAAAGTAGCTGATGTGATGTGTTAGAGGGAGGATTGAACCAGATGTGGAGAGAACTAAGGCAAAACTAAAAATCTAACCATAATCCCTTTATTTATTATTATAAAGTACATGTGTAAGAGGCATTGGGTTTGATGCTGCCATAACTTGCTTCAGCATCTCTATTTTGACAGCACAACCAGGTTAATGATAGCTGGAAGTGAGGGCATTAACTGTTGGAGTTAATCTCAAACCAGCAAACATGGAATCACTTTTGAAATATTAAGGTTTCCCACCAAAATGCAAGCTTGCAATTCCAAATGACAATTTTGCCCCAACTCTTTCCTTGGCCTATAAAAAGAGGTTTTATCCCATTCCATTCTTCACACCAGAGCCCTCTAAGCCCAAGAGAAAATCAAGCTCTCATTCTTGCCTTGCTTTACTTGTAAGTGAAGAAAATTCTAAAACCACCAAAAAACTGCCTTGTGCAAACTTCATACCAACAGTCTTTCTAATCATTCAACCACCTTAAAAATCATCCACACAACTTCCAAATAATCATTAGGAGGTGTTTTAACCATTATTTTGATCAAACACACCACAAAACCAAAAGTCAACTTCTCACATCCATTAGTTTGACTTTTCTGCACAAAGTGATAAAACTCACTGCCTAAAACAGTTTGAACCACTTTGACACTTTGAACACCTTCAATTTGTGTTATACCAGCTGTCTAAAACCTTAAACAATAGCTGGAATCTCATCTGCTCAAATTGTCCTCAAGATTTGCTTGTTTCTTCAAAAGGAAGTAACTTAGGGGTGGCAAAATGGATGGATATGGATTGGATTGTTAATGGATGGATTAAAACAATCCATTAGTCCATTAACAATCCACTAAAATTTTCTTAAAATTATCCAATCTAATCCATCCATTAAGAATAAAATCCATCCAATCCATCCAATCCATCCGTTAAGAATAAAATCCATCCAATCCATCCATCCAACTTTTTTTTTATTTCGTAAAAATAAATATATTTTTTTATTTTTAAAAAATTGATTTTATTTTATTTTTGAAAAATTCATTTTTTGTATTTAAAAAAAAAATATTTTTTAATATAATCATTAAAAAAACTGAATTTTTTGTATTTAAAAAAAATGATATTTTAATTTTTGAAAAATATCGATTTTTTTTCCAAAAAAAAAGTCGGTTTTTTTTCTCGAGAAAAAATTTTGTTTTTTTTTTGAAAAACAAATCAGTTTTTTATTCTGAAAAAAAAACAATTTAAAAAAAATTAAACTTTTTTTTTCAGAAAAAAAAAATCATTTTTTTCGAAAAAAATTTATAGTTTTTTAATTATTTTTAAAAAAAATAAATCTAACGAAAATAAAAATAATCCATTGGATCCTTAAAATATGTTGGATGGATTGAATCCATTCATGCATATAAATGGATGGATTTAATCCAATCCATTAACTTATTTTTTGTGTGGTGGGTGGATTGGATGGATTTTTTGATGGATGGATTGGATGGATTTTGCCTTAATGGATTCAATTGACACCTCTAAAGTAATTTCACAAACTTGCTCAAAAGGAAGGATCTTTAGTTTTCTTGGCTGCTAGCGTAGAGAGGGCCACAAGAGGTATGTTTATTTTGAACTCATTCATTAGTATGCATTGTCCTATGTTGTTTTGTGGTTGAAATTGGTTTGTACATTGTCATGTTAAAATTGTTTAGTATGCTGTCAAAATGTGTGAAACCAATATCTTGAATAGTTGTTTTTAGACTACCATCAGGGCAATGTTGTTGTCTTTGTAAAGGCATTGATGTAGGTTGTGGAAGTGTATGAGGAACTTAGGTTTAGCATGGTTATGTTGAATTTATACTCATTGACACCAAGACTGTTTCGTTAGAGTTAGAGTTGCTGTTTGTAGAACTATGGAACTCTTGTTGAAACATGTTATGTATGGTGGACCAACTTTGTTATGCTTTGGTTCTGTCATGAGTCACTTGGAGTTTGTCAACTCATGTGTTAATGAATGTTTGATTGTCACTAGGGCAATATGGTTATGTTGTCACTAGACTGTTGAAGTGTACGATATATTGAGGGTTGATATTGTTGTATTAGAATCATGATCTTTGCTGTCAAAACTATTTTGAAATGAAGTATGTCAGCTCTTAATGCATTGCTTTTTTGAAGCTTGTTTTCCATACTAAAGGTTGGTTGGTGTTTGTTGTGACAAATTGGTAACCTTCATTTTAAAAGCAACATATTGGTGTCATGACCCCTGTTGAGATGATTCACACATGTTGAAGCATATGATGATCAACACTGTTGTGGCTATGAACAACTTGTTTTTTTATGCAACCAAAACCTGTTTTGAATCCTTAAACTTGCACTTAAAGGCATGAGGTTCATTTTGTTTAATTTTGAACAGTGATGTGTATATCTTTATTGAAAGACTAACATGGATATGCTGTGGCATTCTGTTGATCAACTTTGTGTTAGTGTGCTTGTTATCACTATCAGGTCTGTTTGTTCATATTGGTTGTTGTTTGTTTTAACAAATAATTAACTATCTTTAAAATCCTATTTGATTAGTACTTGACAAAATGGTATTGTAATAACCAACTCTCATTGTCATAAATTTGGTGTGTCACCAAGTGTCCTATATTTGGAGGATATGCTATGCACCAAGATAGATTTTGTAAGGTTGTCTAAGTCTAGCTTCCTTGTTAAATTTGTGAATTGGTAAATTCATGTTGTGTGGATCTTATTGCATTTGTTTCTTGATGTCATTAAGATTTTGCATAGAGGCTATTTTTTAAATTTAATGGTATTGTGATACCAAGAGAGATGTATTTGAATTTGCCTACTGTCCTAAGACTTGTGAGTTAGGTATTTGTGAAGACATAATGCTTGAAATCCATCAGATCTGCTGTTGTTCATATGTTGAGTCTTACCATTTCTTTCATTATCAATTTAACTGTTGCACCTATGATGGCATAAACAGGTTTAGTTGTTGGCTAAATTAGGCATTTGTTTGATATGGTTGTGGTTCTTTAAAAGCATGATCTGCTTCTAGTTTTCTTCCTTGAGACTTGTTAATCCTTAATGCCTTTTTTATGTGTGCCAAGTTCATAGCATATTGCAGTTGGGACTGATAAGCATGTGTTGGTTTTGAATCATGTTTGAACACTTTGTGTAGGACTAGGAAATTTCTCAAAAGCACAATTTACATCATTTGCAACTCACATGCCATTACTTTGGTCTATTGCCTTTTGAATTAACTTTCTGCTAGAACTCACTCAATTTCATATTTGAAATTTGCTCAGGCCTTTACATGTCATTAAATACATCAGTTTTGACCTTTAAATCTCAAAATGCATCTCAAGCTTTACTTTGCATGTTCCATCGTGTTTTCCTTTGTGGGCATCATTTCAAAAAATGGTTGATACCATCATGTTCCTCTTGAAAAAACAAGCATGATTAACTTTTACTTTATTAAAATTGGTTAAGAATTGGTGAGATTGGAATCAAACTGTTTTTGAGATTTTCACTTGGTTTTGCCTTGAGGCTTGCCCAACTAAGTGCTTTGTTAAGTATATCTTAACATGGGGTGGCTTGATACAATGGATGTATCGCCACCCCAGTGGTTAATGCCTCGCCCATAAGTACTTGTCGTGCCATGAGAACCCGTGTTTGACCCTCTGTGAGGGCATTTTTGCTTCATTTTCATGATTTTTACAGTTTTACTATTTTATTCTATTTTTCCATCACTTCAACACGTGCCACAAGTGGTTTACTTGGCTTAGTTTTAAGTCCATGACCCCAAGGTCTTGGGTTCAAGCCTTGGGGGAGGCATTTCTTATTTATTTAATAAGTGGATTTATTTGATTTATTTTAATTATGATTAAAATTCAAAAGTTCATAACTCCTTCATTTTTAATCATTTTTTAGTGATTCTTTTTTCTAAATTCTTGTACTAGTAAATAATTTCATATAATGCTTAAAGAATTCTAAAATTTTTATTTTAAAAACACTTTGTATTATGGGGAATTTGCGATCTGTTTTAGGGTTTTAACCCTCCTATCCGTCCTCTATCATTTCAAACTTTGATTTCTTTCCTTTTGAATTTTTAACTTAAGATTGATATGGGATTGGCTTGTTAGCATCCTTGTGTACTTGAGTTTGACTTAAAATCCTTGCTTGTAAGCATTTGTGTTTAATCATCATTAAAACTTGAAAGTTTCCCCCCATGAAGTATTGAACTTCTCACTTACTTTTGTTGTGACATTATCTATTTAGGCCTGATGTTTGTAAGTATACATGACATCTTGTAAGCCCTAGGAAGACAACATCTTCGTCAAGATACTTCTTTATCTTTGTTAAGATCCATTTCCATATTTGTTAAGATGTACCGCCGTCTTTGTTAAGATATGCTTTGGTTTTTACCTTTCGTTAAGTCTTGAAAGAACTTATCCCCTCATTGATATTGTAATATCTTGATACTTGCTTTGGTTGTGACCATCTATCTTGATTGAAATCATTGATATCGTAATATCTTAATGTTTGCTTTGGTCGTAACCATTTATCTGGATTAAAATAATTGATATCGTAATATCTTAATGTTTTCTTTGTTCGTAACCATTTACCTTGATTGAAATCATTGATGTTGTAATGTCTTGATGTTTGCCTTGGTTGTGACCATCTATCTTGATTGAAATCATTGATATTGTAATATCTTAATGCTTGCTTTGGTTGTAACTATTTATCTTGATTGAAATCCTTGCTTATTGTAATATGCTTGCTTATTCTTGGTTGTAACCATGCCTCTTATATTCATCATATTTGAATGATTATTGATTTGTTAAGTTATCCCCCCAAGTGATGGAACTCTTTAGTTCTCATCCAAGTTGCCTCATATTTTCCCTTCCAAAGGAAAGTCTCTCTATTGACCTTTGGGTCATAGATAGCTCATTAACCTCATAGGTCTGGATAGAACCTTCAATCCCATTTTTGGTCTAGAAAGAACCAATTGGACTTAAACTCATAGGTCTGGATAGAACCTTCTTCCCTCTTTTGGTCTGGAAAGAACCAATTGATTCCCGTTCTTCGATTTGTCCAAACTACGGCTGCTCTGATTTCTCATTGGACAATGAGAATACGTAGGTACAAGATGCGATATCTTGATGAGCAACCTTTCTTTTGGTCTGGATAGAACCAATTGGTCTTACAACATAGAGTTAGGTAGAGTTTAGTTAACTCTATGTAAGAATCATGGAGATGATTACTTACTCCCCTTTCCTGAGTGCTCAAAATAGATCTAGAGAGTTTGCTTAAACTCTACGCAAGCATTATAATGTTTGTTCCCCTTTGAACCTTGATCATAATCAAGTGTTCTTCGTCCCTAGTGAGGTAAACTACGATTTCTCTAATTCTATCCTAGTTAGGATACGTAGGCAGAGGATGCGATATCCTTGCGAGCAAACTTAGAAACTATCTTTAGGTCTTTACCTACGCGTTTTACCCAATCCTAAGCCATAGCAAACATTTAGAAAATTTAGAATGTAAACAAACAAAAGGTTCTTGTAGAGTACTACATATGTCTAGGATGTGAAATACCTATCCTATACATAACCAACCCCGATCCCAAAATCTCTTAGCGTTGTTGTCACATTGCGCAAAAGGTTATTTCTTTCTTTAGACCTTTCCTTTGGATAAATTAAAGTCCGATTGTGAATTTTAAGAATTAAGATTCAAGTTAATCAATAGCTTGGTATCACGATTCTCACCACAACACCAAGGTTTGCAGAATGTCCATCTTCGGGCGGGTTCACACTTCAACGGCGAGAGAACCATTTCACACTCGGAAGTAACTTAATTGCGGTATAATTGTCGTAAGCTCCCCGTTGATGCTAGCATTATGCCACATACACAATTCTGCAGCGGTGAGTTTGAAGAACGTCGAGGAACTATGCTTTGTAACCTCACTTCAGCGCCTGCAAAACACAACTAATAATCAGAACAACCATTACAGAAATAAATTGAAGGTTAAGAATTGAGAAGAAATGAATTAGGTTCAGCCCTCAGGTTTCGAATCATCATCGGGCGAGCTTGAGCAGCCATAAGGGCAATAACCGAAGTCGCCGCCAGCTTCCAACAAAGCATCGAAAAACAGTTTCGGACAAAGCAACTTTCAGACAGCCGTCAACATAAGCGTCATAAGACGCTAAACAATATCAAAGGCAACAATAATGATTCCAAGCCCGCGTGGTTCAGACTGTTACGTCATCATCACCAAAATCCTTTCTCGACCGCAAGATAGGCAATATCTGAAATCAAAGAGGTTTCCTGAAAGAAGAAGAGAAATGTCTAAGTTTTCAGTACACAGAAATCAACTGTGCATCAGTTTAGCTACAATAATATCACAACATTATGGCAGCAAGCATCACACCTGAAACAGGAAATTCGCAGCGGCTATAAACCCAACATTGTTTATTGGGCATTGAATCGACAACACCATTAGTAGCTTCATTCTGACCTTGTTAAACAAAACCAACAGACGCGAAGACAACTAAGAATTTGGATTAAACTTTGCTTCAAGGATGTATCCTGTCCTTTCCAAATAGGTCCAACAGTCATCGACTCGTAAATCCCAAAACCAGTTCCAAGAATACCCTGCATAATAAGAGAATCAATCTTAGTTCATTGAGATCCAAATATTGATCAGTCATTTGACATGAAGAAACAACATCAACGTTTATGAAATAATAAGCAGTAAGGCCATTCAAAACGCAGGACAGATGAAAGAAAACTTTCCAAAGTAAAGTCGACAAAGTCTTAAATTATTTCTAAAACCGGTTAAAACATGTCAAGATGGTAATGGAAAGAATCATGAACCATCAAGAACCGATTGAATCCTTTCCAAAACCAGATTCCGGAATCATGTTCAGAGACTATAAAACCCACGAGTTCGAATACACAAAAGGAGATCCACAAACCAAAAATCTCATCACAGCCAAACAGAATCTAAGAAATTTTGTGAAGAAGAAAGTCGAGAACTTATCTCTTCTGTTCATCCACCGCAAAAACGCGAGATCACTTTCACCATTATCATCGTCCAACCCGTTCGCAAGCAAGCCCAAAACCACCGTCGCCGAAAATCAACCGTCTGCAACCGGAACCTTAGTTGTTTGCCACAAAACCCTTCACACTTCGCATAAATCCCTCTTCAACCGCCGCGAATCGCCAAAACTCAACCACCATCTTCAAATTTGTGAAAAATTAGCAGTAAGTCATGAGGTTTTTTTCGCTCACAATATAATTTTTGTTTTGTTGATTTGTGTAGAGAAAGCAAGTAAGAAGAACGAGATGAGGAGATCGGAGAAGAGAAAACCATCGCGAAGAAGAAGGAGTTTTATGAGGGGAGAAGTAAAGACGAAGTGACAGATGAAGATGGAAGAGGAAGAAACGCAGAAGAAGAAAGAGAGGAAGAGGGTGGAAGAGTGAATGAAGAAGGAGAGGAAGGGTCTGGTGGCGGAAAGAGGGGACATAAAATTGGGATTAGGGTTTTTCTCAATTTTGTTTTTATTTGTTGTAATTTAATATGTGCACGTCCACGGTTCATATCGTGAACCCTCGCGATCACTACCCTCCATCACACATCCTGCAGCCCACACATGCATCCACACGATCCATCATCAGACCAGATCACACGCCTCACCCGCATTCCCATGATAAGCCTTCATAAACTGCCCACACCAGATCATGCGCCCCAATTAACCTCTTAATCCCACTTTTTTTTGTTTTAATTAACCTTAATCAACCTCTTTTCATAAAATTAAGTTATTAACCCTTTTAATTAATAATTAAGTTGATCCTAATTTAATTAATTAATCATTACTACCTTTTTAATATTAACAAACCTTTTATCTGTCTATTATAATTTAATAACCATTAATTTTTATTAATTAACCAACTAATAAAATCTTTCATTTAATTTAACCTTTTTTTTCTTCCTTTTTTCAAATTAATTTGTTTATTTATTTAATCAACTTTTAATAACTTATTAATTAATAAACCCTTTTTTTAAAATTATTTTTAAGAAATATTTTTCTCATAATTTTGGAATTTGTTCTTTTTATAATAAAACTTTTTTATAATTTATTAACTTGCACGTGTTTAATTATAACTAACTATTTATTTAAAAACCCATTTCATTTTTAATTAACTCATGTTATTTGATATGTTAGAAATTATTTAATTAAAATAATTTACACTGATAATAAACAACTTTTTTCTACATAATTTAACTAACTCCTATCCATTAATAATAATATTTTTCTTGTTAAAATATTAAAAATTATATTCATAATACCTAATAACAAATTTTATATAAAATGAACCATTTCGCATTCAATTAATTTTTTTGTTAATAAGACAAATAAATAAGAACCTTTTAGATATTTTTAAATCCTTTTATTCAAAATGAACCAATTAAAACATAATTAATTCACCAACTTTTATTAAAACTAAAACTAATAAAACAAATATTTCTCATAAAATCAATTCGCCTAAAAACAATCAACGTGACACTCCCTTTATTCACATATTCACGACTCTCACACTTGGCTTATTGTGTTAGCACTTTTATCTGTGTGTATGGTTTTATTTATCGTTTTTATCTTACCGCTATTTATTTTACCGCATCGCATAATGTCCAAAGAAAGAATCTGCGCATGACTTAATACTTGTGCATATGCATCTCATCTTGCATCATTTTCCCCACTCGATCCTTGATCCTTTTCAAGTTGATCGCTTAAGTCTAGATCCTACCCCATAAGGAGGACCTTTTTCTTTTTCTTTTATGTCATAGATAAAAACATATTCAACTCAATCAATTATTCTCCTATTAGAGAATAAGATGTTAGTCATCTTGACGGTCGAGGAATAAATCTCCCGCCCCATAACAATACAATTGAGATATAAGATCTTTTCCGCTTGAGGGAGATAGTGGCATACTCGTCGACAATCCGAGTGTTTGAGCCCTTCTCTCAAGACGATGCAAAGATCATCTCCTACAAGTTGTGGTGGTTAAGTCGAGTATTCTCCCTTAAGATGATGACTCATCTTTTCTCCTAAAATCAATCAATCAACAAACCTTATCCCATTGGAACTTTGACCAACAGTCAAGAAGTTCCTCAAACCCTTTAGGGGAACTACAAATACTCTGATTCCACTCCCGTCAGGATATGTAGGCATAAGATGCGACGTCTTGGCGAGTATACTTAGAGTTAAACCAATAGGTCTTTCACCCTTAAGCAGATAACCCTTAGCAATAAACACATTAAAACAAGAGGTTCTTGTAGAGTACTACAGAAACTTAGGATGCTACCACCTTCCCTAAGTTTAACCAACCCCCGAACCTAAAACTCTCTAGCTTTTGCATTTGCATTGCATTGTGGGTAATTCGATCTTCTTCCCTTCCTTTGGACAAATAAAAGACCGATGGTGAACCAATGAATTAAGATTCAAATTAATTAATAATTTGACATCCAATTCTCACCGCGACAGTATCCAATTCTTTATCTCGAAAGATTTATTTTGAAAATGGTGTGGCGAATATAGTCACGTCTTCGTATTGAAAGACGAGTATTGAGACCACACACTCTAAAGTGAGTATCCTAATACTTGGAGAGGAAGAAGTCTTCACTCAATCCATTTCTCTTTAGCTCAATACAAAGAAAACTTCATTATCTTATTAAAGATATTTTGATTCTGAATGGTAAGTACTTTATGATTGTGAACCTTAAAGGTAATGTCAAGCACTCGGGATAGGACAAGTCCTTCTCCTAACCATTCCACAAACATTCAACTTTATTAAGAAAAGATTTTGAAAATACACTTGGTACAAGACCAAGTTTTTAGACTCAAGTAGACAAAATAAATAGAGAAAAAGTTTTGACATGAAATTGGTGGTGAATAAATCAACGTAGGTTGATGGCGATGCGTGAAGCAATCGACTTACAAAGGTGGAATACATACAAGGTTGATTTGGGGTTGATGGAAGAGATATGAAAAAAGAATGAGATGAGAGGAGAAACCCTAAGGTGGTTTAAGTTAATGATTTTGAAAAAATGACTTGACGTTGGATCAAGCCTTATTTGTTCTTATTGTGAAAAGGTGTTCTAACCTAGGTTATTTTAACTTTAACAAGCAGGCAAGCAAAGATAAGAAACTAAAAAAGAACTAGACTATTACATTGTAATAGGGTAGATGGATACATAATGCCCACCAAGAGGGGAGATGATATATGATACATGGAAGGTATGAGTAAGAATGTACAAAGATGCACTAAAAGAGAAACATCAAAAACAAGACAAAAGGTAAAATTCAACAAGATAAGCAAAGAATGGTCATATGTGCATAAACATGTAAAATATGAAGCAAATTATCAAGACATGTAATGTATGAGATGAACACAATTTGGGAAGCAACATGGACATGTACATCAATATATCATTAATACATGAATCACAAAAAGAAATCTCAAACATCAAGCTCAAAGTAAGTACCAAGACTAGGCAAACATCAACTATGATCATCTTCATGTATTCAAGAATGATACAAAACACAAATGGCCAAGTAATACATACCACCACATCAAGGTCAAAACTACACCTACATTATTTCTTAAGAGGTCATGCAAGGAATCATCTCAAGGAATTAGGTCAAGAACAACAAAGCAGCAAGCTCAAAGCATCATCAACTTAAGAATTCAACCATAAATAGGAAAATAAACAAATTCCAATGAATCCAAAGCCATGATCAATTTAAAACATCATGTAATTACATAAACTAATCATCTCAAGCTTTACTTAATCACAAGTATGCAAAATGGTTTCAAACTAGGTCAAACCTCATGCATATTCAATCCAAAGCCAAGTCAAAGTTAGACACCAATCAAAAATAGAAAAATGACCTAATAAATTCCAAAAAGAGGCTATAACTCATGTTATATCCATCAAGAACAAATGTGCAAAAGATCTCAATAGGTATTGCATAAATGCCTCATCAATTGAACCCATCAAGACAAACATAACATAGGAATCGAGCATAAATCGAGGCCCCACAAAAATCAAGGAGAAATTATCAAAAGCAACACATCAAGACATAAAAACATCCCTCAAGTAATCAAAATTCATACACCAAAACATGGTAAAAATATTGGGTCAAGAAGGCAACTATAAATCATCAACAACACAAATCCTAGCTCAAGGGTAATACGGGCAAAACACTTGACATTTAATTCAAAATAAAATAGGAAAATAAATTGAATAAAAAATAAAAATAATAAAAAATATCTCAACATGTCAAAGGTTCAGAAATATATTTTTATAAAATTTTATCATAATTTTAACAATTAAAAATATAAGCAAATCAAAAAGGAAAAGAAAAGAAAAAGAAAAATAAGAACATAACATAGGGGTGTACTCAGTAAAGCAGCACACAAAGGAAAACAATTCAAAATAAAATGGGCCAAAAGACGGGGGGCTTGAAAAGCAAAAGGAGAAAAGCCCAGACCCAACCCTAGCACGCTCATAATTAATGAAATATATTTTCATTAATTGACGTGGATTCCAATGGCAATGAATCACACAAATAAGCAAATCACAACATAACAACTCAATTCATTTGAATTTGAAATAAGAGTGCCACATCCATTTCAGCTCTTCTCTAACCTTCAGACGTCGGAGCCCTAGCTTCGGTCGTCTTCTCCAGCTAACCCTCCGTCGGAGCAACCACAAACCACCCAGAAATATGAAACAAGACCACCCCTCAACTCAGAATTTCACGCAGGTTATAAATCCACCCTTAATTTTTAAAAATGAACATGCTTTCATGGTGAATCGAAGGATAAAAGTTTGAACTCAAAAATTGGAACTCAATAAAACAACACCACAAGCTATGCAAACACTGCCTACCATGAGTAGGACTTCAGATGTACACAAAATGTACCTAACATTGCCTCTAGAATGAGAGAAAAAAAGTAAGAGGAAAGTTACCAAAACTTGAGATCTGCAACTTCTGAAATTGCTTGAATATTTCGCAAAACCCCTTCTCTTCCTTCCTTTAAGCTTGAAGAGTGATGATAGTGATGAGAGAATGAGAGAATCAGCTTTTGAGAGTGAGATTCGAAGGTGGAAATTTTTGAAAGTGAGAAAATGTTTTGAGAGCTCTGGCTACAGAATGAGAATGCCCTTATCTAGGGTTTTATCTTTTGCTTATATATGGTGGCTAAGTGTAGTAAAAATAAAATTATTGTTGTTAAAATGGCTGTGGTTGATTTTTAAAGTTTTGAGAGTGGGAGAGTGAGAAAATAGTGTGGCACGGTTTTTTGCATCATGATGGTGTATTGTTATGGTACCAAGAGGATCAAAATAGAGGAGCGGAGCAACATTCTTGTCATGCAATTTTGTTTATTTTGTCATCTTCCTTCTTTTGGTAAGAAAACTCAAAATGGTATAAATGAACAATTGTGTATGCTTGGTTAGTTTTGGTAATGTTCAGTGATGCAAGAAGGTGGCATGATACGTTTAAAATTAGAGGGAATGTTGCTGCGTGAACACAAATGAGAATAATGCGAAAATTCTCCATGAACCAAGTCTTGGACCAAATTCCATATCACTCACCTTAAACTATCATGAATTGATGAATAAGAAGCCAATTATGGTGAACTTGGTATGGTTGGAAAGAGGGGAGATTATAGAACAAATTTAATGAACAAAGCAACTTAAGATAAGTCTTGAATCAATCAGAAATGATGGATGGAAGTTATGTCCTCAAAGCTGTCCAAAGTAACTTAGAAAAAGTTATAAGTTATTGAACCTTTAACATAATTGAAACCTCAACTTTGAATCCACATAACTTAAGGAGTTTTGATCCAATAGAGATGTTCTAGTAATGTATGGAAAGCTTTAAGAATGATCTTCAACTTTCATGTTGTGAGAAAATTTATTTGAGATCAAGAACTTAATGAAAAATTCCTTAGAAGTTTGGTTCAAAAATCTGCCTAGCCATTTGCCATTCTTGACATCTTTGAGACCCTAATTTGGGAGCTTCATAACTTGAGCTCTACACATCCAATGGGGATGATCTAGTACTCAAAAGAAATCTTAGAGGATGCTCAATAACTTTCATGTTCAAGGAAAAATCATTTGAAGCTTGAATCATCATGTAAAATGGGCTTGAAGGTAGGTACCTCAAACTAATTTTCTTTACTTAGAAAAATTCTAAGTGTTCAAATGTCATAATCTCCATTTTTCCATCTTTAGCTCACCATATCTCCTAAACCATGAATCTTTTGGACATGCTTCCTTCCACAAACTTGTATTTCATGATGTCCTCTTCAATTTGATAGCAATTTTGCCTTCATTGGATAAAAAATGAAAAAGTTATGGAAGTTTCAAAATGGCTAGAAATAGGGTTTTCTACACTTAGAAAAATTTCAATCAAAACCCTAATCTGATCAAACTCTTGATTTTAAGCTTCTCCTTGATTCTTCTTGTTCCAAACACATGAAATCACTTGAAAACAACTATCAAGCCTTTGATTGACCTTGAGATCCAAGATTTTGACCTAATTGAATTACAATTGACTTTTGTTGGCTAGATGAAACCCTAAGATCATTTCCACTGACTGAGGTTCTTGTGATGACTTGTGATGATACATACTACATGTAGAGAACCCTCATGATGTATATTGATACATGGAACCATATCTTGACCAAATAACTAGCTACAAATCTCCCTTTTGACCCTATATAGTCATCCAAGAGGTAGGAGGAGAGGAATCAATGCTTGTATTCTTGATTCAAGTGGTTGAGTGACATGTCTTAGTGATGAAGACCTTGTAGCTTGAGATTGCCACAAAGTTGAGCTTGAGCTCTTGATTGAGCTTTGGAGATGAAGATCTTCTCTTTTGTTGGATAAGATACCTTGATTCCTTGTCTAAGATCAATGCTAGGTGCAGATGATAATGATATGGAGGTTAAAGGTTAGGGTTAAAAGGAGGGTGTGATAAAGAGTCATCAGAATCCAATACAATTACCAAGTGTAGAAATAGTGTGTTGCTTCTTCTGATGCTGAGGCCATCAGCTTCAGAGTCTCCATTGGATAGCAATTAGCAAGTGTTTTTTCAGATTCTGTGTCATCAGAACAACGTAGCTCAGCTTCACTCAAGTGTGCCTTCATATCAGATTCTGAATATATATTTTAAGTATAAGAACCTGCAAACTTGAACATACATTATATAGAACCATTGTTCTTTTAATGCTTATGTTATCATCAAAACTAAGGATATATATCATGAAAATATCTTGTTCTAACAATCTCCCAATTTTTTATGATGAAAAACACAAGTATTTAAAGGACATTATTTGGGATATTTTAATTTTTTTTAGACAACATTAGAGCATGGGGTTTGTAAGCACTCTCTGAGTCTTGATAGATCATAGATTGAGTTTTGTAAGTTCCCCCTAAGTTCTATTTCTAAGAAATCCTAAAATATATGTAGCTTTCTCAAAAATATTAGGGTATGAGGTTTGTAAGCTCCCCCTGAGTCTAATAGTCCAATAGTTAAGTTCTGATAACCCACTCTAAGTATAATTTCAAGAAAACTTATAGTTTTAACTTTCTTAGCAACACTAGAATATGAGGTTTGTAAGCTCCTTCTGAGTCTAATAGACTAAGGTTGAGGTTTGTAAAATCCTTCAGAGTCTAATAGACTAAGGTTGAGGTTTGTAAGCTTCCACTTAGTTTCATATAGAAGAAAAGTTAAAGTTATTTACATGGGCAAGATAACCATAATAAAAAAATTAAATGAACAAAAGTGATAATACTTTTAACATTGGCAGCATTGAATCTTAAGGGGTATAAATTCATATTTAAATACTTCTATATTTCTCCCCCTTTTGTCACATCAAAAAGATATACCCACACAAGAGAGAACAATTAGAGCAAGCAAAATTCAGAAGTGCTGAGTTTCAAGACGGCCAAGAATGCTTTAGTCGCAATCAAGTAAATGCAATGTTTCAAGATGGTCAAAGAATCATTAAATAATGGTATACTGATGTACTTGATTGAACATATAATGCATATTATAAAAGTAACCTCGCTTCCTTAAAGGTTCATCCAGTTCTTCAGAAATACTACAAGCAATAGATATCTATGAAGAGAAAATCTCACAACTGCATTCCTCACAAGAGTGAGAAGCGCGATATTGCAAGAGAATTTGAATTGCTGAAGAAGGCTGGGGCAATAAAAGAAAGACGTTTGGAAAACAAGTAACGTTCAACGCAGCTTCTTGCAGATGCAACAAAAGAGAGTCAGAAGCTGAGGGAAGAGAAGGGCATCCAAACCAGACTGGCTACCTACATAGCTTAGACTTCAGGGTCAATGAAGCAAAAAGATTCTTCTAAGGATCCTTCAGCTGAAGAAGCAGAACAATACTGGAGGGAGAATGCAATTAATACAGAGAAAGATGACTGAAGTAACAAAGAAGACTAGAAATATACTAGTTTATTTTACATTCATATCTTTACTCATGTATCATTTGAATTTCAACGAAGTATTTCCCTTTAATCAGTTTATTAATCAATTTTTCCACAAAATGCAAGTCTCAATTTTACTTAAGAATAAAGCACAACAAATATGAACACACATGATTATGATAGATATAAAAGCATTCAGATACATAATCATAAAGCATTATAAGATTCACACACAAGATAAATTCACATAAAAAAGTTTCACAACTAAACCAAAAGAGCACATACAAAAGAGTTCTACATCCTAGACATAAGGTTTATTCAATAATTCCATGGTCGCCTTAAGGTCAGAACCAATTTCTTCTTGCCTTTCAACCACAGACTTAAGTTGATCATCCAATGAGAGTTGGTTACTAGCCATCTGAATTTTCATAAGCTCTTGACATATAGCAAATGCAGTGATTTCGGCTTCAAGATTGAGCAGTTGCTTCTGGCTAGATGCAACAACTCCCTTTGATGAAGAATTTTTCAGATCTTCAATAATCGAGTTGATAGATCTTCTGAAGCATTCCTATTTAGCATTATAAACCATAGGATCAGTAGATATAAGTCCTTTTTCCATCAGTACTTTTGCCTCATTAAACAACCCATTCCTAAAGACTTATAGCTGAGAAAATATATGATTGGGTAGAGGATGGTGGTTGGCGTACTGTGCGATTTTATTATTTTGAATGAGGTCGCCCTTTACATGTGAACTTTTAATTTATCCCAAGGGAGGGAAGGGGGGAAAATTTTAAATAAACCTGTGAGTGTATGCAATGCAAGGCAATGCTTTAAGAGATTTATGAATCAAGGTTGGTTATACTAAGGGAAGGTACTAGCATCCTAAGTATCTATAGTATCCTATAGGAACCTCTTGTGTATATTTGTGTTACTGTTGATTAAGTCATTTGCTGCGTATTGGGGATTTGTTGACTATTTTGAGTGAGTGATAAGAATGGGAAATGTTTTTGTTGTTTTTATAGTGTAAAAATAAACTAAGACAAAGGTGTAGGAACCTAAAGGTTTTATTTATTATTATGCTCGCTAAGATCTCGCAATCTTATGCCTACGTATTCTCAAAAGGAAGTTGAGAAATCAGAGCGTTCGTAGTTCCACCTACTAATGGATGGAATTGGGTTTGAGAGAAGAGACAAGTTGTCATCTTAAGGGAGATATCTCACCTATTCACCACAAACATTTTGAGAAAGAAGATAATAAGGGAAGGAGCTTTAAACTTGGATGTAGAAAATCCAGAGTAATGCCACATCTTCCTTTAAATGAGTCATTGTATTTTAAGAGAAGAACATGGACTTGGTTATAGAATCAAAAAGTGTGCCATGTACATCACTTAAATGAAAGAAGTATTTTTTGTACCATAATAAGAGAAGAACTCCAACTTGGATTTTGAATAAACAAGTGTGCCACTTACATCACTTAAATGGAAAAAATTTGAAATATTTCATTTATATTGTAGGGAATAGAAGAGACATCTTTTCTACAGAGATGATTCATGTCTCATATATGGGGGGAATGTTTTGAATTTGAAGTTGAAGCCATAAGAGGGCTAGGGTTTAACTTGAAGTTGAAGGTTTGAAGCCACAAGGGGCTATGGTTTGAGCTTCGAATGAAGTTGAAAACTTCAAGGGGAATCTGTCACACCCTAAATTTTGACTATAAGATCCCACGTCTTTTTACATCATCTGTGTTGTTTATCATGTCTTTCTTCTTGCATAATATGCAATTTATCAACTGAAATAAACTTTTTGGACAGTTTAAGTTGTTTTAGCGGGTAAAATTTATTTCAAAATTTGACAAAGCGCCGTATTTTTCCAAATGGTATATTTTACGCTGGTCATTTTGGTGTATTCATTTTTTTAGCACTTCGATACCAGTCCAATTATTCATTTTTTTACCGTTTTTATTTATAAGTTTAAATAATATATTTTTTAATTAATCAATTTTTTATAGTTAATATCTTTTCTTATTTTATACTTAATTTTTAAATTTTGATTTTTAATTTTAATTACTTTTCAGAAACTTGTCAAATAAGTCTCATAAATTATTTACTTTTTAGAAACTTGTCAAATAAGTCTCATAAATTATTTACTTTTTAAAAACTTGTCAAATAAATCTCATAAATTATTTACTTTTTAGAAACTTGTCAAATAAGTCTCATAAATTATTTACTTTTTTGAAACTTGTCAAATAAGTCTCATAAATTATTTACTTTTTAGAAACTTGTCAAATAAGTCTCATACACTCTTTTTTCTTTTCCAACCTATATAAAAGAAGCAACCACACCATAAAACCGCACACTTCATGCTCTTTTCCTCATCACACTTCCACATAAACTAAAAACTCATCATCCACCATATTCTATCATCACTCTTTCATACACAATATCTTCCATGATATGAATAATTCACCTTCATTTTCCCAATAATAAACCACCACCTACATTTTCTTTTTCTTCATGGTACCTAACCTCACATAAAATATCATCCTCCATCTAGACACAATACTCCCTCATCTAATCTTTATCAGGGGTTTTTTCTTCTTTTACTTTATTTATTTATTTAGTTTATTTTAATTTGTATATTATTTGGAAAGACAAAAAAAAGGGATTTTTAATTACTTATCTTTTAGTTAATTGTTAAATATTTGAACATACAGAAATGTATGTTGTAATTATTAATTAATTTAAATATTTGTATTTAATTGATTAATTAAATTATTAGTTAATCTTTTTAAATATTTATATTTAAATTGATTAATTATGTTTGTTGTCTGATTTATTTCCATGTTCTGGGCATGTTCTGTTTGATTCACATGATGTTTTGCCGTGTATTTTCTCTCTGTTTCTCGCGATGCTTTGCCGCGTATCTTTATCTGTTGATTACATGATGTTTTTCTGTGTATTTTTGTTGACTTTTCATTGTCTGATTACCGTGATATTTTTTCATGCGTATTATGTTTAACTTATATGTCTCACCATGCATGTTGCTTTTCCATGTATCCGTTGCTTTTCTTTTGATCCCTGTGACCTAATCTGAGGGAAGGGATTATGTGTTGACTTATCATCATTGTGCAAGTCCCTCGTTTGTTCTTTACCTGTCTTAGTTGTTTTTGGTTCTTAGAACCTAGCAACTCGTAGTTCCACGAGCTACAGACGCTCTGATTTCTCATTTATCGATGAGAATACGTAGGAACAAGATGCGATATCTTGGAGAGCTCACTAACAACTAACTTCCTGTCAACATTTGCAATTTAGAATTGGAGTTGCTGTGCTCTATTTAGTTATCCTGCCGTGGACATTCCCTTCCTCGCTAACTTAACTTAGTTTAGAGTCGCCGCACTCTATGTAGGTGTCTCACCGCAGACATTTACTTGCCTCCCTGGAACCTTGACCACAGTCAAGAGTTCCTCACCCCTAGTTAGGGGAACTACAGTTGCTCTGATTCTATTCCCATCAGGATACGTGCACGAGATGCGATGTCTTGGCGAGCAAACTTTGTACATACTTTGTATATACTTTAGATCTTTACCTTAGCACATTTCCTTTAGCAAGCAACGTTAGCATAACACAAATACTAACAAGAGGTTCCTGTAGAGTACTACAGATGTTTAGGATGTGAAATACCTACCCTAGGCATAACCAACCCCCGAACCTTGTATCTCTTAGCATTGTTGTTACATCGCGCAAAAGGTTTTTCTTTCTTTAAACCTTTCCTTTGGATAAATTAAAGTCCGGTCGTGAATTTAATGAATTAAGATTCAAGTTAATTCAATAGCTTGGTATCATGATTCTCACCGCAACAAAATCCTAATGTTTTAACTAGGTTGTAGTTTAAATCCTGGAGTTTGAACTAGGTCTAAACTAAGGATGAGTACAGAAATGCAACAGTTATATGAATGCAAGTGTTATAAACATAAATGTCAAGAGAAACTTAACAAGACAAAATTGATCAAGCTTTTAAACAAAATGTAATCATCAAGAATGAAACAAACATGGTATAATTATGTATGATATAGCAACATGTGAATGAGCATCAGACAAGTAGATATGTTCATTATGGTAAGAGTTTATGAAGGAAATACTTGAACATGTGAGCAAATATTTAATCAATAGGATCAATCACAAAGAAGTTCAAGCAAGCACGTGTACAAGATGAATCGAGGATCAGATGAATACGGTAAAAAAGGTAAACAAACCCTAATGGAAGTTTATAAACACATGAACAAAACATTCAAACATGGTTGTACAAGGGATTTGGAGAATCTAAACTCAAATGGAAGCCCTAGTCAAGATGTTTTGAAAAGATTAATCAAGATAAAGCCCTAAAGTTTCACCTAATTAAACACTTAATCAAAGTATTTTTCAAAGGATAATCAATTTAAACATGGTATGAAAGAAAAACAAGTTAAAGAAACTTGTTATAAACATCAATAAAGGTTTAAAAACTTATTTATAATTAATTAGGTTAAGGAAACAACCAAAAGAAAGTCATTTAAAAGGTATGAAACACTAAAAAAATGACTACTTTTCCACCTAATAAAAATGATCAAAATAAATATTATTTTTGTGATTTTTTTATGGATCCTCAAAATATGCAAGATAAACGAGAAGTGTGCAAAAAATTGGCTCAAAATAATTAATTTTTCTTATTGAAATAATTGAACGAAGTTGTAAAAAAAAGTGCTAAAAAAAATAGGAATGACCCTCACAAGTGTTGAACCTGTGCCCTCAAGGTGGCGGGCTTAAAACATTACCACTGGGCCACCATGCTATGGGTTAATGAGTAATGTGTAGTGTAAATAATATATGAAGTTTCTCTTTGAAAATTTTAAAAAAATAAATAAATCAAAAGGTCAGGGGTGAGGGGGATTTGAACCCCAGACATTGGACGCACTCAAACCTTGAAAACACACACTCTAACCACTGGGGTGGTGATACATTCGTTGATTTATTTTCACAAAAATAATAATATAGTAAAAAGTCATTTTATTTTAAAAAAGGGCGCCATGGCCACCATCATCTTCAGCTTCGTGTTCATCATCATCTTTATCATCTTCAAATGCTAACTTTCTTAATACACAATAAAATGACATGATGTAAACACTAAACTTGTTGGAAATTTCACCAGGAATTAAGTGGTATCATTGAATTTCATTTTTATTTAGTGTATCAAAAGTAATTAATCACACAAACATATGAACCCTAATTTGAAATTTTAAAATGGAATCCCATATGTTCAAGATATCATGCAATTGATTGAAGGGAAATGATCCTTATATCATGGGAAACATATATGTGACTCAAATGATCAAGAATGATGCATGTATCATAGAGTTCACTTGTTTATAAAACTTACCTTACAAGTGAGAATCAAATTCCTTGATAGAGGTGTTACAGATGCTATATATCGATGCTAACAGCTTCCTTGACCTCCAAAGAGTGTGTTGATGTGCTTGAATTGACTTGAAAACTTCTAGAACTTTCTGGCTAAATAAATATGTAGCCTTGAAGAAAATGATATATGACTTGATGATTCTGGTGTTACAGAAGCAAGGTGAGTGTTTGGATCACTTCTATATGATGTATATGAACTGTTTTGATCACAGGTTTGGTTGGAGATTGCTTGGAGTTGAAGTTCCAAGTTTTCACTCTCTTTGGGACTTTGAATTTTGGAAGGAAGAAGATTTCTTATAAAAAAAAGTCTTGTTGTATTCTATTGTGTTTTGAATGATACAAGATGGTCACTATTTATAGAGAAACAAATAATATTTTTAGAGAAGAGTTTGGATTAAGATCACTCCATTATCCATGAATCATACTATGTGTCATAACTTGGATGTCAAGGCACACATAACCTATTCTTCATATGGATATAATTCTAATCTTTTGAGATTGAACCTGCCATATTGCATCTCATCCCTTGGTGTTTTGATCATTCTTGGACATATTGGGAGGTTTTTGATCTATTTCACTATTTCACTTTAATCCTAGAAGACAAAACCTCACTTAATAGTTTTGAAATGATTTTTATCACATGCCAAGGATAGAATCTTGAAAATTATGTTATGCTCTTGCAGAGCACATGGTGCATAATGATTTGGGTGTTGATCTTGTGAAGATATTAGGCTTGCAAGGTCATCCAAATCGTGTACCATCAATCCTGTCTTTGAAAAATCAGTTGTAACAAGGCATATTGTTAAATTCATTACTTCTCACTCAAGTAAGGCAAATGAATGTTTTTGGACATTTTGGAAAGCTGAGATAACATACTTCAACTTTAGTGTTCAAGGTTTGTCTTGAATCAATGTGGATTATGGAGAAAATGACCCTAAAGTTGGCTCCAGCATAAGATAGATTTTGTCTAAAATTTCTCTAAATGTCTATGTTCAAAAAGTATTGAACCTCCAAATTCATGACATCATATCTCTCAATCCATACATTTTTTTGGGAATTCATCCTCAAAGATAAAGTTGTAGTATTTAATAATATCTTCAATTTTATCTATGGAGCAAAGGAAATGGTTACTTGGATTGGAAGTTATGGCCGTGGTAAGTTGGACAAAAATCATGATCTTTCTTAACTTAAAAAAATTTCAAATTTCTTCAATGTTTCCCTTTTTGCAAGTAACCTCATATTTCTTAATTTCTATTGATCAATCATGACCAAAATCACATATTATAATCATTATTGACTTGAGGAACCCATGTTTGACCAAAAAAGTCAAAAGTCAAACTTGACTTTGATCAGTGGTTGACTTTTGCATCAGATGAACTTAAATTTTGTAATCTTTAACAAAATCAAACCCTTGAGCTAATTGAATACTATGGGTGGACTCCAAAGGTGTTCTTGAGTGTATTAAATCATGCTTAAAGGCTTGATATCATATCTTGGTCAAAAGTCAAAGGTGCAGTTAACTTTTCATCAGAAACTCTATGTTTATGAACCAGATGAATTTGAATTCTTGCATTGCTTATGAATCAAGCTCTTTGGATCAACCCAAACATAATAATGGACTAATGTGATTCATTTTAGGTCCTTGATATATGTCTTGAGGTATTGGATAATGCCTTACTCTAAAAGTCAACCCAGGGATTGAATTTGGTCGAAACCCTAATTTTGGTGCACTGAGGATCTTAGGGCTTGATGATCTTGATTTGATGAAACTTTACACTTGATTATTGATGAGAGGAAACTATTGATCTTCATGGATGAATAAGGGACTTGAGATGTTGGATATGCTGCCCATATTTGATAATTCATCTGCTTGAGCCCTTGGGGGACCACCTAACCTATAAAGCAAGCAAACATACACATCTTGTTTTTTATATGGGTTAGTGATGCATAAAGACACACACATATGTTATGCAAATGAGGTTAATTAAGTAGCATCTTAGGGGTAAAAAGTTAGGGTATGACAGTTGGTTATGGGCTGAGATGATTTGGATGTGTTGGTTTCATTTTTCTGGGTTTCATGAACAGATTAAGTTGTGATATCTTTTTCTAAGACATGATTTGATTGAGATTTTGATTGGTCAATTTGATGAATTGATGGCAAGGGTTGATTTTGGAAATTGTTTTCTAATTGTTTCTCAGACTCAACATACTCAGGTCCATCATTAAGAAAGTCTTGAATAGGTTGATCTGTCAAAGTTTTGGTGGAACTGCTAGAGGGTGATGCAACATTGATAGGCTTAGCATTCAAACCACTTCTAGTTTCACCAGGAATTGGTGAAGTTAGACCAGTCTGAATGTAAGTATCAATGTCTCGAATGGTTTGATCAAGAGATGGATTATTAGTGTTAGTTGTTACGAGTGGAGTAATTTTTAGTAATGAAAAATTTGTGTTCAGAGGAATGATTGATAATGCAGAGGTTTGGCTAGGTTTAATAGGTGAAAGTGTGGGAGACTTTCTCAGTGAAGTATTAAAATTAATGGCGTGAACGGGTTTAGCTTCAGTACCTGATCCAACGTCTAGAGAGACAAGTTCTTCTATGACTTCTGTTATATTGACATTAACCTCTGTATTTTCATTCAACCAATTTCTGGACTCATCATTCTTATCTACAGATATCTCTTTAGTTTCTCTTTCTAAAACACCTTTTTATACTTCTTTAGGCTTATCTTTAATACCAGCAATATCCTTTTTTCACCTCTCAATAAACTCTTGAGTCATCTGAATAACTTTAGAAGAGTTTAGAATAGATTCTCCCAAATGTTCTCTTAAGATCTTTCTACCATCCTTTACGAGTTCTACTGACTCCTAAATATGATTTTCCTTAACCATTTCTTCATAAACTACATTCATACTAGTCAGAATAAAGGCAGTGAAGAACTATTTGACTTCCTTCAAAACCTGAACCCTTTTTTCTTCCTTTTCTTATTCTTCTTCTATTGACTCAAATTAGACAGTTTCCTTTTCTTGTATTCACTAGGATCCTTGTCTGAGTTGCAGCCAGATCCTTCACCTCTCATCTTGGTAGTAAGGATTTCAATGGTTTCTTTGAGTTCATCAACTTCTTGTTGCATAGAATCCTTGGAGCTATGAGGATTTCCTTTATTTCCACTTTTATAAACAAGTCTTTCTTCCTCCTTATACACTGCTTTCTGAGTATCTCCCATCAGTTTCTTTCTAACAAGTGCATGAGCTACAATTTCTTCATCAGACTCTTCATCATTATCATAAGTGATTTCCATCCTTTTCCTCTTCTCCTAGAGTTATAATCATTTTGAGACCTGGTAGGGAGATGATCCTGAGAAATGGTGACCCCATACTTCATCTTAGATTTTTCAATAAGCACTCTGATGACTTTTGGAGAATCTTCTTTCGTTATCATAGGAAAGTTATCCAGAAACTTTCTTTTCTTTTCTCTTCTGATTCTGATAGGATTGTCAATCATTATGATGTCCTTTTTCAACCTATCTTTCATGTGAGCCAGAACGGATACAGACAACACACTTCCATAAGCATCATTTAAGTCTTGAGTGGCTCTGCATTCTATCAGCAAGTTGATCAATTTTCCTTGATAGAAAAGTTCGGATAGTAACCATGCGAAAGGTACTGTTCTTTTAAGCTTTTTGAAGGAGTCTTTAACGGATTCACATAAATGATGGAAGATGTAACAAGGAATATTTAACCTATGATAATTTGTAAGATACTAGAGAAACATCTTGTATTCCCAAGAAATTTGATCAGAACTACCATCATGAGAGATCAAGCATCCAATGAGAATTTGGACAGTAGTTTTTGTTCTAGATGCATATTCTCCACTTTACCAAAATCATCTTTCTTTTTGAAGAGAAATTTCTTAATATCCTTGGCATAAATTCCTCCATCCTTTAAGTTGATAATTACCATAACTTTATTCTTGGATCCAATCAACTGAGAAATATTATCCTGAGTGATTGAAATCTTTATACCCATTACAACAGATCTAATTTCAACGCAATTGAATTCCTTTAGACCATTTCAGCTATAGTTTTTCCTTTTAAACTTCTGTCATTTTCTATCGCAGTTCTTTCTTCATTATGAGCATAGAACTCATCATACACTTCTGCTCTGACCTAGAAATATTTTACCAGAGTTGGGTACGTTGGTCCATTTAGCATGTCAAAAAATTTCATCCATCCTTGAGACTCAAAGTACTTCTTCAACTGAAAACCATTTGCAGCAAAACTTTCAAAATCAATCACTTTCTCATTAAGAAGCTTTAAATCATTTTGATTGAGTGGAGTAGTCTTTGGTTTGATCTTAAGGTCTTGCATGGAATTTATGTTTAATGGATTGACAGAGGATGGCATAGAAAAGGTAAAAAGGGTTTTCTAGAGTTTACATTTAGAGCATAAGAACGACAATCATAGAGGTTGTGTGTGTTAAGAATGTGTGAGAGAATTAAATAGCATTAAAAGGATTTTAAACATACAAATATTTTTAAAAAATTCAATTCCCTTCAAATTCAAGTCACCATTAATTTCAAGTGTGCTGAAGACAATTCAAACAAGTGTAAAGATTTATACAGGTGTCAAAAAAAATTTACACTCTTTGTGCATGTGGGATACAAAGATTTCTTTAAGCAAGATTCTGGATCAGAATTTTTTTAGAGATCATCTTATATCAAAAGTTTTGCTTACCAAAAACCTTGATTAAGATAGTTTCTGATAATTATCAGATTCGGATTCTCTACTTGGAATCAAGAATAAACCACTAAGTTCAGAAAACTTTTTCAACTTAAATAAATCTTGAGAAAATTATTAGATGAATCAGTTCAGTGAAGAACAAAATATATAAATTTGTTTTAAACAATAGTAATAGAGCTTTCTTCAAAATTAAAAAGAATTCTCTGTTTCAACATGACATAGATATTGTCACAAAAGATGAGAATATCCACTACACCAGTTATGAAGTTTCTTAAGTTATTTTCTTCCAAAATATCTAAGCATGAAGATTACTTATGCTAAAACATCTTGCACAGAAGCTTACACTTGAAATAATGACTATTAAAATGTATCTGGGTAGCTTTTTTAATTCTGGATCTGTAGTCCGTTTTGATGAAGTATTTTTGACTTATTCAGGAGTTAGCATGTTGAACTATCTACTTCTTATTTAGAAGGAGACATGTTGCTTTAATTAGATTCCTTCATCTTGTAGCCACTCTTCTTTTCATACCTAAATGAAAATATACTTTCCTCACAAGATCTTTGTTTGCACCACTGTAAAGTGTTATACACAGACTAGGGCTTTGATACCAATTGAAGGTGAGGAAAATACACAAGAATGGGGGTCGAATTATGTTCACCAAAATAAAACATTCCTACTTCTAAACAAAGTTCTGACTCTAAACGTTTTTTCAGAATCTGATCATACATGCAGTGAAATAATATATCAGAAGTGGAGTAAACAAAAACAAAGAACACAACAGATTTATTCTGGTTCCTCTCCTAACCAAGAGTACTCCAGTCCCGTTGCCTCGCAAGAGATTTTCAACTATAATCAATCTCATTAGTACAATTGCTTATGCACTCAAGCATAAGATTTTCACTGCTCATACCTACAGTATAAGACTTCCCTACTCAATTAGCACCTAATCAAGACTTCATGCTTAGGTCATAAGATCTTAAGACTTTCCTTGCTCAAACCACATGGTTCAAGGCTTTCCTGATTATATCCTTAAATACTAAGACATTCCTTTCTTAAACCACGTGGTTCAAGGCTTTCTTGCTTAGACACACTGCCTAAGACTTTCATTGCTCAGATCCCTGTTGGTGCGATAAAGCAACAAGCAAAAAATGTTAAGTACCCAGTTTTATCGTCTCCACAGGGATCGGTGTGATACGAACGCCGTTCAACGTTCTCCATATTTCTAAGCCTATTGTTCAAAAGTTTTGGTTTAAAAGGTTCAAGGAACCATAAATAAAAACAGAAAATATAAATTGAAACTGAAATATAAACGGAGCCTTGTTGGGATTGGATCTCATCAATTGATAACATATGCATTCTTCTGATCAAATTAAACACAACGCAATCATTCATCTAATACCCTTGCATATCACCCACGACAGAGGTTATCTCTAACGCAACATCGAGAGAACAATGCCAATATCAATTCAATTCATACAACATCTAACAATCAAAAGTGAAAATATGGAAGCAAGAAGATCACTAAGGTCTTTAAGGTTGTAGCTTGGTCGAGTTTACAAATAAGAGACATTTCTAAGGCCATTGAAACGAAATTGTCGATGCAAAAGAGACATTCACCGTACACGTTATTTACACACCTCAACTTCATTCCATTTGTTTCTTAATTACAAACCTTCCCAACTTTATTTCACAACTTATTCTTTCATTATTTTTCTTTTCCAAGCAAGCATTATTTTTCTCATTTTTTTTACATTCATATTCACATAACAAATTTTTTTCAATGCTTGGTTAAATTTTTTCAAAAAATGTAGCAACATACCATCTTTCTTTTTCATTCTCCCCAACTTAACTTTTACTCAACCCTCAAGTGAATGCTCTTGGATTTTTATGGCAAAGAGGAAATTAAAACAAAATTCAAGGGTTCAAGAAATTTTTTGTTAGTGCGGTAAAGCAGCAAGCAAAAAATCTTAAGTACCAAGTTTTGTTGTCTCCACAGGGATCGGTGCGATACGAACACCGTTCAATGTTCTCCATATTTCTAAGCCTATTGTTCAAAAGTTTTGGTTTAAAAGGTTCAAGGAACCATAAATAAAAACAGAAAATATAAATTAAAACTAAAATATAAACGGAGCCTTGTTGGGATTGGATCTCATCAATTAATAACACATGCATTCTTCTGATCAAATTAAACACAGCGTAATCATTCGTCTAATACCCTTGCGTATCACCCACGACAGAGGTTATCTCTAACGCAACGTTGAGAGAACAACCGTGTTATCTCATTGGTGGTCTCTCATCCAACAAAAACACAACACAGAGCATTAAGAACTGATACTCACGCAAATGCTAAGCCTAAACCTATCTCTAGCATTTAGGACCTAACAAGTGATCATCCTAGATCCAGATCTGAAGAGTATATCTCTATCACGGTTCAAATCAAAGATAAACAGGTAAGCAAATATGAAACCCATATTGGATAAACAATTGTTTCATATAAAATACAATGATCAGAATACCTGCACACGCTTAACCCTTTTTACATGTATTCACCTAATCTGCCAAATGGTTGTGAACATCATTCCTTATCACTATTATCATGCACCCGCACAATATCATATTGATCCTACTCATGCTACCCATGCTAATTAATCAACACAATACCAAAGAGGATACAATGAATATCAATTTACAAAACCATGTCAAAAGTTTATTCATTGATAGAAGAAAATCTGAGATCAAAGATGTGAAAAGGTTTTGTCAAGACCCACAAATAAGCAGTCAAAGATAATCAATCAATAGAGAATCCAAACTAGTTCACAAACATAAATTAGATGAAATACATAAGGTATCAAAAGATTACATCCAAACCCCAACAAGAGATCAAAGATCTTACCTTCTCCCTCTTAGGGTTTTGTGTTTCTCTCTCTAAAATAGATGAAGAGAGATAAGTTCTGATGTAGGAAATGTTACAAAATGGATTATGACCTAAAAAGCAATAAAAATAATTAAATAGTACATTCAAGATCTGTCATGTTCGCCTAGCGAACAACAAATTAGGCACCTGAGGTGCCTCTGAACTATTAAACCGCCCCTGAGGTATTTCCAAATATTCGCTAGGCGAGCAATTCTTCGCCTAGCGAAGCCTTCGCTGTGAGCTTCCCCTAGCGAGTTTATGGTCCTTTCGCCTCTGTCTCAAGTCTGGGAGTGTTCGCTAGAGCTTTGCTACCACTTCGCTGCGAGCTTTGCCTAGCGAATTTAGGGCCCTTTTCTCCTCTTTCATGAACAGTGCATTGATTTCTGGCCTTCTCTACATATTTCGCCTAGCGAACTTTGTGATGTTTTGATGGCAGCTTCGCTAGCAAGTTCGCTAGGCGAACTTGCTATTGTTTGCATGTTATCTTGACTTCTTTGTCATTTTTATTGTGTCTTAATTTCCAATTTTTCATGCCTAATTCCTAAACAATAACACACAAATCAAAGGTACCAAGACATTTACACAATATGTTGCAAACCAACCAAAGCAAGAGTGGTTTTCAACACTTTCTTGACAAAAAGGAGTGAAAGATGCCCACATTTGATAGATCAAATAAGCAAAGTTGAGCATCTAACAACTCTCCCCAACTATATTTTTGCTTATCCTCAAGCAAAGTATGCCTCTCATTTCGCAACAAGAGGATTTGCTCAAGATTAAGATTCACCCAAGAATGGATAAAATTGGCTCAAACACAAATGATGCAAACAAGCAATGGTTTCAAATGTTTAGAATCAAACAATGCACAAGAACTAAATTCTTAAAACAAATATTAAGCCATGTATCAATCAACAACTATGTTTTTCATGAATGAATCACTCTAACTCTCCTCTTCGAATAAGGATTGAAGATATTACGCGTTTGCAACCTCGGGGAAAATTTCACTCACCTAACAAACAATGCCAATATCAATTCAATTCATACAACATCTAACAATCAAAAGTGAAAATATGGAAGCAATAAGATCACTAAGGTATTTAAGGTTGTAGCTTGGTCGGGTTTACAAACAAGAGACATTTCTAAGGCCATTGAAACGAAATTGTCGATGCAAAAGAGACATTCACCATACACGTTATTTACACACCTCAACTTCATTCTATTTGTTTCTTAATTGCAAACCTTCCCAACTTTATTTCACAACTTATTCTTTCACTATTTTTCTTTTCCAAGCAAGCATTCTTTTTCTCATTTTTTTTACATTCATATTCACATAACAAATTTTTTTTCAATGCTTGGTTAAATTTTTTCAAAAAATGTAGCAACCTACCATCTTTCTTTTTCATTCTCCCCAACTTAACTTTTACTCAACCCTCAAGTGAATGCTCTTGGATTTTTATGGAAAAGAGGAAATTAAAACAAAATTCAAAGGTTCAAGAAAAAATTTAGAATCTCACAGAATTAAGAACGAGATTCACATTGTTTAGGCTCAAAGGGGTTAACAAATTCTCTCTACTCACGGGTATGTTGCATTTAGACATGTTTGTGCTCAATAAAAACAAGTGCCTTGATCATTTCCAATGCTTCCACAAATTCAAAATGATAACAAGATAAAGCATGAATCACATGAATCAACAAAGTTGATCAGAAATCCAGCATTTAGTAAACAATGGAAGCTTTCTCACAAATTGTGGTTTTTGGTCATAAGTGAAACAATCATTCAAACAAGTTGCTAAAAGAACAAATTTCATTTGCACAAAGACTTAAGTTCTTAAGCATTCTAAAATTAAAAAAAAAAAAACCATGTACCTTGACAACATTCACTTGTTCCATACTATCATTGCCATCCAAACTCGGTCAAATCTTCATTGAATGCTTTTGTAAAAATAGCAACCACTCTAGAAGGAGTTCTCATAATTCCTGAACATACTAGAGAAAACATAAAAGGAAACAAATATATACAATATAAACAAATATGCAAAGCTTCAAAATATAGAAATAGTTGCAATGCACTTCAATATCTTAACACCAATCCCCGACAACGGCGCCATTTTGTTAGTGCGGTAAAGCAGCAAGCAAAAAATGTTAAGTACCAAGTTTTGTCGTCTCCACAGGGATCGGTGCGATACGAACGCCGTTCAACATTCTCCATATTTCTAAGCCTATTGTTCAAAAATTTTGGTTTAAAAGGTTCAAGGAACCATAAATAAAAACTGAAAATATAAATTAAAACTAAAATATAAACGGAGCCTTTTTGGGATTGGATCTCATCAATTGATAACACATGCATTCTTCTGATCAAATTAAACACAACACAATCATTCGTCTAATACCCTTGCGTATGTTTACAGTATCCCTGCAACTTTCGCATCGCGGACAAAAACTTCTCTACGCGAAAAGGAAGCGAGCCACATCAAAAGAGAAACAAAATCAAAATGACAAAATGATAAAAGTTTGCATCGCGAGAAATACTTTGCTACACGGTGTTTGCATCGCAAGCAAAACTTCACATAGCAAAGTGGGAAACAGAAGCAAAGACGCTAGAGTTCGCTTAAAGTGACAAACGCAAGGAAAAGCATAGAAAAGTTCGCTTTGCGAACTTTACTTTGCATAGAGAAGTATGGAGGTTCCCATGGGTGATTTAAAAGTTCTTCTTGGTTAAGCAAGCTCACTTCGCATAGCGACCAGAACTTTGCATAACGACTAGAACTTCATATAGCGAAAGTGCCTCAACTTAACCAGTATAAAATGGGTGCAGCAGAAACATTTTGAATCATGAGAGGAGAACAAAGATAAATATTGTAATAGATAGGAGTACTAGTTTGTAATAAATATTAAGAGAGGGAAAGTGAGGATCCGAGATGGATACAAATCAAGAGTTGGGAAATTGTCGTTGATGCTGATTCATCTCAATTCCTCCATTTTGTATCAAACAACCATGAGTAGCTAAATGCCTTTCTTGTTGGGATTGGTTTTAGTTCATCGAAATAATATGTATTTTCATTTGATCATGGTGTTATATGCAATGTATATATGAATTATTATCGATGTTATCTTGGTTTTATTGTTTAACTCCATGGATTTGAATTGATTTTGAGAAATACGATTCCAATCTCGATCCAAGATAATAATCTATTAAACTCTAAATGCTAGACATAAATTTAGGTTTAATATTCACTGTAGTATCGATTCTTAATGCTTCTGTATTGTTTAATAGGCTAAGAAATCGTCAATTAAACAATAAAATAGAATCCTCATCAGATGTTTAGACATAAACTATGTTTGTAAGCGATACATGATGATATTGATACATTCTTCACGAAGGGTCCTTTGGTACTCATACAAATGGACATGCTATGGCTAAGAAACTTTTAAGAGCTGGTTATTATTAGATTACGATGGAATTTGACGGTTACAAGTTTGCTAGGAGATGTCACAAGTGTCAGATCTATGCCGACAAGATTCATGTGCCTCCGAATTTGTTGAATGTTATCTTGTCTCCTTGGCCATTCTCCATGTGGGGAATTGATATGATTGGAATGATAGAACCAAAGGCATCTAATGGACACCGATTCATCTTAGTGGCAATTGACTACTTCACTAAGTGGGTCGAAGCTGCGTCTTATGCTAACGTAACTCGACATGTGGTTGTGAAATTCATCAAGAATCAGCTCATCTGCAGATATGGTGTGCCAAGCAGGATTATTACAGATAATGGGTCCAAGTTGAATAATAGTATAATGAATGAACTGTGCGAAGAATTCAAGATCGAGCATCATAATTCTTCTCTCTACAGACCGAAAATGAATGGGGCTGTTGAAGTCGCCAATAAGAATATTAAGAAGATAATTCAGAAGATGGTAGTCACATGCAAAGATTGGCATGAAATACTCCCGTTCGCTCTACATGGATATCGTACTTTGGTACGCACATCAACTGGGGCAACTCCTTTTTCACTTGTCTACGGTATGGAAGTTGTACTCTCGATAGAAGTCGAGATTCCCTCCATGAGGATATTAATGGAGACAAAGCTGTCAGAAGTCGAATGGTTCCAGAGCAGATATGATCAGTTGAACCTAATCAAAGAGAAGAGGATGGCGACCTTGTTCCATGGGCAGTTGTACCAACTGAGGATGAAGAAGGCATTTGACAGGAAAGTTCGACCCCGAGAATTCAAGGAAGGAGACCTTGTGCTCAAGAAGATCCAGTCTTTCCTTACTGATGCCAGAGGGAATTGGGCTCCGAACTATGGTGGGCCGTATGTGGTAAGGAAGGTCTTCTCAGGAGGTGCCTTGATGTTAGCTACAATGGACGGAGAAGAAACCACCCGCCCCGTGAACATAGATGTTGTCAAGAAGTATTTTGCGTAGAACTTAAGGAGTTTCAGTTGACTTAGGAACAAAATCAGTATTCCATCGATGTAATCACTATTATTACTTTCCAACATTGTAATATTGAAGTCGCACAGTTTTGCCGACTACCACTTTAATAAATGAAGTTTTTACGATTGTGGCGTGTTAAATATTTTTGTCATGATGGCAAAATCCTGAATGATATCTTTTTAAAAGAGTACCTTGCATTTATTTGATATATGAATGACAAAAGGATGTCCATGGATGTTTATTTCATTCACGGAGACAAGTTTTGTCATACCTCGTACAGGATAGGTGAAGACTTCCCTCAGGAGGTGACCGACTTGTGGAGATTTGGTATTGAGTGGGGACTTTGGTTTCCGGCTCATTGGTTTTGTTAGCATACGCATAGCATTAGATAGCATAACATATGCATCCTGCATCTTTGTGTTTGTTTATTCTGTCACCTTGGCCGTGTTCATCCCTAAGTGACTGGGTGCGTCTTCTCCTTCAAGTAGAGTTGTCAACCCTAGGCAGAAAGAGCCCAATATTCCTATTTCCCCACAGATTTCGTTCCTCGTGGAAGGCGGTTGCTTTAGTACATCCCATCTGAGTTTGCACCTCAATGGTCGAGTCTTGCTTTACAATTTCTGTTCAGTTATTTCCTGAATTGAACTTTGGTCCTTGGCAATCACATTTTGGACATCTCCAGACTTTTCAACTTGGATTGGGCGTGCATTTATTTTGCACTTTGACTCCCCAAGAGAATCCCTAGGAAGATAATTATTGAAGACATATATTTCTCCAACAAATGATCTCAATATTTGAGCAACTCGTTCTGATTAGGATATCCTTTAAAACGACAAATGGCAGTCTCTTCAGGACAATTTGCCCTTCCCTAGTGGGTTTATCAAGATTATCAATCCATCAAAAGGCATTCCTCCAGAAATTTGTTAGAGAAATGCGTTGAAGACATTACAAACTTTTCTTCTTATCCGAGAATTTACACTACAAAGGATACATACTTTTACATGCTACAACAAGAGATACCCCTCATGAACGTATTTCCCCAGGAGTCTATCACACAAGATTAATCCCATCAAATGGCATCTCTCTCGAGAAGTTTCGAGGAAATTCATTACAGTCAGTCTCTCTTTATTTGAGAAGACGTATTTCACAAATCAACCGGTTTACATCTCTTTTGAAGATCCCCGGTGAAGTTTTACAATCCCCAATACATTATGGCTTACAGCCAAAATCCTACAATCTACAATGATTCCACAATTTACAATGACATTCTAAATCCCCTGTGAAGATGCTCTCCCGAGTTCTCATCATTTTGGGTAGAAACCAAGACCCGTTCATGGCAAACACACCATGAGTCGTTGGGGAGGTTTATCTCAAGAAACTGAGACCCGTTCATGGCAAACACACCATGAGTCGTTGGGGAGGTTTATTTCAAGGAACTGAGACCCGTTCATGGCAAACACACCATGAGTCGTTGGGGAGGTTTATTTCAAGAAACTGAGACCCGTTCATGGCAAACACACCATGAGTCGTTGGGGAGGTTTATTTCAAGAAACTGAGACCCGTTCATGGCAAACACACCATGAGTCGTTGGGGAGGTTTATTTCAAGAAACTGAGACCCGTTCATGGCAAACACACCATGAGTCGTTGGGGAGGTTTATTTCAAGAAACTGAGACCCGTTCATGGTAAACACACCATGAGTCGTTGGGAGGTTTATTTCAAGAAACTGAGACCCGTTCATGGCAAACACACCATGAGTCATTGGGGAGGTTTATTTCAAGGAACTGAGACCCGTTCATGGCAAACACACCATGAGTCGTTGGGGAGGTTTTATTCACTATTATCAACACCACATTCAATTAAGAAACAGAATTCTGTACCAATCAAGAGAGTTTGTTTTGGTTATTGCCATTGGGGGGGGGGGGGGGCTACCACACGTTGGTAGTGAAATATCCTTCGATTACAAGTTTCTCGCTTAGTACTCAAATCACTGTACTCTTGGTGTATGTGCTACAGTTTTATATGTTTGGAGATTCCCCATTGCTGGTTGTTTCCTGTCCCCGCAGAGTCCCGCTTCGTTGAGTCTGCTGCTCCTTTGTGTCTCGTGTGTTGTGTCTAGTTTTTCCCTGTGACGTCATTTCCTCACAGGACTGCATGTCTTGCATTTTCATATCACTGCATACCATTTGCATTCAGTGGCCTCTTAGAGCCAAAAGTCCATGCAATGTTTGTATTTAAGTCCCTCCCATCTCGTCAAGACGGAGATTTCAATCTCCGTATCTCCGGATAGAAGTAACTTAAATAAGGGCATATGTCACACCCTAATTTTTGACCTTAAGATCTCACCTCCTCGTGCATTTTTATTATTTATCTTTGTACCCTCGCGTGCATGTTACCCTAACCAACTTGTGCAGGTGTGCTAAATCCAAATTAAGGTGATGTTCGCATTAGTTTCGTCAAGAATTTACCTGGATATCGAGATTGAATCCCGAGTTGCACCTCCTCTACCATAGATCCCTAATGATTGTTTACAGACCGGTTTTGATACAACTACATCATACCGTCATAGCAGAAAGATGGGTATGGAGTTAGGCAAATGTCGTGAAGCTAATTACCCGGCATAAAGGAACTTTTCCTAAGCAGGAAGACGAATCTTTATTGATAAGTATGAGTTTTTGCTACAAGATTTCCAGACTACAAAGAAGGGATAAACTATAAGATATTGCGCTTAATAACCACTTAAAGTTGCTCTTGATGCCTTAACCATAATAGCTACCGCTCGATTCACAATCCAAGATCATTGATACACATCTTTCAAAATTCAAAGTTAAAGATAAATTAGAAGAAACTCTTTTTTGAAAATTCAAATTTATTGCTTCGAATTGATTTCGGAAATAGGAGTTTCAAAATTCATACAAATGAGTTTCAATATCCATACAAATGTAAGAAGGTCCTAAATTATTTCTAAACCTAAGGACTGGCAGAAAAAGTTGAGGAGCTTCATTCTAAAGTTGTTAAAAGCCTCGGAAGAAGTCCCGCAGTTGAAATTCGTGGAACAAATCCCAGCAGTTGTCTTATTGGTAGCCCATTAAAGCTTCCTTTGTCACCCTGTTCGAAACAAGAAAATTGGCGAATTAGTTTCCGTAGTAGTAAACCATCAGGTGGAAGAAATCACAATAGCAATACCTTTACAAAATCCAAAAATGCTTGCACCTATACACCATGCCAACCCTGCGCAAACACAAAACTCAAACAGGAGAGGAATGAGTTGGTAGCAACAAATATAAACTAAGGGGCAAATTGAGAGAAAGTCTCACGCACAAACAGTATACGGCAACAGCCTGCGGTAGTTCACAGTATCCCAAAGCAATCACCAACGTAGCATCAACAAATTGTAATTGCCAACACAAAGGTACGAACATGGATTGAAAGAAAATCAGTATACGCTCGCAAGTGGCGGTTCACGCAAGCAGAAATGAAAAGGAGCAGAAGTTATTTTCACCCCCCAATTCAATTCATCATCGAACTTCGAGCAGCCGGAAGGGCAACAACCGGGGTTGTCGCCAACTCCCTACCAAGCATCAAAAGCAGCAAAGTTCAGACAAAGGGACAATTAACTTCAGACAACTCCCAAATTAATTCAGAGCATCATAAATCAGCCAGCACGGTTCAGACATTGAGTAATCATCACCGTTGAAATTTTTGCGCCCCTTGCACACGACCGACAGCCTCCAAACTTAAGAATGGACCCTGAAAGAAGGAGAAGAAAGTCAGTTCGTTTCCAGCAGCCCAATTTCGCCACAAGCAAAAACAGCAACAATAGTTATCAATATTAAACACTCCATGCTGCAAAAAGACATCAATAGCAGGTTGCATTAAACAACTCCAGGCTACAATTAACATCTCGCAAGGCTGCAGTCAACCTCAAGCAGGCAATACCAGCTGCAGCAAGTGTGAATCGTAGCAAGCAAAATCAGTTACAACAGGTAGTAAATCTCAGATTCGGTATCCGTTACAACAAGCAAACAGAAGTAACACGAGTTACAACCAGCATACCAACAATCGAAACAGTCATAACAGATTCGAACCAAGGGACGAATAGAGTTTTGTTTCATCCCTCAGCTTTATTCATCATCGGGCGGAAGGCTCGAGTGGCCAGAAGGGCGACAAACTGAAGCTATCACCAGCTTCCTACCGAGCATCGAAGTTGAATTTTGGGACAACGAAGCCATTAAGCTCCAACGGCTTAACATAGTGCAAAGCATACGCAACTACAGGCAACAACAACCATCAGCCCAACAACGGCGTAACATCACCAATAGTAGCCTAATAGAGAACAAAGACAACATTGGCAACAACGACACCAGCAACGTCAATTCACAACTGCAACGACGTTATTTGTTACAACCCTCAGCTCCATCCATCATCGGGCAATAGCAGGCAAAACGCAAAGTGCATCAGCTACACTGGCCCGCAACCTCCACAACATTCACATGGTTCAGACCTCTTAAAGTCGTCATCACCACCATATACCCTTCTCAGCACCCAGGCTAAGACGATAACTTCCAGACACGCTAATGGAATCCTGGAAAAGAAAGAAAAAGGTTAGCATCAGCACTATCAGTTCAAACATCTGCAACGGCTTAACGCCAGAAGCAGCATCACAACATCAATTGCAAGTAAAGCATCCACGACAACAGGGCACCAACAATGATGGTACAAACATTAACGACCCAGAAAGACACTACCGGTAGCAATACGGCAACCGCCAAATCCTCAGCTCAGACGCAAGTCGTCATCGCCGCCTCAAACCTATCTCAACCACAACATAAGATCGAGCAAGCATTTGAACTTGTATGAAGTTTCCCCTGCGAAGAAGAAAAGAAGCATTAATAGCTAGTTCCTATTTTTAGTCACAAAGCAAAAACGGACAAATCACCAAGTCAACGGTAAGTATAGCAAATCAACATGGAAGAGGAAAACTTTGAACTTCCAAATAGAGAGCCAACACCCTTCGACAAAATCAGACGAAAAATGCAAGATTGGAACGAATCATCAAATGAGATCAGACAACAATCGCCCAATGAGGAAGGTTTTGAAGACAATTATGATTGAAGGCCCGACAAATCCCTCTATAAAAGGGACGATGGGAATCCATTCAGAAAAACAGTGAAAAAAGAAGTGCACCCACACAGAGAAACGAAAAACCTCATCACAGCGAAAGAGAAATCGACGCTGCGAAGCTCAGCGAAAGAGAAATCGACGCCGCGAAGCTTAGATCAAAGGGAGATCACCATTGTCGCGAAGCTCAGATCACCATCGTCGTGAATCTCAGACGCAAAGGTCATCATCGCCTCGTCACCGCATCCCTCTAGTCGCCGCCGACTTGTGTTCGTGGGTACAACTTCACTTCCAAAAAAACTTTGTAGCATGTTGTTTCTGTTTAATTGTAGGTCTTAAGCGAAGGAGATCAAGGAAGGAGATGGAGAACACCGCGATCAGGATGAAGAGGAAGCGAGAGAGAGAGAGAGAGAGATCAGAGGAAATTGGGGATTCTCGAGGGCTTAGGGTTTTCTTTTCGTTTTGTTTATGTTGTTGTAATATGATCTAATGTATGCTCACACACCACAATCACATGCGCCCCACACACGCGGCCCTCTGATCTCCAACGGATCAGATCGGGCGATCCTCAGCGCAGCTCCACCGTAAACCCTCAAAATTCGCCCACACTCGACCTTACGCCTTTCCCCTTTAATCATCTAATTAACCCCACTAATCCATAATTAACTTTTTAATCAGGTTTTTATTTAAAATAAATCAATAAATCTCTTACAATTAACTAAGTTAACTTCAATCAAATTTTTATTTTAATTAAGGTAATGACACTTTAATCCCTTTATTTAATTCATTGATTAATTTAATAAGTATATTTTTCTATTAATCTTCTAATATAATTGTCTCTCTTAATAGTTTTAAATGTACTTTTATTTATAACTCCTTTAATTAATCCTTTTAATCAATTTCTAATTAACTCATTTCACTTTTAAAGAAAAACTTATTAATTTCTTTAAAATAAACATACAACTTGTTTTAATATAAATCTTTTTCATAATTTAATAACTTGTACCTATTTAATAATAAAAAACTATTTTATAATAGGAAAACCATTTTTATTTAATAAATCCTATTTATTTAAAATCAATCCACATCTAAAACTTTTTCGCTAATAAAATTAAATTAACATTTTTCTAAAATCAACTTCATCAAATCTAAACTTTTTATTAAAACCAATTTATTTAATAAGTATCTGCTCATTTAAAATCATTTCTAGAATCGCTCAATTAATTCAAATTTACTAATAAAACCTCTCACTCCGTTTTATCTAAAATCGTCCATTTAGAACCTAATTAGCTCACACCTAAAACTTTTTATTAAAAATAATAATATTTATTTAAAATCAAATCTCACTAAACTAATTCAACTTTTCCTAAAACTAATATTCGTCTAATCAACCATAGTTCTACCAAAATATAATTCAACTAAGATCAATTCATATAAAATCAACTTCTCATAACTTAATCAATCGTGCACGCTTCCGTCTCCGATCCGTTCGCACACTCACAATTCACACACTTTAGCGCTTTCATGCGTTTATGTATGTTTTATTTATCTGCCTCTATATTTTACCCGCAATTTATCATTTATCATATTGCATAAGCGTCCAAAGGAAGAACCTGCGCATAACTTAAACAATTGTGCGTATGCATATCATTTGCATCATACTCCCCTATGATCCTTGATCCCATTCAAGTCGATCTTCTAAGTTTAGATCCTACCCCATAAAGAGGACCTTTTATCTTCTTACAACTTAGAATAAACAATTCAACTCAATCAAACTTATTCAAACACATTAGAGAATAAGATGTTAATCATCTTAAGCGAGATAAAACTCCTACCCCATAACAATTCAATCAATATGTAGGGATTTTGCCTTAAGAGAGATAGTGGCATACTTGTCGATTAAATTCCGAGTGCTTGAGCCCTTCTCTTAAGATGATGCAAGCACCATTTTCCTACAAAGTTGTGGCGGTTAAATCAAGTAATCTCCCTTAAAATGAGAACTCATCTTTTCTCCTAAAATCAATAAATCAACTACCTTTATCCCGTAGGAACTTTGACCACAGTCAAAGAACTCCTCAAACCCTTTAGGGGAACTACATATACTCTGATTCCACTCCCGTCAGGATATGTAGGCATAAGATGTGATATCTTATCGAGTATACTTAGAAATAAACCCCTAGGTCTTTCACCTTTAAGCAGATAAACCCTTAGCAATAAACAAACATAAAACAAGAGGTTCATGTAGAGTACTACAGAAACTTAGGATGCTAGCATCTTCCCTAAGTTTAACCAACCTTCGAACCTATAACTCTCTAGCTTGCATTTGCATTGCATTGTGGGTATTTCGATCTTTTTCCCTTCCTTTGGACAAATCAAAGTTCGGTTGCAAAATGAATTAAGATTCAAGCTCATCAATAGCTTGGTATCCAAATTTCACCGAAACAGAAATGGCGACTTCACTGGGGATGCTCAGTGGGTTTCCCTAACTTGTTTATTTTACTTGCTTATTGTTATGTTTGATTATCTGCTTATTTGTATAGTTGTTTAATTGTTGCTTTTTGGGATGATCCTTGAGTGGTGAGACAAAGTCCTACACCCGGACTTGAGTAAACTTAAGATAGGATGGTGATATATTCGATGAGGCTTATAAGGAGTGAGTCCCGACTAAGTTGACTCGAGAATCACCGCTCAGTTGAGACCCTTTCTAAAAATAGTTCGGTTGAACGAGTATAGTCGTGAAAACTTTTACTATTTTTGATTGGAGTCCATGATATTGAGGACCATAGTTACCTTTAACCCCACTTTGGCCTTTATTAGGACGTAGTGCGAGACTATGAGGGAGTAGTCCCAAAATAGTGCTACGCGATGCTACACTCAAAAGAGGTTCTCTTGAGAATATTATTAACCACCGAGTCAGTCGGAAAATTGATAATATCCGAAAGATGGACTAATGACTTTGGGACCCTCCTAGAACCATGTTCTGCAGGTACAATCCAACTTTAGTCCTTGTCCTTTGGGAATGGGTAAACCCTTTGCTCCATGCTCGTTACAAACCTAGGACCTTTTTTGTTTTTTATGTGCTTGCTTGTGTTTGTTGCATCCATATAGCATCATATTGCATTGGACTTCATGGGATTTACCTTTGTTTATGAACATTGTAGGACACTATGGATTCCAATAGAAGGAATACTTTGAAATATACTTTTAAGAGTCCCAAATTGGGTGACCTAAGGAAGTTAGGAGCTTTGATTGAAGACCAAGAAGGGTTCAGGAAAAAGTATGGGAAGTTACTACCTTTGTTGAGTCGTGGGGTGAATGAGAACCTACTTTCTGCCTTACTACAATTCTACGACTCGGTTTATCATTGTTTTACTTTTTCAGATTATCAGTTATTGCCTACCCTAGAAGAATACTCTTATTTGGTTGGTCTACCTATCTTGGAAGAGTCTCCTTTCCCCTTCTTAGAAGGCGACCCTAAGGAGCAAGACATTGCTAAGATCCTCTGCCTTAAAGTATCTGACATCAAGGAAAATATGGTTACTAAAGGTGGAACTTTCGGTATGACTACAAATTTCCTAATTGAGAAAGCCCGACATTATGATGATTACACAAATAGGGTTCTGTTTGAAACAATATTTGCCCTACTTGTTTATGGAGTGTTTATATTCCCAAGTTTTGAAGGGTTCGTCGACCTCAATGCCATTAAGATTTTCATGAAGAAAAACCCAGTTCCCACCTTATTAGCTAACACCTATCATTCTGTGCATCTCCGAAACCTTCATGGTGGAGGGATGATCACATGTTGTGTGCCCTTGTTGTACAAGTGGTTTATTTCGCACTTGCCTAAGTATGTTTCTTTTTGGAACCTTAATAGTGGGTGCTGGTCAAAAAACATTATGGCTTTAACTCATTCAGACATTGATTGGTATAGCCGTGAGTATGATGGGATTTTTATCATTGATAACTGTGGAGATTTTGCTAACGTACCCTTGCTTGGCTTTGATGGAGGGATTAGTTATAGTCCTGTTTTAGCTCGTCGATAATTAGGATATCCGTTGAAGGAGCCACCTAAGAGTGTTCAAGTGGAGAGCATTTTCTTCCAGATTAATAAAGAGCTTCAAGAGAAGATTGTGGATGCATGGGGGTATTTACATAAGAAAGGGAAGGATAGTCTTGGGAAACTTAATTGTGTGTCCTTGGAACCATACCTTCAGTGGGTCAGAGAGAGAGAGAGCAATCAAGTTGAAGATGCCTTATCTCCGTTAAGATCCTATACCTCCAAGAGAAGAACCTGTTTATGTCTTTATGTCCGAAGCTGAGAAGTTAGGAGTTGCTTTGAGGAAGTCATAGCATGAGTCAGAGTCATGGAAGAACAAGTACTAAGTGGTTGTTGCAGAGAATGCCGAACTCCAGAAACAGAAGGACGAACTTCAGAAACAGCTACAGTTGAAGGATGAAGAATTACTCCCCTACAAGAAGAGGAAAGTTCTAGAGGATTTATTTTCCTCCGACCCTCAATGTACTATTTGGAAGTTGATTGTGGACAACCTTATCCGTGAGAAGACCCAGCTGGAAGAGCAGCTCAAGCAGCGGATTTGGAAACTTCCTTAGGGATTTCATTAGATTTTATTTAGCTATTTATTTGTGACTTTTAAAAGAATAATTATTTGTAATTCGTTTCAAAAATTAATAAAACGTTTTCTTTTACCACAATGTTTATAAATAATTGGGATCCCATGAAGTCCTACTCATCCTGCATTGCATTCTCTTTTCTTTGTTCACTTCAAAGAAACTCAATTTTTGCTTCACAGGTATTGTAACTATGGACTTCAAAAGAGAAGCATTGGAGTAAACTTTTCAGAGTCCTAACATTGAAAGCTTAAGAGAGATAACGAAACTCATTGAGAACCGTCACACTTTTGCAACAGAATATGGAGGAGCCTACTACTTTCTCGAGCTCAAGATGAAAGAGGGACTGTTGGAGACCCTGGTTCAGTTCTACGATCCGTTGTACCATTGTTTCACCTTTCCAGATTACCAGCTAATGCCGACCCTAGAGGAGTATTCTGAATTTTTGAAAATACCCGTGTCTACTCGACCCATGTTTACCGGATTGGAGGACACGCCCAGTGACCAAGAGATTGTCGATGCTACCCATCTCAGCCTAGCAGACGTTCAAGCTCATTTAACCACCAAGGAAGGAGTCCTTGGATTTCTGGCCGATTTCCTGATTGAGAAAGTTCGTTATCATGCTGAAAGGAAGGAGGTCCCAATAATGGAAGCTACATTTGCCTTGTTGGTCTATGGGATTTTCTGGTTCCCAAAGATTGATGATTTTGTCGACATGGATGTTATTAAGTTGTTCAACCTCAGGAACCCAACTCCTACCTTGTTAGCTGAAACATACCATTCAATTCACTCGAGGAATGCTGAAGGAGGAGGACATATTGTTTGTTGTACCGCTTTGTTGTACTTGTGGTTTATTGCTCGCCTAGCTCGGCATCCATCTGTTTGGGAGCAGATAGAGGCACCTCGTTGGTCTGAAATAGTTATGGCCCTTACTCACTCTGATATTGTGTGGTATGACCCTACTTATGGAGGTGTTGAGATGATTGATAGCTGTGGAGGATTCCCCAATGTACCTCTTATTGGGAGGGAATGATGCATCAGTTACAACCCTGCTTTGGCTCACCGACAATTAGGGCACCCAATGAACAAAGTACCTGACCCAACTTTGATGGAGGGAATCTTTTTCAAGGAAGGAGAGGATCCAGATTTGAAGACTGTCATAATATATGCATGGAAGTACGTCAATATGGAAGGGAAGACTGCTTTAGGGTTCCCTAATTGTGCTGCTCTGAAGACTATCTGTGTTGGGTGCGCGAAAGGGCTCTCGACCTCAAGATGCCTTTCCCTTTCCGTGAACCCATGGTGTTGACTTTTCATGATCCTGATTGGTTTGATGTGAGTGAGGTAGATCAATTGAAAGCCGCCTTAGATGAGGCTTGAAAACTGAAGGCCGCTTGGAGGAACAAGTTTTTCACCCTTGAGGTAGAGAAAAAGAGGTCTCAGAAGCTGCCAGAGATAGAATCTGCAAGAAAAAGGAAGATGCGAGAGGATTTATTTTCCTCTCACACCTCTTCAAGAACTGTCACCAGGGATGATCTTCCCCCAGCTGCTGTGGCTTGGAAAGAATGTGTAGATCGACTCATCAGTGAGAAGGCCGAATTGCAGGAACGCGTCGACCAGTTAGAGGAAGAACTTTTTGTGCAAAAGGAGCATAAAGAGTAGACCTCTGAGTTCTCTTTTGCTTTTGTTTTAATGTAATAAACTCTTGAAAGAGTACTTTGCTTTGTAATGCTTCTCGAATATCAATATTAAAATAAGTTTTATCCAACGTTATAATACCGAAAAAACAATTTTAGTTTCTCGAAGTTTCTTACTCATTTGCATTTTTGCATCGGCATAGCATTGTTTGCATTCCAGGGTCTCACTCTTGCTTCATCTCCACAGACAAGCTGAATCACCTGTACAATACTCGCGCCAGTCAACGCCAAAAGATGGACCAGCTTGAGCAAGAGAACAAGGTGCTCCGTGATGAAGTTGCAATTCTGAAGGAAAGTTTGGAGAGGTTGAATGGTCTAGTCGAAGCTTTGTCCAATCAAGCCACACTCAGCAACCAAGAGGTTCAAAGGACTGTTGTCTCCGAAGTTATGTCAGCACCGATCCCAGTGGTGCCTACTGTTGTCGAAGTGACCTACAGCATGCCGCCGGGTTTTCCGTGGGGAATGCATTCTCATTTCATTCCTGCTGGCTATCGCCCACTGGTTCCTGAGGTCCCTGTCATGACCGCTGCTCAAGCCATCCCTGCCGCTGCTGCCATAATGACCACTGCACCATCACATGTGAATGTTACTCTATGTATTCTGGATGAGCCAATCTACCACGGATCTCCAACTGAAACTGTGGGTTTTGAAGAAAGGATGGACGATTTTCAAGACCAATTTTCTGAGCTGCATAAAGAATTAAAAGCCCTTCGTGGAAAAGATCTGTTTGGAAAGAGTGCTTCAGACTTGTGCTTGGTTCTGAATGTCAAGGTTCCGTCAAAATTCAAAGTTCCTGATTTTGAGAAGTACAAAGGGAATACCTGCCCTCAGAGTCATCTCAACATGTATGCCAGAAAGATGTCTGCACAAACTGACAACGATCAATTGTTCATCCACTACATCCAGGATAGTCTGACAGGTGTTGTGCTCAAATGGTATATGGGGTTGGATAGTGCGAAGATTCGATCTTTCAACGATCTAGGTGGGGCTTTCATCAAGCAGTATAAATATAATGTAGACATGGCTCGTGACAGAGACCAGTTGAGGGCCATGATGCAGAAAGACAAAGAGAATTTCAAGGAATATGCTCAATGTTGGCGCAAGTTGGCCGCGCAGGTTACGCCACCATTGGAGGAAAGGGAAATGACCAAGATTTTTCTGAAGACCCTTGGTCCCTTCTTTTATGAGAAAATGGTCGCAAGCGCACCCAGCGACTTCACCGAGATGGTGAATATGGGAATGCGTTTGGAAAAGGGAGTCCGAGAGGGAAGATTGGTCAGAGAAGAAAATGCTTCTGGCATCGCTAAGAAGTATGGAAGTGGTTTTATGAAGAAAAAGGAAAAGGAAGTGAACGTTGTATAAGAAGGAAGACCCAAAAAAAGGTATTCACCAGCATATCAGGTTGCACCAGTATCGCCAGTTTTCAATGCTCCAAATTATCAACCACAACCACAACAAAGTCTACAATCTCCTCAACAGAATCGGCCATTCAACAATCAGGGTCATGTGTACAGAAAGATAAACTTTGATCCCATCCCTATGAAGTATGCCGATTTATTCCCAGCCTTGATCCAAAAAGGTCACATCCAGACGAAATCTCCACCCGAGGTTCCCAAGAACCCCCCACCTTACTATAAAGCTGACAGATTTTGTCCTTACCATCAGGGAGCTCCAGGTCATGACATTGAGAGTTGTTTCGGTATGAAAGCAGACGTCCAGAGGCTCATTAAGTGCAGAATCTTGTCCTTTAAGGATTCCAATCCTAATGTGCAGGACAACCCATTGCCTCCACATGGTGCACCCTCCGTAAACATGATTCAGAGTTACTCAGAGGGAAGTGATCAGGAAGTTTCAGATAAGGAGACTAAAGAAGTATGTGTTATAGTGCCTCACTTCAAGGAGGTGGAGCATATTGAGATCATGTATGATAGTAGAAAGTCGACCGTTACTCCCCTAGTAATCAATGTGCCAGGACCTGTCCCTTACACTTTTAGTAAGGCTATCCCGTATCGATATAATGCTACGATGATGGAAAACGGAAAGGAGGTACCCTTACCTACTTTGCCTTCGGTTGTTAACATTGCAGATGTCAGTAGAGTAACAAGAAGTGGTCGAATTTACCCTTCAGTGCCTTCAAAAGACAAGGGAATCTTAGTAAAGCAACCGAGTTCAAAGGACCCAATTGTGGATCAATCTGGCGGATCCAATCTGCCCAAGGTAGACGAAGTGCTGAAAGTAATCAAGAGAGGTGAATATAAAGTTGCGGATCAGCTTCTACAAACCCCATCTAAGATCTCTGTTCTGCAGTTGCTAATGAGTTCAGAGGCACGTAGGGAAGCGCTCCAAAAGATATTAGAGCAAGCATACGTAGAACAAGATGTCACATTGGAGTAATTTGATAATATCATCGGTAATATTACTGCATGCGACAATCTGGATTTCAATGAGGAAGACCTCCTAGAGGAAGGAAAGAAGCATAATATGGCTTTGCATATTTCTGTGAATTGTGGGAACGATTCTTTGTCTACTGTGTTGGTCGATACTGGATCCTCTCTGAACGTGATGCCTAGAACCACTTTATCCAAGTTATCTTATCAGGGACCGCCAATGAGGCCCAGTCATGTCATCGTCAAAGCATTTGATGGATTTAGAAAGGCAGTGATTGGTGAAGTAGATATGCCGATGACCATCGGTTTGCATACTTTTATGATCACGTTCCAAGTCATGGACATTCGCGCCTCCTACAGCTGTTTGTTAGGGAGGTCATGGATACATGAAGCTGGGGCAGTTACCTCCACCCTACATCAAAAACTGAAGTACACTTTTGAAGGCAAAACGGTTACAGTTTGTGGAGAAAGACATTTGGTGGTGAGTCATTTATCGTCATTTTCATATGTTGAAGCTGAAGAAGAAGTTGGTACGCAGTTCCAGGCTTTATCTATCATAGGCGACAATGTTCAAAAACCCAGAGTACCCATGTCATCATTCAAGGATGCGCAGCAGGTTGTGAGTAATGGTCCTCAGACAGGTTGGGGCAAAATACTGTTTTTGCCAGAGAATAAGAACAAGAAAGGTCTTGGCTTTTCGAGTGGGTCTGCTCCACAGGTCATCAGATATTAAGAGTTCCCGCCGATCAACGAGGTGTTCTGCAATGGAGGGGTCATCCATCCTCCTCATATCAACGTCGTGTCTGAAGACGAGTCTGAAGGTTACATATCAGATGGTTCAGCAAGTCTCTCCATTCCATATGACGATTATGAGCCCTATATGGAAGATCCAGGTTATGTCTCCGACGACTTTGATTATAGTTTTGGAGTCTATGTTGTTACTGAAGAGGATTCTGATGAAGATGTTCCAGATTTCGTGACTCCAGGAGTTCTGGTCAAGAATTGGAGTGTAGCTGAAGCCCCTGCTGTGATTAATATACCAAAGTAAACATTTTTTAAAAGTTTTCGCTCTGCCCAAGGCTAAAATATTGTTGTGTGGGCTTGCTCTTAATAATTCCCTTTTGCTCTGCCCAAGGCAAAGGTGACCTTGTTGGGCATTTCTTTGTTCGAATTTTGCTATCATCAATAAATATTTATTTCCATTTGTGTGTTTTCCCTTTTTATTATTACTATGTTGGAAAATAATAATGAGTAGAATCTCGCGTACACACACTTTCCACTTTATAAAACTAAATAAAATAATATCACATGCGCAGATTGCTACACCCATTACATCCCGGTAATAATGACCCTCTTCCTTCGCTGAACTTCGAATTCCCCGTGTTTGAGGTTGAAGACGAAGAAGACGATATTCCAGAAGAGATCTCTAGACTACCTGAGAAAGAAGAAAAGGCTATCCAACCTCATCAAGAGCCAGTGGAAGTGATCAATTTGGGAACAGAAGAAATCTGTAGGGAAGTGAAAATTGGAGCTCTGTTCAAGCCAGATGTGAAGAAGTCGTTGATTGAGTTGCTCAAAGAGTTGGTTGGCGTGTTCGCATGGTCTTATCAAGACATGCCTGGATTGGATACTACCATAGTTGAACATTGCCTGCCGTTGAAACCAGACTGCCCACCAGTTAAACAGAAACTTAGAAGAACTCGGCCCGATATGGCCTTGAAAATCAAAGAGGAAGTACAGAAGCAGATTGATGCAGGTTTTCTTGTTACTGCCGAGTATCCGCTTTGGTTAGCCAACATTGTGCCCGTTCCAAAGAAAGATGGAAAAGTCTGTATGTGTGTGGATTCCAGGGATCTGAATAAGGCCAGTCCGAAAGATGATTTTCCATTGCCTCACATCGACATTTTGGTAGACAGTACTAGGAGATATGAAATATTCTCTTTTATGGATGGATTTTCAGGATACAATCAGATCAGAATGGCTCCCGAAGACAGAGAGAAGACGTCGTTCATCACTCCCTGGGGCACCTTTTGTTATAGAGTTATGCCATTTGGGTTGAAGAATGTTGGGGCAACATATCAGAGGGCTATGACTACTTTGTTCCATGATATAATGAACAAAGAGATTGAAGTTTACGTGGACGATATGATAGCTAAGTCGAAGACTGAAGATGATCATGTCAAGCATTTGTTGAAACTGTTCGGTCGATTGAGAGAATACAAGCTTCGTTTGAATCCTAACAAGTGCACGTTTGGGGTACGATCAGGGAAATTATTGGGTTTCATTGTCAGCCAGAGAGGTATTGAAGTGGATCCTGATAAAGTGAAGGCCATTCAGGAAATGCCAGCTCCGTCTACAGAGAAACAAGTCATAGGATTTTTGGGACGTTTGAACTACATCTCCCGGTTCATATCTAACATGACTGCTAAGTGTAAACCTATTTTCAAGCTGTTGAGGAAAGAACAAGGGTATGTTTGGACCAAAGATTGTCAAAAGGCTTTTGATGGTATCAAAGAGTATTTGCTTGAGCCACCTATTCTGATACCGCCGGAGGAAGGGATACCTTTGATCATGTATTTGATTATGTTGGAAGATTCGATGGGTTGTGTGCTCGGTCAGCGAGATGAGACCGGAAAACAGGATCAAATCACTTATTATTTGAGTAAGAAGTTTACTGACTGTGAGTCCAGATACACTATGCTTGAGAAAACTTGTTGTGCTTTGGCATGGGCCGCTAAGCGTCTACGACAGTACATGTTGAGTCATACCACTTAGTTAGTTTCGAAGATGGATCCTATCAAATGTATTTTTGAGAAGCCCGCATTAACAGGAAGAATTGCTAGATGGCAGATGCTGTTATCAGAATATGACATCGAATACCGTACTCAGAAAGCTATTAGAGGAAGTATTTTGGCTGACCATTTGGCACATCAGCATATTTTGGATCATCAACCTTTGAATGATGATTTCCCAAACAAAGAGGTTATGTATTTGAAAATGAAGGATTGTGAAGAACCTCTACCAGGGGAAGGACCCGAGCCCGGTTCCCAATGGAGTCTGATTTTCGATGGAGCTATCAACGCTCACGGGAGAGGAATAGGCGCGATTATCGTGACACCCCATGGGTCTCATATTCCGTTTACCTCTAGGCTAACATTAAAGTGTACCGATAATGAAGCCGAATATGAAGCATGTATTATGGGCCTCGAGGAGGAAGTGGACTTAAGAATTAAGAATTTGGATGTGTTCGGTGATTCTGTTGTAGTCATTTATCAAATTACAGGAGAGTGGGTAACCCGACAGGATAATTTGGTCCCGTATAGAGATTATGCAAGAAGACTGTTGCCTTTCTTTGACAGGGTCGATTTTCACCACATCCCTCGCGATGAGAATAGGATGGCAGATGCATTGGCAACTTTGGCTTCCATGATTGTAGTGAACACTTGGAATGCGTGTCCTCGAATTGAAGTAAGATGTCTTGACAGACCCGCCTTCGTCTTTGCCGTTGAAGATGTTGAAGATGACAAACCTTGGTACCATGATATTGAAATGTTTCTCAGAACGCAAGAGTATCCTTTCGGAGCCTCCAACAAGGATAGGAAAACACTGAGAAGGTTGGCCGGTAATTTTCTCCTGAGTAATAATGTGTTATACAAGCGGAACTTTAACATGGTCTTGCTGAGATGTGTGGACAAGCGGGAACCAGATATGTTAATGACGGAAATTCATGAAGGGTCCTTTGGTACTCATACAAATGGACATGATATGGCTAAGAAACTTTTAAGAGCTGGTTATTATTGGATTACGATGGAATCCGACTGTTACAAGTTTGCTAGGAGATGTCACAAGTGTCAGATCTATGCCGACAAGATTCATGTGCCTCCGACTTTGTTGAATGTTATCTCGTCTCCTTGGTCATTCTCCATGTGGGGAATTGATATGATTGGAATGGTAGAACCAAAGGCATCTAATGGACACTGATTCATCTTAGTGGCAATTGACTACTTCACTAAGTGGGTCGAAGCTGCGTCTTATGCTAACGTAACTCGACATGTGGTTGTCAAATTCATCAAGAATCAGCTCATCTGCAGATATGGTGTGCCAAGCAGGATTATTATAGATAATGGGTCCAACTTGAATAATAGTATGATGAATGAACTATGCGAAGAATTCAAGATCGAGCATCATAATTCTTCTCCCTACAGACCTAAAATGAATGGGGATGCTGAAGCCGCCAATAAGAATATTAAGAAGATAATTCAGAAGATGGTAGTCACATACAAAGATTGGCATGAAATGCTCCTATTCGCTCTACATGGATATCGTACTTCGATACGCACATCAACTGGGGCAACTCCTTTTTCACTTGTTTACAGCATGGAAGTTGTACTCGTGATAGAAGTCGAGATTCCCTCCATGAGGATATTAATGGAGACAAAGCTATCAGAAGCTGAATGGTGCCAGAGCAGATATGATCAGTTGAACCTAATCGAAGAGAAGAGGATGACGGCCTTGTACCATGGGCAGTTGTACTAACAGAGGATGAAGAAGGCATTTGACAGGAAAGTTCGACCCCGAGAATTCAAGGAAGGCGACCTAGTGCTCAAGAAAATCCAGTCTTTCCTCACCGATGCCAGAGGGAAATGGGCTCCGAACTATGATGGGCCGTATGTGGTAAGGAAGGTCTTCTCAGGAGGTGCCCTGATGTTAGCCACAATGGACGGAGAAGAAATCACCCGCCCCGTGAACATAGATGTTGTCAAGAAGTATTTTGCGTAGAACTTAAGGAGTTCTGGTTGACTTAGGAACAAAATCATTATTCCATCGATGTAATAACTATTATTACTTTCCAACATTGTAATATTGAAGTCGCGCGGTTCTGCCAACTACCGCTTTAATAAATGAAGTTTTTCCGATTGTGGCGTGTTAAATATTTTTGTCATGATAGCAAAATCCTGAATGATATCTTTTTAAAAGAGTACCTTGCGTTTATTTGATATATGAATGACAAAAGGATGTCCATGGATGTTTATTTCATTCACGGAGACGAGTTTTGTCATACCTCGTACAGGACAGGTAAAGACTTCCCTCAGGAGGTGATCGACTTGTTGAGATTTGGTATTGAGTGGGGACTTTGGTTTCTGGCTCATTGGTTTTTTTAGCATACGCATAGCATTAGATAGCATAACATATGCATCCTGCATCTTTGTGTTTGTTTATTCTGTCACCTTGGCCGTGTTCATCCCCAAGTGACTGGGTGCGTCTTCTCCTTCAAGTAGAGTTGTCAACCCTAGGAAGAAAGAGCCCAATATTCCAATTTCCCCACAGAGTTCGTTCCTCGTGGAAGGCGGTTGCTTTAGTACATCCCATCTGAGTTCGCACCTCAATGGTCGAGTCTTGCTTGACATTTTCTGTTCAGTTATTTTCTGAATTGAACTTTGGTCCTTGGCAATCACATTTTGGTCATCTCCAGGCTTTTCAACTTGGATTGGGCGTGCATTTATTTTGCACTTTGACTCCCCAAGAGAATTGATCGCGACTTTCTATGTCTAATACAACTTAACTGCAAGTGCACAGTCTATCACGCAGTAATAAAAGATATCGATCCCACAAGGACTCGTAATCAAACTAGTGTTCTCGGGCGTTACTATGTTTAGCTAGGTAGATAATGTTTAAGAGAATAATTTCTATCACTAAAGGGAACTAAAAACGTTACTTGAATTAAAATTACGCGAATCGATATGCAATAATTATGTTCTTCGGGGATTTGACAAGTTACCGGTATATAAAATATTTTTCAGAATTTATTTAAGAAGAAAATAGTGATCTAAATACTTTTGTCTCACGATGGTTGTTGACGCTAGTCGCAACTCTAAGGCGGAACGTATGCTGTCACTATCCCGTTCGGGGTTAAAATCGCTTTTTGGAAATCTCTAAGTTCTAATCTATTTTAAAGTGCTTTCGCTGTTATTAAAACAAATGCCTAGTGTTTACTATCTGGTCTTAGCCGCAGTTGTCGCTTGTTGGTTCGTACCTTAATTAATTTCCCACTGTCGTGGCAAAACTACTTTTAAATAAGTTCTCGCTGTCGCGACGAACGTTTATTCAGTAAATAAGTTTAAACACTCAGGCCATAAACAACTTTTGAAAAAGAAAGTTTTCAACCGGTTATTATCAAATCTCGTCTGAATTATTATTACATATCGATTACTCTGGTTTAGCTAGACATGGATTTGGGAAAGGTAAAACATAAACAAAAGCAGAAACTTAGAACATTCATAGTACTGAGAATTAAAGTTACAATTAACGAAATAATAAAAAACCTGTAACGTATCCAATTGGCTTTTTGCCAATCCCAACGATGTCGGCAGGATTATGTCTTCAAACCAATAGAGCGCACAAATGAATATTGTAGAAAATGGAATACAGGAATAAGGAAAGGAAACAAAAACAAAAAGAATGAAACTAAATTTTGCTCTGGAAAATAATTTGGGCAGCACTTCGTTATCTGAATGCGGCTCCCTTTCTCAGCTCCCCTCCTTCCCCTTTTATAGAGGTAAAATTCTAACGGTTGTAATTTGAAGAAGGTGGACTTGGAGGCAGAAAAATTAGGGAGTAGTGGTCCATTATTTGGGACTTGGAACTGGTATTTGCACGTTCAATTGAAGCTATGCGTTTTTGCCTGCATGACGGTCGTCATGGTGTGTGACGGTCGTCATGGAGGTGTGACGGTCGTCACAGCAGCAAAATGCGTATTCTGTGTTTTTCATGTTGTTTTCATCTGGTTTTCGTCCATATTTCATCTGTAATTGCTTCTTTTCTTCATATTGCTTTGTTTGGACATGATCTTCAAATACCTGCAAAATATCAGACAAATAACATAGAAAAAACCCGAAATCGGATTGAAACCAGTCAAACATTAGTTGAATTATGCGTCAATATATATATACAATTTCGCGTTATCAAACTCCCCTAAGCTTGAATCTTTGTTTGTCCTCAAGTAAAACAGAAAGAATAAAGGTCGGCAAGCACGAGGCAGCTTCCTCATTCAGAGAGTTAGGAAAAACCGGTATTCTAAATAGGAACAAAACGAGTACGGTGACGACACTGGACTATAAGTCTTCGGAGGTATCCTTTTTATGCAAATCGGTCCCAATCATGCTACTGCATCTCGGTATCAAGGTTCTCGCGTCAAGTTTACCCTGTTTGTTCTAGCGCAATCACATTAAGCCCGTTGTCCATACACTTTCATGGCAAGTCAACCTGTTAGTGAATATGATCTCATTGTTGTTTTGATCTTTTCATTGCTCATAAGCTTATACTATTGATTTTTCAATGAGTTTTTGTACCGTTGGGCTAAATGCTCGGGTGAGGAGCACCTAACTTAGAGGGAACATGTCTCTATACTTGGGCTATATGGCTTTCCTTTCATGATTTTTCATCTTTTTGGAGATCATACACTTATTTGCATTGGTCGCTCGCTTAGAAATGTTTAGGATGGTGCTGACTGCTTGTATAAACTACTTGGGACTGAGTTTGCGTAGAGACTTGAAACTTTGGTACACGTAGGTAGTGAAACCGACTCGTATAAACCGGAGGTCTAAGGTGTCAGGACGGTACTGGTTTTGTTAGAATTTTCGTCTCGGAGTTTCAAAACTTGGTTTGAACTTTGGCGCATTCTCGTGATGCTTTTGCTTTTGAGGAACGACTAAAAAATTTTGTTTATGTCGAATAAAGTGGGGATATTTGCGTAACGGAAGAAGATATATAAAAGAGCTTTTATTTGCTAAAATGGGAAAATGTTTGAATTGAAATTACTTACTTAAGAGTACAAGGGAATGGGAAATAAACGCTCCGCTCCCACACTATCTCAATCAGTGTCCCCACTGATTTGAAAAAATGTGAGAGGGAAATACAAGGGAAATGAAAATACAAGAAACGGAAAATATAGTAAACAAATAAGGAAAGAAAGAACTAATCACGGCCTCTGCCTCAGTCGTGTCCTCTGTCTCGTCCTCTACCTCTGGCTTGGTCGACTCGGGCCTCAAAGTTCAGTGCTCCGGTGTGATAGACATAATCTCGGAGTCCTTCGAACTGCAAGGTGAGATTCGCCAAGTTTTCAGTGATGGTGTCCTGGCCAGTCTGGAGCTGTTGCATCGTGGTCCAATGCCAAGCTTCGAACTGCTTTGCTCGCTGATTATGTTGCTGCATCATAGCGAGTATCTGGGCTTGCTGGTCGAGGGATCGACAGAGGTATTCTTCATAGTAGTCGGGCTATGGACGATGGCGGCGGCGGCGGTAGGATGTGCCTTCAGAAGGAAGTGGTTGCGATGCCTCCGGTTGCTCAGTTCTGTCCAACTCATCTTGCATTTCGTCACCAGAACCTTGGGTGTTGGCTTGAGTTGGGGCAGCGGTTGCAGCAGGGGCATTGAGGTCAAAAATCCAGTTGGCACGATCCTATGGGTGCATCCGGGTACGTGATGGCATGATGATACTTCTGACGGTTTTGCCACGCACGACCAGGTGGTACTTTCCATCGGCCCTGGAACGGATGAGGTGAGAAGCTCTGCAATGGTCGGTGTCGAGGAATACCGAGGGAATTGCGTGGAGATGCTGGAGTCGGTCACCGAGGTTCAGCCCGAGTGCAATGGAGGTAACAATCCCGCCAAAGTAAAATGGCTTAGAGCCACGGTTGCAGTTGGCCTGAATGTGGGCCAGGAGGAATTGAGCGGCGTTGATGGGCTCGGAATTGAACACACAGCGGAGAAAGAAGAGCTCTTTGGAGTTCACCTTATGGTTGCTATCCCTTGCGAAGATGGTGTTGCTCAATGCTCGGTGGAAATACCGGATGGTCGGGTTGTGGATGTGTGTTGCATGCAGAGAATCCCAGCCGTCGGCATTGATTCCGGTCAATTGGTACCAGAGCACAAAGGCTTCATGCTGAAACTGTTCGGTAAGGCGGCGATGAGCATCGTCGCCGCGAGGGAAATGTAGGATGTCGGCAATCTGATTTTGGTTCAGTTGGTAGTTTGTGCCGAACATACGGAAGCAGGCGGCGCCGGAATGTTGGCTGGGGTCGCCGCTGGAAGTGAAGTAACTGAACGAACTGAGGAACTCAAGGGTGAGTTGTTCGTAAGTCGGCTGCGGATTGGTGCACAGATGCCAAATGCCTGCTCTCTGGAGCATCCAAGTGACGCCGTCAAGGAGGCCGAGCTCCGTGAGGGATGGTATGTACGGATAGTGGGTCGGCTGTAGCGACCGTTGATGGAAGGCGATATAGTTGGCTCTCTGTTTCTCGCCGGAGTCGCCGTCGCTGAACACGATATTGCTAAGGTCTGGGGTTTCGTTGTTTCTCGCCATGGTTGGAGGATGCTGAGGAAATGGGGATTAAGTTGGTTCTGTGGAATGAAAAATGTCACAGAAGTGGATTAGAAGGATGAAATGGGAGATGGGATTATATGGAGCAAGGTGGGAAAACGAAAGTTGGGAGTGGGGTTTGAGTGTGTGATGATTGGAAGTTGAATAGATGGGAGTGGGGGAGAAAATGCAACCTCTGTTATAGCAGATAAAAGTTTTGGACTCGTGACGGTCGTCACGCATCTGTGACGGTCGTCACCCGTGTGACGGGCGTCAGGCTTCTGTGACGGTTGTCACACCAGCAAAATCTGCAGAACGCAGAATTTTGCTATAGGGGTGTTGTTGTCATGGTTTCAAGGTGTATAATTGATATGGCAATGTATTAAATCGGCCAAGAAACATATGATAACATAAAAACAGAATCAAGGAATAAAGAATAAAATTGAAATAACATGTAATTAAAATGATTGTTTGTAATGTAATACATAAGGGAAATAAACGATGCAAAAATCAAAATAATTGAAAACGGACGGAAAACAGAAAAAATTAAACTAAACTAAAGCTAATATCTCAGTCTTTTTGTGCCTTCAATTCGTCAAACTTCCAGGCGTAGTAGTCGAGCTGGTCACAAACTAAGTCCATGAAAACTGCGAGTTCGTTGTGTATGCTTGTGATGTCTTCTCTTACGGTGGTCAGAGCTGCGTCGACGTTGTCTAATCGGTTCAGAACAATATCCATTTTGTCTGTGGTTTCCTCAGGAATGGGCTCAGGATAGGTGTTGTAATGCGGAGGGGTCGTAGGGTCTACCTCAGCTTCTGATACAGCATCCTCATAGTACATATAATCATGTGCTTCAGAGATGTAATCACTGTCGTACATGTAATTCTGTGGTGTAGATTAAGGTGAAGGAGGTCCCATAGGCTCATCCAATTCATAAACCCAATTGTCCTTGTTATGGATACTTGTCATCTGATGATTTGGCAATGTGAATAGCTGGACAGGTTTTTCATTGATGAGGTACTCGTAAGGTCCAGGTCCCATAGTTCTTAAAATGCGCCTGTTAAAGCAAAATTGGATATTCATGGGTCGGATGGAGCCAAAACTAGTGCTTGCATTTAGGTGGAATCTAAGGCCAAGCTTGTGGGAAATCATTGTCACGAGGCCTCCTATTAGAATAGGTGATTGTGGTTCCTGAGTGAGGCGTCGGAAGGATCTCATCATAAAAGGTACGACATTCACTGTACGACCCTGAGAAGCACAGAACATGATAAATAACTCTTCTTTAGATACTGTAGTAATGTTTTCTTCTTTTCCAAAAAGGGTGTGAGCTAGGATCTTATGAAAGTATCTGAAAGCTGGGTTATGAATCTCATCATTATACATGCTATTTGGGTCAGGGTGATAGTCGCCTGTGATTCTACCCCAGAACTGGTTTAGTTCAAAATCAAGATCGTCATCTTCGGCACTGATGAACACATGTGGTCCGCTAGGAAATCCTAGGAGGTTAGCTAATGACATCCGGCTATGGGTTTGGTCCATTCCAAACATCCTAAAGGTGATCAGCTCTGAGTTTGATCCGAAACCATAGTTGGGTAAGTACCCGAAGGAACTAAGGAATTCGTAGGTGAGGTCTTTATAGGTAGCAAAACGGGTTTTCAAGGAGGTGTTCTCCCAGCCTAATTGATTAAACAGGTATTGGATGCTATCAGTAATTCCTAGTTTCTCCATGGTAGACTTATCATAATACAGTGTTAAGGCTATGTCTCTCTCAGTTAATGCTTCAAATCTTACCTTTTGAGCTAATCCTCGAAAATGAACCTTTGTGAAGTCGTACGCGGCCATACTCGCAGGTTAGTCAGAGAAAAACAGGAGGAAGGTTTGAAGTCTTTTTAAAATCCTGAAAAGTTTAAAACAGAAATCTGAAGTCAGAATTTTTAGAAACAAAAGGTGGTAAAAAAAACAAAGTTTAAATAAAAGAGAAAAATAAAATGAAATAAAATAAAGTAAAAATAGTAGCAATTTTAAGTTTAGAATTTTTCTTAAAGTTTCAAAGTAGAATTTTAAATAAAAATGAGAATGAAATACAGTAAAGAGGGAAATACGGGAAAATTTGGGCTGCCTCCCATTAAGCGTTGTTTTTAACGTCTAAAGCCTGACGATAGCTTGGTGACAAGCTATTCGGGTGTTTGAGCAGGAAGCTTGAGCAATGTTATACTGCTGACTTGGGGGCTGTTTTCGTTCTTATTATAATGTTTTAGATGTTGCCCGTTTACGATAAACGGTGCATTCGTCTTATCGGTAATTTCAACAGCTCCACTTAGAAGTACCTTAGTCACTTCAAAAGGTCCAAACCACCTAGATTTTAGTTTACCTGGGAAGACTTTTAATCTTGAATTAAATAGAAGTACGATGTCTCCCACACTAAATTGTTTCTTGATTGAACGTTTATCATGCCATTTTTTTGTTCGTTCTTTGTAGATACGGGCATTTTCGTAAGCGTCCAATCGAAGTTCTTCTAATTCGTGTAAGTTCAAGATTCGTTTCTCTCCTGCCTCAGTGTAGTTGAAATTGAGTGTCTTAATGGCCCAGAAGGCTTTATGCTCTAATTCTACAGGGAGATGACAGGATTTACCGTAAACTAATTTGTAGGGTGTAGTACCTATTGGTGTCTTAAAAGCGGTCCTATAAGCCCATAAAGCTTCAGTTAGCTTTGATGACCAATCTTTCCTTGAGGTAGCGACAGTCTTTTCCAAATTTGTTTTATTTCCCTGTTTGAGACCTCTACTTGTCCGCTAGTTTGCGGATGATAAGGTGTAGCTACTCGGTGTCAGACTCCATATTTAGAAAGAAGTTTATCAAAGATCCGCGATATGAAGTGTGATCCGCCGTCACTAATGACGAGTCTGGGTACACCGAATCTAGGAAAGATTGTGTTTTTGAAGAGTTTGATTACTACTTGTGCGTCATTTGTTGGAGCAGTTATGGCTTCTATCCATTTAGACACATAGTCTACAGCGACGAGTATGTAGTTATTACCAAAAGAAGGCGGGAAGGGTCCCATGAAATCTATTCCCCATACGTCAAAGATTTCTACCTCTAAGATTCCTTTCTGAGGCATTTCATCGCGTCGTGAGATGTTGCCAGTTCGTTGGCATCGATCACATTTTAGCACAGCGATGTGAACGTCTTTCTAGAGGTTAGGCCAGAATAGGTCGGCTTGGAGAATCTTAGCGCACGTCTTGGATGTACTGGCATGACCACCATATGGTGCTGAATGGCATTGGGAAATGATATTTTCTATTTCTTCCTCTGGGACACAGCGACGGTATATGTTGTCGGCCCCTCTCTTGAAGAGTAGAGGTTCGTCCCAATAATAGTGTTTCAGATCGTGGAAGAATTTCTTCTTTTGCTGATAAGTGAGATCCGGTGGAAGCACGCCTGCAGCTAGGTAATTTACGATGTCAGCATACCAAGGTAATGTGACTTGGGCATAGACGGCTTCTACGGCTTTTTCGAGTTCTGGATCTTCCGAGATTAAGTTAGGCATGTCACTTTCTAATTTGGCTATCAGATGTTCGTATGGAAAATCGTCATTATTGGTACTGGTTCATGTTTAATGCCTTCTATTCGGGATAAGTGATCTGCAACAATGTTCTCTATTCCTTTCTTATCTTTGATTTCTAAGTCAAACTCTTGTAATAACAGGATCCATCTCAATAATCTTGGTTTGGCATCCTTTTTGCTTATTAGGTACCTAATGGCAGCGTGGTCTGTGTATATGATAATTTTTGCTCCTACTAAGTAAGAACGGAATTTGTCAAGCGCAAATATAACTGCTAGAAGTTCCTTTTCTGTTGTAGTGTAGCTCATTTGGGCAGGATCTAAGGTTCTACTGGCATAGTAGATGGCATGGAGCTTCTTGTCCTTCCTTTGTCCTAGAACTGCGCCTACGGCATAATCAGTCGCATCGCACATGATTTCGAATGGTAGTCGCCAATCGGGTGGTTGCATAATCGGTACGGTGATAAGGGCTGATTTTAATGTTTCGAATGCTTTTAGGCAGTCGTCGTCAAAGACGAACTCAACATCTTTCATCAACAGGCTGGTCAAAGGTTTTGTGATTTTTGAAAAATCTTTTATAAATCTGCGGTAGAAACCGACATGTCCTAGAAAACTCCGTATTTCTCGTACGGATTTTGGAGGTTGGAGGTCTTTTATAATCTCTATTTTAGCTTTGTCGACCTCAATTCCTTTATTTGATATGACATGTCCTAGAACTATTCCTTGTCGGACCATAAAATGGCATTTTTCCCAATTTAGGACGAGGTTCACTTTTACACAATGTTCTAATACCATTTCTAAGTTTTGTAAGCATCCTTCGAAACTTTGTCCACATATTGAGAAATCGTCCATAAATACTTCCATGATGTCGTCTATGAAATCTGCGAAGATTGCCATCATGCATCTTTGGAAGGTTGCTGGAGCATTACAGAGTCCGAACGACATTCGGCGGTAAGCAAAAGTACCATAAGGACATGTGAATGTAGTCTTTTCTTGGTCATCAGGATGAATGGGAATTTGGAAAAATCCTGAATAGCCATCTAGATAGCAGAAATATGAATGTTTGGCTAATCTTTCCAACATTTGGTCTATGAAGGGTAAGGGGAAGTGATCTTTTCGTGTGGCTTTGTTAAGCTTTCTATAATCAATGTACATTCTGCTTCCAGTCACGACTCTTTTTGTTATTGATTCGCCTTTTTCGTTCTTAACTACTGCGACTCCTCCTTTCTTAGGTACGACATGAACTGGGCTAACCCATTCACTGTCGGAGATTGGATAGATGATTCCTGCATCTAGCAATTTCTTTACTTCATCTCTGACTACAGTGCTTAGGATGGGGTTCAGTCTCCTCTGATGCTCTCTAGAGGTTTTACAGTCTTCCTCTATTGTAATTCGATGCATACAGATCGAAGGGCTTATACCTTTTAGATCGCTTATGTTATAGCCTAACGCGGTAGGGTACTTCTTTAGGACTTCTAATAGCTTTACGGTTTCTAGTTGTCCTAAGTCGGCGTTGACTATCACTGGTCTTTTTAGTTCATCATCTAGGAATTCATATGTAAGGTTTTTGGGTAGTGTTTTAAGTTCTAAAGATGGGTTCTTCGGACCTGGCATATGGTTTGGGGTTAGTGCTAAGCTTTCGCTTAGGTTGTCGTCTTTATACGGTTTACGCCAATCATCGTCTTCAGAAATATCGGGTATTTGAATCTTTATTATTTCTGAATACGTGGTCTCTTCATTTTCAAGTTCTCTTATACATTCGTCAATTACATCTACTAAATAGCAGGTATCGTCTATGGTTGGTGCTTGTAAGAACTTGGTGAGAATGAATTCTATCTTTTCTTCTCCTACTTCAAATGTTAGCCTTCCTTTCTTCACGTCTATAATAGCTCCGGCTGTAGCTAGGAACGGTCTTCCTAGGATAATTGGGGTAACAGAGTCCTCTTTGATGTCCATGATTATGAAGTCGGTTGGGATGTAGAATTGTCCTATGCGTACTAGAACGTTTTCCAGTATTCCGACGGGATATTTTACTGATCGGTCAGCTAATTGTACGGACATTTTGGTTGGTCTAAGGTCTCCCATATTCAGCTTTTTGCATATAGATAAAGGCATAACACTGATACTGGCTCCTAAATCGCATAGAGCTTTGTCTATTACGAACTTTCCTATTACGCAGGGTATGGAGAAACTACCTGGGTCTTTTAATTTAGGAGGCATGCAGTTTTGAATAATAGCGCTACACTCTGCAGTAAGTGTAACTGTTTCGTTATCCTCGATCTTTCTCTTATTTGACAGGATTTCTTTGAGAAATTTAGCGTATGACGGCATTTGAGTGATAGCTTCTGTAAAAGGAATAGTGATATTCAGCTGCTTAAGGAGTTCTACAAATTTCTTAAATTGTCCTGAAGTTTTGGAGTTTATTAATCTTTGAGGATAAGGGATGGGTGGTTTATATGGCGCTGGAGGTGCTTGCGTTTTTTCACTTGCGGTGTCCTCCTTCTCGTTGTCTTCCTTCTTCTCTAACTCAGATTTCTTTTCTGCTTGTTCGGTTGGTTTTTGTTGCATAGCTGAGTTTTCGGTTCTCGGATCGATCGGTTCGTCCAATTCTTTTCCGCTTCTTAATATGACGGCATTCGCTTGTCCTTTTGGATTTTGTTCGGGTTGTCCAGGAAATGTGCCAGCGGGTGCAGCAGCAGAGGCTTGTTGTTGATCCACTTGTGATATCTGTGTTTCTAGCATTTTGTTGTGGGTGGCTAAAGCGTCTACTTTTCCGGTCAGCTGTTTAATTTGCTCGCTAGTGTGTATGTTTTGATTCAGGAATTCTTTGTTTGTTTGAGCTTAAGTAGCTATGAATTTTTCCATCATCAACTCGAGGTTTGATTTCCTAGGTGCAGTCTGAGCAGCAGCTGGTTTCTGATATCCTGGCGGAGCAGCAGGCATCTGCAATGCATTATCGCTTTTGTAAGAAAAGTTTGGATGATTTCGCCAACCTGGGTTATAGGTATTTGCGTAAGGATTTCCTTGAGCATAATTTACTTGGTCTGGTGGGATTCCGGCCAGCAATGGGCATTCGGGCGCATTATGAGTAGAGATTCTGCATAACTCGCAGTTTGGAGTTACGGCAGCGACGGTTGCAGTGGGGTTAACGGTCAGACTGTCAATTTTCTGTGCTAGAGCATCTACTTTAGCGTTGAACTTTTCAAGGCTGCCGATCTCGTACATCCCACCTTTCGCTGCTGGTTTCTCTGCTGGAATGCGTTCACCTCCCCATTGGTAGTGGTTCTGAGACATGTTTTTGATTAGTTGATAGGCTTCGTCGTATGGCTTATCCATAAGTGCACCGCCCGCGATGGCGTCTACCGTTAGTCTGGTGTTGTATAAAAGCCCATTATAGAAAGTATGGATCCTCACCCAGTCTTCTAGACCGTGGTGAGGACATGTTCTCATCATATCTTTGAATCGTTCCCATGCTTTGTAAAGAGATTCAGTATCTTTTTGTCGAAATCCGTTGATTTGAGCTCTAAGCATAGCAGTTTTGCTTGGCGGAAAATATCTTGCTAAGAAGACGTTCTTCAACTGTTCCCACGTCGTAACGGAGTTGGATGGTAAGGATTGTAACCATGTCCACGCTCTATCTCTAAGAGAGAAAGGGAAAAGACGAAGTCTTATTGCGTCTGGAGTTACTCCATTTGCTTTCACTGTGTCTGCGTATTGTACAAACTTCGTTAAGTGTTCGTTCGGATCCTCAGTTGCATTTCCTGAGAATTGGTTTTGTTGTACAGCTGACAGCAATGAGGGTTTCAGCTCAAAATCGTTTCGAGTAATAGCTGGGGCAGCAATGCTACTTCTAGGCTCCATCTGAGAGGGTGTAGCGTATGCCTTCAGCGGTTTGTTTTGAGGTCCTTCAGCCATCTTTGGTTCTTCTACGGATTTGGGAATGTGAGTGAGAGGATTGGGAATGTTATGTTTTTGTTGGTACTCAATGATGCGACTTCTTAAATGTAAGAAGCGCTCTAGTTCTGCGACTGAAGGTTTTAAGATATCGCCTTGTGGGCGATTACTTGGCATACAATCGACAGAACTAGTAAAGGGAAAATAAAATTGTTAACCTAGTCTATACGGCGTAACAGAAGGTTACACTATTGACTAAACGGGCCCCCGGCAATGGCGCCAAAAACGTGATCGCGACTTTCTATGTCTAATACAACTTAACTGCAAGTGCACAGTCTATCGCGTAGTAATAAAAGATATTGATCCCACAAGGACTCGTAATCAAACTAGTGTTCTCGGGAGTTACTATGTTTAGCTAGGTAGATAATGTTTAAGGGAATAATTTCTATCACTAAAGGGAACTAAAAACGTTACTTGAATTAAAATTACGCGAATCGATATGCAATAATTATGTTCTTCGGGGATTTGACAAGTTACCGGTATATAAAATATTTTTCAGAATTTATTTAAGAAGAAAATAGTGATCTAAAGACTTTCCTCTCACGATGGTTGTTGACGCTAGTCGCAACTCTAAGGCGGAACGTATGCTGTCGCTATCCCGTTCGGGGTTAAAATCGCTTTTTGGAAATCTCTAAGTTCTAATCTATTTTAAAGTGCTTTCGTTGTTATTAAAACAAATGCCTAGTGTTTACTATCTGGTCTTAGCCGCAGTTGTCGCTTGTTGGTTCGTACCTTAATTAATTTCCCACTGTCGTGGCAAAACTACTTTTAAATAAGTTCTCGCTGTCGCGACGAACGTTTATTCAGTAAATAAGTTTAAACACTCAGGCCATAAACAACTTTTGAAAAAGAAAGTTTTCAACCGGTTATTATCAAATCCCGTCTGAATTATTATTACATATCGATTACTCTGGTTTAGCTAGACATGGATTTGGGAAAGGTAAAACATAAACAAAAGCAAAAACTTAGAACATTCATAGTACTGAGAATTAAAGTTACAATTAACGAAATAATAAAAAACCTGTAACGTATCCAATTGGCTTTTTGCCAATCCCAACGATGTCGGCAGGATTATGTCTTCAAACCAATAGAGCGCACAAATGAATATTGTAGAAAATGGAATACAGGAATAAGGAAAGGAAACAAAAACAAAAAGAATGAAACTAAATTTTGCTTTGGAAAATAATTTGGGCAGCACTTCGTTATCTGAATGCGGCTCCCTTTCTCAGCTCCCCTCCTTCCCCTTTTATAGAGGTAAAATTCTAACGGTTGAAATTTGAAGAAGGTGGACTTGGAGGCAGAAAAATTAGGGATTAGTGGTCCATTATTTGGGACTTGGAACTGGTATTTGCACGTTCAATTGAAGCTATGCGTTTTTCCCTGCATGACGGTCGTCATGGTGTGTGACGGTTGTCACCCGTGTGACGGTCGTCATGGAGGTGTGACGGTCGTCACAACAGCAAAATGCGCATTCTGTGTTTTTCATGTTGTTTTCATCTGGTTTTCGTCCATATTTCATCTGTAATTGCTTCTTTTCTTCATATTGCTTTGTTTGGACATGATCTTCAAATACCTGCAAAATATCAGACAAATAACATAGAAAAAACCCGAAATCGGATTGAAACCAGTCAAACATTAGTTGAATTATGTGTCAATATATATATACGATTTCGCGTTATCAAGAATCCCTAGGAAGATAATTATTGAAGACAGATATTTCTCCAACAAATGATCTCAATATTTGAGCAACTCGTTCTGATCAGGATCTCCTTCAAAACGACAAATGGCAGTCTCTTCAGGACAACTTGCCCTTCCCCAGTGGGTTTATCAAGATTATCAATCCATCAAAAGGCATTCCTCTAGAAATCTGTCATAGAAATGTGTTGAAGACATTACAAACTTTTCTTCTTATCCGAGAATTTACACTACAAAGGATACATACTTTTACATGCTACAACAAGAGATACCCCTCAGGAACATACTTCCCCAGGAGTCTATCACACAAGATTAATCCCATCAAATGGCATCTCTCCCGAGAAGTTTCGAGGAAATTCATTATAGTCAGTCTCTCTTTATTTGAGAAGACGTATTTCACAAATCAACCGGTTTACATCTCTTTTGAAGATCCCCGGTGAAGTTTTACAATCCCCAGTACATTATGGCTTACAGCTAAAATCCTACAATCTACAATGATTCCACAATTTACAATGACATTCTAAATCCCCTGCGAAGATGCTCTCCCGAGTTCTCATTATTTTGGGTAGAAACCAAGAGTCGTTCATGTAAAACACACCATGAGTCGTTGGGGAGGTTTATCTCAAGAAACTGAGACCCGTTCATGGCAAACACATGTTGCGGTGAGAATCGTGATACCAAGATATTGATTAACTTGAATCTTAATTCTTAAATTCACAACCGGACTTTAATTTATCCAAAGGAAAGGTCTAAAGAGAGAAAGAACCTTTTGCGCGATGTAACAACAACGCTAAGAGATTCAGGGATCGGGGGTTGGTTATGCCTAGGGTAGGTATTTCACATCCTAAACATTTGTAGTACCCTACAGGAACCTTTTGTTTGTTTGCATGCTAAGTTTGTTAAATGTTTGCTATGGATTGGGATTGGGTAAAAGGTGTAGGTTAAGACCTAAGGATAGTTTCTAAGTTTACTCGCAAAGACATCGCGTCCTCTGCCTACGTATCCTAACTAGGATAGAATCAGAGCAATCGTAGTTCACCTCACTAGGATTAAAGAACACTTGATTATGATCAAGGTTCAAAGGGGAACAAACATAACAATATTTGTATAGAGTTGAAGGAAACTCTCTAGATCTACGTTGTAACACTCAAAAGGGGAGTAAGTAATCATTACTATGATTCTTACATAGAGTTTACAAACTCTATCCTAGGGTTCTAGTTGAAGAACACTCCTAGTAAAGGTGGATCTTTTAGACTTAGAGCAAAGTCTAATGGCTTATACTAAGGTTCAAGATGACTTTACAAAGTCAAGGGAGTGGGTAATGAGCTATCCATGACACAAGGGTCAATGGAGAGACCCTTCCTTTGGAAGGAAAGAGGGGAGGCAACTTGGATGAGAACTAAAGAGTTCTATCACTTGGGGAAAAGATACTTAACAAAGTATTAAACATTTAAGCATGATGAATACAAGGAATATGGTCACAACCAAGCAAGCAAACAATGCCACAATCAACAAGGATTAGAATAATACAATTGGTTACAACCAAGTATGACACATCTTTACAAAGATGAAAGTAACAACTCGAGGGATACATATTAACAAATATGGAAGCAGCAATCATGCAAGTAAGTCACAACTTAAGAGGAGCATGCTATAATTTCAAGGTGTATCAAATGTAACAACATTAAGCATTGATGATAATCAAGTATAAGCAAGTATGTAAGACATGTCACAACAGTTTAAGTTCAAAATTTTAGGAAGGAAACAACAAGTTTATGGTAACAACCAATGAGAAACAAAGCCTTAACATGTTAACAAACACAACGGATTTAAATGAAATTTTAGTCAAACATGCTTGATTTTTGATAAGGAATGCATTGGTATCAACCAATTTGTGAAATAATGATCTCAATTAAAAACATGATGACAAGTGCAGTTTGGCATTTTGAAATGCATAATGAAAGTCAAGGTATGAATTGAATAGGTTAAGATCAAACAAGTATCAAACACCAACTATAAACATGTTGACTGATACTTCTACACTCAAAGATCAAACTTAAATCAAGCAAAACAGAAAATGGCTCATTGTTGCAATTATGGCAAATGAAATGCATAAAGGAGATCAAAACATGAATTGAGTGAGTTCAGGCCAAGCAAACACCACACACAACTTTCAATATGCTAACTGATGATTTTATGATCCAAATTCAGTCACAATTCAAACAGAACAGAAAATGACTCATTGGTTGCAAATATGGCAAATGAAATGCAAGCTGGTACAATCATGGTTCAAGTGAAAGGTTCAGTTCACATACACACATAGCATACACATTCTAAACACGCTGACAGATGATATCATGTTCATGAATCACTCAAAAATGCCTCAAACATGAAAAGGGTATGTTGTGTGCAGCTGTGAAATTGCAAAAACTGTTTTGACAGCAAGATGATGATGCAAGTTGGTTCAGTCAAAAATGAGTGGTTCCATGTCATGTAAACGATACACACATATTACAATCATGATAACAGATGATTTCATGTTTATGGATAAAACAGAAATGCTTCAAACAACAAAAGTGGTATGTGTTGCAGCTGTGGTATATAAAAAAGCTATTTTGAAAGCAAGTTGAAAGGTACAGTCCAAAATGAGGGTATTTATGTCATGCAATCAACATACACACATCACATATATGCTAAAAGATACTCTCATGCAAAAAATTCAATCACACATCACTCAAGACAGCATTTGGCATATTGGCAGCTAGAATATGCAAGACAAACTGATTTATGCAGCAAGAGATCATGTCATGGCTTGAACAAGACAGTTAAACATCACACACAAGTTTAAAACATGAAAACTGATGAGTCTAGACCCAAAGATCAATTAGAAACATCTTCAAACCAAATATGATATGCTGGCAGCTATGAAATGCAAAAAAATGAAATTGGTGATGTATCATAGAAGGCATGGCAGAATAAAGCAGTTATGCATCACACACAAGTCCTAAATATGTTAACTATTGGTCTCATGCTCAAGGATCCAACTTAAATCATCCAAAACAGAATATGACATGTTGTTTGCAAAAGTGTAAAAATTGTTTGAACAAGAAGCAGCTAGTGATGCAACAGGGAATAGATTATGTGATAACAATCATCAAAAACTCATGACAGAAATAATACAGCCAAAACACTATCATCAAGACATAACCATATCAAAGCAGTGGCAAACCAAAATAACTTACATACTCAGAACAGTTGGCAAGAACAAAACTGGCAAATTTCATATGAACTCATTTTTCACTTAAACACCAATCATGACAAGAAATGCTTATGACAGAAAATGAAAAAGATGATAACCACCAACCTATTGTAGACCTTCACACCAACTTGTTGTAGTATGTAATACCTTGAAAATGCTGCAGCTGCTGTCCAACCAGAATTTGATGAAAACAGCTTCCTTGTGCTTGAAGAAACTTGTGACAAAACTCAAAATAAATGAGGATTGTGTTGTTTTCTGTCATGGAGAGTTGCTATATCATATATCAAGGGTGTGTGGATGGTTAGGATGAGGAAAACAGCTATGGTTAGTGGTTTGGCAGATTTTGAGCATATGGTTAAACTTGCTTGGTTTGAGAGTTGACTTTTGGGAGAATGGTGTGTTTGAGTGGTTTAAGTGTATGAACACCTTTTACACAACATTTATGGATTATGCATATGGTTTTTGGTGGTTTGGAATGGGTGGAAATGAGTTTGGACAGCCAACTGCTCAAGACAGATTATTGGTAAACTTGAGATTTTGGAAAATGAGGTAAGTGAGAAATGAGTGAGAGCTGTGATTTCCTCTTGGTTTTTAAGAGTGCTCTGGTGTGTCTAACAACATAGAGAATGCCTTTATTTATAGGGAGAGTGAGGGTGAGGGCAGACTTGGTGATTTGGCCTTTGGAGGGAAACTTTGAAGAAAATCTTGCCAAGATCATGTGGCAGGTTTTCTCATCAGTTCTTGGGCTCAATGTAGGGCAAAATATCAAGTGAAATAAGGGGGATGAAGTGATTGAAGTGAGGCTAGAAGAGTAGGGGACTGCAGCTGCACAAATCATTCAAAAAGTTTCTCTTTCTTCTTCATTTAATTGATTATTATATTGTCAACTTGCTTGCAAGTTGAAAAATCCATCAATCCCTTCTTTCTTATGGTTTTCCATTCATCTAGGCCTTAAATTATCAGCATGAAACATGATCCAATGGCTGAGGGTGGTTCGAGTTGTTGAAATTTGAATTTGAGAAAAAGTTTGAATGGTGACTTCAAGTGTGGCAGCCCCAACTTCCATGATCCGTAACTCTCAGCTCACAAATGCTATTGAGGAGTTCTACCACATTTTAGAAAGCCCTCATGTAGCTATACAACTTTCATGTTTTCATGAGTTTCAAATTCCCAAAGGAACTTGGCCAAAAAACCTCTCAAAGTGGCTGAAAAACAAACCTAAAAGGCCAAACAACTTAGAATTTTTCTAAGTTATTTCCCTTCTTGAAATGAATTTGGTTATAACTCCAAATCTATGCATTTTCTGATAATGGACCACTTTGGGACTTTTGTAGGAGTTGTCAAGAGCTTTCTAATGAGGAGTTATGGTCTTGCCCCTTTCAAAACCCTAATTCCCGACTTTTGCGATTACTCATCAACCCTTGATCCAATGGTCATGAAATTTTATGGGAAGGTGTAATATGTCACTAGGAACATTTTTGATTCACGTCTTGAGGTCAAATTACTTATGAGTGAAGAGTTGACTTTTCGGTCAACCGAACGATCAATCGGTGACTACCGAGTCGACTGTTGATGTTCCGAGTATTTTGAGGCCTTGAAACTTCTTGAGTAGACTTTATTAAGCCATAGGAACTTCATGGACCATGATCCCACCATTGGAACACTTTTTAAATCAAAAGTCAAACTACAGTTGACTTTTCCTAATCGAAAACCCTAATCGGGTATCCTGAACTGCACTGTTCTTAATTCCTGGGTGACAACCTCAAATTGGATTCATACTTGATCCAATGGAATACATTTGATGATGTGGAGACTCAATTTAAGGAGAACCAATCCAAAACATTGACTGATTAACCCTCGAAACCTCGATTTCGGCTATACAAAACCCTGGTTCATGTATCTTGACAAAGACAAACTTGAAATAGGTTATGGTTAGATAATCAAATGAATATGATCCTAAAATGATGATGAGGATCTAAGGGGTCAAAATTTGGGGTGCAACAGTTGCCCCTATTTAAATGTCTTCACTAGATGGCAATGAGAGATGACAATCCTCATTGAATCGTAGTGTAAGGTATTTAAATATAGCAAACCAGAAATTTTGTCCCTTAGATCCGATGGTATGTGTTGCACCCCAAAATTTTCCTAACCTTGCTTTACCTAGCTTGTGTTTCATTGCATTCATATTAGCATTATCATCTGCATTTCATTGACATGTATACAGGAGATCAAGAGGTATGACTACCAATAAAGGGCTACACAAGACTATGAGGCTAGCTAAGAGAGTTATTCAAGTGCTCAAGGGTTGATATCCTCATCAGAGAAGCCAAAGATCCATAGAAAGAGTGGTTGAAGCCAAGTGTGTACATCTCCTAACTTGAGAGTTGTGGGAAGTCCTCAAATGATTCTAAAGCCATTGAGTGGACTTGAGACCTTGAGAGAGCTCATGAGAAGTATTAAAGATCATTTTGAATCCTAGACAGGTCAATATACAAAGGATATGAAGATATAACCAAGATTGGTACAACTAGGGTTTCATCTGGTCAACCCTAGGTTAACTGATGATTTGAAGAAGGTTGAGACCTAATTCAAGAGCCATGTGATCATGGATTGATGTGTGGAGATACCTAAGGGATGATTCCAAGGTCAACTTATTATGAATCAAGAGTGTGAGGAGTTCCTAAGCTAGGGTTGTTATGCTTGACAGTGTAAAATCCCCTGGTTTGGTTCCTAAATTCAAGACCACATAACTCAAGATGAGGTTTTCATCTCACATTGACCCCAAGATGATTTTTTTGAGTACTAGAAGTCCTTGATAGGGTTTATAGAACTCAAGTTATGAGCCAGACAAGTTACATGTCATTTGAGGCATGTGAAATTGGAGCTTGAAAGTCAACCAACTTGCATGACATTTTTGCCCTAGAAGGATGATTCCTATGAACTTTTGGTCAACATGAATGTTGTTCCTTATCTTCTTAGAATTCTAGAAAGTACTAGAAGTCCATGATTGGATTTGTAGAACTCAATTTACAAGCTTTGCAAGATAAGGGTATTTTGGGAATTTGAAATTACAGGTCATTTTTGGTTATGGGTCCATTTCACTATCTTGTGAACCTCAAATGAGGATTTGTTCAACTTGAAAGTTGTTACAAATGGTGTTTTTAGTCCAAACATGACCCAAACATCCATTGATATGGGTTGAATATGGAAATGTATAAAGAAATTTGGAAAAAAGATCATTAAAGGCATTAAGAAAGGAAAAAATTCAAAATAAATCATAATGGTTCAAAAAATCACAAATTGGTACACATTTTGATTGGAAATGGCATTTTGAAGAGATTGACAATATTACATTTTTGTTTTTAGGCTTGTTTCATGGACTTTGTTTGGATTACTTAGAGTTGAAGTTACACATCAAAGGTGCACCATTGGATGAAATTAAGCACTCAATCTGATCCATTCACATCCAAGGGGTGTTAAGAAATGAATTGAGTAAGAATTGAGCTAGGCCACCTATGATCACCATCACGAAGGCTGGGCCTATACCATTCGAGAGCACTAATGTTGTTCCATGGCACTATGGGGCAGATGTCTATTACAATGGACAGAAGTTGGAGTTGGAGCCATCTGGGCAGTCTGTTGACAACCTAGTGGGGACTAGGGGAATAACACGTAGTGGAAGAGTGTTCGCTCCATATGAGACTGTGGTAGACAAAGCTGACAAGGCTGACAGAGGTAAAGGTAAGGTCGTTGAGGAAACCTCCCGTGAGGTAGGAAAAGACCTTCTTGTGAAAGACGCCGAAGAGTTTATGAGGCTGATCAAGAAAAGTGATTATAAGATCGTTGATCATCTTCATCAAACACCGTCTAAGATCTCTATTCTAAATCTGTTGTTGTGTTCTGAGGCACACTGCAACGCTCTGCTGAAGGTTTTGAATGCAGTGTATGTACCGCAAGAGATCTCCGTCAACCAGCTAGAGGGAGTAGTTGCTCATGTGAATGCTGGGAATGGATTAGGGTTTACTGACCTAGAGCTGATGCCGAAGGGAAGGAACCACAATAGCGCCTTGCATATCTCGATAGAATGTCGAGGAACGGTTATGTCCCATGTGTTGGTGGACACGGGATCATCTCTGAACGTTCTGCCTAAGAAAGCTCTGATGAGGTTGGATACAAGAGGACTGATTTGTACACCCAGTGATCTGGTTGTGAAAGTTTTCGATGGAACTAAGCGTCACGTCTTTGGAGAGGTAACTCTATCCATCCAAGTTTGGCCAAAAACCTTTGACGCAGTTTTCTATATTATGGATATCATGCCAGCCTATAGCTGCCTGTTGGCCCGGCCATTGATCCATTCTGTGGGTGCAGTAACTTCCACATTGCACCAGAAGCTGAAGTATGTTGTGGGTGGTAGCATCGTGACCATCTGTGGTGAAGAGGACATAATGGTGAGCCATTTGTCATCTTTCGAATATGTTGAGGTGGATGGCGAGATCCACGAATCTTTGTGCCAGGCGTTTGAAGCTATTAAGGTCAAAGATGCGATTCCGGTGATGACCGAGAAACTTGAGATGAATCTCTCTTCCTTCAAGGAAGCTCAAGCTGTTGTCCAAGCTGGCTCTGCCCCAGGCTGGGGGCAAGTTCTGGAAATCCCTAACAAGTAGGATAAGTTTGGGTTAGGGTATTCTCCTTCGTGCGTCAAAGGGCCGATTCAGTTCACAAGAGGTGGGGTAATATTTGGGAATGTCAACGCCGTGTCTGAAGACGACGAAGATAGTGATTACGACCTGGACTCCTGGATTCAGCCGAGCAAACCAGGCCAGAGCCTCAACAGCTGGTCCATCCAGGATGTCATCCAAGTGACGCGCAAAGAGTAATGCTTTGTCTTTTTCCAATTATTGTACAACCTTATGCCCTACCCGGGGCATAACGATTTTATTGTCAGGGCCTTAATAACTTATGCATGTACATATTATCAATAAATCAAAGGGTGTTTTATTTGCATTCAAATTGTTTGATCTCTGTTATTCCTGTTTTACTTTTGTTTTGAAAAACAATAAAATGGTAATACGGTTTGTGCTAACCTGCATATCCTCGTTTTAAGCTTAACCCTTGTTATTGCAGGATTCACATCAAAGATGACATCGACTCTGAACCTTCTATGACTCACTTCGACTTTGATTGCCCGATATATCAAGCTGAAGAAGAGATTGGTGAAGACAAAGACCTTCTAGAAGAGTTGGCATGTTTGTTGAAACAAGAAGATAAGATCATTCTGCCTCACGAGGAAGAGATTGAGATTGTTAATCTGGGTTCTGAGGAACTTGTCAGAAATGTCAAGATAGGGGCTGCATTACAGAACGATGTCAAGCAGAGATTGGTCGAGATGCTTAGAGAGTATAGTGACATCTTTGCTTGGTCGTATGAAGATATGCCCGGACTCGACACTGACATAGTGGTCCACCATCTACCACTGCGAGAAGATTGTCCTCCCGTTAAGCAGAAGCTTAGAAGGACGCGACCAGATATGGTCGTTAAGATCAAAGAAGAAGTGCAAAAGCAGCTGGATGCTGGATTTTTAGCGGTCACTACTTACCCTCCGTGGGTCGCCAACATAGTACTTGTACCGAAGAAGGACGGTAAGGTGCGGATGTGTGTTGATTATCGGGATTTGAATAAGGCGAGCCCTAAAGATGATTTCCCGCTCCCTCATATTGATGTGTTGGTCGACAATATAGCTTAGTTTTCCGTGTTTTCGTTCATGGATGGCTTCTCCGGCTACAATCAGATCAAGATGGCGCCGGAGGACATGGATAAAACCACGTTCATTACACCTTGGGGGACGTTTTGCTACAAGGTAATGCCTTTCGGTCTGAAGAAAGCATGAGCCACTTACTAACGAGTGATGGTCACTTTGTTTCATGACATGATTCACCATGAGATTAAAGTCTATGTTGATGACATGATTGCGAAGTCCCAAATGGAGTAGGGACATCTGGTCAATTTGCTGAAGCTTTTTGAGAGGCTTAGGAAGTTCAGGTTGAGGCTGAATCCTAACAAATGTACTTTCGGAGTACGGTCTGGAAAACTATTGGGGTTTATTGTGAGTGAAAAAGGCATTAAGGTTGATCCTGCTAAGATAAAAGCAATACAAGATATGCCAGCGCCAAAGACTGAAAAAGAAGTTTGTGGTTTCCTGGGCAGAATAAACTACATTGTAAGGTTTATAGCTTAGCTCACGGCCACGTGTGAACCGATGTTCAAACTATTGAAAAAAGATCAAGTGATTATCTGGAACGAGGATTGCCAGAGGGAATTTGACAAGATAAAACAGTATCTGCAGGAACCTCCGATTTTGTTACCCCCAGTGGCCGGAAGACCCTTAATCATGTACTTGACAGTTCTCGAGAATAGCATGGGTTGCGTTCTCGATCAACACGACGAGACTAGCAGAAAGGAGCACACCATTTATTACTTGAGTAAAAAGCTCACAGATTGTGAGTCCCGTTACTCAATGCTGGAAAAAACGTGTTACGCACTCGCGTGGGCTGCCAAACGTTTACGACAATATATGCTCAATCACACGACCATGATCATTTCGAAGATGGATCCGATCAAGTACGTCTTCAAGAAGCAAGCGCTTTCGGGCAGGACTGCCAGATGGTAAATGGTGTTGACCGAGTATGACATTCAGTATGTTTCCCAGAAGTCCATCAAGGGAAGTGTATAGTTTGAGTACCTTGCCGAACAGCCTATCGAAGATTATTAGCCGATGAAATTTGAATTCCCTGATGAGGATATCATGTTTCTCAAAGTGAAAGATTGTGACGAACCGTTGCCCGACGAGGGGCCAGATAGGAAGTCTCAGTGGAAATTGATATTTTACGGGGTGGTTAATTCGTACAGAAGTGGTATTGGGGCAATCATTACGACTCCCCAGGGATCCCACATCCCATTCACTGCCAGATTGACCTTTCCAGTCACCAGTAATGAAGCGGAATACGAGGCATGCATCATGGGTTTAGAAGAAGCCATTGATTTGAGAATCAAAAACCTGGCTGTATACGGTGACTCGGCGCTCGTTGTTAACCAAATTAAAGGGGAGTTGGAGACTCGTCAGTTGAATTTGGTCTCGTACATGAATTATTCCAGAAGGCTGCTTCCGTTCTTCGATTGAGTGGAACTCCATCATGTGCCTAGAGCTAAAAATCAGATGGCTGATGCCTTAGCCACGTTGGCTTCGATGTACAAAGTCAATTTTTGGAATGAAGCTCCAAGAATTGTCATTTCTCGTCTTGATAGACCTGTATTCGTTTTTGAAATTGAGGAAGCCTCTGATGGCAAGCCATGGTTCCATGATATCCAGACTTTCCTTATGACTAAGGAGTATCCTGCGGGAGCGTCAACCCAGGATAAAAAGACTCTGAGGAGGCTGTCTGGAAACTTCTATCTTAATCCTGATGGGGTTCTGTATAAGAGAAATCACGATCTCGTGCTACTCAGATGTGTAGATGAGAAAGAAGCTAGTCTGCTTATGGAAGAGGTCCATGAAGGCACATTTGGTACGCACGTCGGCGAGCATGCCATGATGAGAAAAGTCTTGCGAGCAGGATATTACTGGATGACAATGGAGTCGGATTGCTTCAAATTCGCGAAGAGATGTCATAAATGCCAGATTTATGTTGATAAAATTCATGTGTCGCCGTGCCCGTTGAATGTCATGTCATCCCCGTGGCCGTTCTCCATGTGGAGCATTGATATGATAGGCAAGATCGAGCCCACTACATCTAACGGTCACCGCTTCATTTTGGTAGCCATCGACTACTTCACCAAGTGGGTGGAGGCAGCCTCGTATGCTAACGTGACCAAGCAACTGGTAGCCAGATTCATAAAGAGGGACATCATCTGTCAATACGGAATTCCCAAGCGGATCATTACTGACAATAGTTTGAATCTGAATAACAAGATGATGAAGGAGTTATGCCAGAGCTTTAAGATTGAACATCACAACTCATCACCTTACTGTCGCTACTGCGAAAATCGGCGCCGGCTGACAGAAGAGTCGCCACCGTGCGTTATTTATCCCTCAGAGCGGGAAAGGAAACGCTCGAAGTAAACCTCGCAAAAAACGGGGAAAAGGTATGGTCATCGCAACCAAAACCTGGGTTCGGGAGTCGGTTACGCAAGGGGAAGGTATTAGCACCCCTCACGTCCGTCGTACTCGACGGGATCCACGCTTGCTTGGGTTGTCTACTGGATGCAAAATAATCTATCTACGGCTGCTAAATCTAAACGGAAGGGAATTGACTCGATAGAGCGTCGCACTCTATGCCTACGTATTCTCAAGAGAGAACGTCAGAGTCAACGTAGTTCGGGACTACAGGGAAAATTGGCTCGCCAAGACCTCGCGTCTTGTGCCTACGTACTTCCACTGGATGGAAGATCAGAGCTTTACGTAGTTCAGACTAACTACGGCTAAACAAACATTCTCACACAGCAGTGAGAAAAACAACTGGTTTCACAGGGTCGGGAACCTATGGGCAAAACTATGGCTTGGTCTCAGATGCACTCGGGCAAGAGAGAAAAAGGGTATCAATTAATCGTCAGCGGGAAAGTCTCGATCGCACAGCCGCGAGAGAACAACAGTTAGTCGTTAGTGTGCTCGCTAGGATATCGCATCCTATGCCTACATATCTTCGTCTGGTACGAAGAATCAGAGCGGCTGTAGTTCGGCTACTTCGGGACCACAACTCAAATCTTGTTTTATTAATCTCTGAAAAATGGTTACAATGATCGAATACTGAAAAATAATCTCCTAGGAAACGCTATCCTATTCTATCTTGAAAAATCGAACGGAAAATAGCCCCCTAACAAGTGGGCTTCTAAAACTACCTCTAAAAGGAAAATAACTTCTATGAAAAGATATCCTAAAAGAAAATGCACTTAAAAATATTAAATCGACACTTTAATATTTTTTCCTTTTTTTCTTCTTTTCTTTTCAACATATTTTTCCATATTTTTCTGTATTTTTTCATATTTCTTCAATATATTTTTCCACATATTTTTCTCTTTATTTCTTCATATTTTTTCTATATTTTTCTCCTTTTCTTTTTCTATATATTTTTCTCCATTTTCAAATATCTCTTTTCTCTTTATTTCTTTTTCTCTTCAAATTCTTTTTCTATTTTTTTATAATATTTCTTTTCTTTTCTTTTCATATTTTTTCACAATATTATTTTTTTTATAATATTTTCTTTCTACAAATTTAAACAAAATGGGAAAAATAAAGGAAAGAAAAACAGGGGGTATACTGGATTACAGGGGGGGTCAGTAAGCAAAAATAAAAAAACAGCCAGTTGGGCCCAGCCCATTTGCTTTCTGCAAAAAAGGAGGGGGTGCGCTGAGTACACTGGGGATGCCTGGCAGCAATACATTGGGCTCAGGCCCAATCCTGCAAAAAACATACGGATGGGGGTGCGAAAGAAAAAATGGGGCGTTGCTTAGCAAAAATCCCCTTGGGCCTGGGGTCTGAGGCCCAAACTCCCCAGCGTCCACGGAGGACTTCTCCGCTCCCTCACTCTTCCATTCTCCTCTCTGAAACCCTAGGAACTCTCTCCTTCTCCATCCTTATGGCGCCGCCGCCAATCCTCCTCAGACTCCCTCATCCTCTCTCGCTTCCTCTGATTCTCCCTTGCTCGTGGCTGTCCACTTCCTCTCTGAGTCTCAAAATCTCTCCCTCACAGTATTCTTTCCATCAAACAAACTTGAAGACCCATTCTTGACGAAGATCCACAGATGATGATACTTAAAACTGGAAAATGGAAAGGATGATGTTACCGGATGGATCTTGAGGTTGATGAATTCATGGAGAATCTGGATCGTGAGGAAGATCGTCTGGGAAAAACAAGATGATGAATGTTGATGAAAGTTTGTTGAGGTTCGTTGGAAAAGTTCGTTTCTGGAAATGTCTTGAAGGTGTTCTTGATCTGACGGTTTTCTGGATGATGAGGATTTGTTGAACTGAAGTTCGTTGGAGCTTGCTTCTGAAAATGATGATTGATGAAGTTTCTGGAAAACTGGATTTCTGGTGATGATTGTTTGAAGAAGTTCTTCTGGAGACGCGTTCTTGAAGTTTAATCGAACGATGAAGTCGCTTTGATGATGTTTGAGGATATCAACGAAGATCCTTTGGAGACGTTTGGTGATTCTGAAGACGATCAGTGAACTGGACGAAAACCTATGGATCTGGAAAGAAGGTCGCATGAACATTTGATGGAGTTCATGGATCAACTTCTGGAAAACGAAGAACACTCATGGATATTCTTGATGATCTTGAACGGGATCTGGGAATTATATGAATGAGGTTGAAGGTTCGTGATGAATCCAGTTTATTGATGAAGATTACTCGCCGATGATCATTTGGAAAATGAAGGAGATCTGGGACGATGAATGTTTGAAGCTTGACGATGAATGTTCATCGTTTCCGATGAGTTTCTGGAGAGGACGACGGTGGCCGGAAGTTGGATCGGAGGTTTCTGGGGAGACTCACGGTGGTGATGAGGGGAAAACGATGAAGATTGGAGGGGAAGATGAAGATGACCGGATTCTGGGGGCTGTGGTGTTCGCCGGTGAGGGTTACGGCGGCCGCCGGCCATGCAGGCCGGCCGGTGGCTCTTTTCAGGCGAGGGTTGTAGGGGTGACGCGTGGCCGTGATAGTGGGGTGGGTACACGCATGTGAGACGCGTGTCCCACGCGTGGCCTGGTGAGAGGAATGGAAGCTGTGAGGTGGCGTGTGTGTGTGAAGCAATGTGGGACCATCATCCTCTGGACACGTGTGCTGCTAGCTTTTATAACACTCAGAAGCTCTGGGTCGTTCTGGAAGCTTCCGGAACTAACTGGAAAAGTCTGGATTTTGCTGGGGATTTCTTGGACTGATCTGGAGTGAATTGGACGAACTGGGCCTCTGCAAAATGAAATGGGCCCAAACGAAAAACATCAAAAAAACCACAAAAAACTGAATTAGCCTAATTACTAAACTAGACCCAATTAACTATTAAACTCAAATTAATCTAACTAATTAAATTTGAACACTAATCTAATTAAACTCTAATTAAAACTCTAATAAACCCACTAATAAAATTCTAATAAAACTATATTATTCTATTAACAAAAATAAAATCTATTTAACTCTATATTATCTAAAAAATGAATTAAAACATATTAAAACTATTTAAAATCTATTAAATTCTATACTATTTAAAAGAAACTATTCAAAAAATCAATTAATATTCTAAAAATCTATATTATTTATCTAAAATCTATTAAACCCTAAAATGATTAAAATCTATTTAAAAAAGAATTAAAACTATTAAAAAAATCCTATTAAACCTAAAAATGATTTAAAAATCTATTAAAAATCTAAAAATAGCCAATAAAATTCAGAAAAATCACAATAATTCCCGAACGACACATAACACCACTAGAGCGCACAAAAATAATCGGTAAAAATAAACGGGCACCGAAATATCCCAAAAATCGATTCTACCTATTAAAACTGATAAAAAACACCTGAAATACGAGACGAGAGCTGTGATCCCTGATAAAATCAATACCAATGCAAAATGCAATGTACGCAATATGCAGATGCGAATGCGGTAGTGCGTCGAAACATCGAGCCAGATACGAGACCCGGTTGGTCAAATTTTGGGGTGCAACAGCTGCCCCTATTCAAGCGGCTTCGACCTGAATGGGTGAAGAGCGCTCAACCTTCAAACATTCAAGGTAGATGACGGTTGAATACAAATGGAACCCTGAAATTTGCCAACCGCAAGAATATACTGCAAAGCTGCTTGAGGAATAGCTTCCAATAACTGAAGTTTGGTTGTCACGGCAACAACTGGTCAATTTTCTGATAAAATTTCTTCTCCTTTTCAACACCTGTGTGACGCCACAAGTATTGAAATAACGCTTCGTAAAGCAAACACCTTGATTCCCATCTCTGTCATGGGATCAAATCTGGTCAACTCACAGTTCACTGCGAACTTGAGGACAATTCTCCTGGGGAATTCTGAATGGAACTGCCTGGCACCTGTTTCGACGAAGGGGGCAGCTTCAGAAGTTCGATATATATCAATCTTCGTTGTTGTTGTTTTTTTTTTTTCCGATGCTGACGTAGCAACCAAATATGAAGAATCACTCCGTTGGGGAAGTCGAGAAGCTGAACCAAACCACTCTGCAGGTGAACAAATTCGGAATCCAATAGGTAACCATCCTGGTCCTTGTTTTGACATGCGTATGCTTGATAATGATGCAATGCCCTATATGACATGTAAATGCTATGCGTTCTGTTTGAAAATGCGATGCCCAGACGGCATGGAAATGTTATATGCTTGATAGATGCAATGACTATATATGCAAATGCTAATGCAGGCTCGAGCTGCCAAAGAACACCAGGTCTGAAAACCACTTGGCAAAATAAATGCCGAAGATAACGTCAACTCTACTGGGGATGACCTGAAGTCACAGAACCATCTCAGCAAAATAAATGCTGGAAACGGGAAATCAAATCCGCTGGGGATAACCGTTCTGCTGGAGAAATGAAAAGGCAACCCTGCTTGGCGACTTCACTGGGGAAAGAAAGCAACTCTGCTCGGGGGTGCTTTCTTCAAACCATTGGCAACTGATTGTACTCTGCGGGGATTGACCCAAACTGAGGTTGATTGCGTGCGGCACACTGCTGGAAATGCCCCTACTATCAAGGATATCAATCTTAATTTGCTGAAGATACTTCTGCTCCTACTCTGATGCGGGGTAAAATACAATCTCGACTCTTCCGGGGATAGTAAGCAACTTTCATCTGCTGAAGAGTAGCAATTCTGATTTAACAACATCCACAAGGAATTCAAACATTACTCGGAGCACTTGGCATCAATCGAGCTTCGTATCGGGGAACATGACAACATGCGGGTCATTGGGAAATACTGTGTCAGATACCTTTAGGTTTTTTTGTTTTCTAGTTTAGGATAAACACGGATTATGTACACAGTGGAAAATACTAGACGAGAACTAGCATTCAAAGGTAGACTACCAGGCGAGAACTGGTAGGAAAATAGATTATCGGGCGAGAATTGATTTTGTTTTTGTGTTTTTGAACATCAGACGAGGCTATAGACAACCAGGCGAGAACTGGCTGAAAGCTAACTTACACCAGGCGAGAACTGGTATAACACACAGGTTAAAACACACGATGATCAAACGATAACTGATTACGCGATGACATGTACCAGGCGAGAACTGATACAACACTTGAAGAAACGGTGACCAGACGAGAACTAGTTACCAATAAACTGCACCAGGACGGGAACTGCTGCTTACGGAAGGGTGGGCCAGACGAGAACTGGTTACCGATTTGCCAGGCGAGAACTGGACTTTGGAAACGACTGGTTACTGACACGCAACAGGTTTAAACTGCAGGATAATGATCCAATGACAACAAGGCCTTCTTATTTGAAAGGTTCAGGTTTTGATAAGGGTACTGACATGATTCCCCGATACTCAACTCCGGCTGGGGATAAACAGGATGGTTTGAACAACTTGCCCCAGTATACTCGGCTGGGGATAAAAAGACTGGCTTGCACAACTTGCCCCAGTACAATTCCTGAGATTACCGCTCTGAACAGCTTGCTGCGAGACGAATTCGAGAATATTTGCCCCGACATCTGCACGACAAAAGAATTCAATCTCCAATTAAACACCTACCACCCTGACTGGTTTCGACATTCTCTGCGATGACTTGCCCCTGAATGAGCGTTCTAGCGACTTAACCCGATCTGATTATCTACCTGAAGTATCTGCTTCCAAATCTCAACGCTCTGGATGATTGCCCCTGATTGGCTCTCGAGAAGACTCACTTCTGATCAACTGCTTCTCAAACAAACTGCCCCTGATCCACTGAAACTTCGGGCCTTGTCCTCAGACTGACTGATTCCGAACTCACTGGAAGTCAATGCCCCTGATTCGCAAGGCTTCACAACATTCACCATTCTGGTTCAGACTGCTGAATTACTCAATCCTGCTCGATTATTCCCTGGTGGAATTTCCTTCATGTCGACTACTAACCTGCAATTAAAATTGTCTGTCCACGAATGGTAATCTTAATGCAATGGTTATGGAGATTTTGAAAAAATTTGAGCTGTCACTCATTTACATGCATATGATTGTGAGTGACGAGTGAACCAAAGTTCAAACGTAGTGCTTACATGGTCAGTGAAAAATATAACAAAGATGTGACTAGCAAGTCAAGAAGGAGTCAGGTTACTCAACCTTATCGTAATGCGCTTCAGACTAACCCTACCTCAATTAGGTCTTTTAAGGGTTGTATCGTGGTCGGGTTCACGGTTCGTGAAACAAAGGATATTTGGCTCAAATTTTGATTTGTACCCACCCCTTCTACGTGATGTTCTCCGATCCTAGGGTTCAGTTAACCTGGCACAAGCACTCGCCTCTTCGAGAAGTATGTTGAATGGTAAGCCCCACAGTTAAGGAACTCATAAAGCTTTTCTTCTAGAGTGATAGTTACTCCTTCTTCTCTTTCGGTGTCTGTGTACACGACTCTGTGATTTGCTGGGGAAAATTTCTTTTTATCCCTCTTTTTCATTCTTTTGATTCCCTAATTTTTGCCTGGACTGACTCATTTTGAGTTCTTTTCGATTCTTCGATTTCTTTTAAAGTCCAGCGGGATGCCCTGATTTTTGCCTAAGCATTAGCTTTCTAGCTTTTTCTTTCTTTTTACTTAGCGGGCTTTCTTTCTTTCTTTTGGAACAAAGTCGTGTGACACTGGTTGTCTTAATTGCTCCGAAAGGATTGTAACTGTCTCACTTTTGGTTGGTGATATATGACCTCTTGAAAGGTGTAAACTGATATTGGTCCTCGAAAGACAACACTCCTCTGTAAGTCTTGAATGCCCGGTCAAGCTAACTGACAACTACCCTGCCCCGGGTTAAGATGTGAGGGTTTAACAGTCCGAAAAAAACTTCTACTTCCTGGCTCGAAGTGGTTAACAAGGGACTAACTCCTTATATCTCCAGTGTTTAGGGGATTTGAAACAATGCCTTGTACGTCATCGGTAAGGTCTTATCTGAAAGCATACGATCATCGGTTATGAGTTTCAGTTTCGTCATCCTCCCTCCTAACTTTGCTAGTCACAGTGGAAAAGTGGAGTGAATAAAATGCAAGTGTTAATGCAATGCAGTAAATGAGCGACAGCGACATGACTAATTCAGAAAAATGCATAGTCACTTTATTATTATCACCATTCGAAACATACAATGTTTTAAAAGCAGGTAGTAACTAACAGAAAAAGAAACTACAAATGCAAATGATGTAAAAGCTTGAGAACTGCCAATGCTGAGGCGCCCGCCTGTCTGAACCACTGGCTTTTACTGGGGAATACCTTCCGAGTCTATGAGCTTAGACAGCTGAGGGGTTAGGATGAACAAACAGAAACCCTTCTCGAAAGGAAATGCGATCCTGATCAATCAACTGCTGTACCTTCGCCTGAAATGCTTTACAATCTTCTGTCGAATGCCCCGGTGATCCACCATGATAACCACACTGAGCGTGGGGATTGTACCCAGGAGGGTAAGGTTCTGGAACTGGCTTAAGAGCTTTAGGTTCCACCAAAGACTTCAGGATCAAAGATGGTAGCAGCTGGCTATACGGCATAGGCACTGGGTGAGAAGGACCATTCCTTCGTTCCAAATTGTTGCGAGGTCGGTTCTGATTTTGACGCTGATTCTGGTAACCTCGGCCACGAGTTCGCTGCTTTGCAATGGAAGCGACATAAGATTCCTGATGGGGTGCCCCAGGCACAGTTGTCTGTTCAGTATAACAAGCCACAAGAGGTACTGATCTCTGATAAGATGATGAACCAACAAAATTCACTGATTCGCTTCGAGGATATTCAACCTTTGGCATGACTGAGTTGATCACAACTTCTTCTTCACTCTGATAGTCACAAGGGTATTCAATTTCACCAGCTTGATCATATGAAGTAATCTGAATTTTCCCAATTCTCATGGAGTACTCAAGGCGTTCTCCTAATGCTACCACGTCAGAGAAACTTGCCGGAATTCCGAGCAATCTTTTGAAGTACGGATATTGTAGGGAATCTACAAACATGTTTGCCAGCTCTTGATCTAACAGCGGTGGACGCACTCTAGCGGCAAATTCTCTCCATCTCTGAGCATACTTCCTGATCGGTTCATTGATCTCTTGAGACAACTCTTGCAAATGCATGCGATAAGGAGCAATGTCTAAATTGTAATCGTACTGCTTCAGAAAAGCTTTGGCTAAATCCGTCCATGACTGAATCTGAGTTCTCTCTAACTGCATATACCACCTCAAAGATGCCCCAGTCATACTATCTTGAAAGCAATGGATCATCAACTTATCATCTCGCGCAAACGCAGTCATTCTTCGACAGAACATCATCAAATGCAGCTTCAGACAGCTATCTCCCGTGTACTTCTCAAACTTCGGCGCTTTGAACTTGTAAGGCAACACCAGGTCAGGAACCAAACACATGCCTACAGCATCCAAGTTAACAGCATCTTTGGCTTTCAAAGCTTTCATTTGCTCTTCCAACACTCGGAGTCTTCTACCATCGTCAAGAGCTCTTGGATCTACCATCCCAGCCGTTGGAATATCTCTTCGGTAATTCATCACAGGGAAAGCAACACCTTGATTGGTAACAGGAGGAGGACGCTCATTTCTGGCAACAAACTGCTCATGTCGACCTTGGCTCTCAACAGAAGGCTGTACAACTTGGTCTGCAGCAACGTTGTTCACTTGCGGGAAGTCTTCCATGGAATCATACAGAGGGTTGGACGCCATAGTGAACCCTGTCAAGGTGTTAGGAGACTGGAAATTGCCTTCAGACATAGCTACCAATAATCTTCAGCTGACTTCGACACTTGATTCTGCTCAAATCTACTCAACCCCTAGGTAAGTCTCTGACAATCAACAGCTGCTCAATCCGAACTCCGGGTAATCACCTTCAGGAAACAAAGGCTGGATCAGAACTCTGGCTAGCTGGAGGATGATATGCAATGCAGCACTGATATGCACATGATATGCAAAATGCAGCAAACAATGGGACCACAGCCCCCACACAAAATCTGAATACTGCTGCGCTGACGGAGACGTTCTTTGAAGAGAAGACCAGAATAACGGGTAGGTTGGAAGTCAAGTTTCCTGCATAAAAAACCCCCCCACTCACAGGTATGGACCTATATCTGACAAGGTACGGCATCCTATGCGGTCGTCAGCGTCACAGACTTTCAGAACTGACGATACGATTCCCAGAAGGAGTGGCATCATCGAGTCCTGAAAAGGCCTCACTTAGCTAACTTCCAAATGATCGGTTCCCGGAGTCGACAATCAAACTGACCAAACAACCCCCTCGACCCAAAGGGTAGAAAAAGAAGTCAACCAGAAGAACCTCGCCCGAGTGTAGATTTCGCGGGACACTCGTACAAGCAAAGCCGGTACGCCCCCACTAATCTCTACTCTAAGTCTAAGGTGCACTCCAAGCCCAGGTCCGGCTTATCTCTCAATATCATAGAACACCCGTAACACCCCAACAACAACAGATAATAAATAAGCCCCAAACAAGCGCTAGGATTGACTCTCTCTTAGGGGACGTTGGATCCCACATGCATGGGGAACTATCGCAGTCGCCAGCAGAGTCGCCAGCTGTCGCTACTGCGAAAATCGGCGCCGGCTGACAGAAGAGTCGCCACCGTGCGTTATTTATCCCTCAGAGCGGGAAAGGAAACGCTCGAAGTAAACCTCGCAAAAAACGGGGAAAAGGTATGGTCATCGCAACCAAAACCTGGGTTCGGGAGTCGGTTACGCAAGGGGAAGGTATTAGCACCCCTCACGTCCGTCGTACTCGACGGGATCCACGCTTGTTTGGGTTGTCTACTGGATGCAAAACAATCTATGTACGGCTGCTAAATCTAAACGGAAGGGAATTGACTCGATAGAGCGTCGCACTCTATGCCTACGTATTCTCAAGAGAGAAAGTCAGAGTCAACGTAGTTCGGGACTACAGGGAAAATTGGCTCGCCAAGACCTCGCGTCTTGTGCCTACGTACTTCCACTGGATGGAAGATCAGAGCTTTACGTAGTTCAGACTAACTACGGCTAAACAAACATTCTCACATAGCAGTGAGAAAAACAACTGGTTTCACAGGGTCGGGAACCTATGGGCAAAACTATGGCTTGGTCTCAGATGCACTCGGGCAAGAGAGAAAAAGGGTATCAATTAATCGTCAGCGAGAAAGTCTCGATCGCACAGCCGCGAGAGAACAACAGTTAGTCGTTAGTGTGCTCGCTAGGATATCGCATCCTATGCCTACATATCTTCGTCTGGTACGAAGAATCAGAGCGGCTGTAGTTCGGCTACTTCGGGACCACAGCTCAAATCTCGTTTTATTAATCTCTGAAAAATGGTTACAATGATCGAATACTGAAAAATAATCTCCTAGGAAACGCTATCCTATTCTATCTTGAAAAATCGAATGGAAAATAGCCCCCTAACAAGTGGGCTTCTAAAACTACCTCTAAAAGGAAAATAACTTCTATGAAAAGATATCCTAAAAGAAAATGCACTTAAAAATATTAAATCGACACTTTAATATTTTTTCCTTTTTTTCTTCTTTTCTTTTCAACATATTTTTCCATATTTTTCTGTATTTTTTCATATTTCTTCAATATATTTTTCCACATATTTTTCTCTTTATTTCTTCATATTTTTTCTATATTTTTCTCCTTTTCTTTTTCTATATATTTTTCTCCATTTTCAAATATCTCTTTTCTCTTTATTTCTTTTTCTCTTCAAATTCTTTTTCTATTTTTTTATAATATTTCTTTTCTTTTCTTTTCATATTTTTTCACAATATTATTTTTTTTATAATATTTTCTTTCTACAAATTTAAACAAAATGGGAAAAATAAAGGAAAGAAAAACAGGGGGTATACTGGATTACAGGGGGGGTCAGTAAGCAAAAATAAAAAAACAGCCAGTTGGGCCCAGCCCATTTGCTTTCTGCAAAAAAGGAGGGGGTGCGCTGAGTACACTGGGGATGCCTGGCAGCAATACATTGGGCTCAGGCCCAATCCTGCAAAAAACATACGGATGGGGGTGCGAAAGAAAAAATGGGGTGTTGCTTAGCAAAAATCCCCTTGGGCCTGGGGTCTGAGGCCCAAACTCCCCAGCGTCCACGGAGGACTTCTCCGCTCCCTCACTCTTCCATTCTCCTCTCTGAAACCCTAGGAACTCTCTCCTTCTCCTTCCTTATGGCGCCGCCGCCAATCCTCCTCAGACTCCCTCATCCTCTCTCGCTTCCTCTGATTCTCCCTTGCTCGTGGCTGTCCACTTCCTCTCTGAGTCTCAAAATCTCTCCCTCACAGTATTCTTTCCATCAAACAAACTTGAAGACCCATTCTTGACGAAGATCCACAGATGATGATACTTAAAACTGGAAAATGGAAAGGATGATGTTACCGGATGGATCTTGAGGTTGATGAATTCATGGAGAATCTGGATCGTGAGGAAGATCGTCTGGGAAAAACAAGATGATGAATGTTGATGAAAGTTTGTTGAGGTTCGTTGGAAAAGTTCGTTTCTGGAAATGTCTTGAAGGTGTTCTTGATCTGACGGTTTTCTGGATGATGAGGATTTGTTGAACTGAAGTTCGTTGGAGCTTGCTTCTGAAAATGATGATTGATGAAGTTTCTGGAAAACTGGATTTTTGGTGATGATTGTTTGAAGAAGTTCTTCTGGAGACGCGTTCTTGAAGTTTAATCGAACGATGAAGTCGCTTTGATGATGTTCGAGGATATCAACGAAGATCCTTTGGAGACGTTTGGTGATTCTGAAGACGATCAGTGAACTGGACGAAAACCTATGGATCTGGAAAGAAGGTCGCATGAACATTTGGTGGAGTTCATGGATCAACTTCTGGAAAACGAAGAACACTCATGGATATTCTTGATGATCTTGAACGGGATCTGGGAATTATATGAATGAGGTTGAAGGTTCGTGATGAATCCAGTTTATTGATGAAGATTACTCGCCGATGATCATTTGGAAAATGAAGGAGATCTGGGACGATGAATGTTTGAAGCTTGACGATGAATGTTCATCGTTTCCGATGAGTTTCTGGAGAGGACGACGGTGGCCGGAAGTTGGATCGGAGGTTTCTGGGGAGACTCAAGGTGGTGATGAGGGGAAAACGATGAAGATTGGAGGGGAAGATGAAGATGACCGGATTCTGGGGGCTGTGGTGTTCGCCGGTGAGGGTTACGGCGGCCGCCGGCCATGCAGGCCGGCCGGTGGCTCTTTTCAGGCGAGGGTTGTAGGGGTGACGCGTGGCCGTGATAGTGGGGTGGGTACACGCATGTGAGACGCGTGTCCCACGCGTGGCCTGGTGAGAGGAATGGAAGCTGTGAGGTGGCGTGTGTGTGTGAAGCAATGTGGGACCATCATCCTCTGGACACGTGTGCTGCTAGCTTTTATAACACTCAGAAGCTCTGGGTCGTTCTGGAAGCTTCCGGAACTAACTGGAAAAGTCTGGATTTTGCTGGGGATTTCTTGGACTGATCTGGAGTGAATTGGACGAACTGGGCCTCTGCAAAATGAAATGGGCCCAAACGAAAAACATCAAAAAAACCACAAAAAACTGAATTAGCCTAATTACTAAACTAGACCCAATTAACTATTAAACTCAAATTAATCTAACTAATTAAATTTGAACACTAATCTAATTAAACTCTAATTAAAACTCTAATAAACCCACTAATAAAATTCTAATAAAACTATATTATTCTATTAACAAAAATAAAATCTATTTAACTCTATATTATCTAAAAAATGAATTAAAACATATTAAAACTATTTAAAATCTATTAAATTCTATACTATTTAAAAGAAACTATTCAAAAAATCAATTAATATTCTAAAAATCTATATTATTTATCTAAAATCTATTAAACCCTAAAATGATTAAAATCTATTTAAAAAAGAATTAAAACTATTAAAAAAATCCTATTAAACCTAAAAATGATTTAAAAATCTATTAAAAATCTAAAAATAGCCAATAAAATTCAGAAAAATCACAATAATTCCCGAACGACACATAACACCGCTAAAGCGCACAAAAATAATCGGTAAAAATAAACGGGCACCGAAATATCCCAAAAATCGATTCTACCTATTAAAACTGATAAAAAAACACCTGAAATACGAGACGAGAGCTGTGATCCCTGATAAAATCAATACCAATGCAAAATGCAATGTACGCAATATGCAGATGCGAATGCGGTAGTGCGTCGAAACATCGAGCCAGATACGAGACCCGGTTGGTCAAATTTTGGGGTGCAACACTTACCGACCGAAGATGAATGGTGCGGTTGAAGCGGCCAACAAGAACATTAAAAAGATAGTACAAAAGATGGTTGTGACCTACAAAGATTGGCATGAGATGTTTCCATTTGCATTGCACGGTTATCGTACGACGGTACGCACATCAACCGGGGCAACTCCTTTCTCACTAGTGTACGGTATGGAGGTTGTCCTACCGTTGGAAGTTGAGATTCCTTCTTTGTGAGTTTTGGTTAACGTGAAACTCGAGGAGGCAGAATGGATTAAGAACCGACTAAATCAACTCAGTCTGATGGATGAGAAGAGATTAGCATCGATTGCATATGGTCGTCTGTACCAGATCCAAATGAAGAAAGCTTATGATAAGAAGGTACGTCCTAGAAGCTTTCAGACGGGTGACCTCGTCCTGAAGAAGATTCTTCCACCACATTCTGATCACAGGGGCAAGTGGACTCCTGACTACGAAGGTATGTACGTCATCAGCAAGGTCTTCTCGGGAGGAGCCTTGTTGTTATCCACGACAGATGGCGAAGATTTTGCATCCCCTGTGAACGCGGACGCAGGTAAAAAATACTTTGCTTAAGAAATGACCCGCTAGAAAGAAAAAAAAGAATATCCAGGCAAAAATGGGGCATCCCGGCGAACCATAAAAAAAGGAAAGAAAAAAGGTTCGGGAAAAAATTAGGGATATAAATGAAAAAATGTACACCCCCAAAGTCGAAAACCTGGAAGGGCGGCTTTGGCAAAAAAGGGTATCCCGGTGAATCGAAAACCCGAAAGGGCGGTTTAGGCAAAAGTTAGGGATTAAAAAGCAAGTGACTGCGTTCCACGTGTGAACTCTCATTGTTTAGTGGTTTGGGAAGACCTGAGGGCCATTTATCCGAATCAATCTCTTCTGAAGCTGAAGCGTCAGAGAAGTATCGAAGTCGAGTGGGTCATAGAGGGATCAACTCATGGTGTTCATCTACACCATATTGCCGACATCTGTGTATATACTGATGTATATTTATATTATTATGCCTGCGCAACTTCCTCATTTCAGGAGCTTGCCTCTGTTGTAAAATATTTTGCCCATTCAGGGGCCCGTTATCAATAAACATATACTATTCAGTATTTCTGTTTGTTTGTTTAGTTTTTATCTGTTTTGTTTACGAAAAAGAACGCCCGATGTTTTTGATAAAATGCGCATACATAAACTTGCTGGCCTAGGCCGATAATTGTTGAAACATTGAATTACCTGAGCATCGTCATAGATGATAACCTTGATAGGTCCCTTTGTGAAGGGTATCTTGTCTGTTTGTTCATGTTGTTGCAGGGATGTCACCCTCCATGCAGTACGCCAGATTGTTTTCCAAGCAAGATGATTCCTTCTTCCCCAGCGGGTTCAACAGTGTTTCCCCACAGAATCTGAACATGGGGTCGTGAGCATTGATATGTCTCCCTGAGCAGAGATAGATTCTCCCCAACCAGATGTATCCTAGGCAGGATCATCATCTCCCCAGCTGAGTCATACGTAGAAGCGTATATTCATTCCCGACAGTGGGTCAACCTGCAGTTTTCTCGTAGAAGACCATCTGTAAGTGTTCAGTTTCTGATAGCTCAGACTGAAGTCTCCATCAGAATTGAAATTCCCCCACAGAGTTGTATTCTCCCTGGAAGGTAGGAGTTATTCCAGCGTCTGGTTTCCTATCCTCAGCCGAATTTGCAGTCCCCCAAGAGAGTCGAGTTCTTGGAAGCCGTTCAAGGCATTATTGGTTTTCTCCCAGTAGAGAATGTTGAATAGCTGATGTTGTATTTCCCCATCGGAGTCCGTATCTCCCGGAGGATTCTATTCGCGAAGGCCGTGCAGTTTATTTCTACGATTGACATCGTTTCCTCAGCAGCTTGTGGTTCGTGTACCCAGTTGAGCTAGCACAGGTTCTCGTAGAACTTTGTTCCCCTGCGGCAGTCGCCTGGAGTTCATTTCCCCAGGTTAAGTCCAATTGAGATTGGTGTGACTTCTTCTCCTCGGCAGGATGACTCCTCCTCTCCACCAGAGTGGTTCTTTCTCCTTGACAAGAGGATTTTCCCTTCAGCATTTATTTTGCTGATAGGGTCGTAGCATTTTGCATGATTGCATAGCATCTACCCTAAATGCATAGCATTTCCATCGTGTGGAGCATTACGCCATTGTCAAACATATGCATGTGAAACATGAGCTAGGTCGTTACCGTTCTTGTTTTGCAGGTGTTCCTCAGCGAAGTGGTTTGCTCAAGATGATTCTTGAAATCCTCAGCAAAGTTGTTTGCTTAAGATGATTCTTAAATCCCCAGTGAAGTCGCCAGAGTTGTTTGCTCAAGATGATTCTTGGAGTTCCCGGCGGGGTTGATTGTTCAAGATGATTCTTGATTTCCTCAGCAGAGTTTATTCATCCAGGACGATTCCTGAATCCCCGAAGCAGAGTTACTTGATAGTTCTCTAGAATCCCCAACGGAGATGTGTCATCTCCAGCAAGATTTAAACAGAGAAGTTGAGATTCCCCTTGAAGGCTTACTGATGAAGTCCGACTGTGATGTCGAAACAGTTCTCCTAGCTGACGAGGAGCGCCTGGCGGCAAAAGTTTAGATATCCCCAGTGGTTCAGGATTGATTGAGGATGCTATGTCCCGACATTACTAATGAAGTCCAGCTGACGCCCGAGAATTTCTTTGAATGCCCGACGGCATGATTATAGAGATTGTAAAAAGTTCCCAATGACCTGATGAGTCTTGAAGAATTCATCTGTTGTCGTGCCGCAGAATGCCTGACGACAATATCAACTATGTATCACCAGTTACCGTGTAACCAGTGAGCCCTTGATGACTTGAGGAAGAAGCTGTAGTGAAATCTGATGATCATCCTGACGGAGATTTGGGTGAGTTGCCGTGCAACTGCCATTTCAGACTTCAAAGATTGTCCTACCAACCAGAGTATCGTTTACTTGGGACGGTTGGCAAATTTCCGGTTACCGTGTAACCGATTCCCTAACAAGTTGTCGTGCAAATGTCGTTTCCGATTTCGAAGATGTTCCTACCAATCAGAGTATCGTTTACTTGTGCGGTTGGCAAATCACCGGTTACCGTGTAACCAGTGATCCCTGGATGACTCGAGGGCGTAGATGATCATCCTGACGAAGATTTTGGGATTAAGAATTCACCAGTGAGTTTTCGTGCAACCATCAATATCAGTTTTCCTTCACCAGTTACCGTGTGACCAGTGATCCCTTGATGATTTAAGGATGCAGTGATATCAGATATGTCAGATCAATAATTCTCCAGCAAGTTGTCGTGCAACTATCATTTCCGTTCCCGAGAATTTTTCCCCATCAGAGTATCGTTTACTCAGGCGGTTGGAAAATTTCTAGGTTTATTGGTATTCAACCGTCTTTTACCTGGATTGTTTGAGAGTCGTTCGCTTCTCACCCATTCAGGTCCAATCCGTTTGAATAGAGGCAGTTGTTGCACCCCCAAAATTTGCGTAACCTTGCTTTACCTAGCTTGTGTTTCATTGCATTCATATTAGCATTATCATCTGCATTTCATTGACATGTATGCAGGAGATCAAGAGGTATGACTACCAATCAAGGGCTACACAAGACTATGAGACTAGCTAAGAGAGTTATTCAAGTGCTCAAGGGTTGATATCCTCATCAGAGAAGCCAAAGATCCTCAGAAAGAGTGGTTGAAGCCAAGTGTGTACATCTCCTAAATTGAGAGTTTTGCGAAGTCCTCAGATGATTCTGAAGCTATGGAGTGGACTTGAGACCTTGAGAGAGCTCATGAGAAGTATTAAAGATCATTTTGAATCCAAGACCACATAACTCAAGATTAGGTTTTCATCTCACATTGACCCCAACATGATTGTTGTAGGGCATGATAATGGCTTTAATTTTAGTACTAGAAGTCCTTGATAGGGTTTATAGAACTCAAGTTATGAGCCAGACAAGTTACAGGTCATCTGAGGCATGTGAAATTGGAGCTTGAAAGTCAACCAACTTGCATGACATTTTTTCCCTAGAAGGATGATTCCTATGAACTTTTGGTCAAGATGGATGTTGTTCCTTATCTTCATAGATTTCTAGAAAGTACTAGAAGTCCATGATTGGATTTGTAGAACTCAAGTTACAAGCTTTGCAAGATAAGGGTATTTTGGGAATTTTGAATTACAGGTCATTTTGGGTTATGGGTCCATTTCACTATCTTGTAAACCTCAAATGAAGATTTGTTCAACTTGAAAGTTGTTCAAAATGGTGTTTTTAGTCCAACCATGACCCAAACATCCATTGATATGGGTTGAATATGGAAATGTATGAAGAAATTCGGAAAAAAGATCATTAAAGGCATTAAAAAAGGAAAAAATTCAAAATAAATCATAATGGTTCAAAAAATCACAAATTGGTAGACATTTTGATTGGAAATGACATTTTGAAGAGATTGGAAATGTTACATTTTTGGTTTGAGGCTTTCTTCATGGACTTTGTTTGGATTACTTAGAGTTGAAGTTACACATCAAAGGTGCACCATTGGATGAAATTAAGCACTCAATCTGATCCATTCACATCCAAGGGGTGTTAAGCAATGAATATGAGTAAAAATTGAGCTGAAATTACACAGAATACACGACTGCCATAGTTACACTTTGAAGGAAAATGGAAATTTTGGATTAATCAAATTGGGTCATGATTGGGCCAGGTTATGATCCAAATAGTTTCTATTTAAGTTCAGGATCATGTTCAGATCATTTTTTGGAGAGCATTTGGAGAAAAGACGGTTATTGCAGTTGGAACTTTGAAGCTTTCGAGCAAGAAGTGGTTTTGGAGTTTGAGGAAGATTCAAGAGCTTCTGAGCATCAAGAATCGTCCAGGATCATTCAGTGAAGAAATCTGCACATTTTGGCATCAAGATTTGCACGCGAAGACCTCCAATTTTAAGCTTCAGAACAGGTTTTTACTTCTCACAATTCCTCTTGATACAACATAGATCGTTTTAGTATTGGAATGGTGAAGTTTAGTGATGATTTAGGATTGGATGCAAATTCTGTTTAGACTCATATCTGGATGATTCATGAGAGTTAAGATGAATTGGATAATGATTTTTGATCCTTGAGAGGTGAGGAAAACATCTGTATAGTCAATTTGAAGTTTAATGACAATTTTGGAAATGGTGATTTTTCTGTTGAGCATCGTGTTTGGAGATTTATGAGGAATCATTGAAAATGGAGTGGATTTTCATGCTCAAGGTTGGGAAGACGGGTGATTTCGTGTAACTTTCATTGAGTTTGGTTGAATTTGATCACAGAGCATGATTGCTCTCGCCGGAGAAGACGGTGGAGCTCTTCTCCAGCCACCATGAACCAGTTTCCCTCTCTTGGCTCAGTTCAAACGAAGACGATGAGGGAGGACCGTTGGATCTATTTGAGTTGATTGACTTGGTCTTAACATCTGATGGATGAGGTTTAGTTTGAGTATGGTTTGGTGAGTTGGCACAATATGAAGCGTAGGATGAGACTACTTTTGCATTGAATGGACCTGATTAGGGAGTACCATAGGACTTAGTCAACTAAACCACACGTTGCCCCTTATCAAAACGAACCATTTCAATAAATGAGGTGGCACGCGCACAGCCCTCTGATTAGTTGACTAGTAGTGTGATCCTAGGGTTTTGACATTTTATGAGTTTCTTTAATTTCTTTAATTGATTTTCATTTTCTTTTAATTGATTTTTCATGTTTAATTCATATTAATTAGAATAATGATCAGAAAAGTATGGAAAAAAATATGTGGGTGATCCTTGTTTAATTCCTGATTTTTCCATGCCTTTGGATTTTATTTTGGTGTTGTTTTCAATTTAATGTCCATTTTTCTATTTTCATTAATTGATTAAAAATGCATAATATGACTAGTTTGATTGCTGATTTTATTACTAATTCATGATTTGGAATTTGAGGCTGAAATTTTGCATGCTTATTATAGACTCCTTGATAGATTTGTGTGATTTTTGTTGTGATTTTTAGATGATTCTAAGTAGGGACTTGAGATAGATCTTTAGGAGCATTCCTTGATGGACCCCCTCTAGCACACTCTTTGGATTTAGATTTTATTTGAATCTTTAGGATTAGGTTTTGCCCCTGGTTTTTGTACCATAGATTGTTAACTCGTGTAAGATAATGTAAGATTTTCCTTAAGATTTGTAGAATTGATTTTCTATTAGTTCCCCATTTTACAAGTTGGTTATAGTTTAGGTGACCCTAACTAGGATAACTTCATAGATTAGTCTTTTAAGTGAGCATTAGATGATTCTAAGTTTCATATCCTTTCTTGATAGAATAGAAATTAGGTAGATACCTCACTAGAACCTTGTTGAAGCCTTGATAGAGCTTTAGATTCCCCTAGTCTAGGTGATCCTTGTGGCTAGTCTGTAGGGTTCCTTAGAAGTTGTTGTGTTGCCTTCTGTCCCATATGTAATTTCTTCCCTGGGCTTTGCCCTACCCTCTTTCTCCAAGTCTTGAAGAGGATCCCTCCTAGGAGAGCCTAATCCTTCCTTTGGTTGGATTATATGCATTTCTCAGGAGGTTGAGCCTTGAATTGACATTCCCCAGTATAGTACATTCCTTTGGTTTGTACTATCTTTCTCTTTCAAGTGTTGATGAGGAGCCCTCTTGGGAGAGCCTAATCCTTCCTTTGGTTGGATTCTGTGCATTCCTCAGGAGGTTGAACCTTGGATTGACATTCTTGGCATGTATATTCCCTTGGTTTATATACTGTCATCCATCTCCAAGTCCTTTTCTTAGGATCCCTCTTGGGAGAGCCTAATCCTTCCCTTGGTTGGATCCTGTGCATTCCTCAACAGGTTGAGCCTGGTATGGACATTCTGTGTTGATACATTATAACCAGTTACCTTAGATTGATATCTAGGACTAATACCCAGTCTTTTCTATCCTATTGACATAGGATCCCTCTTGGGAGAGCCTAATCCTTCCCTTGGTTGGATTATGTGCATTCCTCAAGAGGTTGAGCCCGTGATGGACTCTGGTGTAGATACACCTCCAACCTGATGTAGCCTGGGATGACTTCCCTGTTGCTCATTTTGTTTTCTCTCCCTTGTTTTATTTGCTAGATGCATTAGAATAGGTTCATATATAGAATATTTTAGGTTAGGATAGTTGCATGATTGCATTCAGAGGTTGAGTGGGTCTCCCTCTGCTTGCTTGCATTAAGGGTTGAGGTGATCCTCCCCTTGCTTGTGTGTTGTTTTTCTTGCTATCTGTATGTTTGCATTAGAGGTTGAGTCTATCTCTATCTGCTTGTCTGTTTTTGATTGTTTTCTTTCCTTGACTGCTTAGAGGTTGAGTGAGTCTCCCTCTGCTTGTATTGCTGCATTGCATGTGCATCTTTGTCGTTTTCTTCTGTATATCTATTTACTGTTTAGCTGATGCTTTATCTGTGTCGGTTTCCCATTGACATGATCCCCTAGGAGTTTCACTTCCTTTAATAAGGAAGTGATGATAGAACTTTAGGTTGAAACCTATGCATGATAACATCTAGGAGTTCACTGTTTCAAAACTCAACCATAGGATGAATCCTTGGCATGACAACATTAGGGTTTGACAGTTTCCCCGTAGAGTTCGTTCTCTTCTCTCTCTAAAACAACAGTAAAAAATGTAATAAAGACAAGTTGGTACAAGCGCGTTACGAGCCTTAAGCTACTTGGGTAATGATAATTGAGCGGTCTCCTCTCAATCGTCTAGAGTGTTTAGTATACGTCCTTTGGACGATATGCGACGCATTCATTCCAAGGTCATAGTCTCTAGTGCTGTGCAGACTACAAACAACCATAAAAAACATTTCTTCCGTAAAAGACAAAAACAAACTTCAAACCTTTTTGCTCCGTGGGCCCATAACTCAAGGAAAACTTTTCTGAAGAAAAGAGTGTCGTTAACTCTCAGTTCTACCGCAAACGGTAACGCACGAGTCTCTGATGAGCAAGCTGCATACACCAACTGCTGGAACTGTTTGTTAACCCTACTCGGGAAAACAGATGAATCTGAATCCCTGTAATCCGTATTATCCTGAACTACGTAAGCTCTGATCTCTCATATCCGTTGAGAGTACGTAGGCACAATACTGACGTATTGGTGAGCTACCTTCCTCGTAACCCGTAGTTAGTCGAACTACGTTGACTCTGATTTCTCGTTCTCTGATGAGAATACATAGGCATAAAGCGTGATGCTTTGCCGAGTCATTTTCTGTTCTTTTTAGACCAGCCTTGATAGGTAGATAGTAAAAATAACCCGTCAGATAAACACAACAAGCGTGGATCCCATCGAGTACGATGGACGTGAGGGGTGCTAATACCTTCCCCTTGCGTAACCGACTCCCAAATCCATACATGGTTGCGATGACCTTGTCTTATACCTTTTCATCAGGTTTTTCCGATTGTTTCCTTTCCCGTTCTGTGGGATAAATAACGAAAGGTGGCAACTCTTCTGTTTTGAGGGCACCTTATTTTCGCGGTAGCGACAGTATGCAAAAGGACCAATACCGAAATGCAATGAGTTCTAAATGGTGTTTTATGATGCTTGAATTCAAGACAGATGCAGACACACGAGAAAATATAAAATAACAGCAATACGACGAGTAACCACTCACGAGGGACTCAACACACTGGGGAAAGATCCTAGGTAAAGTAAGCAAGATAGTTCAAACATGACTGAAGATGTTGTTCAAGGGAATCTTTCCCAAAGGGGACACAAATTCCACCAGGGAGGACACGTCTTCACTGGGGAAAAGGAGACACACCATTGGGGAAGAAGGCAATTCTTCACTGGGGAAACGAAAGAAAAGAGACGCAAACCTCACTGGTGAAAACCAAATGAGGAATTCCCTATAAAGAAGAGTTCGAACGGGATCTTTAGGGAAAGACTAGAAACAAGACCAGACGCACCGGGGGTGCTAGTATCCACTAGATCTCCGAGACTCGAATGGGGAAAGCGACAACTTTGCTGGGAACATTGGTGACTACCAGAATTAACAAACAGTTTCAAGTGGTGTTAGTTTTCACTAGACTCACTGGGGATGATGGTGACGACCAACCTAAAAGTTATAATCAAATGGGAATTCCGAATAGCATTGATAAAATACAGGACTTCGGCCAGGGAAGTTGGTAACAATCAACTTTCGATACTCAAAACGATTAGTTTTCAAGCAATGCCAGTAACTACTGGACTTAGAGGGGACTGGTGATGACCAAATCGGGATATACCAATAACAATTGGGTCGAGATAATGCTAGCAATTACCAGGCTTAACTAGGAGGATTGGTAACGACCGAGTCCAAGGAGACCAATAACCATTGGATTTGGGTAATACCAATAAATACTGGATTTTCAAAGGGTTTAATAACAACCAGACCAAAGTGATGATAACAATCAGATTTAAGCGATGCCAATAACTATTGGACTTAGGCCAACTGGTGACGACCAAATCATAAGTACACCAATAACAATTGGTTTTGGATAATGCTAGTAACCACTAGATTTTCTAAATGATGCTAGTAATTACTAGATTAAGAAAGATTGGTAATAACCGAATCAAAAGGTACCAATAACAATTGGTTCCAGGTGAAGGTGAGAAAATACTTAGAAGGGGGGGGGGGGTTGAATAAGTATATAGAAGAATTATGGTAATAAAAACTCAAAGATTTTTATCCTGGTTCGTTGAACTCAACTACTCCAGTCCACCCTATCAAGAGTGATTTGTCTTTCTCCACAAGGACTTAATCCACTATTAATCAAACTGATTACAATAGCAAGCACTAAGAGCAACTATTCTTAGTCTTCTCAAGAACTATTGACCAAAACTGGGTCTTCTCAAGGAATTTTTACAATCAAATGTACAAACTAAACAAGTGTTTGAATGCTTCTAAGTAAGCTATATCACAACAGTGATTTACACTTAAGTTTTAAGAACATATGAAATAAATTCAGCAATGAGAATAAATTGTATGAGAGCTTTTCAATGAATTTCTTTCAATAATTCGTCAACTGAAGAAGAGTGTTGGAGACTTGATTTTATAGACTTAGAAATCCAATACATTGCATGCTTTGAAGACCGTGTCTGCAAAGTAGCTGTAACATTTTTGTCTTCACATCACTTGACCTTTCCTAGAAGAAGAACGTACAGAGAAATCCTTTTTGCCTGAGTTCTTATGTCTAGCATAAATGAGGAAAGAGTCGTTTGGCCTAACCAACAGACATGACTTTGAATTCTTCTTCAACAAGTTTCTAATACTCAGCAAATAACATCAAAGCCTTGAGTGATCAGAGTCTTTGATGTTCATCAGAGTTTGCTGAATCAGAGTGTTGCAGCAAGTGTGCTTCAGCGTGTAATTTCATTAGAGCAGAGTTTTAGGAATCAGATCCTCAGTACTTGCAGCTTATAGTACTATCAGAGTCTTCTGAAAAACTGTGCTTGAAACTCTTCATACAAAGTCTTCATACCATGCTTCATATGCTTCTGTAGCTTCTGCTTCAGATCCTTCTGTAGGCAGCGCTCAGAGTCTTCTGTAGGCAGCGTTCAGATTCTTCTAAGAGATGCTTTTGATGCTTCAGAGCCTTGCATAGTTTAATGTTCAGGTCCAATTTGCTTTCAGAAGTATATAAACATTAAAATCTGCAGCAAACATACTTGAACAAATTTTAGAGTATATAATTTTCTTAATACAAAATTTCGTAAGAGTTATCATCAAAACATAGAGATATAACTAAGAACCAATTTGTGTTCTAACAATCTCCCCCGTTTTGATGATGACAAAAACATAAGAAATTTTATTCAATAAAGCAATAATTATAACTCCCCTTGAGATTATGAATCTCCCCCTGAATTGAATACTTAGAAAGAATAGAAACTTCCTTTTTTGCATTAGTATTCTTTTCAGAATCAGAGCCTGATTGTTCCAAAAATTTGAGCTTGACTTGGATGAACGTTTCATAATCAGAGCCTGATTGGTTAAACTTGATCTGGGGATCTCAGAGTTACTTTAAAGAATTTGTCAGATTTTTCATGTGTTCTGAAATACTAAGAGTTCACGTTAGTTATAATTAGATATGTCTGAATTTCATTTAGGTAGAGTTTATTTGAACAGTCAGATCCATTTTCTCCCCCTTTTTTGTCATAATCAAAAAGAAAACTTTAAAGACAAAATAAAAGGAAATAGAGAAAAGATACATTCATGTAAAGAAACAACAGAGTCATTCATTCATTCAGATAAAAAATAGACAAATCATCAGATAAGAAATTCAAGTACAGGTGCACAAACATCAGATACAGAAAACATAAAACTAGGTTTGCTTGGAAAGAATCATCTTCAGAAGTTGAGTGATCTCAGATGAGGATTCTTCTTGCTTTGTCATCCATTTCGCCATGTTCTCATTCTTCTGATCTTGCTTAGCCATCCAGGACTTGATCTCATATTGCCCAGCTTCCAATACTGCAATCTTATCTTCTAAGTCTGGTTTCTCTTTCTTGATCTCAGATGAAGTAGATGTAGCAGATTTTGATGCAGGAGCAGAGTCAATGACCATTGGAGTTGCAGAATCTGGAGCCACAGATGCAGAGGGTTTGTCCACGATTGTCAGAGCCAAATGATTTCCTTCAGAAGCAGATTATGCAATAGCTTCTGTAGCAGATACTCCAGAAGATGAAGGTACATCCTCAAGAAGCAAAGGTGCAGATCTTTTCATGTTCCATACCATGGTTCTGGCAGTCTCAGCAAATCTGATCTTTGCATCATCCGAATAGACATTCTTCAGATTTGAAGCAACTGTATTGAATCTGGAAATGAAGTTATTCCAGATAGCATCATATTCTTCTGCATTCATGGTTGACAAGCATCTGTTCTATACAGAGCCTAAATTCATCTTTATTTCTTTCAGAAAATTAGCAAATAGAATATCAACGTTTAGCCTGGGTTTTGGTTTGAGAAGGGCTTCAAGAGTTGATGGTTTGGGTGGTTTAGGTGGAGTTTGTATGGTGAAATGTGGGATAATGAACAGAGGACGATGGTAGGAAGGAAAAGATGGATGGTCAGATGAAGTAGCAGTTTTGGATCTGGATAAGGCATGAACCAGAAATGGTTTTACACGTGATGCAGAGGGAACGACATCAAATGTAGTGGAAGTGTAGGGAATGAAAACAAATTTATCAGACAACCGAGGTTCTGATGAAATGATATCTGGTAATTTTTCAAAGTGGGTTTGAAGATCAGATGGAAGAGTGGTTGAATGACTGGGTTTTAATGGAGTGATTGGGCCAGCTGGTTCTATTCTGGTATAAAAATGTTTAAGCTTGAAACCAGAAGGAAGGGGATCAGAGGGAAGTGGTTTAAAGGAAGCAACTGAAACAAACTCAGATGTCCTGAGTTTGGGTGTTGGAGTGGGTTCAGGAATGATAGCTTCAGATGAAATAGGTGGATCTGGTTGTTTAGATTCATATTCTCTGAGAGAGGGAAGTGAGCTAACATCTGGATGAATATCAGATTCAGATGAATATATGAGGTGGTTGAGGTACAAGATGTAGAAGATACTTCAAACACAGTCTTGAGAGGTTGGACATCCAGAATCTCAGAACCAGGTATATTTGATTCAGTAGGTTTGGATTGTTCTGGTTGAGGATTAGAAGATTTGGATTTTGGTGGCTCAGATGCAGCTGGTTCAGGTACAAAGTTTTTTTGAATTTCAGGTTGTTGTTGTGTTGGAATAGGTTCTGTTGGTTTTGTTACTAGAGGTTCTAATTGAGGAACGTCAGATGATTTTAATGGTATTGTGGAAACAGGATCAAATGTTATAGGTGGTTTAGAAGTTTGAGATGGACAAGAAGTGGTTTGAGTTTTAGAAGGAGGGGGTTTTGGAACAGAACTAATAGTTGATATATCTACTGCAATTTCAGAAATAGAAGGTAAAAATGTTTTAGTACCTTTTATCTTGATGCGTTTGGTAGGAACAGAGGGAACTTCTCCAGAAGCTTTTCTCTTAATCTGCTTCTGTGGTTTTTCAGCAACTTTTTGTTTCTTCTGAGCAGCAGCTTCTTCTGCCTCTAACTGTCTTCTTTTCCTCATGTTCTCTTCATAAACATCTGGAGTAGGTTCTCTAGCACGTATCAAAATATCAGCAGGAACAGGTTTTCCATCTGCCTTGTACAATTCAATGTACCTAAGAATAATATCCCTAGGTTCTTCAGCACCAAAGATTGGAAAGTCTTTAACTGGAATCCTTCTCTGACTTACTTCAACAATATTCAACTTCTTAGGAGCAGTTGTGATTTCATCCACAACTTTTAGTCTTTGGAGACTCTTTCCATTCAAAGGTTTTCCAACTATTGACTCAAGCTCTTTCTTCACTCCAGCTTCATGTAGAGCAGCTACCAGACCATTCTCTGTCAGAATGTTTGAGATCAATCTTCCAAAAGGAATCCACATCCTGATCTTCTGTCCCTTAGTCTTAATGGATTCTCTGGATGCATTAATGTGATTCCACAGATGCATGAAGAGAATGTATGGCATATCCACTTTAGTACTCTGACTTAAGCAGTACATGAAGTAGATCTGTTCATTGTTCACATAATCTGGAGAATTTGTGGATTTTCTGTGGTTGATGCAGCCCAGAAAAATCTTTGCCCATATTTTGTAATCAGGTTTCAGATCCTTGAATTTATTTGAAGCTTGTCCAGAAGAAATCACTTCAGCATACACTTCTTCCATATCAACACGCCCAGTTGGCAGATGACAAACTCCATCAATTTCCTCATACCCAATGCGTTTTCTGATGAGATCTTCAGTGATTATGATCTCTTTTCCCAGAACAGAAGAGAGGATGAACTTTGGGTAAACATATGCGTGAATCCAAAATTCCTTCACTAAGTGTGGATACACTGGTCCAAATAATCTATCAAAATACTTTACCCAGCCTTGAGCATCAATAATAGAACACAAATCAAATCCATTGTCAGCCAAAGAATCAAATTCCACCATAGACTCACATAGAAATTCAAGCTTATCAACAAGGGTTAACAAGGTTCTCTCAGGTTCCTTAAATGGAGTAGCACCCATGTTTGATGATGCAACTGCAGCCATTGATGATTGAAGCTGAGCTGAGGTTGAAGATGATGTTGCCATTGTTGAAAATGAAAAAGATTTGGATGAAGGTTTAGGGTTTTGATAAAGACCAAAGAGCAAACAGAAATGCATATATGTGTTTGTGAAGTGAAAAGTATGAAATGGTGTGATTTGTGGTATTTATAGAGAGAAGTTAGGGCACACAAACAGACGCATTCAGCACGTTCTCAATTAGCAGTTAATAGCATTTAATGAAAAGAATAATAATCATTTCAAAGCATTAATTGATTCTGACAATTTGGGGGGGAAAACCAAGATTTTAACTATTCAAACAATACCTCAAATGTCTCTTCAATATTGTGCACGCCATCTTTTCAGATTCAGAGTGACACGTGTTTGCTTGCATGTGCTTCTGAATTCTCTTGAGAAATGAAACGCTAGCCAACGTTCAGATCCTCTGAGATTGGTTAGTTTAGATACACACAAATAATAATAATTCAAGAATTCAAATTAATGACAGATGAAATACTTCAGAGTTTTAAACATTTTGCACCTGAGAAGTTTGCTTCTGATAAATATCATTCTGGACAAAAATCCATACCAATATTTTTCAAAATAAACTTAAACCTATCTTCAGCAAGGGGTTTTGTGAAAATATCAGCCCACTGATGATCTGTATCAATAAAGGCTAAGTTTATAATACCCTTCTGAACATAGTCTCTGATGAAGTGATGCTTAATTTCTATATGTTTTGCCTTAGAGTGTAAAATGGGGTTTTTAGACAAACATATAGCAGAAGTATTATCACAGAATTTAGAAACATTACTCTCAAAGATATGATAGTCTTCTAGCTGACTTTTCATCCAGAGCATCTGCATGCTACATCCAGCAGCAGCAATATATTCTGCTTCTGTAGTTGATAGCGCAATTGTAGGTTGTTTCTTGCTGTACCAGGAGATTTAATTTCTTCCCAAAAATTGACAACTTCCAGAAGTACTTTTTCTTTCCACTCTGTCTCCAGCGTAATCAGCATCACAGAATTAAACTAGTTTAAATTCATTAGATCTTCTGTAACACAAACCCACATTAGAAGTACCTTTCAGATACCTTAGAATCCTCTTACCAGTTGTTAAGTGTGACTCTCTAGGATCTGATTGGAATCTTGCACACAAGCATACACTGAATAAAATGTCAGGTCTAGAAGCAGTTAAGTAGAGAAGAGATCCTATCATACCTCTGTAGAGTTTCTGATCTACTTTCTTACTTACCTCTTCCTTACCAAGAGTACTTGTTGGATGCACAAGAGTCTTTGCCATCTTACTATCTGTCATGTTGAACTTCTTCAGAAGCTCTTTAACATATTTGGTTTGATGAATGTAAGTGCAATCTGGAGTCTGGTTGACTTGAATTCCCCGAAAGAATCTCAATTCTCCCATCATGCTCATCTCAAATTCAACCTGCATACATTGAGCAAACTCTTTTCCCAGCATAACATTGGTAGATCCAAATATAATATCATCCACATATATTTGACAAATTAAAAGATCTTTCTTAAATTGTTTACAGAAAAGTGTTGTGTCCACTTTTCCTCTGATAAAAATTTTCTCCACAAGAAAATTGCTTAATCTCTCATACCAAGCTCTGGGAGCTTGTTTTAAACCATAAAGAGATTTCTTTAGTTTAAAAACATGTTCTGGAAAATTTTCACTTTCAAAACCAGGAGGTTGGTGAACATAGACTTCTTCTTCTATAATTCCATTTAGAAAGGCACTTTTAACATCCATCTGATATAGAGTGATGTTATTTTGTGCAGCAAAAGAAATGAGTAAACAAATAGACTTTAACCTGGCTACAGAAGCATAAGTCTTTGTATAATCAATTCCTTCTTGCTGGCTATAACCTTGAGCAACAAGCCTTGCTTTTTTTCTTTCAACTTCTCCTTTTTCATTCAACTTGTTTCTGAAGACCCATTTAGTTCCAATTATGTTGAATCCTTTTGGTCTTGGAACCAAATCCCAAACGTCATTTCTTGTGAACTGATTAAGCTCTTCTTGCATGGCAATTATCTAGTCATTGTCTTGCAGAGCTTCATCCATAGAAGTTGGTTCAATAATTGACATCAACCCAAATAATGACGCTTCAGATGATCTGAGGTACGATCTTGTTCTTATAGGGTCATCCTTCTTTCCAATGATCGTGTCCTTTGGGTGAGAGGCCTTGATTCTGGAAGATGATCCTCTAACATTTGATTCTTCAGAAATATTCAAGTTGTTCATTTGAGAAGCTAAAGGAATTGCATCTAGCATTGCTTCTGGTTCCTTCACTTGAACTTTTTCTGCCTGTGAGCCTTCAGAGTCTGTGAGAATTACTTCTCTATCTGCAGAACTTTCAAACTGCTTTGGCTTTTCAATTCCAAGCTTATCATCAAATCTAACATGTATAGATTCCTCCACAATTTGTGTTTCAGTATTGTATACTCTGTAGCCTTTAGAGCGTTCAGAATACCCAAGCATGAAACACTTATGTGCTTTAGAATCAAACTTGTTAAGATTCTCTTTAGTGTTCAACATATAACATATACATCCAAACGGATGAAAATAAGAAATGTTGGGCTTTATGTTCCTCCACGATTCATAGGGAGTCTTTTCCAGAAGAGGTCTTACATACACTCTATTCTAAATGTAACACGCTGTGTTTATTGCTTCTGCCCAAAAATGCTTTGCCAGATTAGTCTCGTTGATCATGGTTCTGGCCATTTCTTGCAAAGTTCTATTTTTCCTCTCTACAACTCCATTCTGTTGTGGAGTTCTAGGGCAGGAGAAATCATGAGCAATGCCATTTTCATTAAAATATTTTTCAAAATATTTATTTTCAAATTCGCCACCATGATCACTTCTGACTTTAACAATTTTAAAATCTTTTTCATTATGGACTTATTTGCAGAAGTCAAAGAACACAAAATGTGACTCATCCTTGTGTTTTAGGAACTTCACCCATGTCCATCTGCTATAGTCATCAACAGTGACTAATCCATACTTCTTGCCTCTGATGGGTGCAGTTTTCACTGGTCCAAACATATCACTGTGAAGTAATTCTAATGGTCTTGAAGTTGAAACAACATTCTTAGTTTTAAAAGAAGATTTTGAAAATTTTCGTTTTTGACATGCTTCACAAAGAGCATCTGAGTTGAACTTCAACTTAGGAAGTCCTCTGACCAGATTGAGTTTATTAATCTGAGATATACGTCTCATATTAATATGCCCCAATCTTTTGTGCCAGACCCATTGCTCATCATTAACAGACATAAGGCATTTAACATTTTGAACCTTAAGTTATGAAAGATTGATTTTGTAAATGTTGTTCTTCATCTTTCCATTAAATAGGATTGAGCCATCCTTCTGACTAACAGCTTTGCAACATTGTTGATTAAAGATTATGTCATAACCATTGTCACTTAATTGACTTATGGACAATAGATTATGCTTTAATCCTTCTACAAGTAAAACATTAGATATAGAGGGAAGTTTACCATTGCCAATAGTACCAGAGCCAATAATCTTGCCCTTCTGATTCCCTCCAAACTTCACTTCTCCTCTAGATTTAAGCTCCAGGCTTTGGAACATAAACCTTTCTCCCGTCATGTGACGTGAGCAGCCAGAGTCTAGGTACCATGACCGGCGTCTTGACTTTTATGCTATATACATCTTCAACAGGGATTATATTATCCTTAGGTACCCATATCTTTTTGGGTCCTTTTGGGTTAGTTACCTTAAAAGTTTTTCTGAACTTCTCTCTTTTTATAACAGTTTTATTCTGACTCACTTTTGGTTTAAACACAGGAACGTTCTGATCAGAACGTGTGTGTTTGATATTATTCAGATGACCAAACTTAAAATGAGAGTATAAGGGAGTCTTCTTAATGATAAGTTTATCAACAGGAATTGGATTTAAATCCTTTCCAGAGGAAGATTCATATCAAATTCCTTTCCTGTTGTTTCTGTTAACTCCATAGATCATTAAAGCCATCTTGCTTCTATCTATGCTTTTAGCCAGAAACATCTGAAAGAGGAAGTCATATTCTTCTAAAATATTTTTGCATTTAGACTTAGTTTCAGATTTAGAGTCTTGTTGAGCTTTTTCAAAATTGGTTTTCATTTTCAAATTGTTTTCTTTGAGCTCAGCAACTTCTGACTTTAACAGATTATTCTCAGATTCAAGATTGCATTTAAGCTTCTTGCATTTGAGCTTAATCTAGTTATAGTTTTTCAGGACTTCTGATAACACTTTAATAAGCTCTTCCCTAGTGAGATCAAAAAGTACCTCTTCTGAGTCAGATTCAAATCCAGATGATCCTTCATCCTGATCTTCCACGCCAGCCATCAGATCCATGTTGGCGCATTCATCTTCAGATTCTGATGAAGATCCAGATTCATCTGAATCATCCCATGTTGCCATTAGAACCTTCTTCTTTTTGTCAAACTTCCTCTTTGGCTTTTCTTTTAGAAGCTTTGGACATTCGTTCTTGTAATGGCCAGGTTCTTTGCATTCAAAGCAAACAACCTCCTTCTTTCCAGATCTTTTTGGTCCAGAGGACTCCTTGCGTTGATCTGGCTTCTTGAAGTTCTTGAACTTCCTCTGTTTGTGCTTCCAGAGTCTGTTGATTCTTCTAGACAACAAGGACAATTCATCTTCCTCTTCAGAAGAAGACTCTTCAGAACTCTCTTCTAACACCTGCAACGCTTTAACAGATTTGTTAGATTTTAAGGCAATTAACTTACCTTTCTTTTGAGGCTCGTCTTCCTCAAGTTCAATTTCATGGCTCCTCAGTGAGCTGATTAGTTCCTCCAATGTGATCTTGTTCAGATCCTTAGCTAACTTCAGAGCAGTGACCATAGGTCTCCATCTGATGGGCAAGCTTCTAATGATCTTCTTCACATGATCAGCAGTTGAGTAGCCTTTGTCCAGCACTTTTAGACCAGCTGTGAGGATCTGAAATCCAGAGAACATAGTTTCTATAGACTCAGATTCTTCCATTTTGAACGCTTCATACTTCTGTATTAGCGTCAGAGCCTTGGTCTCTTTAACTTGTAAGTTTCCTTCGTGTGTCATCTTCAAAGACTCAAACAAGTCAAATGCAGTTTCTCTGTTGGTGATCTTCTCATACTCAGTATGAGATATTGCATTTAACAAGATTGTTCTAGCTTTGTGATGATTTCTGAACACCTTCTTTTGGGCTTCAGTCATAGATTTTCTATATTTTCTTGCCATCCCCATTAGTGGGATGAACATACCCATCAATGACCAAGTCCCATAAATCAGCATCATAACCAAGGAAGAAACTTTCTATTATGTCCTTCCAATAGTCAAATTTCTACCCCATCAAACATAGGGGGTTTTGTGCTGATTCTATCCCTTTCTTCATATCTGTTGTTGCTGTTAGATGTTGAAGTTTCAGCCATAATAACAACCAAGAATATATATCAAAGTTTTCTCACTGGATCTTTTCTGTCACGGTTAAGTGGTAGCACACACAGAACCGGAGCTCTGATGCCAACTGAAGGTGAGAAAATACTTAGAAGGGGGTTGAATAAGTATATAGAAAGAATTATGGCAATAAAAACACAAAGATTTTTATCCTGGTTCGTTGAACTCAACTACTCTAGTCCACCCTATCAAGAGTGATTTGCCTTTCTCCACAAGGACTTAATCCACTATTAATCAAACTAATTACAATAGCAAGCACTAAGAGCAACTGTTCTTAGTCTTCTCAAGAACTACTGACCACAACTGGGTCTTCTCAAGGAACTTTTACAATCAAATGTACAAACTAAACAAGTGTTTAAATGCTTCTAAGTAAGCTATATCACAACAGTGATTTACACTTAAGTTTTAAGAACGTATGAAATAAATTCAGCAATGAGAATAAATTGTATGAGAGCTTTTCAATGAATTTCTTTCAATAATACGTCAACTGAAGAAGAGTGTTGGAGACTTGCTTTTATAGACTTAGAAATCCAATACTTTGCATGCTTTGAAGACCGTGTCTGCAAAGTAGTTGTAACCTTTTTGTCTTCACATCACTTGACCTTTCCTAGAAGAAGAGCGTACAGAGAAGTTCTTTTTGCCTGAGTTATTGTGTCTAGCATAAATGAGGAAAGAGTCGTTTGGCCTAACCAATGGACATAACTTTGAATTCTTCTTCAACAAGTTTCTAATACTCAGCAAATAACATCAGAGCCTTGAGTTATCAGTGTCTTTGATGTTCATCAGAGTTTGTTGAATCAGAGTGTTGCAGCAAGTGTGCTTCAGCGTGTAATTTCATTAGAGCAGAGTTTTAGGAATCAGATCCTCAGTACTTGCAGCGTACAGTACTATCAGAGTCTTCTGAAAAACTGTGCTTGAAACTCTTCATACAAAGTCTTCATATCATGCTTCTGTAGCTTCTGCTTCAGATCCTTCTGTAGGCAGCACTCAGAGTCTTCTGTAGGCAGCATTCAGATTCTTCTAAGAGATGCTTCTAACACTTCAGAGCCTTGCATAGTTTAATGTTCAGATCCAATTTGCTTTCAGAAGTATATAAACATTAATATCTGCAGCAAACATACTTGAACAAATTTTAGAGTATATAATTTCTTAATACAAAATTTCATAAGAGTTATCATCAAAACATAGAGATATAACTAAGAACCAATCTGTGTTCTAACACCAGGTACTACTAGTAACTACTAGATTCAGAAAGATTGGTAATAACCGAATCAAAAGGTACCAATAACAACTAGTTCCAGGCGATGCCAATAATTATTGGAGGCGATACTAGTAACCACTAGATTTTAGCAAATATTGGTAGTAACCGGATCAAAAGGACTCCAATGACGATTGGTTGGCTTTATAACAGAGTCAGTGACAACTTGGTTTGGAAAATTGTTGGTGACGACCAAATCGAGACACCAACCATAATTGGTTCTAAACAATGCTAGTGACTACTAGACTTTCAAAGATTATTGGTGACAACTAACTCAGAGATAAACATTAGTAACAACCGCCCATCTGTGGATACTGCTAGTCACCACCAGCTTCCCAGAGAAGAGATAGTAATCCCAGGATTACTAGTAACCTTGGGGTGTCAACCTCGAAGTGAAATCTGCGGCAACGGATCAAAGATAGAGGTAATGACCAAAGGATCTCAAAGGCAACAGCCAAACAAACAGGGACCAAAACCACATGCAAACCAAATGCATATGCTGATATGATGTTGTATGCTGACAGACCTGCAAAAAAAAGGAAAGTAAAAACGAGGCAAACACAGAGAGAGAACTCGTCATGCTGAGTCTAAATTGCTTCAGGTTAGGCGGCACTTTCTTTTGGCGTAGATAACAATCTTCCAAGATAGACAATATCCTCGTAAACTTGCAGAGGAGAAATCTTGGCTTAAGAGCAGGAATTGTTGTCGGACGCATCTAGTTTGGTCAGAGGTGACAGCAAACTTTCACGGCTTGAGAACTGTGTAATATTGTCGTATTACCTCTAGAGTTCCTCAATTGTTTTGTCAAATTGTTTTTTCTTTTTAAAACAAAATTTAAGTTTTTCAAAATACTTTGCTTTCGAAAAAATTCTTATTAACAAATAAGTGAAATTGCATAACAAAAACAGAAGATTATAACAATGATTGGCCAAAATCTGATTCCATTGATAGACAAGAACTTTACAAAGGGCAAAGCCTTGGGAACTTTATACATTTGGAAAAAGATGGCAAACAGAAAGGGTTTTAGAATCCCATAATAATTTGGTCCTTTTAACTATCAATTCATTTGCTTTGCTGCTTCTGACGAGAATGACAGACGTTGACATTTCTTCTAACACCTTGCACAAGACTTTGCCCCGATGTTTGTCAACTTTTAATCCTTGGACCTCCATCTTGCTGAAGCACTAGAATCTCCTTTCTAGGTTTTCTGCTTTAGGCATAGTACTTTCTCACTGCATTTGAGTTGATAGGGTACTTGAGTTGTTCGCCATCCATGGTCTCAAGAATTAGAGATCCTCCGGAGAAGGCAATTTTTACAACGAAGGGGCCATCGTAATTGGGCATCCACTTGCCACGCATATCCTTTTGAGTTGGTAGAATTTTTCTAAGCACAAGCTCTCCTTCCCTATACTCTTTGGGACGAACCTTCTTGTTGAATGCTCTTATCATTCTTTGTTGATAGATCTGACTATGACACATGGCCGTCATTCTTTTCTCATCAATGAGGTTCAATGAGTCGAACCTTTCTTTTATCCATTCGTCTTCCTCAAGCTTGGCTTCCATCAAGATCTTTAGATAAGGTATTTTAACTTTGATGGGAAGCACAACGTCCATCCCATATACTAAAGAAAAGGGAGTTGCTCCTGTTGAAGTTCACACTGATGTTCGGATCCATGTAGAGCAAATGGTAACATCTTGTGCCAATCCTTGTAGGTTATGACCATCTTCTGTACTATTTTCTTAATATTTTTGTTTGCAGCTTCAACTGCGCCATTCATCTTGGGTCTGTAAGGAGACGAATTGTGATGCTTGATCTTGAAGTCGTCACAGAGTTCCTTCATCATCTTGTTGTTTAGATTCGACCCATTGTCAGTGATGATCTGGTTAGGAATACCGTATCGACAGATGATTTCCGTTTTCATGAAGTGGGCAACCACTTGTTTCGTCACGTTCGCATACGACACTGCTTCCACCTATTTGGTGAAGTAATCAATTACAACAAGTGTTGCACCCTAAAATTTGACCAACCGATTCTCCTATCTGACTCATGGTTTAAATTCATCAGATGTATGATTTTGTGCACAAGCAGGAGGATATTAGAGTTTACAGCTTGATTTTCGTCTATCAGATGTGGCAGATCCAGTCCAGATCACCAGGGTTTTATTTTCAGGAAATTATGCGCTCCTCGGGGATTTTTAGCTTGCACAGTGATTTTGATGATATTCTGATGCCCGGGGATCTCTGTTCGATTCGATCCGGTCTCGTGCGCTCTTTTACGGGGGTCATGTGCATTCATCTGCATTTTTAGGGTTTAATAGGCTTTTGTGAATTTTTAATAGGCTTTATAGATTTTTCTGGAATTTAAATAGGGTTTTTGAATATTTTAATCCTCTTTTTAGAATTTTATAGAAACTTTTAAATAGATTTTAATCATTTGTAGAATTTTTAATAGAATTTAAATAGCTTTTATCATTTTTAGAATATTAGTGAATTTTTCTTAGCATATTAAATAGAATGATAAATTAGGATTAGTAGAGTTTTAATTGTTTTTAGATAATATAGAGAATAATATAGTTTTTCTTTTATTAATGATAGATTTTTAATAGATATTAAATAATATTAGAATTTTAATAGAGGATTAGTAGAAGTTTAGAGTTAATTAGAGGTTAATTGATCATTTTTAGATTTAATTAGGTTGATATAGAATTAATTAGGATTTAAATCTTTTTGTTTAGGATTTAATTGAATTTGTTAGATTTTATTAGGATTACTCATTAGTTTAATTGGTATTGATTAGATTTAATTGTTTTTGTTTTTTATTCAGTTTTTTTACAGTCTTTTTTATGATTCGTATGGGCCCAGGGGTACTCTTTTTGAGGCCCAATTCTCATCAGCAAAAAGTCCAAAAAAAAAGGAAAGTTCAATTCGTCCAACAATCCAGATTTGTCCAGCACCTTCTAGAGAGTTCCAGGTGTTTCAGTGATATAAATAATACAGAGCCACGTGTTGGCTCAGAAGCGGGTCCACGTTACGCACGCTCAGACTCACACGCGTTCACTCTCATTCTCTCTCCGAGGACACGCGGCGCGCATGCAATCACGCCACCACACTCAGACTCCCCCAATCCTGTGCCACTTGTCTTCCCCTCACCTCCTCACCGGAAACTCCCCTGACCAGCATGCAAATCCGGTGAACCCCCACCGCCGGCAACCCCAACCAACTCCGGCCACCACCTGAACCACCAGAAAACCCAGAACCATCCTATCTTCTTCGTTCTCCCCCTTCCTCCTCCGTCACCTTCATCTGATCCCTCGCCGGAAACATCATCGTCGCCGGAATCTTCATACCTTCATACAACGTTCTCCAGAATCCACTCAAATCTTCATCATCCCTCGTCAAAATCCCCAGAAATCACCCTAAACCTTCATCCTCCATCGAAGAAAAACTCAGAAAACTTCAAACTGCATTCATCCTTCAAGCAAGATTTCCAGAAAACTTCAAACTGCATTCATCCTTCAAGCAAGATTTCCAGGAACTTCAACTGCGTTCAATCTTCAAGAAGATTTCCAGAAATTCTCCAGCAATATCTCAACGCGAGAGCTTCAACGGAACGTCTTCGAGATCCTCAAATAAGCTTCAAGATCTGTCTCTTTCTCGTAGTGACTTTCAAGTGATCCTTCAAGATTCGCCAGGATTTCTTCAAGTCCTTCAACGAGTTTCTCAAACAAGGTACATCGTTCCTCCGTTCTGGATTCAGTTTGATTATTGAAACGTGTGGTTCTGCTGAGATTTTAGGTGGTCTCTAGTTTAGGATTAGATTCTGTGTGGAGGAATCTGGTACGAAAGTAAGGTGATGCGTGAGGTGCTTTGGTTCGATTGCGTGCATAAGGCTGAGAGGAGTTGCAGAGAGGAGATAGGATGAGGGAGAGACGAGAGGGCGACGGCTAGGGTTGATAGTGAGAGTGAACAGTAATTAGGGTTTGGGAGAGGGATTTTGGTTTTGTTAGTCAGTTGAGATTGGATTAGGGGGTAGGGCATTGGGCTAAGCCCAAGTGTGAATTACTGAACGCTGCCCCATTATTGCTTGTCCTACCCCCCTTAGCGTATGAGAGACAGAGTGATCAGTTTGGGCCTTAGGCCCTAATTACTAACGGCACCCCCTCGTTTAAGCCCATAGTAGCAAATAACTGAAATTAGTTGCTAGCAGCACCCCCCCTGCGCTCAGATCAGTTTTTTTTGTGTTTTTTCTGGATATTAAGTCTGGGCCCTGCGCCCTAATGCTGTTGGCACCCCCCACCTTCAGGGCCCAGCTAGAAATAACTCATAACCCTTGCTGTTTGCACCCTCCATTTCATTTTCTTTTATTTTGATTTTTCTTTTATATTTTCATATTAAATAAATCATAATAAATTGAAAATAATTGTTTTTTAATGATTCTTTTTTCTACCATTTCATGAAAATGTTAAGAAAATTAAATAAAAATAAAAATGACATTTTATTTTTGTTTGCTATTTTTTGCATATTTTCCAATTAATTGATTTCTTTTTAATATTTTCAATGCATGCATATCATTAGAAAATTAATAAAAAATAGTAGATTTAGTCAAATAATTCCGTTCTTTTTTCTGTAGACTCGTGATTCAATGTAGAATTTTATAGTACAAAAACATTAGCTTAATCATGCATTTTCATTTTAATTGCATTTTTCCACTGTTATTGATGTTGAATAAACTGGTTTGTGGATATGTCTGTGTTGCTGATTTTAGTTCTTTCATCTGGTGTTGAATTTTGTTCTGATTTTTCAGTATGTTATCCTAGAGCCATATAGGTCTCCCATTAGATTTTTGATAGATTTTTGTAGGGTGTCCTGATGTGATTTGTCTGAGCCTGAAGATAGGAGAAGTCTCGATGACTTCTGACTTTGAAGTTCAACTGTGGTTGAACTTCAGAGATAGTCTCTTGTGGTTTCTTGGCCTGTGGGTTCCTTCTCAAGGTGGGAGCTGATTGAAGTCCTGTTGGAGCTTGCAAGGAGGCATTGGATTGAGGTTTAGGCTAGAAGCTGGTTATCTGTTTGTGAGGTTCGAGATCCTGAAGTTTGAAGGGAGTTTATGGTACTTTCCTGGGGAAGGCACTGTGAATGACTTTCATTCTTTCTTCTCACCTCTTTCTTAAGTATCCGATGATGTCGGAGCCGACTTGTGAGTTTAATTTCTCCTGAGGAGGAATGTAAACTGATCACACGTTGTTGAGCCACATGGGATACGATTCCTAAGTGGAAGCCTCCTAGTACTTTCCTGAGGAAGGTCCTATGGGTCTATTCACTTAGTTCCATTAGTTTATCTAGGATTTCTCAAGTATCCAGTGATGTTGGAGCTAACTTGTGAGTTTAATTTCTCCTGAGGAGGAATGTAAACTGATCACAGTTGTTGAGCCACGTAGGATACGATTCCTAAGTGTCAGCCTCCTAGTACTTTCCTGAGGAAGGTCCTATGAGCCTGCTCACTTAGTTCCCTTAGTGCATATAGGTTTTTTCTCAAATATCCAGTGACGCCGGAGCCTTCATGTGAGTTTAGTTTCTCCTGAGGAGAAATGTAAACTGATCACAGTTGTCGAGCCGCATAGGATATGACTCCTGAGTAGTAACCTCCTGGTACTTTCCTGAGGAAAGCACCATGGGCTTGTCTGCTTAGCTCCCTTTCTTTGGTAAGTTTGTTCTGAAGCTTGGAGACTGGGATTGTTTCCTCTTGCTTAGGTTTTGGATTAGAATTGTTGCTTAGATTTTTGCTTAGGGTGCTGTGTAGAGTTTTGTTTGAGAGATAGATTAGGAGCTTGTTTCAGTTTTGTTAGAGGCCCTGCTCAGAGTTAGTCTCTTTGTATTGTTTGACTTGTGTGATGTTATGTTGCATTAGACTTAGGCGTTCATCTAGATAAGTTCTGAGTAGGTGCATCTTAGAAGTAGACTTTGTGTGCATGAGAAGTTGAGGTGGTCCTCCTTCTGCTTGTTTGTTATTGCGTGGCTTTGCTTGTTGGTATTTGGTAGAGCTGAGCTCCCTTGCCTTTGTGGTTTGCGGCCTTTGCGCCTTGTTTGTCTAGTTATTGCATTCATGCATATTTTCAGTATTCCTTTACTTTGCAGTCTCTTGTTTGTGGTTTAGTCCTGTTGCCATGATCCCTTAGGAGCTCTGACTTCTCCGCTGCGGAGTTGTTATGATAGACATTAGGATGGTCAACCAGGTGTGATAGCAATAGGTAGATTCCCCTGTTTCTCAGGTATAGTTCTAGGGTTTCCCTTTCCTTTCTGTAGGAGCTTTTGAGTAGCTTGACCCGTAGTTAGCTGAACTACAGCTGCTCTGATTCTTCGTACCAGACGAAGATATGTAGGCATAGGATGCGATATCCTAGCGAGCACACTAACGACTAACTTTAGTTCTCTCGCGGCTGTGCGATCGAGACTTTCCCGCTAATGACTGATTGTTATCCTTTTCTCCTGCCCGAGTGCACTTGAGACCAGATCGTATTTGTAGGTTCCCGAGCCTTAGAGACCAGTTTGTTTTCTCACTGCTGTGTGAGAGCCCCTGTTTACCCGTAGTGAGTCGAACTACGTTTGCTCTGATCTTTCATACTAGATGGAAGTACGTAGGCACAGGACGCGATGTCCTGGCGAGCAACCTTTCCCCCGTTTAGGCGTAGGCAGTCGAACTACGTTGACTCTGACTTTCCCATTGCACGAGGGAATACGTAGGCCCAGAACACCGTATGTTCTGTCGAGTCATGTCCTTTTCTTTTCTTTTCAGACCAGCCATTAGCGTAGATAGATAATACACCCTGTTACCTATAAACACCAAGCGTGGATCCCATCGAGTACGATGGACGTGAGGGGTGCTAATACCTTCCCCTTGCGTAACCGACTCCCGAATCCAGGTTTTGGTTGCGATGACCATACCTTTCCCCGTCTTTGCGAGGTTTACTTCGAGCGTTTCCTTTCCCGTTCTGAGGGATAAATAACGCACGGTGGCGACTCTCCTGTCAAGCCGGCGCCGATTTTCGCAGTAGCGACAGCTGGCGACTCTGCTGGGGAAATACAGCATCTAGGGACTTTTCCCATCCCTTATGCTGGGACCGTTTCCCATCCCCTACGCGAGTCAATCCTAGCGCTTAGGTGTTTATTTGTTGGGTGTTGTGTATATGTGTTTTACTTTTCTGCACTTTACTTTTCTGTACCTTTACCTTTCCGCATTTATTTTCCAGCATTATATTATCATGATTATTGCTGTGGGCAAAGGGAGGTTACTGTGAGTGAAAAGCCGGACCTGGGCTTGAGTACACACCTAGATATAGTTGCGGAGAAGTAGTAGACGAACCTGTCTGCTGAGCGGGCACAGTTCCCTACGAAAATCTGCGCTCAGACGAGATTCTTGCAGAGGTGCTCCTTTCCGGTCCTGAGGATCTGAGGGGAGTCCAGACGTGAGGGTTGTCGACTCTGGGGACCGATCATTTGGAAGTCAGCTAAGTGAGGCCTCTTCATGACTTGATGATGCCACTCCTTCTGGGAATCGTATCGTCATTCATGAAAGTCTGTGACGCTGATGACCGCATAGGATGCCGTACCTTTGTCCGTGGATTAGGTCTATCCTACCTGTGAGAGGGACTGGGTTATTGCAGGAAAACTGGCCTTCAGAAACCATGATTCAGTACCTTTATCAGAGGGTGTTCTTGATTCATCTCCAGGTGTGTTGTCTGGGTCAGATGGGTTTCTTATCTGAGGTTGAGGCTATTATCAGATGGTATTCTCGTCAGATACAGAGGTTCAGATGGTTTTCTTACCAGGGGATTGATATTTTGAGTATCAGATGATAGGTAGTGGCATGAGGTTCTGATGACCGTGTTGGTTTTCTGTTCTCGATCACAGAAATATTCCTCTTCAGGCTACAGCATAGCCCCTGTGTTCGCAGATTGCATTATTTATCATATTGCATCATTGCATTACCATCTGCATTCAACTAACGTGTGTGTATTGCAGGTACATATTTTCCCTTCCAGTTCTGGTGTTTGTTCCTAGCAAGACATGGAAAACCTGAAGAGAGTATTGCCCTATAAGTTTCCGTCGCCGAATATCAGTCTATTGTTAGAGTTGATTGCTATTGCTAAGAAGAGGGGAATGGGTGACTTCAGAAAGAGATATGGGAGGATTCTGACCTACGTTTATCAGCCATCTGCTTACGAGACCAGCGGCATCTATACTCTGTTACAGTTTTACGACGCGGGGCTCAGGTGTTTTGTATTTCCCGACTTTGTTTTGGCTCCTACCCTGGAGGAGTACTCTGCACTTCTGGATATACCGATCCGTGAGCAGATGCCTTTTTATCGTACGGACGCTGAGCCTAAGCTGGCTGAGCTTTCTACCATCCTGTGCTTGAAAGAGTCTGAGCTGTCTGGGAAGATGATCAGAAGAGGAGACGTATGGGGATTTCCGTTGGATGTCTTAGTGGAGAAGGCTCGAGAATATGCCCAGAAGGGTAGCTGGGATGTTTTTGACGTTATCCTTGCTGTATGTGTGCATGGCATCGTGTTGTTCCCGAACATTCCTGATTTTGTTGATTCTGATGCCTTCTATATTTTGGCTGCGAAGAACCCAGTCCCTACTTTGCTGGGAGATATCCACCATTCAACTCATTACCAGAATGAAAAGCGGCGAGGAAGGAATGTGTCTTGCTGTGTACCTCTCCTATGCAGGTGGTTCACCAGTCATATGCCTAAGTCAGGCCCTTTTGTCACCTCTATTAATTCTCTAGGATGGCCCGAACGCTTAATGGGATTGACTGCTGAGAACGTGGTATGGGTCATTAAAGAAGTATTTGGAGCTGAAGTCATACTCAAAGGCGAAGGATTCCCGAATGTTCCGTTAATAGGAAGGAAAGGTTGTGTCAACTATAACCCTTCCTTATTGATCAAGCAATTTGGGTACATACCTCAAGGAGCGCCGAAGCCCGAGGAGATACAGGAATCTCTGTATCTCACCGGGGCAATAGGGAAGGAAATGCTGACCAAACTTGAGAAAGCTTGGAAAAACTTGCACAAGAGAGGGAAGCTTTCAGGTAGCAGAGGGGATACTCGAGTTCCCAGCCCATATGTAGAATGGATTCGTGAGCGAGCTGTGAAGTTCCTTATGCCGTATCCAGCAGTTCAGCCATTGCATCCTCCTCCGGTAGAGGAGCCTACCACTGTGGACATGCAGGTTTACAAGCAGCTGATGGCTGAGAAAGAAGAGCTAGCAAGGGCTAAAGAGGCTTTAGAGCAGGAGAATGCCCAGCTTCGGCATGAAAGGATTGAAACAGGATATATTTCTAAGCAACAGGCTGAAACTCTGAAACATCTGAAGACTACGCTATTGGAATTGACTGAAACCAAGAAGCGTCTGGAGTTAGATGTAGACTCCGTCAGTAGTGTGTTGGCCACCAAGAAGCAAGAGCTGGAAAGGGCCTACACAAAGCTAGCCAAGTTCAGAGAACACTGGGATCTCACTATGACCAAGCGCAAGGAGCGAGAAGAAGAGCTGAAGACACAGATTGATCAGTTAGAAGAACAGGTCAAAGTGAAGAACGAAGAGCTTGAAGAAGAAGCCTGTCGCCGATACGAGGCCGAGCGCAAGTTGACAGATGCTATGAAGAATTTGGAAGATTTCCAGCATAGAGCAGATGCCAAGAGACCCAAACCTGGGGATGGTGCTAATGATAAGGCTTGGGAAGACTTTGTCAGGGACATCCAAGGGACGGTCAGGAAGAGGGATCGGCTGATAGAAGGTTTGATTTATCAACCAGATCACGCAGAGACAAAGAAGATGGTCGAGGACTTCCGCAACCGTACCCGTAATTGATTTCTCTCTTGTATTCTGTATGTTGAGATCACCACCAGGCATGTTGGCTGGGATCCTCTTTGTCATATCAGCTGTATGGAGCATAGTTGTGTAACTTCTGGACAAGACTGTTATTCTAATCAATATATGAGGGTTTTTCCAAATATTGTCTTTATGGTTTATCTCGTCTTGCTACCACTGACACTGGAATTGGAGGGAAAATATCTCCAATGCACACATGCACGTTAGCATTTTTGTATTTCTGTTTGCATAAATCATACTGCATAGCATTTCTCTAGCAGGTCAGAGCACTTATCCAGCCTTTGTTTTCACCAGAAAGTGATTCTCGGGGAATTGTTTGAAGAGTGGAGACACCAAGGGGCTGAAGCAGATTTGAGCAGAATCAAGCAGTGTAGTCCGTTACAGGTAATTGGTAGCTATGTCTGAAGGCAATTTCCAGGTTCCTGACACCTTGACAAGGTTTACTGTGGCGTCCAACCATCAGTATGATTCTACGGAAGGCTTCCCGCAAGCAAACAATCTTACTGCAGACCAAGTCGTACAGCCAACTGTTGAGAACCGAGACCGACATGAGCAGTTTGTTGCCCGAAATGAACATTATCCTCCTGTTAACAATCAATGTGTTGCTTTCCCTGTGATGAATTACCGAAGAGATATTCCAATGACCGGGGTGGTAGACCCAAGAGCTCTTGACGGTGGTAGAAGACTCCGAGTGTTGGAAGAGCAGATGAAAGCCTTAGAAGCAAAAGATGCCGTTAACCTGGATGCTGTAGCCATGTGTTTGGTTCCTGACCTGGTGTTACCGTACAAGTTCAAAATGCCGGAATTTGAAAAATACACGGGAGATAGCTGTCCAAAGCTGCATTTGATGATGTTCTGCCGAAGGATGACTTCGTTCGTACGAAATGACCAACTAATGGTCCATTGCTTCCAGTATAGCCTGACCGGGGCATCGTTAAGGTGGTATGTGCAATTAGAGAGTAATCAGATTCGATCGTGGGTGGATTTAGCCAGAGCTTTCATGAAGCAGTACGATTACAACTTGGATTTGACTCCTAGTCTCGTAGATCTGCAAGAATTGTCTCAAGCGGAGAATGAATCGTTCAGAGCGTATTTGCGAAGATGGAAAGAATTGGCTGCTAGTGTTCAACCACCGCTTCCGGAAAGAGAACTGGTTGACATCTTCTTGGGTACCCTGAAAGGCCATTATTTTGACAAATTGTTCAGTTGCACAAACTTTGTGGGCCTAATGAGGCTGGGAGAGATTGTTGAGCGAGGACTCAGGAGTGGAAAGTTTCGAGATGTTCCTTACGTCCCAGTTAATAAGATTGAGTCAGTTGTCAGTTCTCAAGAAGAGTGGGAAGGAGATGACGCCACCTCAGAATCTCTAGCATCTCAGGATCAGTTTTCAGACACTTCAAGTCAAAGATCATCCTATCGCCGATCGCGTCAGCATGCTCCACGAAGACCAAGGAAGCCTGAAAGGCAGTTTACTCAGCTACCAGTGTCGTACAGTCAGTTGTTGCCAGATCTGGTCAGAAGTGGATTGATAGTGCCGAAAGAGACTAAGCCGGTAATTCCACCGTATCCTCCAGGTGTTGATGCCAGCGCCCGCTGTGAGTACCACGTTGGGGCACAGGGGCATTCAAAAAATGATTGTAAGGTGCTTAGAAGTCAGATTCAGGATCTGTTAGACTCTAGCCGTATTTGCATCACTCCTCAGGGTTTTGTTCAGGTTAATGATTTTCCATCCTCCAGTTGTGCGGGTTCGTCGGTTAATATCATAGAAGACTCCACAGGAAGTGTGTGCTCTGAAGATTGTCAATCGGAGAGTTCAGTTGAATATGGGGAAGTTTCTAGAGGCTTCTAGGCCGGGGGTCGCATCTGTTTTCTCTGCTTAACCCGTTTAGCTTTTGTGCACTAGTGTCTGCCGACCACCACCAGGACTGTTGGCTGGGGTCATTGTATTCGTACTCATTTGTGCTTACCTGCTGATTTTGTTGGTTGTACATGTGTGGGAGATGTTCGTCTGTGTGCTTATAGCTTGAGTTTCTCTTTATCTCGTTGTGAATATGTGTTTGCTTTCTGCGCTGCATTATCATTTAACAGGTATATCAGAACCGTGGGTCTTATTTCCTCATCGTCCAGTTTGTTGCAGGAATTCCTTCAGAGATATGGAACAGAATCGGTTTGAATTGATTGAAGTCCAAAGCCAGCTGGGGCAGATGATGAGAGACATGCAAGAGATGCGTTTGGAGCAGAAGATCCTCAAAGAGGAAAATAGTCAGCTGAAGACCCAAATGAGCTTGATCATGGAAGTGGTCAAGAATGTGCTTAGGAAAGAAGACGATCAGCTATTTGAAGCCGCAATGAAGAAGCTCGCGCCACCTGTGCATGTGGAACCTGAGCAGCAGTAACAGAGGATACATCCGGCTCAGCGGAAGATCCAGGAAGGAAAGCCAAGGAGAATATTTGAGGCACCACCTATGACCTATGCTGAGCTCTTGCAGACCTTATTGAGGTTTAATCTGGTTGAAAAAAGAACGTTGGCACCACCAACGAGAGTGTTTCCTCAAGGGTACGATGCCAGTAAGCAATGTGAGTTTCATTCCGGGGCATTCGGACATGACATCGAGGGTTGTCATGCTTTCAAGCACAATGTTCAAGACCTGATTGACTCGCACGATATTGAATTCATGCCGAGCGGCGTAGCTGTGCATATTGCTCCTGTCTCAGTCGATGCTAAGATGACAGATGTTTCTAAAGCTGCAATGGGTCAGAAGCGTATCCTGGACTCCATGGTGTCAGAATCTCCAGGCCCACAACTATTGCCTATTCCTGGGGCAGATCTAAGAAAGAACATGGTTAAGCATAAGGAGAGCGTTAATCAGTACATTGAAGGTCAAGAAACCGATGTTGCATTTGCTACAAAGGGTGTTCAAGGGTCAACCCGATACCAGCAGCAGCAGCCTCAGCAGGGGGCACAGCAGGCTCAACGAAGATTCCAGGGTAGTAAACCGAGAAGAGCGTTCGAGAAGCCTCCCTCAACCTATGCTGATTTATTGCAGACATTGTTGGGATTGAATCTGGTAGAGAAAAGAACTCTGGCGCCAATAACGGGAGCTCCCCCGTTTGGTTATGATGCAAGCAAGCACTGTGAGTTTCATTCTGGAGCCCCGGGTCACAATATAGAAGGTTGCCATGCTTTTAAGCACAAAGTGCAGGATCTGCTTGATAGTGCAGCAATCAGCTTCGGGCCAAGAGGTCCCCAAATCATCTGAATGAAGGAGGAAGGGCTCTATAATTTGGTTAAGTCGTTGAAAGCAGATCAAGGCAGCATCAAATTGCCTCTAATAAAGATAGCTGGTTCAGCAGCAGGGCAGATATGAAAGCCCGGTTCTCGGAAGCTAGCATATTTTCTTTGTTTTAGCTTGTCATTTCTTTACCTTTGTAGTTGCTTTCCTGTTTGAATTTGTAATCTTGTTTGTAAAACTTGTTGTTTTCATTCAACTGATGATAATGAAATAAATATGCATGTTTTGATTAAATCCATTCGTGTTCACTAACTGTTTTGCAAATGTCCAACACTTGGTTAAGAAGAATTTGGGGAGGATGACGAAAATGACCGACACGCAACTACCGATATTGTATGCTTTTGAAATAAAACCTGCTGATGATGTACAGGCATTGTTTCAAATCCCTAAACACCGGAGACATAAGGAAGATAATCCCTTGTCAACCCCTTTGAGCCTTGTAGTAGGAGTTCTTTCTGAAAACGAAAAACCCTCAATCTTAACCTGGGGCAGGGTAGGTGTTAGCTAATTTGACCAAGCGTCCAAATTGCAAAAGGAGTGTCCGTTCAAAGATCAATCGCGTCCCTAGGGGTCGTGCCTAAAAGACCACAGTGGTTCAATCAAGAGTGTGACGGCCACATCATTCCCCAAAGAGTCAGACAACCAGTGTCACACGACTCGTCCGCAAAAAATGAAAAAGAAATCAAAAGCCCGCTAAGTCAAGAAAACCTCAAAACAAATGACTTAGGCAAAAATGAGGGCATCCCGCTGGACTTAAAAAAGTCAAAAGAAACTCAAAAGGAGTCAGTCCAGGCAAAAGTTAGGGATATGAAAAGAGAAAGATGGAAAGGATCAAAAGAAAAATCCTCGATGGAAATATAAGTCGTGTGACCTCAAGTGTCAAAGATGAAAAGGGAGTGGCTGTCACTCCAAGAGCCGAAAGTTTCTCGAGCTATCACTCCTATCTTTCAACCTCTGAGAGGTGAGCGCTAAGGTCAAATTAGCTGAACGTAGGATGGGAGAACATCAAGGAGAATGGGTGGGTTAAAATAAACTTTGAGCCTTTACCCTTTCTTTCAAAACCATGAACCTGACCACATTACAACCTTCAAAAGTCCTAATTGAAGCAGGTTGTTTCGAAAGCATACTCCGGTAAAGGTCGCGTCGATTCTGACTCCTAAAAAGGTTCCTCTTACCATGTTGATACCAATGTTGATAAATGTTTTGTGCATCATATGCTATAAACTGTTTTTCCTTTTCCCAGTGAACAGATTGGATGTCAAAGCTGTCATATGTTGTTGCATTAATGCATCTTTTATGCAGAACAACTTGTTTTACGTGCGAGTAAGCACCTGACAGCAGAAAAGCTTCCTACAATGGAAAGTATGGTCAAGATAGAACGCAGAACGCCCGAATGTTCCGAGAACAGGGGCAAGCTTTTATTGTAATCCCCAGTCAGGGCAGCTTTTCGAAGTCAGTTATTCCGGGGCAATCAGGTTAAGGTTCGGTGAATACGCCGCAGTCAAGGGCACTACTCTGAATCAGATAATCGGGGCAAGGTCATGGCAGTCAGGGGCAGACCATCTTAAGCACGCAAAGGTTGCGCGAGAAGCAGGTGAGGTGAAGTATCTCTCAGAAGTTCAGAACACTGAGGCATGTTATATCAGACCATCAAGAAAACAGATTTTCAGATCTCCTTTCGAGGATTATCCCCACAGATGTCCCGTAGGCTGGGGCATATCAGAAGAGAAAGGATTGGTCTTCTCCGTACCAGCAGGGCCATTCGGAGTTATTTGAGCAGATGCAGTCGATTTTTCGGGAGCGAGATGAATGCGGGAAGTTGTGTCACTATCCCTTGACTCTTCACTAAAAGGCTGTGTATTCAGAAAGAATATTTTCCAGCGTCAGTAGTGCCTGACCCAGCAAGATAGCTTAAGAGCTCAAATCCAAGTTTGCGATTACTGTGAAGCCCATCCGTGTTGGCGCACCAATTTCCGAATCCGAGCTTCGTCAGTACGCAGGAGGACTCCCTCCATTTTCTCCAGCAAAGACCAATTTGTCATTGGTCTGGATAAGCTATCCCCCAGAGGAGTCTAATCATATTCAGCACATCTGCTATTTAGCAGTGGAATTATGTTCCCCAACAGGGTATTACTTCGTTGAGGCGTTCGGTTGAGTTCCCAATATCCCCAGCGGAGTTGATTTCACTCTCCCAGCATTTATTTTGCTAGGACGATTCAGTGATATCCAGTTTATCCCCAGCAGAGTTGGCCTCGCCTTCAGCATTTATTTTGCTGAAGTGGTTTTCTGTACCCAGCTCTCTCCGGCAGCTCGAGCCTGCATTAGCATATTACATGCATTATCACATTTGCATCATACTTGCATATCATTGTCAAAATGCGTAGCATTTCTATCCAGAATGGAGCATTACGCTGCAGAAAGACTAAAGCATTTGCATAGGCATACGAAGCATAAGTCAGGTTTTCTATCAGCCTCATATGGCGCGTGAATTACTCTGTGATCAGTTCAGGGACATTTATCCAGCAGCAGTATTCAGACGATTCAGCAGATTATTTGTATCAGATCTTACGATAGTTGTGCTTTGATCAAGCAGTCATCTGATATCGACAAGCTTTTCTTCCCGTCAATTCATATTGGCGATGTGTTCCTCCAATGAATGGACTTCTCCGTCTATCATTAGACGTCTTGAGTGCGAATGTGGTTCTTTCCGTCTATCCATAGACGATGTGAAGTTGCGGGTGATCACAGTAGGACTTCAAGAAGGGGTTTTCCCAGGATGTGCTTTTCTTCCCGTCTATCAGTAGACGATGTGAAGTGTTGATGGATTTTCAATAGGGTTCAGAATAGAGTTTTTCTAACAAGTGGCTTTCCTTTCCGTCTGTCAGCAGACGATGTGAAGTTTCGAGCTACTGTTCAGCGGGTTTCTTATTGCCAGATCATACATATGATGAGGTGTTTCCCCAGCGAGTCTTCTCCGGCTATCTTTGGTTGTTGAGGGGTTTCAAAACGATATTTCGGATATTGGTTCTCTTTCTGTTTATTGGATGAGATGGTGTTTCAAGAGGGACTTTTCTGACCATCAATCCTTATTGATGTCGAGGCTCTTCGAAGAATGTTCAGTTTTCGTGATTGTCGATTCTTATTGACGACATGGTGCCTTAAAAGGTGGTTTTCTTCCCGTCAGTCCATACTGACGATGTGGCCCCTTCAAGGATATTGATCTTTCCATCAATTTCCGTAGACAGAAGAATTCTGAAATTCAAGGGTCGGTGTTGAATATGGAGATAATGGTGTCTTTCCGTCTATCCTTAGACGATGTGAATTCAGAGATTATTTGTTTCCGTCTACCCTTAGACGATGCAAGTACGGAGATTATTTCTTCCCGTCTATCTTTAGACGATGCGAGTATGCGATCAGGATGATCCCGTCTACCATTAGACGATGTGAGTATGGAGATTATGGTGTCTTTCCGTCTATCATTAGACGATGCAGGTTCGGAGATTATTTCTTCCCGTCTACCCTTAGACGATGTGCATATGGAGATTAATGAATGCCTTTCCGTCTACTCTTAGACGATGTGAATATTGATTTGTTTCATCAATCAGGATGATCCCGTCTACCCTTAGACGATGTGCATATGGAGATTAATGAATGCCTTTCCGTCTACTCTTAGACGATGTGAATATTGATTTGTTTCATCAATCAGGATGATCCCGTCTACTCTTAGACGATGTGAATATTGATTTGTTTCATCAGTCAGGATGATCCCATCTACTCTTAGACGATGTGAATATTGATTTGTTTCATCAATCAGGATGATCCCGTCTACCCTTAGACGATGTGCATATGGAGATTAATGGTGTCTTTCCGTCTACCCTTAGACGATGCAAGTACGGAGATTATTTCTTCCCGTCTATCAGTAGACGATGTGAATGTGGAGAGTATTCCTTCCCGTCTATCAGTAGACGATGTGAATTTGGAGATTATTCCTTCCCGTCTATCTTTGGACGATGTGAATTGGGAGATTAATGTTGTCTTTCTGTCTATCTTTAGACGAGGTGAGTATTCAATCAGGATGTCTTTCCGTCCATCTTTGGGCGATGTGAGTATGTTTCTCTTCCGGCCTATCAGTAGGCAACGTGAAAGGATCAGGTATGTTGTTGTAGCCCTCAGGGTTTGTTATATGGGGTATCACAAGCAACGGGTATTCAAATCAGGAGTTCTTTATCAGATGATTGATCAGTTTGGTGCCGTAATGACTGGACTCGGTTTTCTGGACTTTATTCCCCAAGCAGTTTACAGTATATGCTCGCGGTTGGCAAATTTTCGGGTTTTATTTGTATTCAACCGTCTCGTACCTCTGAATGTTTGAAGGCTGAGCGCTCTCCAAACCCTTCAGGTCCAAGTCGCTTGAATAGGGGCAGCTGTTGCACCCTAAAATTTGACCAACCGATTCTCCTATCTGACTCATGGTTTAAATTCATCAGATGTATGATTTTGTGCACAAGCAGGAGGATATTAGAGTTTACAGCTTGATTTTCGTCTATCAGATGTGGCAGATCCAGTCCAGATCACCAGGGTTTTATTTTCAGGAAATTATGCGCTCCTCGGGGATTTTTAGCTTGCACAGTGATTTTGATGATATTCTGATGCCCGGGGATCTCTGTTCGATTCGATCCGGTCTCGTGCGCTCTTTTACGGGGGTCATGTGCATTCATCTGCATTTTTAGGGTTTAATAGGCTTTTGTGAATTTTTAATAGGCTTTATAGATTTTTCTGGAATTTAAATAGGGTTTTTGAATATTTTAATCCTCTTTTTAGAATTTTATAGAAACTTTTAAATAGATTTTAATCATTTGTAGAATTTTTAATAGAATTTAAATAGCTTTTATCATTTTTAGAATATTAGTGAATTTTTCTTAGCATATTAAATAGAATGATAAATTAGGATTAGTAGAGTTTTAATTGTTTTTAGATAATATAGAGAATAATATAGTTTTTCTTTTATTAATGATAGATTTTTAATAGATATTAAATAATATTAGAATTTTAATAGAGGATTAGTAGAAGTTTAGAGTTAATTAGAGGTTAATTGATCATTTTTAGATTTAATTAGGTTGATATAGAATTAATTAGGATTTAAATCTTTTTGTTTAGGATTTAATTGAATTTGTTAGATTTTATTAGGATTACTCATTAGTTTAATTGGTATTGATTAGATTTAATTGTTTTTGTTTTTTATTCAGTTTTTTTACAGTCTTTTTTATGATTCGTATGGGCCCAGGGGTACTCTTTTTGAGGCCCAATTCTCATCAGCAAAAAGTCCAAAAAAAAAGGAAAGTTCAATTCGTCCAACAATCCAGATTTGTCCAGCACCTTCTAGAGAGTTCCAGGTGTTTCAGTGATATAAATAATACAGAGCCACGTGTTGGCTCAGAAGCGGGTCCACGTTACGCACGCTCAGACTCACACGCGTTCACTCTCATTCTCTCTCCGAGGACACGCGGCGCGCATGCAATCACGCCACCACACTCAGACTCCCCCAATCCTGTGCCACTTGTCTTCCCCTCACCTCCTCACCGGAAACTCCCCTGACCGGCATGCAAATCCGGTGAACCCCCACCGCCGGCAACCCCAACCAACTCCGGCCACCACCTGAACCACCAGAAAACCCAGAACCATCCTATCTTCTTCGTTCTCCCCCTTCCTCCTCCGTCACCTTCATCTGATCCCTCGCCGGAAACATCATCGTCGCCGGAATCTTCATACCTTCATACAACGTTCTCCAGAATCCACTCAAATCTTCATCATCCCTCGTCAAAATCCCCAGAAATCACCCTAAACCTTCATCCTCCATCGAAGAAAAACTCAGAAAACTTCAAACTGCATTCATCCTTCAAGCAAGATTTCCAGAAAACTTCAAACTGCATTCATCCTTCAAGCAAGATTTCCAGGAACTTCAAATGCGTTCAATCTTCAAGAAGATTTCCAAAAATTCTCCAGCAATATCTCAACGCGAGAGCTTCAACGGAACGTCTTCGAGATCCTCAAATAAGCTTCAAGATCTGTCTCTTTCTCGTAGTGACTTTCAAGTGATCCTTCAAGATTCGCCAGGATTTCTTCAAGTCCTTCAACGAGTTTCTCAAACAAGGTACATCGTTCCTCCGTTCTGGATTCAGTTTGATTATTGAAACGTGTGGTTCTGCTGAGATTTTAGGTGGTCTCTAGTTTAGGATTAGATTCTGTGTGGAGGAATCTGGTACGAAAGTAAGGTGATGCGTGAGGTGCTTTGGTTCGATTGCGTGCATAAGGCTGAGAGGAGTTGCAGAGAGGAGATAGGATGAGGGAGAGACGAGAGGGCGACGGCTAGGGTTGATAGTGAGAGTGAACAGTAATTAGGGTTTGGGAGAGGGATTTTGGTTTTGTTAGTCAGTTGAGATTGGATTAGGGGGTAGGGCATTGGGCTAAGCCCAAGTGTGAATTACTGAACGCTGCCCCATTATTGCTTGTCCTACCCCCCTTAGCGTATGAGAGACAGAGTGATCAGTTTGGGCCTTAGGCCCTAATTACTAACGGCACCCCCTCGTTTAAGCCCATAGTAGCAAATAACTGAAATTAGTTGCTAGCAGCACCCCCCCTGCGCTCAGATCAGTTTTTTTTGTGTTTTTTCTGGATATTAAGTCTGGGCCCTGCGCCCTAATGCTGTTGGCACCCCCCACCTTCAGGGCCCAGCTAGAAATAACTCATAACCCTTGCTGTTTGCACCCTCCATTTCATTTTCTTTTATTTTGATTTTTCTTTTATATTTTCATATTAAATAAATCATAATAAATTGAAAATAATTGTTTTTTAATGATTCTTTTTTCTACCATTTCATGAAAATGTTAAGAAAATTAAATAAAAATAAAAATGACATTTTATTTTTGTTTGCTATTTTTTGCATATTTTCCAATTAATTGATTTCTTTTTAATATTTTCAATGCATGCATATCATTAGAAAATTAATAAAAAATAGTAGATTTAGTCAAATAATTCCGTTCTTTTTTCTGTAGACTCGTGATTCAATGTAGAATTTTATAGTACAAAAACATTAGCTTAATCATGCATTTTCATTTTAATTGCATTTTTCCACTGTTATTGATGTTGAATAAACTGGTTTGTGGATATGTCTGTGTTGCTGATTTTAGTTCTTTCATCTGGTGTTGAATTTTGTTCTGATTTTTCAGTATGTTATCCTAGAGCCATATAGGTCTCCCATTAGATTTTTGATAGATTTTTGTAGGGTGTCCTGATGTGATTTGTCTGAGCCTGAAGATAGGAGAAGTCTCGATGACTTCTGACTTTGAAGTTCAACTGTGGTTGAACTTCAGAGATAGTCTCTTGTGGTTTCTTGGCCTGTGGGTTCCTTCTCAAGGTGGGAGCTGATTGAAGTCCTGTTGGAGCTTGCAAGGAGGCATTGGATTGAGGTTTAGGCTAGAAGCTGGTTATCTGTTTGTGAGGTTCGAGATCCTGAAGTTTGAAGGGAGTTTATGGTACTTTCCTGGGGAAGGCACTGTGAATGACTTTCATTCTTTCTTCTCACCTCTTTCTTAAGTATCCGATGATGTCGGAGCCGACTTGTGAGTTTAATTTCTCCTGAGGAGGAATGTAAACTGATCACACGTTGTTGAGCCACATGGGATACGATTCCTAAGTGGAAGCCTCCTAGTACTTTCCTGAGGAAGGTCCTATGGGTCTATTCACTTAGTTCCATTAGTTTATCTAGGATTTCTCAAGTATCCAGTGATGTTGGAGCCAACTTGTGAGTTTAATTTCTCCTGAGGAGGAATGTAAACTGATCACAGTTGTTGAGCCACGTAGGATACGATTCCTAAGTGTCAGCCTCCTAGTACTTTCCTGAGGAAGGTCCTATGAGCCTGCTCACTTAGTTCCCTTAGTGCATATAGGTTTTTTCTCAAATATCCAGTGACGCCGGAGCCTTCATGTGAGTTTAGTTTCTCCTGAGGAGAAATGTAAACTGATCACAGTTGTCGAGCCGCATAGGATATGACTCCTGAGTAGTAACCTCCTGGTACTTTCCTGAGGAAAGCACCATGGGCTTGTCTGCTTAGCTCCCTTTCTTTGGTAAGTTTGTTTTGAAGCTTGGAGACTGGGATTGTTTCCTCTTGCTTAGGTTTTGGATTAGAATTGTTGCTTAGATTTTTGCTTAGGGTGCTGTGTAGAGTTTTGTTTGAGAGATAGATTAGGAGCTTGTTTCAGTTTTGTTAGAGGCCCTGCTCAGAGTTAGTCTCTTTGTATTGTTTGACTTGTGTGATGTTATGTTGCATTAGACTTAGGCGTTCATCTAGATAAGTTCTGAGTAGGTGCATCTTAGAAGTAGACTTTGTGTGCATGAGAAGTTGAGGTGGTCCTCCTTCTGCTTGTTTGTTATTGCGTGGCTTTGCTTGTTGGTATTTGGTAGAGCTGAGCTCCCTTGCCTTTGTGGTTTGCGGCCTTTGCGCCTTGTTTGTCTAGTTGTTGCATTCATGCATATTTTCAGTATTCCTTTACTTTGCAGTCTCTTGTTTGTGGTTTAGTCCTGTTGCCATGATCCCTTAGGAGCTCTGACTTCTCCGCTGCGGAGTTGTTATGATAGACATTAGGATGGTCAACCAGGTGTGATAGCAATAGGTAGATTCCCCTGTTTCTCAGGTATAGTTCTAGGGTTTCCCTTTCCTTTCTGTAGGAGCTTTTGAGTAGCTTGACCCGTAGTTAGCTGAACTACAGCTGCTCTGATTCTTCGTACCAGACGAAGATATGTAGGCATAGGATGCGATATCCTAGCGAGCACACTAACGACTAACTTTAGTTCTCTCGCGGCTGTGCGATCGAGACTTTCCCGCTAATGACTGATTGTTATCCTTTTCTCCTGCCCGAGTGCACTTGAGACCAGATCGTATTTGTAGGTTCCCGAGCCTTAGAGACCAGTTTGTTTTCTCACTGCTGTGTGAGAGCCCCTGTTTACCCGTAGTGAGTCGAACTACGTTTGCTCTGATCTTTCATACTAGATGGAAGTACGTAGGCACAGGACGCGATGTCCTGGCGAGCAACCTTTCCCCCGTTTAGGCGTAGGCAGTCGAACTACGTTGACTCTGACTTTCCCATTGCACGAGGGAATACGTAGGCCCAGAACACCGTATGTTCTGTCGAGTCCTGTCCTTTTCTTTTCTTTTCAGACCAGCCATTAGCGTAGATAGATAATACACCCTGTTACCTATAAACACCAAGCGTGGATCCCATCGAGTACGATGAACGTGAGGGGTGCTAATACCTTCCCCTTGCGTAACCGACTCCCGAATCCAGGTTTTGGTTGCGATGACCATACCTTTCCCCGTCTTTGCGAGGTTTACTTCGAGCGTTTCCTTTCCCGTTCTGAGGGATAAATAACGCACGGTGGCGACTCTCCTGTCAAGCCGGCGCCGATTTTCGCAGTAGCGACAACAAGGATGAAGCGATGGCCGTTGGAAGCCTTTGGCTCTATTGCCCCAATCATGTCTATGCCCCAGATTGCAAAAGGCCATGGTGATGTCATCACATTGAGAGGATGTGGAGGGACATGCACTTTGTCAGCATAGACTTGACATTTATGGCATTTTCGAGCGAAGAGGATGCAGTCCGTCTCCAGAGTTAACCAAAAGTAACTCGCTCTTAAGATCTTTTTAGCCATGGCGTGGCCATTGGCATGGGTACCAAATGTTCCTTCGTGCACTTCAGTCATTATGAGACTTGCCTCTTTTTCATCGACACATCGAAGTAAAACCATGTCATGGTTTCTTTTGTACAAGGTATCATTGCTGATGAAGAATTTAGCCGACAGTCTTTGTATGGATCTTTTGTCAATTCTGGATGCGTCAGCTGGATATTCCTGATTTTGAAGAAAGTTCTTGATGTCGTGGAACCACAGTTTTTTATCAATTTCTTCATCTATTGTCATAACATATGCGGGTACTGTCCTTCTTTCAATGCGAATTAGAGGAGCCTCGTTAACAAACTGGACCTTCTACATTAATGCCATCATGGCTAATGCATCAGCAATGTGATTTTCCGCTCTCGGTACATGCTTGAAGGTAATTTCATCAAAATATTCGGCCATCTCTAGGATATGAGTTTTGTAAGGGATCAACTTTTCATCTCTGGTTTCCCATTCTCCTTTGAGCTGGTAGATCACCAAAGCAGAATCACTGATTACTTCCAAGATTTTGATGCGAAGATCAATACCAAATTCCAATCCTAAGATGCAGGCCTCATACTCGGCTATGTTATTCGTACACGAGAAATAAAGTCGGGATATGACGGCAGTATACCCTCCAGTTGGATTTTTCAAAACAACTCCAACACCATGTTCGTTCTTGTTTGACGCTCCATCGAACATCATTTCCCATCGGGATCCAGACTCGGGACCTTCTTCAGGACCAGGCTCTGGCTTCGTGCACTGAATGTACATCACATCTTCATCAGGAAACTCAAACTTGAGTGGTTGATAATCTTCCATGGGATGCTCTATGAGGTTTTCTGACAAGACACTTCCCTTGATAGACTTTTGAGCAACATACTGAATATCATACTCTGATAAGAGCATATGCCATCTGGCCAATCTTCCCGTTTGAGCTGGCTTTTCAAAGATGTACTTGATGGGGTCCATCTTAGAAATCAGCATTGTGGTGTGGCAAATCATATACTGTCTTAGGCGCTTGGCAGCCCATGCTAAAGCACAACATGCTTTTTCCAGCGGGGAGTATCGACTCTCACAATTTGTGAACTTCTTGCTTAGATAATAAATTGCGTGCTCTTTCTTTCTCGACTCATCAGTCTGGCCCAAGACACAACCCATTGAATCTTCTAGTACTGTCATATACATGAACAAAGGCCTTCCAGGCACCGGAGGAATCAACACCGGAGGTTCTTGTAAATACTGCTTGACTTTCTCAAATGTGGACTGGCAGCTTTCGTTCCATACCACCGTCTGATATTTTCGTAACAACTTAAAGATCGGCGTGCAAGTAGGAGTTAGGTTGGAGATGAACCTAGAGATGTAATTCAAATGTCTGAGGAAACCTCTGACATGTTTCTTTGTTTTAGGAGCAGGCATCTCTTGGATTGCTCTAACCTTGTCGGGGTCTACTTCAATTCCTTGTTGACTAACGATGAAGCTGAGTAATTTGCCTGAGAGAACCCCGAAGGTGCATTTTGATGGGTTTAACCTTAGTTGATACTTTCGGAGTCTCTCGAATAGCTTCAACAGATGATCCAAATGGTCTTCTTCGCTTTGAGACTTTGCGATCATATCATGCACATATACTTCAATTTCTTTGTGCATCATATCGTGGAAGAGTGTGACCATGGCCCTCTGATACGCTGCCCCTGCATTCTTCAAACCGAAAGGCATGACCTTATAACAATAAGTGCCCCAGGGTATGATGAAATTTATCTTTTCCATGTCGGTTGGGTCCATTCTTATCTGATTATAACCAGAAAATCCATCCATGAACGAGAATACCGCGAAACTAGTTGTATTATCCACCAAAGTGTCGATATGTGGTAGAGGGAAATCGTCCTTCGGACTTGCTTTATTTAAATCCCTATAATCGACGCACATTCTGACTTTGCCATCCTTCTTTGGGACTGGTACGATGTTTGCCACCCACTCCGGATATTTGGATACCACTAAAAAGCCCGCATCAATCTGTTTCTTGACTTCGTCTCGGATTTTAAGAGCCATGTCTGGTCTTGATCTGTGAAGTTTTTGCTTGACCGGAGGATACTTTGGCTTCAGGGGGAGCTTGTGCACAACAATGTCGGTATCCAACTGTCGCTACTGCGAAAATCGGCGCCGGCTATGACAGAAGAGTCGCCACCATGCGTTATTTATCCCAAAGGAGGGAAAGGAAATGCTCAGAGTAAACCTAATGCAAAACGGGAAAGGAATGGTCATCGCAACCAAATTCCTGGATTCGGGAGTCGATTACGCAAGGGGAAGGTATTAGCACCCCTCACGTCTGCCGTACTCGACGGGATCCACGCTTGTTTTCTAGTACAGATTGTTATTCTGTCTACTCTACAGGTCAAGGGTTAAAAAGAAAAAGAAATGACTCGGCAAAGTATCGCACTTTATGCCTACATATTCCCGTCTGGAACGAGAAATCAGAGTCAACGTAGTTCGCCTACCTACGGGAAAGGAGGGGAAGGTTGCTCGCTAGGATACAGCATCCTTTGCCTACGTACTTTCATACAGCATGAAAGATCAGAGCAAACGTAGTTCGGACTACGGAAGACACAAGCTTGTCTGACTGTTTTTTATTACCTTCAAAAAGGGTTTTTCTTGATTAAGAGTCCAAGTGGACAAAAATGACACTTTGATGTTTGTTTTAAATCTTTTACGAAATAAGGGTTTTTTTAGCTTGTTTGCAATCTCTGACGCACTAGAGACTATGATTTGAGAGTGACTAGGTCGCGTGTCACCCAAAGGGTGCCACACTAAGCAGCCAGACTATTGGAAAGAAGCTCTCCAGCAACCCTTTCTCAAATAGCTTAAGGCTCATACCGTACGACATCGATTAACCTTATTACTGTGTTTTTGAGTTGTTTTGAGATAAGAAGAGAAAGAAGCTCTAAAAAGCCTAGGGTTGAAAAGGGAATAAAAACTAACCTAATGTTGTCATGCATGGATAAGAATCCTAATGTCTGTCATAATTTCCTCCTGCACAGAGGAAATCAGAGATCCTAGGGGATAAACAGAAAAGAAAGCAAGCAAATATAGTAAAATGCATGCAATGCAGCAATACAAGCGAGGCAAGGGAGTCCCACTCAACCTCGAACCTGAGAAAACAACAGGCAAAGTGAATCAAAATTCACTTCAAACCTAGGGGGAAAGCTATACAAGCCAACAAACAATACAGAAAAACAAAACCACAGCAGAGGAGGCAGCCCAAGCAGCAGCACCAAACTCCTACAACAAACAGCACAAGCAGCAGCTCTGACAGCAACAAGTTGATTAGACAGCAAAGAGTTGACAACAACAACCTTCATTTTCATGAATAGCCCCTATCTTCAAGATTCAATAAACTTTCAATCTTCAACAGGCACCAAGCTTCAACAAGCTTCAAACTTCAACCAGTAAACAGCTTCAACAAGCTCCTGAGTTCATATTCAACAGGCAGCAAAACCCCAGCTTCAACAAGCAACCAGCTTCAACAAGCACAAACTTCATTCTCAAAAAGCTTCAACAAGCACCAAACTTTCTCTTTACCAAGCTTCAACAAGCACCTCCAAGGGAGAATCATTCAACAAAATCAATTGGAAGTGTTAAGAAACTCAGTGACAACGAAGGGAAGTCATTAAGATCTTAACACTGTAGTAGAAAGGTACCCTCAAAGTTCTGCTCTTGAAGCATGCCACTCATCCCTCAAAAGGAGAGATGTGACTTCTTTAAGAGGACTTTATGTCATTGTATTGAATGGAGATGAACAATATACTCCATATTTGAAGAAATAAAACTAGTCTAATGCTCTTCTTAAAACCCTAGTCACCCTAAGCTCTTGACAAGCACCCACAACCTGAGAAAATCTTCAACTCCAAGCTCTTTCAAGCTCTCCAAAGCATCTTCAATTGGTCTTCATGATCATCCAAGCTCAAAAGCAACACCACCCTGATCTAAGGGGAACTATTGAATTAAACTAGTCAAGTTAGTGTGTTAGAAACACCCAAAAGTTAGTCTTAAAACTAATTCTACTTAAAATACGAAAAATGATTGTAAAACCTAGAAAAAATTCTAAGGGTTCCTAAACCTCTTAAGAATATGCCATACAAAAACCAGGGGGTTAACCATTCATTTAGGCCTAAAACTATACCCTAAACCTAAGGGTACCATCCTAAAACCCTAACTCTAAACCACTTAATATTCAAGGTTCAAAACAAACTAAAATTATCTCACAAAAATATGAGAAAATTACTATGGGCACATGCATCTATAAACTAACTAAGCCAACAAGAATCAACTCAAAAATCAACACCAAATGGCCATACTAAAATCAGCAAGATAGCATACTGTTGCACCCTAATTTTTGACCTTAACATCCCATTTCTTTGTGCTTTATTTCTTGCTTATTTTATTTCACTTTTGTGTGCATTTATTACGACTAACCAGACTATGCAGGTGCATTAGTTTCGAGCGCAGATCTCTCTTTCTCCCCTTCAAAGGTACCGAGATGTCGAAGACAAGGTTTTACTCAGATGGAGAGGTCGAGTTTGGGTTCCTACTGAGATGGCAAGGTTGTGTTTTAAAGATTCCGCAAAGCTCGGCTCATGCAAAGGGATTATCATAGTTTAAAGGCTTGTTTGGGATTTCGCTAATGGTTCATCAGTCCCAACGTCATCAAGTGTTTGGAACACTTAGTTTGGGCCAAGATTTAAATTGAAGTTTTACGGGAATTTCCGTGAACTCGAATGACAGATAGATTATTCAAAGCTCGTCAATATTTACCACTTTCATACCTAATTGTTCTCTCCATTCAAATTCAAGTTCGGGTTATCATTTCAAGATTTGAATTTCACCATGAGAAATGCATTTCATTGTGAGGAAATGAATTCTAAAGCTTGAGTAAACCAATCGCCAGAGGAGATTCATGATTTTGTTGAAAGAGAGAGGCATATGCCCCTTTAAGATCAGTGGGACTACTATTGTCATTTGGGCTATATAAGTTTATACCTTGATAATTGATGCACATTGATTATTTTAGGTTGTAACATCTTGAACTACATCTACTAAAACAAAGTGCAAATATTTTGAATCATGGTAGAGGATGACGGTTGAAGGGTGTACGGTTGTAGCTGGGATTGATGGTTATTTTCTTTTCTCGGCCAATTTACTTCAAAAAAGGATAGTATCTAATGGTACCTAGATCTCTGTATATCCACATTTGCCATTAATTCTCAGAGAAATCCACAGCGAGAGGGAAAGCCAAATACAGTTATATATTGGACAATACGCAAGGCAGTGAAGAAAAAAACTGATAAAACTGACAATCCAATCACCAATGCTGAGCAACATATTTTGTTCATTATAAATATTGAGTCAAAGAGTTATTCACATATAATAAACTTCACGATCAAAACTCCATCCTCCATTCGCATCAGAAACTCTGCGCTTCGTCTTCTTCGCGTCGCCACTGTATTTCGTCCCAATTATCTCAACGACACCTTAATAAATACCATACGGTTTCCAATCCAGCTTAGCTTATTGAATCCTTCCGCGAAGTCTTGAGATGAGTCGGTTGGGAACGACCTACATTCAAGAAATCAAGAGATTCTTTAAGACAAAATCACAGCGGCAACATGATTCAATCATCAACACACACAATTCACGCCAGCACCTGCAGAACACGTCAGAGCGCCATAAGAATTAACTCATAGTTTTGAGAAAACTAAGAAAAGGAGGGAATCACTTCCAAAACTCCTCAACGGAATAATATTTTAGAAATAAGGAATATGGTCCAGTTACCGGTAATATATCTATTGGTCAAGCTGCAGGCAGGGATTGCACCCTATCCAGGAATCTCTTTCTCGTACTCACAGTCCACAATGCGGGATTCGAACACCTAACTTGGTTATGCCCACGTATGCGTTATTGCGTTCAAGAGTGAACAAGAGAATGTCTTGCCGTGAATTCATGCTAGTGCACATACTTGAAGCATTCCGTGGTTTGCCAAAGCTGGTAACATACTGGCGCTTCTTCACTGAGCCCTCAAGGTGGCCAGTCTGTTCGCCCATCAACCGGGTAACCCTATTTCGTAAATGATAAATGTGTAGACAGTATTAGTAAATGTGTAGCAAAATGTTAATAATTGGAAGACAAAAGCTAATCAGCCAACATTACAATTACAAGGAGTTCAATTCAACCTATACACAAATTTTGAGTTCATGAGGACTTATAATTGACGCTCTGTCGCATGTACCGCCTCCAACTCTGTCTTGCCTAATTCCCGCTCAGTTTCGACCTGCATAGCATTGGTAACATCATATTAGTAGAAGTTCATGGATAATTGTTCGGTGCAGCATGCAAAGCAATTTGTCTACTACACCCATAACCGTGGTATTGGCCTACATTATTCCCGAAGTGATGTTCTCAAAACAACTCAAAGGAAACGTAGTATTTGAGGTTTAAAAGGATGAGTATCAGTTCCAAGAGGTCTTACCAGTTACTAGTGCATAGCAGCCAAGAATGTCGAAGTAAAGCGACATTTGTTAAAAAAAACCTCATTTTTGTGTTGAAGTTCATACCAGCACGGCTTCTCAGAATGCCGGTTAGGCTGCTGTCAACAACCTGCAAACCAAACCATACAGGACCAGTTCAAAACGCAAAAATTAAGTCCTCAGTTTGACGGGAAATCTGACATCCCACGCGATATGCTTGCGGTAAAAACAGTTCATAAGTCAAGGCACAGAGGCTCTTTCTTAGTGATCCAGCTCCCACAGATACGACTCGAACGTATCTTCCCCTGCAGATTGACACAAAGCAGCTGTATAAATCGCACGGTAACAGAATGAGGAAATACAGATAATCAGCATGATATTACAAGCAAAATTACCTCGGAATGACACTTTAGCCGTCACCATGATGCCGCTTATGTTTCATACAGTACTCAACATAGCATCCTGGGACATTGGCATGAAGAAATTTGCAAGATTGTATACTAATCCTTCCATTGTATCGTCTAATTCTATCAAGTTCCTCGAACAATTTCCTTAAAACAAGAATATGTTGTCTTTACTGAAGGAAAAGCCTCACAGTCTCCCCAATCAAATTGACAGATTACTTTTGAAGACAATACAAGAGATTTCCCAAATGGAGCTTTACTCAAATCGTTGATTTCGGAATCTGAATCTGATTATCCCGCTGAACTAATGGGAACAGAAGCTAATAACTCAAGTCCAGACCCGTTTTAATTGTAAAGCAAAAAGCGGCCTGTGCAGCAAAACATGTCAAATGAGCATGCACAATCTCAGGGTGCACCGAAATCTGACCTTGAACTCATGGTGGATGTCTACAGCATTTACATTGGTGGATGACTCTCACTCTCGGGGATTTGCATTGCATAACCTTTGTCCATATTACATTAAACTGTTACCATAAAATCAGGTCATGTACATTGGGTTACCCACTCAAAAACAGACGGCAGACAGTGTTGTAAATCCTGAAGTTCTCGACTTAGATAATTCTTTTAATAGAAAAAGGATGTCTGAACAAGTAGCATCTTCCTCTATTGGTATGGAGTCCAAGAAACAAAATTGATGAGAGTTTGAGGGTTATTGGGAGTGACCTGTGTGTTGAGGCTGCTAGTCGTCATAAAGTTCAAATTCCACAATATGAGAAAGATAACCGATTTTCTCCGTATAATTTTGGGAGAATGTCTAGCATCCCTTGTGTATCTAATGCAGGTGAATTTTCGTCTACATCTTTATGTGAAAGATGAGAAAATAAGTGGTACGCAAGTCCTAAGGGAGGTTGCACAACATCATCAAACATCTACTGCCTCAGTGTATTCCTTTTGAGTTACTAGGTCATTTTGACTCTGAAAAAGCACATATTGCAACAATGTCTGATCTTCATCATAAGATTCTTCCTCTAGATTTCCTATCAGAAATCCTAAGGAAGCTGGCTTTTATCTTTGGCTACTGCATCCTGAACCATCATCACGTCCAACAATAGGGGAAATCCTACAATCCAAAGTGATTAATGGATTATAGGAGCTATGTAGTGAGAAATTGTCATCATGTATAGACAAAGGAGATGCCGAGTCAGATATCGGCAGTAACTTTGATGCGTCACGTTTCTCTAAAAAACAACAAGCTGCCTCCAAAGCAAATTCACTAACTGCAAAATAGATATCCCCTGGACTCCTGCTAATGAACACCGTTGGAACAACACACTAAAAGATTTTAAAGTTAAAGAAGAGGGGAAACAAATGAATATTGAGAAACCTAAGTTGTGCTCATCATACCATTCCCTACTGAACGGTTAACCTACAACTTCCTTAACATTTCCGCGCGGGCCCTAGAGTATCACCATCGCCCATAGTACTTTCTTCAACAGCATTGGGAAGATCGGCGATATGGTGACCCCAGTCTTCATCACCAGTTTTTCCATAGAGTTTCCCAACAGACACGTCAAACCCGAGCTTCTCCCCTTTGGGCTTCTAAACCACCTTCTGGCCCAGAACAACCGCTAGCTACACCTGCCAATATCACAATCTCAAGTCAGCAAAATCAATTAGAGAATATTCCCAACAAATATCCATTCCAAATCATAATTATTGAAGCAGAGAATGAATTTTCATTTAACAAGCATTAAACGGGATTGGGGTGAGAAAGGAAAGTTTCTGATTTGATTAACCCCAAATTGGAAAAACCATCAATCAGCATTCAAAAGATTTTAATCAAATTCCGACAAAATCTCAATCTGAAGCCTATAAGAAGAGATTGAAGGTCACATGGAAACGGGGGGATTGGAAAGAGGGAGACGCATACAGAAACCACAAAATATTCCACAGCCACGAAATCCCAATCCATCAAAACCTAAAAAATATACGAAGGTCTCCAAGAGAACTTATCTTTTGAAATCAACCGGGAAACCTCCGGAAACTCCCTCGCGAGTCCATCTCTGTTAACCGTGCCGCCTCTGTCAACCGCAAATCTTCGCCGTTTCCACCACATCCACTGCCTCGTGAAGCCATCGCGAAGCTACCGACGACGCTATAATCATCATCATCTTGGGTAATATCTTCCTTAAGTAACATTCCCATTTCATGATTGATTTTTTCTTGTGTTTTGTTAGGTTGTATGAAAATGGAAAACAGAAAAAAAAAGAAAAGAAGAATGGAGAGATCGTAAGAGGGAGAAAGAAGAGGAACGACGGAGGAGATCTGGGAAAAAGGGGGCTAGGGTTTTTTTTTAATTATTTTATTTTATTTGTAATATGATTAAAGTCATACAGATCACACGATCCACACACTAACCACCATTATTACACGTCTAATTAACCACTTAATCTCTTAACTAATCTTAATCCAATAATTAAAACATATTTTAACTATTTCATTAACCAAACCTTTTTTAATAAACCAATAAATATTTTATATATAAACAATAATATACCATTATGATTATCTTTTTTTAAATAATAAATCCCCTTTTAATTTAAATTAACTTTTCTTAATAACAAAACCTTTTTCTCAAAACTTCTATTTGTTTAAATCTTATTCATTTTAAAACTTAAAATCAATTCATATAATCCAATATGACTCTTATTTGTTTAATAAAATCTATTTAGTGATAATAACTAAAAACTCTTTTTAATAAAATCAATTCACATTCAAATATCTTTTGCTAATAAAATTAAATTAACCTTTTTCTAAAATCAACTCCATCAAATCTAACTTTTTATTAAAACCAATAAACAACTTTTTTTATATAAAATTAATCTCCTTAAAACGATATAACTTCTCCTAAATCAATCTCTCTTAAATAAGTCAACACTTTCTTAAATCAAATAATACAACTTTTTCTTAAACTAAGTAATTCAACTTAAATCAACATTTCTCTTAAAATCAAACAACATCGTAAAATACAATTAATCGTGCACATTCATAATTCACGACACTTGCACCTACACCTCAGCGCTTTCATGCGTACTTGTATGGTTTACATCTCTGCAATTTATTTACCGCAATTTACATTATCATATTTACATTCTCGCATTGCATTTCGTCCAAAGGAAAAACCTACACATAATTCAACATTGTGTGTAGTTACATTACATTTGCATCATATTCCCCTCGATCCTTGATCCCATTCAAGTCGATCTTTTAGGATAGATCCTACCCCATAGGAAGGACCTTGTCTTTTATCTTTACAACATAAGAAAACAAAACATTCAATACAATACAACTTTTCAAACACAATAGAGAATAGATGTTAATCATCTTAAGCGAGATATAATCTCCACCCCCACAACAATACAATCAAACATGTAGGAACTTTGCCTTAAGAGCGATAAAGGCATACTCGTCAAACAATCCGAGTACTTAAGCCCTTTTCTTAAGACGATGCAAAGACTATTTTCCTACAACCCCCTTTACACTTGTGGTGGTTACATCTCCCTTAACATGAAGACTCATCTCTTCTCCTAAACCCAATCAAAACAACTACCCTAAACCCGTAGGAACTTTGACCACAGTCAAAGAGCTCCTCTAACCCTTTAGGGGAACTACAAGTACTCTGATTCCACTCCCGTAAGGATATGTAGGCATAAGATGCGACATCTTATCGAGTATACTTAGAAATAAACCACTAGGGTCTTTAATCCCTTAAGCAGATAAACATATAGCAATAAACAAACATAAAACAAGAGGTTCCTGTAGAGTACTACAGAAACTTAGGATGCTAGTACCTTCCCTAAGTTTAACCAACCCCCGAACCTATAACTCTAGCTTGCATTTGCATTGCATTGTGGGAATTTCGATCTTTATCCCTTCCTTTGGACAAATCAAAGTTCGGTTGCAAATTGAATTAACGATTCAAACTAATCAATAGTTTGGTATCAAAATTTCACCGCGACAGAAATGGCGACTTCACTGGGGACTCTCTAGTGGGTTTCCCTATCTTATTTTATTTTGTTTACTGCTTTATATATCTGCCTACTTGATTAATTGTTTACATGCTTTCTCTTGTTTTTCTTTTGGGATTACTATTCTCGAGTGGTGAGATAAAGTTCTTCACCCGAACTTGAGAGAAATTAAGATAGGATGGTGATATAGTCGAGGAGGCTTATAGGGAGTTGAATCCCTACTAAGTTGAATCGAGAATCCCGCTCAGTTGAGGCCCTTTCAAAATAGTACTGTTGAACGAGCAATCGTGAAGACACTCATTATTTTCGACTTTGGAGCCTATGATATTGAGGACCGTAGTTACCTTAACCCAACTTTGGCCTTTATTAGGACGTAGTGCGGGACTATGAGGGAGTACTTCCGAAATAGTGCTACGCGAAGCTACACTCAAAAGAAGTTCTCTTGAGAATATTATTAATTCTCGAGTAATTGGGAAATTAATAATATCTGAAAGATGGACTGATGATTTCGAGTCCCTTTAGAACCTTGTTCTACAGGTACAATCAAACCCTTAGTCCACACCTTTTGGGAATGGGTATACCTTTGACTCCATGCTCGTTGCAAACCTAGGGTCCCCCTTGTTTATTTATCTTTGTGTCCTTATGTGCTTACTTGTGTTTGTTGCACTCATATAGCATCATATTGCATTGGTTTCATGGAATCCCGAGTCTATTTATAAACATTATAGAAACCAATATGGATTACAAAAAAAAAAAAAATTGAAATATTCTCTTAAGAGTCCTAACTTGGGTGGCCTAAAGAAGTAGGAGTTCAAATTGAAGAAAACTCAAAAGGCAATTACAAGAGGCTCCCTTTTCATGGAGGATCATTAGAAGTTCAAAAGCCTCTCATTGTCATTGAAGGTCCAAGTGAACAAGGGACTCATTTCCTACTTCCAACAAGAACCAAAGAAGAGATGGAGGATTTATTTCCTCTATCAAACTACTCTTTAGACGTTGATCATGGACAAGCTTACCTTCAAGGAGATCCAAGTGGAGGAACAAATCAACAAGTGTGATGAAGGACTTCCTTAGGGCTTTACTTAGCTTTTATTTAGCTATTATGTTGGGACTCTTATAAGAATATCCACTTTTGATCCAATATCAAAAAAATAATAAATAATTTTACTCGGTATTCTGTAACGTTCATAAATACTTGAGTTCCATGAAACCTTTCATTTTGCATCTCGCATTTTGCATCAGCATAGCATCCTTTGCATTCTGGGGGGTCTCACTCTTGCTTCGTCTTCACAGACCACAAACTGAATCACCAGTATAATACTCGAGCCAGTCAACGTCAAAAGATGGATCAATTGGAACAAGAGAACATAGTGCTCCGTGACGAAGTTGCAACTCTGAAAGAGAAATCGGAAAGGTTGAATGGTATAGTTGAAGCTCTGTCTAACCAGTCTGCACTCAACAATCAAGAAGTTCAAGGGACCGTTATCTCCGAAATAGTATCAACACCGATCCCAGTGGTGTCTACTGTTGCGCCACCGTCTTCTCCGACGAGGGTTTGCCCAAAACGCATCAAACAAGCCAACTAAACACCCTATCCTCCTCAAAATTTCATCCTGATCACGAATATGCCCTCAGAATTCATTGATTCATCCTCTAAAACCAAACCCGATCCAAGTTGCAGAGAAATCACCAAATTTTGAACATCTCAAATCTTGCAATTAACAAGCCTAAACTCATCTACATGCTTCAGGGATTAAAACTAACGATCCAAAAATGCTTAAAGCCTCAAGAATCGAGAGTTATTTCCCTCAACATAAATCTTGCACTGACCTAAAGTATCTCTAATCGTCCAATTCTTGTGCCTAAATCCAACCTAGCATCATCACTAACCTAACCACATATCAAATGCTAATAAATTTCCCATAATCTAAGCTAAAAAATGAAAGTTGCAAACCTGGAAAAAATGGATGAACAGAATGTGCAAATGCTCGATTCAAGCTCCAATCTTTTGCAGAATCACTCAAGAACCACTTCCCAAGCTACTCCAATGGTCAATTTGCCTTGAAATTCCCTCTATCTCCAAACCCGATTCTGAGATGCAATGAAGAAAATTCAGTTGCTCTTTCTGATTCCTTGCTCAATCCTTGCCAAAAAAATGATCTGAATCAGTTGCAAATGTTATATAGAGTGTGTTGGAAACCTCTAGAAACTTCTGTAACCAACTGAATGAGATTTTGAAAATCTCATATCCTTTGAAAATCTCATATGCCAAAGTTGTGCTTTACTCTGTTCTAGCTCTTGGTTTCACTTGAAATTCTCTCCTCATGATAATTTGAAATGAATGGGATGTGTAATTCCCTTGTTTTTGATCCAAAGGTATGTAATTCAAATGTTGCTTCCTTCTTAAGTAACAAAAGGGAACCATGTCAAATTGCCCTCAAATCCAAAATGTGGTAATGTCATCATCTTTAAAATGCCTTTTCTGATCAGTTTGGTATATAACATGGACTTGTTTGGACCCCAATCATTAAATTCCATTTTTTGGCCTTTAAATGACTTATTTTTCTTCCTTCTTAAGCCATTTCAAGCAACTTCTTGTTACAAGCCAATCCAAGCTCTCATAACCACTTGTTTTCACTCAAAACATCATTTTGAACAAGTTTCATGTTGAACAATTTTCCATTTGAAGCTTGCAAGTTGGTGAAAATGGCCTATGATCACAAATGACCTATAATCACCAATACCCAAAATACCCCTGGCTTGCCAAGATCATAACTTGAGTTCTACACATCCTCTTGAGGACTCATAGTACTATATGGAAAGCTAAGATCAAGATCTACAACTCTCATGTTGGCCAAGAATCCATTTGCAAACTCCTTGAAGGGAAAAAATTGCTTGGAAGTCAAGTGACTTTCACAGATAAATTTCAGTGTCCTCTGATGACCTGTAACTTGCAAGAACCATAACTTGAGTTATACAAATCCCCTTGAGGACTTCTAGTACTCAAATTAAAGGTATTGAGATTATATACAAGTTTTATGTTGGCCAAAGATCCATTTGAAACTTTTATTTTGACTTATGTGGCTTTGAAGTTAGGCACTAAACAAGGGATTTTACACTGTAACCCTAATTTAGCAACTTCCCACCTTCTTGCTTCTTCTTTGTTTAACCTTGGCACAACACCACACATGTGTCAACATATCAATCCATGAATCCCCTGACCTCAAGGTAGGCTTTGATGCTCTCCAATTACTCAATTGAACTAGGGTTGACCCAAATGAAACCCTAATTGGCTGCACTTCAAATGTGGCTCTCATACTTGAATCAATGACTTGTCTCAGCTTCAATATGGCCCTCTAGGCATCCCATGAGATCCATACACACCTCAAGTTCACATTCCATGTTTCACATCCCACTGATGATTCTCAATATTCCTCAAGATAGGAGTAAAACCCACATGTAGACACTCAAACTTCTCAAGACTTCAAATCACTTCTTGATGGCTTGGATGACTTCTCATCTTGGATAACACCTCTTGCTAGGCTCTTCTCTTGATAAACACTCTTGATCTCTTGTTGGAGGCATGCTATGCTATGATATGCAAATGATTGAACTATGTACATGATATAACTATGCAAATGAAATGCAATGAAACATAAATCAGACAAGAAAAGGTTGAGCAAATTTTGGGGTGCAACAGCTGCCCCTATTCAAACGGCTTGGACCCGAATGGGTGAAGAGCGAACGACCTTCAAATAATCGAGGTACGAGATGGTTGAATACCAAAGAACCCGGAAATTTGCCAACCGCAGAAATAAACTGCACCACTGCTTGGGGAACGACATCCACCAACTGAATCTGGTTGTTACGACAACAACTGATCCAACGTCTGATAATAATTCTGATTTCAACTTCAACCACCTATGTGACGCCACAGGTACTGAACAACTTTTGCAAAAACACCTCCGTCCACAACTGGACTACCCTTGTCAACACAAGAAGAGAAACAAATTCGTCAACACGAATAGAGATTCTGTCATCACAGGAGTAACCTTATCCACATCTGGACCCAAATTTCGTCAAATCACGAATAAACACACATTTATCCATGTTAGGACGCTTGTTTCGTCAACACGAAGAAATCTCAACATAAACTTGTCCACGTCAGGACTCCACATTCCGTCAGCACGGCAAAATCCTATCATCATAGAATAAAACTTTGTCCACGTTAGGATGCCACATGTCGTCAACACGGATAAATCCCTGCGACTTCACCGGGGATGAGTTGTCCTCATCTCATCAACACGAGGAGATCCTATCAACATAGGAATAAATTGTCCACGTCAGGAATAAATCGTCCACGTCAGGAATAAATTGTCCACGTTAGGAATAAATTGTCCACGTTAGGAATAAACTGTCCACGTTAGGAGTAAATTGTCCACGTCAGGACTCACATTCCATCAACACGGAGAAATCAACCTGTCACCATGAAGAGAAATAAATTTGTCCACGTCAGGACTCCATCTCGTCAACACGAAGAACGGTAAACTTGTCCACGTCAGGACTCGCATCTCGTCAACACGAGGGAAGGTAACTTTGATTTGTCCACGTCAGGACTCCATTTCGTCAACATGAAGAAAGATAAATTTGTCCACGTCAGGACTCGCGCATCTCGTCAACACGAGGAACTATAAACTTGTCCACGTCAGGACACACATTTCGCCAATACGAAGAAAGATATCTGCTGGGGGATAAATGGTCCACGTCAGGACACCATTTTGTCAACACGAAGAGTAATCAATTTGTCCACGTCAGGACTTCCCATTCCGTCAACACGGAAAAATTAAATCTGCCCACGTTAGGACTAGAACATCTCGTCAACACGAGGAAATAAATTTGTCCACGTTAGGACGCGTATCTCGCCAACACGAAGAAATCCTATCAACATAGGCAATAAAACTTTGGCGACTTTTGGAGAAATACTTCTGTCAACCAGTAGGAAAATACATCTGTTTATCCATACAGGAAGATACTCTGAATAAAACTTCTCTGCTTATCTCTGTAGTAGCTAACTCCATTGGTCCCAAGCCACAAACCTTTTAGCACTGACGTGACAGCGACTTTGAGGCGGACTCTACTGGGGATATTTGGAAACCAAACTGCCGGACGTCTGTTTCGATAACCGGCAGCAGCTTCTGAAATTTTGATTCATGAAACCCTTTGATGCTGATGTAACAACAAACTTAAGGAAAATAATCCACTGGCCGGATAAGAGAAACTTTAACAAGCAACTCTGGCGGGGAAAACAAGAGAAATTTAAACAAATAACTCTGCTCGGGGACAAAGAGAAACTTAACCAAGTAGTTCTGTGGGGAAAATAGTAAGATGAACCGTATCATCACACGTCTCACGGCAAGACCTCGAATACCTGGTAATAGATCTGAGCTAGAACTCTATACTCCTGCTGAGAAAACACACCTGAAAGCAAAAGGTTAACCAACCTGATTTATGTTTCAAAATGCGTATGTTTGAAAATGGCGTAATGCTCCATACGGCACGGACATGCTACGCGTTTGAGTAGATGCAAATATGACGATATATGCAAATACAAATGCGGGCTCAAGCCGTCGGGGCCACTCTGATAGTGATGTCTCAACAACATGAATGTTGAGGATAAAGCCAACTCCACTGGGGAGGACAAGTATCATAAGGTATTTCGGTAAAATAAATGTCGGAAACACAATCAACTTTGCCGGGGAGAGATTAAACACCAATTTCCACTGGGAGGAAAGAACAAACACCCTTCTGGTGAACAAACTTAGCTGGGGAAGAAGCGACACTTCTGGGCAAAGCACACTGTCTGGGCACAGTTTACACATTCAGAGTTACCACTCTGCTGAGGATCAACATCCTGTCAATGGCATGACGACCTGTGAGGAGCGAGAAAACCATCCTTCGCGGATACCAACCTTTCGAACCAACAACTTGGTTAACTACTGCGGGAATCTCCCATGCTGGAGATTGAACGTGCACATCTTCGATTCGCTGAGGAGCGCAACCTCTGCAGGGGACATTGATTTTGACTTGCTGGGGTTAATCCTATGGACGTCTTTCCATGAGGACACTCTCCTGGGGAAAATAGTTCCCTCCTTCGAGAAGGGATAAATGTCATTTCAGCTCTCTGGGGACAAGCTGCGACTAGCTGAGGAATAACATCAACTAGAGTCAGGTCTTACGTCAAGCGACCTTAGCAGGGAAATACAATTCCTGACCGTTTGCTCCAAAGGTAAGATCCCTGCAAAACACAAACGAGACAAAACAGGCCTATACAACAGAATCTATCCGGGTTAGCATCTGTGACATTACTTCAGTCAATTCGAAGTTTTAGCAATTATTGGCAAGGGCCAGCAAGATTATGTAAGTGCAAGTTTATCAAAAACATCGGCGTCTTTCACAAACAAAACAGTAAAGAACAAGCATCAAGTACTGAATAACATGTTTTATTGATAATGAGCCTCTGAATAGGCAAAGTTTTGTACACTGGATGCAACTCCTGAAAAGAGGAAGTTACGCACAAACACACATAAATATATGCACAAGAAGCATAAAGAAAATACAAAACAATATTTATATACATGTCGGCAACGTGGCACAGACAAACACCATGAGCTGATCCTCCTATGACTCGCCTGACTCTGCGCTTTCCCAGTACTCGATCTTCGGAAGAGATTGTTTTTGGATAGACGGCCCCCCAGGTACTCCCAAACCACTAAGCAATGCCGTATCAAACCCAGACCGCAGTCATTTGCTTTTTCAATCCCTAACTTTTGCGTGAACCGCCCTTTGTGGGTTTTCAATTCACCGGGATACCCTTTTTTGCCGAAGTCGCCCTTTTCAGGTTTTCGACTTTGCGGGTGTACATCTTTTCAATTTTATCCCTAACTTTTTCCTGAACCTTTTATTCATTTTTTTTGGTTCACCGGGATGCCCCATTTTTGCCTGGACTCTCTTTTTACTGTCCAGTGGGTCACTTTCAAGCAAAGTATTTTTTAACTGCGTTCGAATTCACAGGAGAAGTAAAGTCCTCACCATCCATGGTGGATAGTAACAAGGCTCCTCCAGAGAAGACTTTTCTGACAACGTAGGAACCTTCGTAATTGGGAGTCCACTTGCCCCTGTGATCCGATTGTGGTGGGAGAATCTTTTTCAAAACAAGATCGCCCGTCTGAAAGCTTCGAGGGCACACCCTCTTGTCGTAAGCTTTCTTCATCCGGCTCTGATATAACCGACTGTATGCTAGAGAAGCCAGTCTCTTCTCATCCATTAAGTTGAGCTGATTCAGTCTATCTTTAATCCATTCTGCCTCATCGAGTTGGACATCACGTAAAACCCTCAAGGAAGGAATCTCGACCTCCAACGGTAACACCGCCTCCATTCCGTATACCAATGAGAAAGGGGTTGCCCCGGTTCATGTGCGTACCGTCGTACGATAACCGTGCAAAGCGAAAGGTAACATCTTGTGCCAGTCCTTATACGTCACAACCATCTTCTGAACAATCTTCTTTATGTTCTTATTGGCCGCTTCGACAGCGCCATTCATCTTGGGCCGGTAAGGAGAAGAGTTGTGATGCTCAATCTTAAAACTCTGGCACAGCTCTTTCATCATTTTATTATTCAAGTTTGAACCGTTGTCGGTGATAATCTGCTCAGGGATTCCATATCTGCAGATAATATCTCATTTGATAAATCTGGCTACCACTTGTTTGGTCACATTGGCATATGATGCTGCTTCCACCCATTTGGTGAAGTAATTGATTGCCACCAAAATGAACCGGTGTCCGTTTGATGCCGTGGGCTCAATCTTACCAATCATATCAATCCCCCACATCGAGAAAGGCCATGGTGATGACATCACATTCAGAGGACTTGGAGGCACATGGATTTTGTCTGCATAAATCTGGCATTTATGACACCTCTTTGCAAACTTGAAATAGTCTGTTTCCATGGTTAGCCAATAGTAACCTGCCCGTAGCAGTTTTCTTGTCATAGCATGCTCACCAGCATGTGTACCAAATGTACCCTCATGTATCTCTTCCATGAGCAACTTCTCCTCTTTCTCATCTACACAGCGTAGCAACACCAAGTCGTGGTTTCTTTTGTACAGGACACCGTCCGGATTCAGATAGAAATTGCCAGGCAATCTCCTAAGAGTCTTCTGATCACGACTGGATGCCCCAGTCGGATACTCTTTGTTCTTCAGGAAATTCTAGATGTCAAAGTACCAGGGTTTACCATCGGGAGCCTCGTCAATGGCAAATATGAAGGCAGGCCTATCAAGTCGAGAGATAACAATCCGGGGAGCCTCGTTCCAGAAGTTAACTTTATACATTGAAGACAATGTCGCCAGGGCGTCAGCCATTTGATTTTCTGCTCGTTGCACGTGATGCAATTCTACCTTGTCAAAGAAAGGCAACAATCTCCTTGCATAGTTCATATAGGGTATCAGATTGGGCTGACGGGTCTCTCACTCTCCCTTAATCTGATTCACCACTAGAGCTGAGTCTCCGTATACATCCAGGTTCTTGATTCGCAAATCAATGGCTTCTTCCAGCCCCATGATGCAAGCCTCATATTCCGCCTCATTATTGGTAACGGGAAAAGTCAATCGGGCAGTAAATGGGATGTGCGACCCATGAGGAGTAGTGATAATTGCACCTATTCCGCTACCATAGGAATTTACTGCTCCGTCAAATATCAACTGCCATTTGGAACCCAACTCTGATCCTTCGTCCGGCAACGGTTCTTCACAATCCTTCATTTTCAGGTACATGATATCCTCGTCAGGAAAATCAAACCTCATCGATTGGTAGTCCTCAACCGGCTGCTCAGCGAGGTATTCTGACAGAACGCTACCTTTAATAGCCTTTTGCGAGACATATTAGATATCGTATTCTGTTAACACCATCTGCCATCGGGCAATTCTTCCGGAGAGTGCTTGCTTCTCAAACACATATTTGATTGGATCCATCTTTGAAATTAGCATGGTTGTATGATTCAGCATGTATTGCCTCAAACGTTTGGCGGCCCAGGCTAGCGCATAACACGTCTTCTCGAGCATTGAGTATCTGGACTCACAGTCGGTAAACTTCTTACTCAAATAGTAGATCGCATGCTCTTTACGTCCAGTCTCATCGTGTTGACCGAGAACACAACCCATACTTTCCTCAAGAACCGTCAAATACATAATTAAAGGTCTCCCGGCCACTGGGGGTATCAAAACAGGAGGTTCCTGCAAGTATTCTTTTATCTTGTCGAACGCCTTTTGACAATTTTCATTCCAGGTCAACACCCGATCCTTTTTCAACAACTTGAATAACGGCTCGCATGTCGCAGTTAGGTGAGATATGAACCGAGCAATGTAGTTCAACCTCCCTAAAAACCCACGCACTTCTTTTTCTGTTTTAGGCGTCGGCACTTCTTGTATAGCTTTTATCTTCGCAGGATCAACTTCTATTCCCTTTTCGCTCACAATAAAGCCCAACAGTTTACCCGATCTCACCCCAAAGGTGCACTTGTTAGGGTTCAGTCTCAACCTGAACTTCCTAAGTCTTTTGAACAGTTTCAGCAGATTAACCAAATGCTCCTCCTCCGTCTGGGATTTGGCAATCATATCATCAACATAAACCTCGATCTCTTTGTGCATCATGTCATGAAAGAGAGTCGTCATAGCACGTTGATATGTTGCCCCAGCGTTCTTCAGTCTGAAGGGCATCACTTTGTAGCAAAATGTTCCCCAGGGAGTAATGAAGGTAGTCTTCTCCATGTCTTCTGACGCCATTTTGATCTGATTATAGCCTGAGAAGCCGTCCATGAAGGAAAATACGAAGAACTAAGCAGTGTTATCAACCAGCACATCAATGTGAGGAAGTGGAAAGTCGTCTTTCGGGTTCGCCCTATTCAATTCACGGTAGTCTACACACATTCGCACTTTACCGTCTTTCTTCGGCACTGGTACTATATTAGCGACCCATGACGGATAAGTTGTAACGGCTAGGAAACCAGCATCCCACTGTTTTTGAACTTCCTCCTTGATTTTTACAGCCATGTCCGGTCTGATTCTTCTGAGTTTCTACTTAACAGGCGGACATTCCTCTCGCAACGGCAGACGATGCACAACCATGTCTGTATCCAACCCAGGCATGTCCTCGTACGACCAAGCAAATATATCACTATACTCTCGCAGTATCTCAATCAGCCTTTGCTTGATGTCGCTCTGCAGCGCAGCCCCTATACGGATATTTCTCACAACTTCTTCCGACCCCAAGTTGATAATCTCAATTTCTTCCTGATGAGGCAGAATGATTCTCTCTTCCTGTTTCAACAAACGAGTCAGCTCCTCTGGCAAGTCGCTATCCTCAACAATCTCTTCCTCTGCTTGGAATACCGGGTGCTCGAAGTCGAGACGAGTCATAGGCGGTTCGTAGGAGATGTCATCTGAAATATTAGTCCTGCAAAGGAAATGGTTAAACGCTTCAACACGCAAACAAAGCAAATAACCACGTTGTCATTTATTGTTAAAGTAAAAAACAAGAAAAACAGGGATCACAATATTTGTATATGAAAAACGCCTTTATTTCATGATTAAAACAGTGCAATACACATAATCAAGTAGCCCTAAGGTAAAACCACTATGCCCCTGGTAGGACATAGGATTATTCAACAATTGACAAAACAAATCATTACTGTTTAAGAGTCACTGGGACAGTTTCCCGGATGGACCAGTTGCAGAGACTTTGTCCTGGCACGCTTGGCTTGATCCACGCGTCCATATCGCAGTCGCTATCTCCGTCTTCAGCATCGGAAATGGCGTTGATAGTCTCAAAGCACACCCCGCTTGGCGTAATCGAGACCGGTCCTTTGAACCTGGGCGCTCCTGAAGATGACGCTGATGACGTCGGTTGATACCCTAGCCCAAACTTGTCATTCTTCACGGGAATCTCCAGTACCTGCCCCCAGCCTTTAGTCTCACCAGTCTGCACTAAAGCCTGAGCTTCTTTGTAGGATGACACTGCCACCTCTGGCATTTTGCTGGGACCCTGAGCTTTGTCTTTAATTCGCAACCCTTCGAAGGCTTGACAAGGTGTCTCATGTATTTCTCCGTCGACCTCAACATATCTGAACGATGACAAGTGACTGACCAAAATGTCCTCCTCCCCGCAAACAGTAACAACACTATCACCCACCATGTACTTCAACTTCTGATGCAATGTGGATGTTACGGCCCCTGCAGCGTGGATCCATGGGCGCCCAAGAAGGCACCTATAAGCTGGATGGATATCCATGATGTAGAATTCGGTATCAAAAATTTCCGGCCCCACCTGAAGCGGTAAAGTTATTGACCCAAACACTGATCTTTTCGTCCCATCAAACGCCCTCACAACCAAATTGCTGGGTGTGCAAATAATTCCCCGTATGTCCAACTTCATCATGGCTTTCTTTGGCAATACGTTCAACAACGATCCAGTATCCACCAATACACGCGACATTACGGTGCCCCGGCATTCCACCGATATATGCAAAGCCATATTATGCTCTCGACCCTTGGGCGTTAGATCAAAATCTGTGAAACCCAGGCTATGTCCAGCATTGACATGTGCCATTACCCCCTCTAACTGATTTACAGAAACTTCTTGAGGCACAAACGACGTATCCAGAATCTTTAGCAAGGCGTTCCGGTGGGCCTCGGAACATAACAACAACGACAAGATAGAAACCTTCGACGGCGTCTGCTGTAGGTGTTCAACAATTTTGTAGTCGCTTTTACGAATCAGTCTCATGAACTCCTCTACGTCCTTGAGAGACGTATCCTTTTCTTTCGACTGAGTGGGCCCGCTTTCATTTACTTTGGCTTTACCTTTGGCCAATCTCTCTGCTTCTATTTCAGGTGAGGTAAAGATCCTTCCGCTACGAGTCATGCCCCCCGTTCTAACGACATTATCAACAGCCCCAGCTGGCTGGCTATTCACCACAATCTTTTCACCGTTGCAATATGCTTCTAATCCGTATGTCCACGGGACAGCTTTCGTGCTTTCAAAGGGAATAGGCCCTGCTTTGGTAATCGTAATAGTTGGCCGCGGGGCAGACGCCTTTATCGTAATAGTCTTCCTCGGGATCGTCACCGTTGCAATATCATTCTTCTAATCACGTAATGCCTCCACAGGCTTCTCAACCGCAGTTCGATCAAATTGCAAGGTCCCTTCGTCGATCATGGCCTGAATGCCCTGCTTCAAATCAGTACAACCCTCAGGCTGGGTCCAACACTCTAAACAGTATTCATCACAACCAGGGAATACTCCCCCTCTGAACAACCTGCTTTTCACCTCCCTCAATGGTGTCTTCAGTTCGTTAACATCCATCACCAAGTTCAAATTTTCTTCTGTTAAGATGGCATTTGCCCCATGATTAGGCATAGGCTGCTGTACAATATTAGGCCTAGTTTGACCAAAATTGATGGCTTTACTGTCCAACAAGTCTTGAACTTTATGCTTGAAATCATGACAAGCTTCTACATCATGTCCGGGCGCCCCGGAATGGAATTCGCAATGCTTATTAGCGTCGTACCCATAAGGAAGTGTCGGTCCTGTAGGCGGCTCCAATATTCTTTTCTCGGCCAAATTCAACCCCAGCAGTGTCTGAAGAAGCTCTGCATATGTCGACGGAGGCTTATCAAATACCCTCTTCGGCTTTGCATTCTGAAACCTTCTCTGACCCTGATTCTGCCTTTGCTGCTGCTGCGGTTGTTGCTGCTGCTGTTGTTGTTGAGGAATTAGAATAGTAACACTGGCTATTTGTTGAGGTTGAATGTACTGATTTCTGCCTCTGCCCCGGCCTCTACCACCGAATATAGCACTTGTATCACCCTGTCGTCTTCTGCCGAACACTTTTCTCGCACCCCCAGCTGAAGTAGATTCGCCTGCCTGAATCTTTCCAATTTTAATTCCATTTTCGACCCTCTCTCCCATAAGGATCATATCTGAGAAACTGCCCATCAAAACATTGAGTAACTTGTCATAGTACATTCCTGTAAATGTCCCCACAAACATGTCATTCATCTCCCTTTCAACCAAAGGAGAATGCACCCAAGCTGCCATATCGCGCCACCGCTGCGCGTACTCTTTGAAACTTTCCCCACTTTTCTGCGACACACTCTGCAACTGAACTCTGTTTGGCGCCAAATCGCTGTTATATTTGTAATGCATAACGAAAGCATCAGCCAACTGCTTCCAGCTTCTAATTTGAGTGGGCTCCAGTCCCATGTACCATTCTAATGATGGTCCCGATAAGTTATCCTGAAAGAAATGCATGAGCATCCTTTCATCATTGGAATATGCAGACATCCTTCTATAATAAGAACGTACATGGACCTTTGGGCAGGTATCCCCTTTGTATTTGTCGAATGTTGGAGCCTTGAATTTTAATGGCACTCTCAGCCCTGGTACCAACCCCATAGTAGCCATATCTAACCCAGCAGAGTTCTGATTAACCACACCTTTCATCTGCTCTTCTAGCATTTTGATCCTCTGAACAGGGTCAATGGGGCCCTCAGGTCCCATACCCCTTCCCGAAAAAGCGTCATCCTGGTGATCCACATTCCAGTCGTTGCCATACCCCTCGTAACCCATGTTACGGCCAAATCCTTGCTGATTGAACACAGGACCCTGTCTTCGGTTGCCGAACCCTAGATTGACCCCAGCAAGTCCAAAACCATTGTTAAAAGGAAATGCTCCCGTGCCATTGTTATTCACATCACCGAATCCACCATTACCGTGGCCATACCCCTGATTGTAGCCGTAACCGTCATTACCAAAGCCTTGGTTGTTGAACCCGAAGTTCCCGTCCTGATTGACATTGCCATACCCATTGTTTCCAAAGCCAGCATTGTCACTGAATCCTTGATCGGCATCCCCAGTGTTGCCTTTGTTGTTAACAACATGCCCATCACCGCCATTTCTAGTGTTGCCATTACCAGCGCCTGCACCAGTACCAGTGTTTTTGTTGACAATCACAACAGGTGGAGTAACTAACGGTATCTCATCCTCCCGGCGAGGAGTTTCAACAGAAATATGGTCAGTATTGTCATTTTTGTTTGCCCGCGTCAGCAGCGGCTGCACCAAGGTCTGAAGGTTCTCCTGGCCCTTGGCCATACTCTCCATAGCTTGCATGAACAGAGTCAGCTTCTCACGGATTTCCTGCATCTCGACTTGAACTTGATCCATTATCTTCTTGCAGTTGTTTCGGGTTGAGTAGTAGTGGACTCTTTGGTCGTCAATCCTGAAAAACCTGTGAGATGCAGGAAATAAGATACAGATTCAACAAGTAACTGGAAATGCAAAAATGAATATGTAGATGCAATATGTGTCTGTGTATTAGGAAGATCAACCCCTGATTCTAGTGCCAAAGTGCCAGTGCAATGACAGTGCTAAGAAGCTTGAATTCACTCATGGAAGAAACATCTCATATATTGCTGAAAAGCCCATCAAGGAGGAAATACAATATCACTGAGTGTACAATAACAAGAAGGCATGACCTCAACCAACAATCCTGGTGATGGTTAGCACAATGCAAATAGAGTATATACACCAGTGCATAAGGTAATCAAGTGCGACCATATGCCCGATACTCCTCTAACAATTTCTTAGTCTTGGGATGATCCGGCTGGGAAAGCAACCCTTCAACGAGCGAGTCTCTTTGCCCGATAACACGCTGGAGATCCCCAATGGATTCCTCCCAAGCACCCTCCCCAAAGCACTCCTCTAGCTTCCGCTTCTGGGATGCAGACTCTTTCTTACGCTTGATAACTTTGTTCAATGAATTCTGAACGTCGTATCTCCGTATAACCTCTTCTTCAAAAATTTTCTGGCTAGCTTTCAACTGACCTTCCAGTTCAGAGATCTGCTGCTTCAGTTTGTCTTCTCTTTCTTTGTTATTTTCCAGTGTAGCATTCCAGGTTTTGTTGAATGTGGAGATCTCCCGGTAGGCTATATCGAGTGCTTTCTTCTTAGACTCCAGCATGTCATGAGAGCTCTTGAAATCTATCCCCAAACATTCATGCTTCTTTCGTTGTTCAGTCAGTTCTGTGCCTAACTGGTTCACCAGCTTTGTTTGCTGCTCGAAGGAATATACAGCTTCATTCCTTTCGCTCCTGAGTTGCACTAGCTCTTCTTCCAACTTCTCGTTGGATTTCATCAGCTCTTCTTTCTCCTTCACAACCTGCTCATATCTCTCAATAGACACAGTAGTTGGCTCCTCGACCACGAGGGGAACAGGAGGTAATACTGCAGGAAACGGCATCAGCGCCTGCTTTGCCCTATCTTGGATCCAGACTTGGTACGGAGGATAGGCTTGACTATCATTATTACCCAACAACGGCTTCCCTTTCTTGCATATGTTATTCCAAGCATGCTGAAGCTTGGATAACAATTCTCCCTTCAGATCACCTGTGAAGTACAGAGATTCCTGCACTTCCTCCTCTTTTGGCGGGCTTCTCAAAGCATAACCGAATTGCCTGATCAACAATGAAGGATTGTAGTTAATGCACCCTTTCCTCCCAATCAGGGGAACGTTAGGATACCCGGCGCAGCTGTAGATAATCTCAGATCCTAGTAAATCCCTATCAAACCAGACAACATCTTCTGAAGAAAGCCCCATCAGACGCTCAGACCATTCCACCGTAGCTGCAGACTCAGCAAAGATACCCTTCTTGGGTAGGTGACTATCAAACCACATATACAACAAAGGCACACAACAAGAGACGTTCTTGCCCCTCCTATTCTCGTTCTTATAATGCAGAGAATGATAGAAGTCTCCAATCAGTGTAGGCACAGGATTGCCTAAAGCAAATATATGGAATGCATCCAAATCAACGAAATCAGGCATGTTCGGGAACAGTACAATGCCATAGATACACAAAGCAAGGATAGCATTAAACACAATCCAACAACCACTCTTGGCATACTCTTGTGCTTTCTCAACCAAGAACTTGAGAGAAAAACCAGAAACTCCATTCCATGAGGTTAACAGCAACTCTGAGGAGTCTAAATGCAACGCAACAGCCAAATCCTCCAGCTTGGGCTCAGCACCCATATGAATGAAGGGTACCCTGTTCTGAATGGTTAACTCCAAGATCTCAGCCTATTCCTCCATGGTCGGAGCCAGAATGAAGTCAGGGAAAGTAAAACACCTCAGCGGGGGATCATAGAACTGCATAAGTGCATATAATCCGTTCAGCTCATATGTAGTCGGTTGGCAGACCAACCTAAGCAGTTTCCCATAACTTTTCCTGAAGCTTCTCTTCACATCATCATCAGATAGGGATATCAAACCAAGCAGAGAGGAAACATCCGGAGTAGGCAACTTGTATGCCACAGTCTTCTTCAAAGTATCCATGATAGCAGACAGAAATCCGGGCAACTAGAATCAGAGGGTATGAAATGCACCTGCAGCACAGACACACGTTAATGATATGCAAAATGAGTATGAAACATGCCAACATGCAACAGGGATAAAGTGATATATTGCTAAAGAGATTCATCCACAATATCTGTCTCAACAGACCCACAATATTGCTCAAACCTGGTCTCAACAGACCCACAACAATGCTCTACCCTGGTTTCAACAGACCTATAACACTGTCCTGATGAAGAACCCCAAGTAACCACACATACTGATCCACTGTTAAGAAGACCGGGTAGTCTGAAGGTCAAGTTTCCAGCATGCCCCAATCCCTCTCACAGGTAGGTGTCCTATCAACTGACACAAGGTACGGCATCCTATGCGGTCGTCGGTGTCACAGACTTTCAAGACTGATGATACGATACCCAGAAGGTGTGGCATCATCATGTCCTGAAGAGGCCTCACTTAGCCAACTTCTAATTGATCGGTCCCCGGAGTCGACAATCCAACTAACCAACAACCCCCTCAACCCAAAGGGTTGAAAAAGAAGTCAACCAGAAGAACCTCGTCCGAGCGTGGATTTTGTGGGACACTAGTACATGCAAAGCATGCACGCACCCACTACTTTCCACAACTAATTCTAGGTGCACTCAAACCCAGGTCCGGCTTATCTCACAATCTGACCCCCTACCCAGCATAACAACAATAATATAATGCTGAAAGTAAATACAGAAAAGTAAATCCATACAAAACCCACGACGGGAAAACAAGCACTAGGATTGACTCACGTAGGGAACCGATGGAGTCCCCAGCAGAGTCGTCAGCTGTCGCTACTGCGAAAATCGGCACCGGCTATGACAGAAGAGTCGCCACCGTGCGTTATTTATCCCAAATGACGGAAAGGAAACTCTCAGAGTAAACCTAACGCAAAACGGGAAAGGAATGGTCATCACAACCAAATTCCTGGATTCGGGAGTCGATTACGCAAGGGGAAGGTATTAGCACCCCTCACATCCGCCGTACTCGATGGGATCCACGCTTGTTTTCTAGTACGGATTGTTATTCTGTCTACTCTACAGGTCAAGGGTTAAAAAGAAAAAGAAATGACTCGGCAAAGTATCGCACTTTATGCCTACGTATTCCCGTCTGGAACGAGAAATCAGAGTCAACGTAGTTCGCCTACCCACGGGAAAGGAGGGGAAGGTTGCTCGCTAGGATACGGCATCCTATGCCTATGTACTTTCATACAGCATGAAAGATCAGAGCAAACGTAGTTCGGGCTACGGAAGACACAAGCTTGTTTGACTGTTTTTTATTACCTTCAAAAAGGGTTTTTCTTGATTAAGAGTCCAAGTGGACAAAAATGACACTTTGATGTTTGTTTTAAATCTTTTACGAAAGAAGGGTTTTTTTAGCTTGTTTGCAATCTCTGACGCACTAGAGACTATGATTTGAGAGTGACTACGTCGCGTGTCACCCAAAGGGTGCCACACTAAGCAGCCAGACTACTGGAAAGAAGCTCTCCAGCAACCCTTTCTCAAATAGCTTAAGGCTCGTACCGTACGACATCGATTAACCTTATTACTGTGTTTTTGAGTTGTTTTGAGATAAGAAGAGAAAGAAGCTCTAAAAAGCCTAGGGTTGAAAAGGGAATAAAAACTAACCTAATGTTGTCATGCATGGATAACAATCCTAATGTATGTCATAATTCCCTCCTGCACAGAGGAAAATAGAGATCCTAGGGGATAAACAGAAAAGAAAGCAAGCAAATACAGTAAAATGCATGCAATGCAGCAATACAAGCGAGGCAAGGGAGTCCCACTCAACCTCGAACCTGAGAAAACAATAGGCAAAGTGAATCAACATTCACTTCAAACCTAGGGGGAAAGCTATACAAGCCAACAAACAATACAGAAAAACAAAACCACAGCAGAGGAGGCAGCTCAAGCAGTAGCACCAAACTCCTACAGCAAACAGCACAAGCAGCAGCTCTGACAACAACAAGTTGATTAGACAGCAAAGAGTTGACAGCAACAACCTTCATCTTCATGAATAGCCCCTATCTTCAAGCTTCAATAAACTTTAAATCTTCAACAGGCACCAAGCTTCAACAAGCTTCAAACTTCAACCAGTAAACAGCTTCAACAAGCTCCTGACTTCATATTCAACAGGCAGCAAAACCCCAGCTTCAACAAGCAACCAGCTTCAACAAGCACAAACTTCATTCTCAACAAGCTTCAACAAGAACCAAACTTTCTCTTTACCAAGCTTCAACAAGCACCTCCAAGGGAGAATCATTCAACAAGATCAATTGGAAGTGTTAAGAAACTCAGTGACAACCAAGGGAAGTCATTAAGATCTTAACACTGTAGTAGAAAGGTACCCTCAAAGTTCTGCTCTTGAAACATGCCACTCATCCCTCCAAAGGAGAGATGTGACTTCTTTAAGAGGACTTTATGTCATTGGATTGAATGGAGATGAACAATATACTCCATGTTTGAAGAAACAAAACTAGTCTAATGCTCTTCCTAAAACCCTAGTCACCCTAAGCTCCTGACAAGCACCCACAAGCTGAGAAAATCTTCAACTCCAAGCTCCTTCAAGCTCTCCAAAGCATCTTCAATTGGTCTTCATGATCATCCAAGCTCAAAAGCAACACCACCCTAATCTAATGGGAACTATTGAATTAAACTAGTCAAGTTAGTGTGTTAGAAACACCCAAAAGTTAGTCTTAAAACTAATTCTACTTAAAATACTAAAAATGATTGTAAAATCCTAGAAAAAATTCTAAGGGTTCCTAAACCTCTTAAAAATATGCCATACAAAAACCAGGGGGTTAACCATTCATTTAGGCCTAAAACTATGCCCTAAACCTAAGGGTACCATCCTAAAACCCTAACTCTAAACCACTTAATATTCAAGGTTCAAAACAACCTAAAATTATCTCACAAAAATATGAGAAAATTACTATGGGCACATGCATCTCTAAACTAACTAAGACAACAAGAATCAACTCAAAAATCAACACCAAATGGCCATACTAAAATCAGCAAGATAGCATACCAACCATATTCAAAATAAAATGAACTAAACTTCAAAAAAATGCAATAAAAATATAAAATTCATGACAAATGAATTTATTAAATTCCTAAAATTCTAGACTCTCTAAGGAGTCAGGGGAAGAAAACCTGGATTAAAAAGATTAATTTTTCTATTTATTGTGATTTTAATCCTAAACTATATGAAAATGTGAAAATAAAAGAAAATAGATGAAAATAAAGAAAACTGTGTTGCAAATAGCAATAAAACTGCGTTATAAACCAAGCTGGGCCCAGAATGGGGGTGTGAAAAGCGCTAACTGACTAAGCCCAAACCAACATAAAAAGAAATCAGAAAATAAAAGGGAAATTGAGAAACAGGCGTGGCAAATAGCAATCCATTTCAGTGTATTTTCTCATTGGGCCTCAGCCTGGGGTGTGGTTAGCAAGACATCACTTAAGCCCACCCAAACTCAGATTAAATGAAACGGAGCGTTTCATCTAAACTCCTTCTCTTCGGATTTGAAACGCAATCGTGGCCCTTGGATTATGGGATTAGTCAAACTCAAGCATGGATCCTAGGGTTGGGAGTCATCGTCCCCAAAACATTCAAATCTGAGAGGGAAACTCAGACGGTGGCCTGAGCTTTGCGCCACCGTCTTCTCCAACGAGGGTTTGCCTAAAACGCATCAAACAAGCCAACTAAACACCCTATCCTCCTCAAAATTTCATCCTAATCACGAATATGCCCTCAGAATTCATTGATTCATCCTCTAAAACCAAACCCGATCCAAGTTGCAGAGAAAACACCAAATTTTGAACATCTCAAATCTTGCAATTAACAAGCCTAAACTCATCTACATGCTTCAGGGATTAAAACTAACTATCCAAACATGCTTAAAGCCTCAAGAATCAAGAGTTATTTCCCTCAACAGAAATCTTGCACTGACTTAAAGTATCTCTAATCATCCAATTCTTGTGCCTAAATCCAACCTAGCATCATCACTAACCTAACCACATATCAAATGCTAATCAATTTCCCCTAATCTAAGCTAAAAAGTGAAAGTTGCAAACCTGGAAAAAATGGATGAACAGAATGTGCAAATGCTCGATTCAAGCTCCAATCTTTTGCAGAATCACTCAAGAACCACTTCCCAAGCTACTCCAATGGTCAATTTGCCTTGAAACTCCATCTATCTCCAAACCCGATTCTGAGATGCAATGAAGAAAATTCAGTTGCTCTTTCTGATTCCTTGCTCAATCCTTGCCAAAAAATGATCGGAATTAGTTGCAAATGTTATATAGAGTATGTTGGAAACCTCTAGAAACTTCTGTAACCAACTGAATGAGATTTTGAAAATCTCATATCCCTTGAAAATCTCATATGCCAAAGTTGTGCTTTACTCTGTTCTAGCTCTTGGTTTCACTTGAAATTCTCTCTTCATGATAATTTGAAATGAATGGGATGTGTAATTCCCTTGTTTTTGATCCAAAGGTATGTAATTCAAATGTTGCTTCCTTCTTAAGTAACAAAAGGGAACCATGTGAAATTGGCCTCAAATCCAAAATGTGTTAATGTCATCATCTTTAAAATTCCTTTTCTGATCAATTTGGTATATAACATGGACTTGTTTGGACCCCAATCATTAAATTCCATTTTTTGGCCTTTAAATGACTTATTTTTCTTCCTTCTTAAGCCATTTCAAGCAACTTCTTGTTACAAGCCAATCCAAGCTCTCATAACCACTTGGTTTCACTCAAAACATCATTTTGAACAAGTTTCATGTTGAACAATTTTCCATTTGAAGCTTGCAAGTTGGTGAAAATGGCCTATGATCACAAATGACCTATAATCACCAATACCCAAAATACCCCTGGCTTGCCAAGATAATAACTTGAGTTCTACACATCCCCTTGAGTACTTCTAGTACTCTATGGAAAGCTAAGATCAAGATCTACAACTCTCATGTTGTCCAAGAATCCATTTGCAAACTCCTTGAAGGGAAACAATTGCTTGGAAGTCAAGTGACTTTCACAAATAAATTTCAGTGTCCTCTGATGACCTGTAACTTGCAAGAACCATAACTTGAGTTCTACAAATCCCCTTGAGGACTTCTAGTACTCAAATTAAATTTATTGAGATTATCTACAAGTTTCATGTTGGCTAAAGATCCATTTGAAACTTGTATTTTGACTTATGTGGCTTTGAAGTTAGGCACTAAATAGGGGATTTTACACTAAAACCCTAATTTAGCAACTTCCAACATTCTTGCTTCTTCTTTGCTTAACCTTGGCACAACACCACACATGTGTCAACATATCAATCCATGAATCCCCTGACCTCAAGTTAGGCTTTGATGCTCTCCAATTACTCAATTGAACTAGGGTTGACCCAAATGAAACCCTAATTGGCTGCACTTCAAATGTGGCTCTCATACTTGAATCAATGACTTGTCTCAGCTTCAATATGGCCCTCTAGGAATCCCATGAGATCCATACACACCTCAAGTTCACATTCCATGTTTCACATCCCACTGATGATTCTCAATATTCCTCAAGATAGGAGTAAAACCCACATGTAGACACTCAAACTTCTCAAGACTTCAAATCACTTCTTGATGGCTTGGATGACTTCTCATCTTGGATAACACCTCTTACTAGGCTCTTCTCTTGATAAACACCCTTGATCCCTTGTTGGAGGCATGCTATGCTATGATATGCAAATGATTGAACTATGTACATGATGTAGCTATGCAAATGAAATGCAATGAAACATAAATCAAACAAGAAAAGGTTGAGCAAATTTTGGGGTGCAACACCAACCCTAGGATGTCTTAATAAGACCAAGCGAATATGTCGAAATAATCTCTGAGGAGTGTTATCAGCCTGCTTTTGACCTCTAGCCCCAATGATTTCCCAATCTTGACTTCCCTTTTTTTCTCTTCGAATCCCAAGTTAATGACCTCAATCTGCTCTTTGTACGGCTGGAGATAAACATCTTCGTATTCAGTCATCCTCTTCAACTCTTCTTGGACTTCTAATTCTTCATCATTCTCTTCTTCAGCTTGGAAGACAGATGAACCACTAGTAAAAGGAACCGAAGGATCATGGGATTCTGTGAGTAATGGAGGTATTCTGCATGTTTTATTTTTGGGAATAATTAGACACTCACACACACACACAGATATGCAGATGAAGGGTTGCTTTTACTTTTTTCAAAAAGAGTTTCCATTTTTCCTTTTAACAAAAAGAGTGAAAATGATAAGCAATAAATAAACGAGAGTTTTAACAAAAACACTTTTCATTCATAGATTTTCAAATCGCAAAGTGGCCCATACAAAATAATTCGCAGGCCTTGGGCAAGACCAAGAACTTTAAAGAAAACACAAAGCTAACAAGCAAAATGAATTACTCTAAAGGTAAAAAGACAGGAATTTCCACAGCCTCCTAGTTGTGTAAAGTTGCTCCTTTCCGAGTTATCAGATGATCTAGATTGTAATCCTCATCTTCAGCAATAATAGCGTTGATTTGTATTCCGCCACTGGTAAATATTTCTTTCAAAGACTTCTTCCTCATGGTGCTTTCTTTCGGCTCGCCTTCTAGAGTTGGTTTGTAACCCAACCCTTGTCGATCGTTCTTCGCCCGAGCATTGACTTCAATGATCTCCCCCCATCCCAACGGGATTCCAGCTTTTAGCGCCGCTTTGATACTCTGAACAGATGTGAAGGATGGACCGCGAGTTATGTCAAATTTGTCGACCAGAACAACGTGGGCTATCTCTAGCGCTTGAAAGGTTGTTTCAAGGGAATCTTCGTCAGCTTCGATGTATCGAAATGAGGATAAGTTGCTCACCATTAGATCCTCTTCTCCGTGAATAGTGACCAACTGATCATCAACAACAAACTTCATCTTCTGATGGAGAATAGTGGTAACAGCGCCCGCTGCATGTAGACGGGATTGATGTCCATCACTTGAAAGGTGACTTCAAAGATTTGCGGTCCTATCATGATAGGAAGATCAACCTCCCCTATTACAGCCCTTCTGGACCCATCAAATGCCTTCACCACGAGAGATGTTGGCCTCATATTAGCACCTTGGTAAGCCAGTTTGGCTAGTGTTCTCTTCGGCATCACATTGAGCATGGATCCTGTATCAACAAGCACCTTGGATAATGTATCTTCTTCGTACTTAATCGACACATGCAGAGCACGATTGTGCTTGTGTTTTTCAGCTGTTAGATCATTGTCATCAAAGCTTAGAGTGTTGCAGGCCGTGATGTTCGCCACAATGGAGTTGAATTGGCCTAATGTAATGTCCTTGGTCACGTGGGCTTGCGTTAAGATTTTTAGCAAAGCCTGGCGATGCTATGGGGAGCTTAAGAGTAATGACATGACTGAGATCTTAGATGGTGTCTGATTCAGTTGGTCTACCACCCGGTAGTCACTCCGTCGAATGATTCGCAGAAACTCTTCTTCATCATTTTTTAGGATCTCTTTTCCTTTGACCAAAGGCTCCTTAGTGACGGATTCCTCTGAAATGGATTTTTGAGGAACAACAGCTTTTGGAACGAGAACCGCTGGCGGAGGAACCGCATTATTCGCCCGTGGTTGGTATATGCGACTACTCCGGGTCATCTTACTCCCACCGGCGATATTGGCTACATTTGCTGGCTTCCTTTCTTTGAAAATTCCTTCACACCATGAATGGTCCTGTTTTGGTGTTATGGCTCTTGGGTGAGGTTTAGATCCTCCCCTTGGTTCAAATCTGGCTTGCTCTCTCCCAAATTTCGGGGGTGCATCGTCGCGGAACACAGGCCAGACGTTTTTGTTGTTGTTATTTCTGAAAACAACCCTTTTGCTAGGCTCTTCAGGCATATTGAACACAGGTTCAATGACCGCTACATCTTCCTTTTTATTTCTGTTAGCGATCTCTATCATCCCTTGCTCAAACATTGCCCAAATGTCTTTTTGCACAATGTCACAGCCTTGTGGGTTCAACATGCATTGCTCGTAATCTTTATGAGATGTTTTAAGTGCCCATGCTTGAGCAAGACGTTTGTGTAGTTCTACCAACGGTACTTTGATCTCATCAATGGTAGTAACTGTCTTATCTTCAGACCCTTCCCCTTCTTTAGTAATAGCATTTACCCCACCATGATTTGGTAGAGGGTTATTCTTTATGTTCGGGTGGTTGTCTTCAAAAGACAGAATCCTTTTTTCGATTAACTCTCGGACAAGGTGCTGGAGCGTGAAGCATCCTTCAAGGTCGTGGCCCGGAGCGTTTTCATGGAACAAACTGTGGGCATTAGCGTTGTAGTAGAATGGAAGTGGATTAGGTGGAGCACCCAATTTCCTTGTCTTGACCAAACCTCTTTCTATCAGCATTGAGAATAGATCAGTGTAACTCATTGGAATAGACTGTATTTTTGGCCGATTTACCTGGTAATTTGCCCTTTGAGCCCTATTTTGGGGCTGCTAACCCTGCTGTTGATGATACGGTTGTTGAGTGTTAGAATGATACTGTTGTTGATTGTTAGAATGATACTGTTGTTGATTGTTGGATGCCCCATGTTGAGGACCCTGCTGCGATGACTGTTGAAAAACTGGAGTCACAGCTGCTATGTATGATGGTGGATGATATTGCTGGCGATGGTTCCTAGAACTTTGCGCTTTCTTTCCGTACGTTACCACACTTAAGTCCCCCTCTTTCTTTTTATGGAAGTTGTTGGTCGGCTTCTTTGCAGCACTGGTGCTTGAATTAGTATTTGGAGTAGCCACTTTCCCACTTTTTAAACCGGCTTCAACCTTGACCCCCACTGCTACGATGTCAGAGAAGTTGGTCGTGACACTACTGATTAGCCGCTCATAGAATTCTGGTCTGACCGTATCTACAAACCAGTTCGCCAATTCCTTTTTAGTAAGGGTGGCTCCACCTGAGCAGCAGTCCTGCGCCATCTTTGCGCGTATTCTGTGAAGGTTTCAGTGCTCTTTTGTGTCATGCTGAGGAGCTGACGGCGGTCTGGAGCCAGGTCCATGTTGTATTTATATTGTTGAATGAAGGCATCTGAAAGATCTTGAAAACCATGGATCTTTGCTTGATCCAGGCTGAGATACCATTTAGCTAATGCTCCTTTAAGACTGTCCTAAAAACAGTGCACCAATAGTTTGTCGTTTTCAATATGCGGAGCTATCCGCCTGCAGTACATGATCAGGTGTACCTTGGGATAAGTGGTTCCCTCGTATTTGTCAAACGTGGGCATCTTGAATTTTTGGGGGAACACTAAACCGGACACCAGACACATGTCTTTGGCGTCAGACCCGAAAACATTGCTTCCTTCGATGGCTCTCATTCTTTTAGCCATAATGTCCACTTCCACTCTTAATTTCTCGTGTTTTTCATCCTCTACTTCAGAACCATCGGGTATGTCAAAGATAGGTTGCTGATTGTGGAAGACAGGTCGCACCGTAGTTGGTCCACCCGACCGAGTGAAAATGGGATTCCTGATTGTTGAATCAAATAGTGGTTGAAAACTTGAAGATTGTATATTGCTGAATGGTGGCACGAAATCCCGAGACATGCCATAGGGAAATTCTGCAGTGGTAATTGGAGCTACTATGACGTTGGTCGTTGCCGCGGCGACTTCGAAGATTACTGTAGACTGTGTGTCTATCTTTGCCTTGATTACATTGAGAACTTCCATAATCTGGCTGACATCACCCTTGATTCTTTCAATGTCGTTGTCCATTTGATTGAACCTCTGATCATTATCAGCCATCTTCTTTTGAGCTCTAGATTGAATGTTGTATTTGTGAGAATTTAGCGTGACTCCCCTCTCTCTTTTCTGTTTCTGTTGTAAGAACAAAGGATGAGCTGCGGAACTCAGATGCAAGACCAATGCAGGATGAGATGCGAATGCAAATGTAAATGCAAATGCACAAACCATTCAAGGAAAAGCAAATCTTATTTACAAACAAAAAAGTTGGAACAACATGTAACGACATGCTTTAAAAAGCGTTTTTCATTGATAATTTGAAGTCTATTACAATAGATGGCTCTTGCTAAAAAGCAAGACCTTTCTTACAACAAGAAGTGAAAGTAAATGCAACATAGGATTACAATCCTTTTTAGGGAAAACAGGAAATGGTGAAACAATGATCATTCTAACAAGATGATCCTTCTCCTTCTTGGTCTTCGACGTGAACTCGGTCCTGGCGGATGATCTCCCACAGGTCTTCATTCTCTCGTTGTGTTATGATTAAAGCGTATTTCAGCTCTTCCCTAGTCGCGGGAACCTCTGGTTCCATCGTTATCTCGTGATCACGAGTGTAGAACATGGTCAAAGCTATTTCCTTCGACCAAAGCAAGTACGCTCTGGTAGTTAAATAGCTTGCAAAATGTACTAGGTGCTTTTAAGCTTATCGAGACACTGCAAACTATGATAAGAAGATATGTTGGCAAGCTGTTGTCTGGTTCAACCGATAATGCAAGTCTAACTGGAGAAGTCGTTGTCACCTGTTTAAAGAAAGCCATATCATATTTCCATGATCATTCTGATTACTTGAAAAAAAACATTGCCGCCATGATTTGAATTTAAAAGCTCTTGTACTAGTCAACAAACTTACCTGGCCACTTTATCAGATTGTTGTGTTGTCTAGCTCTGAAGAAACGACTCCGATACTTGGAAGTTTATCTTCTATTAACTTGAAGGATATCAATCACTGGGCTAGCAATTTCATGGTCCACCCTGAAGATAATATTGCATGGTTTATTGAAAGTTGCAATGATTCAGAATTGTCAAAGACACTCTTCTTTTTTGTTCTATTGCAGTCTCTTCTGCTGAAAAAACCAAAAATTGATGGCTTTCCTGCGCTGTTTAAAAGTGTGCTTCCTATTCTGAAGGCTGGGTTAGAATCTTTGGTGAATGATGATGTATAGCAGTGGTAACCTCAAAAACATTCCAAACCCCATTAAAGATGCTAGCTTTCAAGTTGATATCAAGACAGTGAGTGGAAGGTTGAATTTGTACCAAACTACTCTGTGTGAAAGAAATTAGTGGAAAGTCAATACTGATCCCAAAGGCTATTTAAATGCATATAGTAAGAATTATATAAAGTTGACATGATGTCAAGCTGATGCATTACATGCCCGGTCGAGAAAAATGTGTGGTGCAGAAGAGAGAAAATGATTTGTTTGCTTCTGTTGTTGCCAATGGTCGGATCGAGGTGCTTTCCTTATTGTTGGAGCAGAATGTTAAAGTTGATGTCTTGAATCACCATAAACGGTCGTCGTAAATGTTGTTATGATGTTTCAAAAGCTGGTTGCTGAAGATGGAAGTCTGAACTCTGCATATGATGGTCAACCATCGTCCACGAGTCTTGCTTCTAGTACTGCATATATTGGTGCTGAAATTGTAATGGCCGAAAACAGTGCTACTGCCAGTAGTGACAAGGAGTGTGATCTACAAGAATTGCAGCTCATGACTAAACCATATGGAATTCCCTGTATGGTAGAGATATTTCATTCCTTGTGCTCTTTGTTGAATGTTGTTGAGCATACACTAACAGTTGATGAACATGTGCCTCTTTTTGCATTAACTTTGATTAATTCCGCTATTGAGTTGGGAGGGCTTTCCTTTCACCGTCACCCTAGATTGCTAAGTTTAATTCAAGATGAAGTATTCCATATTCTCATGCAATTCGGTGTTGTCTATGAGTCCTCTTGTACCTTCATTGGTATGTAGCATTGTTCTCAATTTGTAATACCATCCTGGACAGACAACATCTATTTAAAACCATACTGCAATTTTTCCCAAACATCACTGGCCTCGTGGGTTTAGATGCAATGGCCACACAATGCTCAATTATGAGAAAATGTCCAAGTCCACTGGAAACTTCAGAACTATTCGTCAGGAAATTGAGGAGTTTTCTGCTGATACTACACGGTTCTCTTTGGCTGATGCTGGTGATGGTGTTGATGATGCAAATTTTGTCTTTGAGACAGCAAATGCGGCAATTCTCAAGCTCACCAAAGAGCTTGCATGGTATGAATCAATTTTTCCTGCAGAATCTTCTCTGAGAACTGGTTCACCGTCTATTTATGCCGATCGTGTATTTGCTAATGAAATTAACATTGCTGTCAGAATAATTGAGCAAAATTACTCCAACTACATGTTTCGAGATGCACTCAAGACTGGCTTTTATGATCTTCAGGCTGCTAGGGATGAGTATATATTGTCATGTGGGGTTGGCGGTTTAAATCGTGATTTGGTGTGGCGTTTTGTGGATGTGCAGACACGCCTTCTAGCACCTGTCTGTCCACATTATGCAGAGCTTATTTGGAGAGACATTTTGAAGAAGGATGGTTTTGTGGTGAAGGCAGGTTGGCCAACGGCGTATGCTCCTGACCTTACACTAAAGAGTGCCAACAAATATCTACAGGATTCTATTGTGCTGATAATGAAGTTGCTTCAAAAGCAATTTTTAGGCTAAAAAAAGAAGAAAATGAAAACTACAAGCGGTTCAGGCATTCAAGATCAAGTCCTTGTCAGAAAACTCATAGAGCTCCATGACAAGTATATGGCATACGTTATTAATTGCTTTATGAATCACACTCTGTTCCACAAGGCATTGAAGGAAGCATTTGAGGTATTCTACAATAAAACATAAAACTGTTGTCGGTAGTTCCAGTGTAGAGCTATTCTGTGATAATATCCTTAAAAAGGGTGGAAGTGAGAAGATGAGTGATGAAACCATTGAGTTAATTGTCTCAACCTATCAGGCTACTGCCCTGCTACTATTCAACACTGCGGATAAGTTGAGTTATTCAGAGATTATGACTCAGCTGAATTTGACTCACGATGATGTAGTGGGATTACTTCATTCTCTGGCATGCGCAAAATATAAGATACTTAAGCAGCCTAACACTAAAACTATATCCCCAAATGATACCTTTGAGTTCAATTCCAAATTTACTGATAAAATGAGAAGGATAAAGATCCCTCTGCCACCAGTTGAACAAAAGGAAAAAGCAAAAGGCATACCAAATGAGTCCACGTCACGTACTTGAAACTAAGCTGAAATCAAAAAGCAGAAGTCCACGTCACAAAAGCAAAATGACATGAAGATTTTTTCAGCAAAAGGTCACGCATAACTTGCAACCAAAACGCAGTGAAAATTTCAAAACGGCAAATCATTTCTCACTCACTCTCATCTATAAATACAATACATACCTCACTCATTTTCTCAAGCTTGAAAAGCTAGAAAACTTCTGCAGAAATATCACCCCAACCTCTAATTTTCTTCAAGCTTCAAATCCTCTTCACCTCTCATACTTTTTCATCAAACCATCGAACCACCATAAAATTCTACAGAACTTACACACCTTTGATCCATTCAAACATCAATTAACCTCAAACAGAGACCAATTTCGAACCAGAATTCTTTCATTCAGAAGAAGAGAAGCAAGAGGAATAGGAATTGAAGTGTTACTCGTGATTTGAAGGTAGTTTAAGCTTCACCGATCCGTTACTTTTTGTTGTGTTTCCTTGAACTGTTGGTACTGTTGTGAAGAACTTTTGATTTCGATCTGTTCGGTGTGATTTTCGCATCCCGTCGCTTTGATTTGAGCAAGCTTTGAGCTCACAAAGATGGCGTGAACAGTTACCGTGTGTTTTGGAGAAGACGATGAAGTTCTGATTCTCTTTTATTTTGTTTTTTATTTTTGTTTTTTGTTTTTTTTTTTAAAACAGATCTTGGGCCGTGAGGCCTTTTTACTTTTATCACCAGTTTTTTTTTACTATAAACCTCCTCTTTTTTTTTTATAAAGAAACTTTTCATTCAATTTTCTTATTTTTTTTATATATTTGTTTTTCTTTTGAAATAATTTCTTAAAATAGATTTTGTTTTGGACCTTGAATTTTGATAAAATCTCATCAATATCAATGGACTTTGGGTGTCGATTTTATCCACCAAGAGAAGTGATTGATATTGATGATGATTTAATCAATTTAAGATTCAAATTGTGATTTCTTTTTGTTGCGGTGGAAATAGGATAACAAACTATTAATTAGTTTGAATCGCAATTCAATTCACAACCGCTCTTTGATTTATCCGAAGGAAAAGGTCAAAAGAGGGAAAACCTATTTTGCATCGTAAACGCAATGCGGGGAAAGATCTAGGGTTCGGGGGTTGGTTAAATTTAGGGAAGGTATTAGCACCCTAAACTTCTGTAGTACTCTACAGGAACCTTTTGTTCAGATGTTTACTATTTGCTTTATTTATTTGCTTAAGGTATACGTACAAAAGGATTAAAAGTGAGAAAATAAACCTAAGGGGTTAATTATAAGTTTACTCGGCAAGACATCGCATCTTGTGCCTACGTATCCTTACGGGAATGGAATCAGAGTAATCGTAGTTCCCCTCAAAAGGGAGGTTAGAAACGTCTTGACTGTGGCCAAGGTTTCAATGGGGAATAAACGTATCTTAGGGACACGCTTACATGGAATGTAGAAACTCCAAATCTCTACGTTGAATTGTTAAGTTGTAATTAGGGTTAGGTTAGGTTAGGTTAGGGATTCCACGGCGGGAAACCCTAAAATGAGCGTGGCGGCTCTTTGACCTAATGCTAGGGGTAAAATTGTAATCTTGCCTGCGGCGAGGCATTTGTGAAAATTTAGGGTTGAAAAGGTGTAAGGGTTGAAGGTGAGGACTATTGACACGGCGGTCAAACGGATAGACCTAATTCCTTCGGAGGAGTGAGATTATTGGTAAAGACGCGATAAACATACAATGGCAGAACATAAAGTGCGGAAAGATAAATGCGACAATTGTCTCGCAAAATTACACCCCATAAGCAGTTACAAATATGATAATTGAATATTTAAACTGAAAATAAAATCAATTGAACTTAGTCAGCTGCAAAAAAACCAAAACAAACCGAGACTGTTATTATACGGGGTTAGACAAAAAATTAGACGGGAATGTTAGGAATTTAAGTAGAAAATTATAATTTTAACGAAACAAGAAAAAAATTAGAAATTTGGATCTTAAAAAGGAGGATGTTAGCGAAAAATTAATAAACAATGAAAATTGATACGCAATGAAGATGGTGATAATATACAAGTGATAATGGAATATGAAATAGCAACGATGATGTCAGATTATGTACAAATATAAAAATAAATACAAAAATAAATAAATAAATAAATATTAGTGAACAGGTTCATGGATAATCAAGAATACTGTTAGGAATGAAGGATGAAAATTGGAATTGACAATAATTAGAAGTTAAGTGATGAACGTTTTGAGACGATGAGAATTTAGGTAATAAGAAAAGAGTTAGAATGGAATTAGGTTTTTTTTGTGAGATTTGGAAAAGTTAGAGTTTTTAATGTGATTAAGAAAAAGAAAATAGATTAAAAGTTAGAATTAAAAGTTAGCAAAAAAATTAGAACTTCGAAATTTGGTTTTTAAAAAAAAGGTTAGAAAATAAAAATAAAAGTTTGAAAATAAAAAGAGAAAAGGTTAGAATTTTAATAAAAAAAAGAGTTAGCATTAAAAGTTAAAAAGTGAGTTAGAACTTTGAATTTTAAAAAAAAAGTTTCTTGAAATTTTAACATAAAAGTTATGAATTTTTATATTAAAAAAAAAGAAATATTAACTAAGAACAATTAGAGTTTTAATTTAAAAAGAGTTAGAATGTTAGAATTTTAATTAAGAAAAAATGGTAGAAATTTTGAAAAAAAGATATAAAAAAGATTAGAAATTAAAAAAAAGAAGAGTTAGTTACTTTTGATGAAGACTGTAAGAGTTTTTGATGCTTGTCGATCCCCCCGTTTTGTTGCTTCTGAGGGTCCTTTTATACTTGATTTTTAAATCTTTTTCAATCTCAGATTTGATTTGAATATCTCAATCTTTTTCAATCTCTGATTTGATTTGAATGAATTTTTATGATGATTTCAGATTTGATTCAATGATGGTGATGTTGATATTTAGATCTGATTTTTTTATGACAATGATATGATCTGATTGATTTGATTTTGCTCCATCTGGAATTCATTGGGATTGGAATTGATTAAAAAAGTGTTGGATTTAAATTTAAAAAGTTAGCAAAGAAAATAAGAGTTTCAAGTTAAATAAAAATTAGAATTTTAAGTTTAAAAAAAATGAGTTAGAATTTTAAAATAAAAAACATTTGAATGTTGATTTTAAAAAATGTTAGAATTATTTTGAAAACTGTTAGAATTTAATTTTAAAAGGAATTTAGATCTTAATTTTAAAAAAGAAAATAAAATGGCATTAGAATTTAATTTTAAAAGGAATTTAGAATTTTAATTTGAAAAAGGATGGTGTCAAAAAGATTTAGATTTAATTTTAAAAAAAAAAGGATAGATTTAATTTATAAAAAAAAGGTTAGATTTAATTTTTAAAATAGTTAGAAAAAAAGATTTAATTTTAAAAAGAATTTAGAGAAAAAAAAGATTTAATTTTAAAAAGAAGTTAGAGAAAAAAAAGATTTAATTTTTTTAAAAAAGTTAGAAAAAAAGATTTAACTTTAAAAAGAAGTTAGAGAAAAAAAGATTTAATTTTTTTTAAAAAAGTTAGAAAAAAAGATTTAACTTTATAAAAGTTAGAAAAAAAATTTAACTTTAAAAAGGTAATAGAATTTGATTTAAAAAATGTGTTAGAAATTAATTAAAAAAAGTTATAAAAAATTTACTCTTGAAGAAAAGAAGAAAAAAAAAAGTTAAATTTTAATCTAAATCCTAAAAGTTAGTAAGAAGAGCTTAAAATGATTTAAATAAATAAACTAAATAGAAAAAAAAAAAGTTAATAAAAAAACATTAGTAAAGTTATAAAAAAAAATTTAATTAAATTATTATTAGTTAAAAAAACAAGATTTAAAAAAAAAGGTTAATTTATTAAGTTAATCAGAATTTAAAATAAAAATAAAAAAGAAAGGGTAAAATTTGGGGTATTACAGTTGCCCCTATTTAAATAGCTACACCAGATGATTTGAGTGACGGAGACTCGAGGAATCATGGTGGAGGGATTTAAATATAGATAACCGAAAATTTTGCCCTTATATGCGGCGATATGCAATGTTATAGACAACACAAGAACAGACTAATGCAGACAATGCCATGAATATGATATGATGCGTATGTTGAAATGATGAATGCGAAAATGCTGACGAATACGACGACACAGGGACAGACGCTACGAGAAGAACACACTGGGGAAAACGACGCGCTGGGACACAGCACAACACCGGGGAATTCTAAAATGATGGTCAACTGGTGCGAACACGACCAATTGTCATTTTTAGAACGGGAACGAGATTCTCAAATGGAGATGGCACCTGTGAGACGGCCTCCACTAGGAATCTAAAAGTAAATCTGGATCACGTACGATTGCAAAATCGATCACAGAATGCATGGAGCATTGAGCAAAGAATAACATCCAAGCTTCTGTAAACTATCTCTCGTGACACGATCAAACGGACTTTTCGGGAATCCGTAGCAAATATACAGGGTAAAAACCGGCTGTATGCCAAAATAAATGGACTTTAGGAATAAGATCCTTAAATGGAGATGGCACCTATGAGATGACCTCCACTAGGGAATGTCTAATAATAAAACTGGACCTACACGATTGCAAGATCGATTACAGAATGCTGGAGCATTGAGCAAAGAATAACATCCAAGCTTCTATAAACTATCCTTCGTGATGGGATCGAACGGACTTTTCGGAAATCCGTATCAAATATACAGGGTAAAGACCGGCTGTATTCCAAAATAAATGGACTTTAATGGGAAATGCCCTGATAAGCTTCTCGAGGGAGAACTGTCACTTATCGTTGGAAGGGACTTATGTGCCAAAATGAATAAGCACTTAAATAAAGAGGCTGCTGCTTATCTGATATATCAATTTTCTCATATTTAAGGTCGGCGCCTGGAATACGATTCTGATAAATGAACTTCTTCATACTTCAAGATCGTGCTCTCCTGAATATGATTCCGCTCCTTCTTTTACTAAAGGGTAAATGAACTTCCTCATACTTCAAGATCGTGCCCTCCTGAATATGATTCTGCTCCTTCTTTTACTAAAGGGTAAATGAACTTCTTCATACTTCAAGATCGTGCTCTCCTGAATATGATTCCGCTCCTTCTTTTACTAAAGGGTAAATGAACTTCCTCATACTTCAAGATCGTGCTCTCCTGAATATGATTCCGCTCCTTCTTTTACTAAAGGGTAAATGAACTTCTTCATACTTCAAGATCGTGCTCTCCTGAATATGATTCCGCTCCTTCTTTTACTAAAGGGTAAATGAACTTCCTCATACTTCAAGATCGTGCTCTCCTGAATATGATTCCGCTCCTTCTTTTACTAAAGGGTAAATGAACTTCTTCATACTTCAAGATCGTGCTCTCCTGAATATGATTCCGCTCCTTCTTTTACTAAAGGGTAAATGAACTTCTTCATACTTCAAGATCGTGCTCTCCTGAATATGATTCCGCTCAAACCTCCCCGTACTTCAAGATCGTGCTCTCCTGAATACGATTTGGTTCACACCTCCCCATACTTCAAGACGACAGATAAAATGGAAGCCCAACTGCTCAATGGAGATGGCCATTTGCTGCGAGTCATAAAGAAGATAGGATTGGCTTCTCAGGCGAGAAATGTCGCTTTTTTTTGCAAGAGTAGCAATAATAAGCTTCTCATGTAAGAACTGCTTGTAGAGGTGATAACAGATGATGATAAGCTTCTCTGGCGAGAACTGGTGTTGTTCGATGATAAGCTTCTCAGGCGAGAACGGGTGCGTATCTGATTATGTAAGGTTGTTATATCGATAGGCTTCTCAGGCGAGAACAGTCGCATACCGATGCTGTAATATGTAAAGTGTTGTACCGATAGATTTTCCAGGCATGAACTGGCGTGTATCTGCAAAGGATTATGGTTGATTTTCTTGAAAGATGGTGCAAAATAAATGCACATCCGGGTACAGTGGTAAACTTCTCGGGCGAGAACAGTCGCATATCTGCCAAGGTATGGTGAAAAAAAATTTTAGACGGTGCAAAATAAATGCACGTCCGGTTGGGCTCGACGACCGACAATACTGAGGTTCAATCTAGGATCGAGCTAGAAAGAAGACTGGTAATCAAGACTCCATCGAGGGAATGATCTCGAAGGGTAAATATCTTATCCTGGTGAGGAAAGATAGCTGAAGTAACCGTCATCCACGAGGATCAAGCTCTGTGGGGAAACTGGAAACACATATGTATTTTATGCTTAGGGCTGACAATCTATTTGGAGAGAATGGACAAACCCCAGTTACTCGGCGGTAACAACCAATGATGGCGAAACACAATGAACCTGTGAATGCTAACGCAGGTGTTAATGCGTATATTAATGTGAATGTATGTTAATGTCTATGTATGTAGTTAAATATGCAGGATGTTATGTAATGAGTATGCGAAATGAGTATAGGCATGCGATGCTTATGCCCCTACGTATGCTGACGAAACAGACTAGAGACAGGACGAGATATGAAATAAACATCTCGACGGAGATACCCTGCGTTCTCTGCAACCAATACGTCAATCATGGGTGAGAAAGATCAATGGCAGAACCAGATCTAGTTTTAACGTTCTGAATTCTCTGGGGAGGAGGTAATCTGCTTGGGTGCACAGTATCATGTCTTCACATGGGGAGAAGAAAACCTGAGGGACACTTTCGAGTTACCCAAGAAAAAGTTGTCAGCTTATAGTCTCGCTGGGGACTGTGATGAGGCAATAGTTCAGGAGCCTGTTGCAACACTGAGGCTTACTGGGGTATGAAGGCCGCTGTGAGTAAAATACATCGGGTGCATGAAGAAAAGTTGTGAAACCACCTGGTTTTGATCTTGAAGGACCTTGTAGTAGTCGCCATTTGGTTCCCCTTTTTTAGAAAACACGGTGCCCCAGGATATTTGCGTTGCGAGGTAGGGTCATCTCAAGAGGATTTTATAGAGAACACGGAGTCTGGTTGCCCCATTGTTTTCAAACTCTTTGAGAGATGCATCAGGTCTCGACGTAACTGGCACAAAATTAATCGTGTTACGGCGAAATCTTTGAGAAATAGCTCTTAAGAACATCAGACTCGCGTTGGTAAGCGAACTGGGAAACTGCTTGCCCCTGTTTAGCAGGATCTTCAAGTTCCACGGGTTATGTCCATATGTAAATCTCTAAGATATCAAGCAAAGTCGTTATGCCTGAAATGCCTATCCTGGGCTTGTTAATGCACACATATATTTGTCTTGAAATTTTTTTTTGAAACAGGTATCGCAATAACTTGTGACCGAAATCACTAGTCAGGATATAAGCTTTAATTATAATGCCAACATGAATCTTTCTGAGCATAGCTCGTAGGAGTCAGGAAACGTGATCTTGTCGAGTATGCTTTCAACTGAAGTCCTACTTCAATTAGGTCTTTTAAAGGTTGTATTGTGGCTCGGCTCACGGTTTAAGAAACAAAGGATGTAGGCTCAAAGTTATATTTATACCCACCCCTTCTTCGTGATGTTCTCCAATCCTAATTCAGTTAACCGGATACGAATGCCCATATCTCAAGCGGATTTGCTATGATCGAGAACTTATCAAGGCTTTGGACATGGCAGTCACTCACCTATTTCTAATGGCGATTGGTCACACGATTTTGTTCTTTATAAGGATTCAAAAAACTAATGGTTTATTGCTCTTATTCCCTAACTTTTGCCTGGACAGCGTCTATTGATTTGACTTTGGAGTCCAGCGGGATGCCCCAGTTTTGCCTAAGTCTCCTTCATAGGTTTTGACTTAGCGGGCTCTTATTTTTTGAATATTCTTTTATGCACAAGTCGTGTAAATCTCTTGAAAGGCTCGTGACTGCCCCACTCCTTAGATAACTGAGGGATAGTCATTGTATTGGACTTCTTAACATGTTAAGGATAAATTCTCGAAGGTTTGCTCTTCCTTTTGAGGACCTAAGCGCTCGATCGGCTTAACTGAGACCTACCCTGCCCCAGGTAAGGATGAAGGTTCTTAAAGGAAAGAAAAACTCCTACTTCAAGGCTCAAAGAGGTTAACGAGGGATTATCATCCTTATATCTCCAGTGTATGGGATTTGAAACAATGCCTTACATCATCAGCGGGTTTCAATCGAAAGCATACGACAAGAAATCTGCCGTTTTGGGTTCGTCATCCTCCTCCCAATTCTCCATCAGAACAAGAGATCGGGTAAAGTTGGCATTATAATTTATGAAAAAATATATTTTGAATGAGTGAAACGAATGGATTTATTCAAGACAAACATATGCGTTGCATTAATTAATCAAAGATAAACAAGTTCGTGCATACTAAATATGCTCAATCAAAGAGAAATACGTATAAATAAACAAATGAACTGTCGGAAAAGTCCTTCTAAATGTTTATGAAATCTTGCATTCAAGAGTAATAGTTTCCTTTGGCGGAGCCTCAATGGAAAGGACGTCTGGTTTATGATCACTGCGAGTCGTCATGGCTTGCCCCAGTTATGCTGGTCACATCTTCAACAGTTTTCAGTCGTTGCTTCAAAATAACTTTCCCAGATTCTTTGTTGATCCCGGTCATATCATCTTGAGGGTTACTGAAATGAAGCGAGCTAGGCCCTGGATTCGACTGATTTGCTGAGGGGACAACATACTTTGCAGAATTTAAGCTTGACAAGCGGGGAACCCCGAGAGGAGTCTCGATCTTCGGCTGAGCATCGCCAAAAGACAACTTCTTCGTTTCTAGCAAATTTCTGACAAAATTCTTAAGAGCGTAGCAATTCTCTAGATCATGGCCGGGCGCACCCTCATGAAATAAACAATGAGCGGCAGCGTTGTAACCTGCAGGTAACGGATTAGGCGGAGGACCCAAAGCACGGGTGGTAATCAGACCTTGTTGTACCAAATGGGGTATAACTCAGTGAAAGTTATCGGAATTGGAGGACAAGGCTTGTACTGCCTCTTACGGGGATAAGGAACCTGATTCTGTGATTGTTGGAGAACAGGAGCGTTGGGCACTCGTTGACTGTTGACAGGAACTTGCATGGGCGGATAACCGGAAGGTTGTTGATAAATCGGTGCTTGATATACCGGAGCTGATTGCACAAGCTGGTATGTAGGAAACTGCTGATCGAAAGGAGGTGCAACAGTAGCTACATAGGGTTGTTGGACATATGGAAACAGATAACCTTGAACATAACTCTGCTGATGTTGCCAAGGTTGAGGAGTAGCCATTTTGCGGTTCCTCGAACGTGTAGGTCCTTTACCATTGTCGGAGTTAGGAGTTTTGCACTTTGGAGGGGTAGCTCGTCGAACTGGTTGAGCACTAGGAGGCACCGAACTGGATTGAAGACCATGAGGAGGTACATTCTCGACAGTAACAGCTGGTTGAGGTTCCATAACGGTATTAGTAGTCTCAGAAACAACAGTAGACTGAGCATCCACCTTCACACTAAGAGCTCGTAGCATCTCCATAATCTGCCCTACACTTCCTCGAAGATCTTCGAGTTCATGGCTGATACGGTTGATCTCTTGGTTTTGATCTTCCATCCTTTCGAAGGGTCGTATTGATGCAGAGAACTCAGGGTGACAAAACTAGAAGGTGAGAAAACCGCGTATGAGAAACCGGGAGACACATGCAATGCAAAAGTATGATGCTAAAATGTGAATGCAAATGAAGATTTCATGGAATTCAAATATTTACGAATATTGCGGAATACCCAGGAAACTTTTGTTAATTTATTGAAGACAAATTACAAATAATATTCTTGCAACCAAAATAGCTAAATAAAAGCCTAGAAAATCCTAGAGAAACATCTTCCACAACTTCAGTGAGCAGACGGAGATCCGGAAGAAAATAAATATTCGTAGAGCCTTCTCTTCTTGTAGGATTGTATCTCATCATTCTTCGACTGAATCTGCTTTTGAAGTTCTTCGTACTTGCTGACCATCACATGGTATTTGTTCTTCCATGATTCTGCTTCGTGTTGTGATCTCTTCAAAGCGATCTTCAAGGTCTCAGCTTCGGTCATGAAATACTGGACAGGTTCCTCTCTTTGAGGTACAGGATTTTGGCGAGGGTAGGGCATCTTCAACTCAATAGCTCTTCCTCGGACCCGTTGAAGGTATGGTTCCATGGCCACACAATTAGGTCTTCCCAAACTTTCTTTGTCCTTCCTATGCAGATGATTCCAAGAGGATAGAATCTGATCTTGAAGCTTTTTGTCGTCTTTGAAAAAGATTTTCTCCACATGAATACCTTTAGGAGGTTCCTTCAAGGGGTATCCCAACTGTCGGCGAGCTAAGGCTGGATTGTAGCTAATCCCTCCATTGAAACTGAGCAAAGGCACGTTGTTGAAGTTTCCACAACTATCAACGATCGATATCCCATCGTACATGCGATTATACCAATCAATATCAGAGTGAGTTAAAGCCATAACTTTTTGCGACCAACGTTCCTGGTTAGGTTTCCAGAACGGACCGGACTTGGGTAAGTGAGAAATAAACCACTTGTATAGTAATGGCACACAACATGTAATCATTCCTCCACCATGAAAGTTTCGGAGATGTACTGAATGATAAGTATTACCCAATAGTGTTGGAACTGGATTTCTTCTCATGAAGGTCTTGATTGCATTAAGGTCCACAAACCCTTCAAAACTAGGAAAAAGCAGCAACCCATAAATAAGCAAAGCAAATATTGTCTCAAAGGCAAACATGTCCTTATGATCAGCATAAAATTGGGCTTTCTTAATTAGGAAGTCCCTGAGAAAGCCGGAGGTCCCCCCTTTGGTGATCATATTGTTTTTGACATCGGATATCTTTAGACAAATGGCTTTAGCAATATCTCGTTCTTTAGGGTTTTCCTCCAAGAAAGGGAATGGAAACTTATCCAAGATAGGTAATCCCACCAACTGAGAGTACTCTTCTAAGGTAGGTAAAAGCTGATAATCTGGAAAGGTGAAACAGTGATAATCTGGATCATAAAACTGTAGCAAAGTCACAAGAAGTCCTTCGTTTACTTGAATCTTCAACAAAGACAATAGCCTTCCATATCTGTTTTGGAACTTTTCTTGATCTTGAACCAAATCTCTTAGCTTCTCTAGGACTTCCAAATTAAAACCCTTAAAAGTAAATTTCAAAGTATGCCTTCTAGAGTGATCCATGGTATCCTGCAATGTTCATAAATAGAGTTTGAATTCCATGAAGTCTTAATGCAATATGATGCTTTATGGATGCAATGCATGAAAACACACAAAGTCCTAGGTTAAAGGACGTGAGTGGAGTTAAGGTCTACCCATCCCAAAAAGGAGTGTACTATAGGTTAGTCGTACCTGCAGAACAAGGTTCTAAAAAGTGCCCAAAGTCATCAGCCCATCTTTCGGATATTATCAACCTTCCGACTAACTCGGGGGTTAATAATATTCTCAAGAGAACCTCTTTTGAGTGTAGTATCGCGTAGCAACCATTGTAGGACTACTCCCACATAGTTCCCGCACTACGTCCTAAATAAGGCCAAGGTGGTGTTAAGGTACTACGGTCCTCAATATCACAGACTCTAATCGACCATGGAAAAAGTTTTCACGACTACTCGTTCAACCGAACCATTTTCGAAAGGTCTCAACTGAGCGGTGATTCTCGAATCGGCTTAGTCGGGACTCACTCCCTATAAGCCTCATCGAATATATCCCCATCCTATAATAATGTCACTAGTCCGGGCGTAGGACTTATCTCACAGCACAAGGAACTGTCCCAAACCAGAGCACAAATATATACATGCAAAATAACAAAACAAGTAGCAATAAATATAAACAAATTAGGGATGACCCTCAAAAATTAAGAATGTTAGATCTCCCCAGTGAAGTCGCCATTTTCTGTTGCGGTGGAAATAGGATAACAAACTATTAATTAGTTTGAATCGCAATTCAATTCACAACCGCTCTTTGATTTATCCGAAGGAAAAGGTCAAAAGAGGGAAAACCTATTTTGCATCGTAAACGCAATGCGGGGAAAGATATAGGGTTCGGGGGTTGGTTAAATTTAGGGAAGGTATTAGCACCCTAAACTTCTGTAGTACTCTACAGGAACCTTTTGTTCAGATGTTTACTATTTGCTTTATTTATTTGCTTAAGGTATACGTACAAAAGGATTAAAAGTGAGAAAATAAACCTAAGGGGTTAATTATAAGTTTACTCGGCAAGACATCGCATCTTGTGCCTACGTATCCTTACGGGAATGGAATCAGAGTAATCGTAGTTCCCCTCAAAAGGGAGGTTAGAAACGTCTTGACTGTGGCCAAGGTTTCAATGGGGAATAAACGTATCTTAGGGACACGCTTACATGGAATGTAGAAACTCCAAATCTCTACGTTGAATTGTTAAGTTGTAATTAGGGTTAGGTTAGGTTAGGTTAGGGATTCCACGGCGGGAAACCCTAAAATGAGCGTGGCGGCTCTTTGACCTAATGCTAGGGGTAAAATTGTAATCTTGCCTGCGGCGAGGCATTTGTGAAAATTTAGGGTTGAAAAGGTGTAAGGGTTGAAGGTGAGGACTATTGACACGGCGGTCAAACGGCTAGACCTAATTCCTTCGGAGGAGTGAGATTATTGGTAAAGACGCGATAAACATACAATGGCAGAACATAAAGTGCGGAAAGATAAATGCGACAATTGTCTCGCAAAATTACACCCCATAAGCAGTTACAAATATGATAATTGAATATTTAAACTGAAAATAAAATCAATTGAACTTAGTCAGCTGCAAAAAAACCAAAACAAACAGAGACTGTTATTATACGGGGTTAGACAAAAAATTAGACGGGAATGTTAGGAATTTAAGTAGAAAATTATAATTTTAACGAAACAAGAAAAAAATTAGAAATTTGGATCTTAAAAAGGAGGATGTTAGCGAAAAATTAATAAACAATGAAAATTGATACGCAATGAAGATGGTGATAATATACAAGTGATAATGGAATATGAAATAGCAACGATGATGTCAGATTATGTACAAATATAAAAATAAATACAAAAATAAATAAATAAATATTAGTGAACAGGTTCATGGATAATCAAGAATACTGTTAGGAATGAAGGATGAAAATTGGAATTGACAATAATTAGAAGTTAAGTGATGAACGTTTTGAGACGATGAGAATTTAGGTAATAAGAAAAGAGTTAGAATGGAATTAGGTTTTTTTTGTGAGATTTGGAAAAGTTAGAGTTTTTAATGTGATTAAGAAAAAGAAAATAGATTAAAAGTTAGAATTAAAAGTTAGCAAAAAAATTAGAACTTCGAAATTTGGTTTTTAAAAAAAAGGTTAGAAAATAAAAATAAAAGTTTGAAAATAAAAAGAGAAAAGGTTAGAATTTTAATAAAAAAAGAGTTAGCATTAAAAGTTAAAAAGTGAGTTAGAACTTTGAATTTTAAAAAAAAGTTTCTTGAAATTTTAACATAAAAGTTATGAATTTTTATATTAAAAAAAAAGAAATATTAACTAAGAACAATTAGAGTTTTAATTTAAAAAGAGTTAGAATGTTAGAATTTTAATTAAGAAAAAATGGTAGAAATTTTGAGAAAAAGATATAAAAAAGATTAGAAATTAAAAAAAAGAAGAGTTAGTTACTTTTGATGAAGACTGTAAGAGTTTTTGATGCTGGTCGATCCCCCCGTTTTGTTGCTTCTGAGGGTCCTTTTATACTTGATTTTTAAATCTTTTTCAATCTCAGATTTGATTTGAATATCTCAATCTTTTTCAATCTCTGATTTGATTTGAATGAATTTTTATGATGATTTCAGATTTGATTCAATGATGGTGATGTTGATATTTAGATCTGATTTTCTTATGATAATGATATGATCTGATTGATTTGATTTTGCTCCATCTGGAATTCATTGGGATTGGATTTGATTAAAAAAGTGTTGGATTTAAATTTAAAAAGTTAGCAAAGAAAATAAGAGTTTCAAGTTAAATAAAAATTAGAATTTTAAGTTTAAAAAAAATGAGTTAGAATTTTAAAATAAAAAACATTTGAATGTTGATTTTAAAAAATGTTAAAATTATTTTGAAAACTGTTAGAATTTAATTTTAAAAGGAATTTAGATCTTAATTTTAAAAAAGAAAATAAAATGGCATTAGAATTTAATTTTAAAAGGAATTTAGAATTTTAATTTGAAAAAGGATGGTGTCAAAAAGATTTAGATTTAATTTTTAAAAAAAAAGGATAGATTTAATTTATAAAAAAAAGGTTAGATTTAATTTTTAAAATAGTTAGAAAAAAAGATTTAATTTTAAAAAGAATTTAGAGAAAAAAAAGATTTAATTTTAAAAAGAAGTTAGAGAAAAAAAAGATTTAATTTTTTTAAAAAAGTTAGAAAAAAAGATTTAACTTTAAAAAGAAGTTAGAGAAAAAAAGATTTAATTTTTTTTTAAAAAGTTAGAAAAAAAAGATTTAACTTTATAAAAGTTAGAAAAAAAATTTAACTTTAAAAAGGTAATAGAATTTGATTAAAAAAATGTGTTAGAAATTAATTAAAAAAAGTTATAAAAAATTTACTCTTGAAGAAAAGAAGAAAAAAAAAAGTTAAATTTTAATCTAAATCCTAAAAGTTAGTAAGAAGAGCTTAAAATGATTTAAATAAATAAACTAAATAGAAAAAAAAAAAGTTAATAAAAAAACATTAGTAAAGTTATAAAAAAAAATTTAATTAAATTATTATTAGTTAAAAAAACAAGATTTAAAAAAAAAGTTAATTTATTAAGTTAATCAGAATTTAAAATAAAAATAAAAAAGAAAGGGTAAAATTTGGGGTATTACACTTTTCATTTTAATTCTCTTTCTTCTTCTTTTTATTTTTGATCGATGAAATCTATGGATCATAGATTGTTCATTATCAAGGTTGTTTAATCTTCATTATTTCAAATCTATGGACGAATAATCATCGAGATAATTCTCCGTACTTTGGAATAGTGATAGATTACCTTTGATTAATTGATAAAAAATCTTGATTATGATGAGATCACTACCTCTTTTCTTTTTGTGTGGCATGTTTTAGGAGAGTGATTTACATATCACTTCTCTAACATGTGTTAACACTAACATTATTATTGACCGGCCTCAGATAGTCGTGGTTTCTACATAAACCCGATTACGATTGCTTAACATAGCGCTAAAGTGTCCCTTAATCGGAAAATGATCATTCGTGGCTCAAACTTACGTTTAAAAGTCCAAGTATGTTTAGTTGCTTGTCTTAAGTCCAATACCTATGAAAATCATTGTTAGGAGGCTTTGATTCTATCAATCCTCTAATGAGTTTTCATTAACCTTGGTCTAAAGTGCAAGAATTAATCATCATTGATCATATGTTCTAACCACTAATTACTAATTCACTAACATTATCCTTGTTTAATTCTGTTTATATTCTCTTCTTACTCCTTATTTCTTACTTTTATGTTTTCATATTATCATTTCATATCATATCTTTGTTTATGTTTATGTCATTTCTCTTTTGTCCACTTGGACCATACCTTGTTCAAAACACTAATAAAGGATAAAAAATCTCTAAAAAAACTTGGTGCTATTAACTTTGTGGTTATGCTCTTGGACTATTCTTAGACCTTGAACTTCATGGACCTTTGGACTTAGAATTAGGACTCTCATTCCAATGCTTAGAGTATCGTGGATCTTAGCCTTTATTTGGCTCGCTCATTAGCTTATGCTTTAAATCGGATGGAATTCTTTTTGCTTGCTATGGAGTGTGCTACAAGTTGGTTAGATATTTCTTACCTCTAGCTTTTATTTTAGTTTCTAGGATAGTCACTTCATCTCCTCCCCTTCTTAAATTTTCAAAACTTTCTCCCTCTTTCAAAACCTTCTTGGTTTCAAACTTCAAAACCGCTTTCGCAATAAAACCTTGATTTTCGTCAAGTGATTTTCAAACTTTGTTCTTCTTAATAAAAGTCAATCAATGTTAATCATGCTTTGACCAATTTCAAAAGAAATAAAAAAAATACAAAAACTCATCAACTCTTCTTGTGCCTTTATGCACTTCTTCACTTTATAACTTTTTCATAAAGTTTAGACATGATTCATTTCTATAGTTGAGATGTAATTCTCCTATTCCCCATATTTTTAAGACTTTGACATTTTCCACGTTGATGTTGAGTGATAGTCTTGTTGATAATCCAAGCAAATCCTCCATCTTTATGTGACGCAGATGTTGTCTTAATACTCGTGGGTGAATAGTCGCAGTTTTCTCCTTAAAATGACGACTTGTCTTTACATCTAAAATCAATCAAAACCAACAAATTTTTGTCATTTGTACCACAAACTACAGGGTTTTGATTCCATATTGCACTTTGTGGGTACGTAGGCATGAGGCGATAAGTCTCTCCAAACACAAAAATCTAAAAAATAATTCTCTTCTCATCTCCTCAATCTCTTTTCAAACAAACCATTTTCAAACCAAAAAACGTAAATATTTCAAAGGGCTCCTATAGAGTACTATAGACGTTTTGGGTGCTAACACCTTCCCATTGCGTAACCAACCCCCTTACCCCGATCTCTGTCTCTTGTTCTTATTTTAGAACTCTTTGGTTTTGTTCGCTCTTTTTCCTTTCCTTTTTGGGATAAAATAAAAGTGCGGTGGCGACTCTTGTTTTCTTTGAGTTAAGTTAATCAATAACTTACACTCACGATTTTTACCGCTACAGAAAAGTGGCGACTCTGCTGGGGATTCCAACGGTTCCTAGTGGGTTTCGCCTACTTTGATTTATTTATCGCTTTCTGTTTGACTTGTTTATTATTGTTTGTTCTGTTTTGGTGCCTGGTAATTTGTGTGGTGAGATAAGTCTTATACCCAGACTTGAGTGCACTTATGATAGGAGGGTGGTATAGTCTTGTTGGCTTACGTGGAGTAGTCCTTACTAAGTTGACTTGAGATCCCCCGCTCGGTGGAGGCCCCTTTGGAATTACTGATATCTTACGAGTAGTCGTAATTGATATTACTTTTTCCGACTGGGAGCCTGAGAAGCTTAGGACCTTAGAACCCTTTAACCCATCTTGGCCTTATTAGGACGTGGTGCGGTGGCTGTTCAGGTGTAGACTTGAATTAGTCGTTACGCGATACCACACTCAGATGAGTTTCTCTTGAGAATATTGTTGGCCGACGAGTAGTCGTTTAAGCCGATAATATCCAAAAGATGGAATTATGACTCTGGGAACTTTTTAGAACCTTGTTCTACAGGTGATGATATAACCATAGTACATACCATTATGGGTTGGTTGGTTCTTACCTATGGCTCCATGCTCGCGCCGAACCTTTGAACTTGTGTGCATTGTGTGTCTTGTTTGTGTGTGTTGCATCTTGCACTCATTCATTCATGAGCATTTTTTTTCTCAATTTTCAAGGAACTCAGAGATTTCTTTTTGCAAATATCGCAAAAAAAAAATATTTTAGAATCATGGATATTGAAAGAACTAATACTAAGAAGTACACTTTCACGAGTTTTGACTTACAAGAGTTGAGAAAGCTTGGATCTTTGGTATTTAGTCCTGTGGATTTCAAATGTTGTTTAGGAAACTGTTGATTATTCTGAGGAATGATGTTGAAAAGGAGATTCTTAATACCTTGGTCCAGTTCTACGATCTGTTGCATCATTGATTTAGTTTTCCAGATTATCAGTTATTGCCAACCTTTGAGGAGTATGTGTATCTTATGGGTATGCAAATCTTCATTGAGTTTCTTGAGCGACATGTCATGAAGAGATCCAAGGATTCAGAGGATTTATTTTCCTCTAGCATATAATCATCTATTCATCTTCTTACCTCCGGTTCTTGGAAGGGTATCATGGATTGACTCGTGAAAGAGAAAGACACCATGAAGATCAACTATGTAAGATAAATCAAGAGGCTTCGCAAGAAGTATCAACTCATAGTTGGGTCGTTTTCGGACACGTTTCCTTGGAACTAGATTTCATTCTCTCTTGTGTTGTAAGATTGATGAAATTGTACTTCAAAGCTGTAATTCTTTCAATATTAATGAAATGAGATTTTTGGTATATCCAGTGTGTTATCTTAATGTAATGTTTGCAAACTGCTTTATAGTTCCTTGAAAACTTGCATTTTGCATTTGCACATCAAGCATCATTCTGCATTGTATCTTGCCTTTCCCGGGTGTCTTATTTACTTCCCGTTCTTGGTCTTTGTTCAGACAAGTTGTCGCATCACTACAATACTCGAGCTAAAGATGGATCAGTTGCAACGAGAGAACCGCGATCTTCACGAGGAATTGGCTACTTTGAGGGATGGTATGGAAAGGATCTCTACTTTGGTTGAAACTCTGGTCGTTGCTCAGAACCAACATTCTCCTCATATTTCTCAGACTCCACTACAAAAGACTGTGATTTCTGAAATCATTTCAACACTCATTTCTGTGGCTCCCTTTAGCGCTTCCAATCATGTTACCAAGATGTGTCTCGAAGAAGGTGTCCGGAAAGGATGGTTGACCAAAGAAATTGGTTCTTCTAAAAGTTCTAAGAAGTATGGAAATGCTTTTTCCAAGAAGAAAGAACAAGCTGCTAATGCTATTTCGCAAGAAAAGCGTAGAAGATCTTGTAACAAAAGTAAGCAACAGCAGACACAACAAAAGATTGATCAGCAAAGTTGTGTTCAAAAGCAAATGCAATTTAATCCGATTCCGATGTCGTATGCAGAATTATTTCCTGTCTTGATACAGAAGAATCTTGTGAAGACCAGGTCTCCTCCTGCTGTTCCAAAAGATATTCCATGGTGGTATACACCAGAGGCTCGTTGTGCTTTCCATCAGGCTGCACCGGGGCATGGTCTTGAAGATTGTTTTCCTTTGAAACATGAAGTGCAAAGACTAGTGCAAAAAGGAATTTTGTTTCTCAAAGGCACAAACGTCCAAGTCAATCTGCTACCCGAACATGGTAATGTCGTTGTAGTTGAGATGCATACTGCAACTCCGAATCATTTCAAAGAAACTCAAGTTCGTCCGCAACTTTTTGAGAAAGAATTGTTCAAAATCCAATATGGTTCGAATGGCCAAAATAGTGGAGAAAATTTTGTTAGTGATTCCCAAGTAGGAGAAAATGTTGAGGTTGATGCAATTCAGAGTTCTCCTCAGATTCTGCAAAATCCAGTCCTGAATAAGCCAAAAGGAGAGACTCGTCAATTTGATCCAATTCCAATGACTTACAGTCAATTGTGGTCTTATTTTTCCCGAAACTCGGTAGTGACGCCCAGAAAAACCAGAGTCATGAAGTCTCATCCTCATTGGTACAATCCAAATATCAGTTGTGAGTTTCATGATGGGGTAATGTGGCATCCGATTGAGGAGTGCAAGGTTTTCCAAGAAATGGTTCAAGAGATGATTGACGATGGGGTGTTGACTTTCGAATAAGGAAGCCCATTTTTTAATGGAACGCCTTTATGTTGATAAAATATAAAACTCGAGGAAATTCATATTGCTGGTGTTAGTGGAGTGACTTGTAGCGGTCGTGCAATTGCTTCTGTTTCTCCAAAGGAAGTTGAGGGTGTTCTTTCAAGCTCGAATTGAGATAGTCTCCTCAGATCATTAGTTCATTTACTACAATTTTATTTGTAATCTCTCATGTTTGTTAATGCTTTGTTTGCTTGTAGAAACTTGTTTGATTTTGAATATTAATCATAATACAATGAGTATGTTTGTCTTGAAGAAATCCATTCGCGTTCGCTCATAAATTTTTTCCTGCATTTGCAATACCAACTTCTTGTTTAAACTCTTGGAGGGAGGATGATGAGGTGAAACGCAAAATTTCTGGTTATATGCTTTTGAATAAAACCCTGCTGATGATGTAAGGTATTGTTTCAAATTCCCAAACACCGAAGATATAAGGAAGATAATCCCTTGTTAACCCTTTTGAGCCTCGAAGTAGGAGTTTTCCTTTCTAAATGAAAAAACCCTTACATTTTAACCTGGGGCAGGGTAGTCTTCAGTTAAATTGACCAAGTGTTCAAATTTCCGAAAAGAGTGTGTATTTAAGGACCAACCATGATGGTTATCCTTCATTCCAAAGGAAAGAGACAATCACAACCCTTTTAACAAGTCAGATAAGCCAATGTCACATGATTTGTTCAACAACAAAAAAAGAAAAAAGAAAAAGCCCGTTAAGTCGTACAACTTGAGAACAAGTGACTTAGGCAAAAATTAGGGCATCCCGCTGGACATCAAAAATTCAAAAGAATTGGTCCAGGCAAAAATTAGGGAAAAGAAAAAACGCGAAAAGCGAAAAGAAAGGATTACAATGAAAAATCCTGAACAAATCTATGTGACTACAAAAAGACAAAAAGGGGTGACTGTTATTCCTTGAAAAGCCTTATTGGCTCTTAAACCATCATTTTTATCAGTTCCTCAACCATCAAAATCCTTTGAGGGATGAACAGTTGTGTCTAATTAGCTGAATATAGGATTGAAGAACATCACGGAGAATGGGTGGGTGCAGATAAACTTTGAGCCTAAATATCCTTTTTTTTCTGAAAACCGTGAACTAGACCACACTATAACCCTCGAAAGACCTAATTGAAACAAGGTTTATTTTCAAAGCATACTTTAACGAGATAGCGTTCCTGACTCCCATGAGTTGTGCTAAAAGACCTTTGTTGGTATTGCATGTGCATTCAAAAATCAATGTCACATCTTAACTAGTGATTCGTTCACAAGTTTTTTGCGACATGTTTTCAGTAAAAAAAAACTTCAAGATAAATATATGTAATTGCATTAGAATTATCATTCTCAGAATTAAGCATTTTTCTGCTTACATACATTATTTGACATCATGGAAGCTTACATATGAGCATTAGTGATGAACTCAATATTTTGAAGCCTGAAAATCTGATGAGTAATTGGCAAATCGTTTCAAGGAATGATCATATCCAGGGGCATGTTTCTTGAAGACTTCGTTGAGCTTGAGCAAGTTTGTTTTCCCAGTTGATGCTTTCGCAGGGGAAAAGCTTGAATACTCCATCAGTAAAATAATATGTCGACTACAGTTAATCTGGGGAAGTTACGTCGAGATTCGACGAATCTCTCAGAGTTTGAAGATATTGGGGCAGATTATTTCAAGGTATTATGAACTCGATATTCTCCCAATTAGAGTTTATCCTTGATACAGTCTGTTGACAATCTTTCAAGCAAAGTTTGGTCTTATTGATGCATTTCTCAGTTGGGCACTAGTTCAAGCATTTTTAACTTGGATTCCCCCTGCAAAGTCTTGATTCAGATTTCTTCAGTTTGAGCATAGTTCTCCTTCCTTAACCTATTTATGATCATGCATATTTAAGTGTGAATGTGATTGTTGGATCCCATCATGTTCTGTGATAAAACATGATGAGGAATCCCTGGCAGATTTCTACCTCCTCCGTTATGGTTTGTTTCTCTTATGGCCAATCTGAATCACATTTCCTTTCTAAGAAGTGTTGATATAGCAGTCAACTGTTGGGTTTTCTCTCACCCTGTGTTGAGCTTTAAAATCCCCTGCAGGTTGACTTTTTGATGTTAACTTCTTAATTATCCCCACAATTCCAAGTTTTTATCTTAAGGTTGTTAGTACCCAGAGTATTATCCTTGTTGATCATGTGCAGAGGATATGCATTTATCACTACTGGTTGTGAAAGATAGGATATGACCTTCATCAGGTTCTTATTCTCCTCAGTAGAGTTTGTTGATGTTCTCCTTAGTAGAGTTATTTCTTGCTCCTCTGGTAGAATTTATTGGCAGCTCCCCAGTAGAGTTGTGTTGGTGTTTCCTCATTTGAGCTATATCGAGGTCTATTCAGTAGAGTTTGCTGATATTCCCTTAGCAAAGTTTTGTTTCTTTGGATAAACCAGACGAGTGTTGAATGGTTTTCCACGACAAAGTCTTGATTCAAATGATGAATATGTTTTATTCATTCAACCAGGTTATGATCGGACAATTGAGAAGTTTGAAGACCACTTCTCCTTGATTGTTTTTGCCCATGCAGAGATTTGTCTTTGATGATTCCTAGCAGAGATTATGCATATTTACTTTGGATTATTCCACAAGTAGAGAACAATGTTGCTTACTTCTAAGAAGTGTTGACATAGCAGTCACCTGTCAGGGTTGGAAGATTTGTGTTGCTACGTTTTCTCCAACCGTTTTTTTCTCGAAGCGGAGTTCATATTGTTGTTCCCTCTTGTTGAATTATTGATGGTTGAAGATTGATCTTTGGGGTCTCCTCCCCAAGCGATATCTTTATCTCCTCGGCGAGATTTAAGCCTTGTAGTAGGATTTATTTTCCTTTGATGGCTCTTGTGTATCTCTTGCAGGGTTTCTGTTGCTGATCTCCAGCACGATCTCCAATGATATCTCTAATTTGCTGAGATAAGCCGAGTATTTCAGTGGTGTTGTGGTGTTTTGTTCACCCTCTGTTTGCCTTTTTTGTCTGTTTTGTCAGCATATTCATACTCATATGCATTGCATGCGCATTCATTTTGGTTGAGCATAACATGTTCTTGTTGCATTGTATATCTTGCATTTTTTTGGTGTTTCCCTTTCGCCGGTGTTGTTATCCCCGCGGAGTGCGTGTGTCCTCTCTCCATTAGAGTGTCCACCCTTAAGCAGAAAATACCTATCATTTTTAATTCCCCACTGAGTTTATGCCTCGTGGAAGATGTTTGTTTAGCTTTCTTCCCCATCTTTTATCTGGATGGAATTGTTCCCCAGTTGACTTATTTCCTCATTGGGTCGGGTCTTGTTTGACCATTTCTTTCCAGTTTGTTCCTGGATTGAACTTTGGTCTCTTGCAGCAGTTACTTTGGTTTTTCCTGGGCTGTGAAACCTGGATGTCAAGAAGGTAGTCTTGAGGATTTATTTTCCTCAGCAGGAATCTGTTATTGATCCCCATCAGAAGATGAAGATTTGATTTCCCCAACGGTGTTTTGATAACACTCTCTTGGTGATTGCTTGGGCAACTTCATGTGACAGTCTCTTTATTTGAGCAACTTGTATGTCTCCAACAAGATAAAACTCACCCCAACAAATGGTTGTCTCTTTATTTGAGAAGTTTGTTGTGGGATTTAAGTTGCCATTGATTGGTAGCAGGTATTCCTTGTGAGTTCATTACCTAAATTTTTCTACCTAGTACTGGGTATCCGGTAATGTTTCTTCACCTTTCAAGTATATTACCTCTATTGACTGGTAATATTTCTCACCCCTTCTGGTTGGTTATGCTTTACCCATTTGACCGGTAAAAGGTAATCCTTCCTCCCGAGCTTGTTGCCTTTATTTTCTACCTAGTGATAGGTAGTAGGTAGCATTTGTCTCCTCCCTTTGGTCAGTTACCGTCCTATTTTTCTACCCAGTAATCGGTAGTCGGTAATCTTTCCTTGTGAGTTCATTACCCAAATTTTTCTACCTAGTAATGAGTATCCGGTAATGTTTCTTCACCCTTTTGAGTATTTTGCTCATCCTTTTTGGTCAGTTATTGACATATTTTTTTACCCAGTAATCGGTAGTCGATAATCTTTCCTTGTGAGTTCATTACCCAAATTTTTCTACCTAGTAATGGGTATCCGGTAATGTTTCTTCACCCTTTTGAGTATTTTGCTCATCCTTTTTGGTCAGTTATTGACATATTTTTTTACCCAGTAATCGGTAGTCGATAATCTTTCCTTGTGAGTTCATTACCCAAATTTTTCTACCTAGTACTGGGTATCCGGTAATGTTTCTTCACCCTTTTAAGTACTTTGCTCATCCTTTTTGGTCAGTTATTGACATATTTTTCTACCCAGTAATCGGTAGTCGATAATCTTTCCTTGTGAGTTCATTACCCAAATTTTTCTACCTAGTATTGGGTATCCGGTAATGTTTCTTCACCTTTTGAGTATATTGCCTTTATTGTGCTATCTATTGACTGGTAGTCGATAATATTTCTCACCCCCCTTTGGTTTATTACCCTTATTTTTTACTCAGTAACCAGTAGAAGCATTTTACCTGTTCTCTTTGGATCGACTATCTTCGCCCAGTAACTGGAAGTTGGTATCTCTTTTCCCATTGAGCTGTTTCCTTTCCTTTATCGGAATAGGATCTTGCTCTTTTGTTTTCCCTTGTGGAGTCTCTCTTTTTCTCCCGAGCTTTTGTTTGTCTCCTGTGGCATTTCTCTCCCCACAAAGGTCTTGTGTTCGCATCCCATTAGCATAATCATATCATTTTTGGGTCTCTTAGGGCCAAAAATTGGGTTTATTGTTATATTTAAGTCTCTTCTATCTAGTCGAGACAAAGATGTCAATCTTCATATCTCCGGATAGAAGAATCTTAAATAGGGGCAGCTGTAATACCCTAATTTTTACCCCTAAGATCCCATATTTCATTTGCATCATTACATACGCAAACAAGATCATACTTTATGGTTCTCCCGGCACCCTTGTGTGTTTCTTACTTGCTTTTTATTGTTTATGTTTACTAACCTCTAACCAAAATACCAAAAATATTTTGCAATTTTGCTTGTTTCCTCTTCTTTGTGTGTTTAAGGTTTTGCAAGGAGATTGATGGCAAAGACATTCATTCAAGTTTAAATCAGATGGACGTTTGACCTCATCTTGGTCAAACTATCAAGAGTTTGCTTCAACTATAAGTTACCTGTGGTTGTGGGCTATTTTCTCAGACAATGTGTTTGTTCAAGGTCAAGTTGTCATGTATCAGAATTCATCAAGCTTTCAAGCAGTGTTCTATGAGAAGTTTGGTCAGGATTATCACGATCAGGGTTCATCAGTCTAGAGTTTTGTCTGTACAAGTCAGGTTTGGTGGATGTTCAATCAAGATGTTTGTTTTAGGATACAAGTCCAAAGTGCTCATTCAAGTGTGCCATTTCCAAGTGATTTTAAAGAATGATTGAAGGTTGTCAAGAGTTTAACAAGACAAGATGATTGTCACAATTCAAAGTCCAATTTTCAAATGTCATTCAAGTTTTCAAGACAGGACATGCATCATACAAGTTTTCAAGATCATTTTCAAGGCATAGTTATTATTCAAGGTCTTTCAAATATGGTTCGTGTTCAGCAGCTATCTGAATTAGAAGAGTGACAAATCAAGACTGGGATGTGGTGGAAAGCATGCGGTTGGCTTTAGTGAATGTTGTAAATGTTGTTCTTGACAGATCCAATGATATTGCCGATGCTCAGTATTATGATTGGATAAAACTCTTGGAAATCGTTTCAAGATGGCAAGACATCTATGAAAGTTTCTCGCTTACGACCTCCAGTTCTCATCTCAAAGGTTCCTTATCTGTGTTGGCAGTATGTTGCCTAGGCCACACTCCCGCAGTTGAAGATGTGTTATCGCTTGTCATAGGCCCAAATTAGAGATCTTTATCAGTGTCGGCGGCAATATGTTCAGTTATACCTGGTTTCTCTTCAACAGTCATCCACCGTCAACCTCTTGGAAATCAGAGAAATATATAAGGATCTTGATTCAAAAGTAATTCTTCTATGGAGGTTGCTAGCTCATGCCAAGATTGAATTTGTAAAATCTAAGGTAGCTGCTGAAGAAAGGAAACTTAAGAACAAGAGCTGGTTTTCATTTAGATGGCATGCTGACACAGAAGAAGTTTCTTTAAGTGATGCTTCCGAAGAGCAACAATTTAAAGAAGAAAGTTTAACTACAGAAGAATATACATTGGAGGAAACTAAAATCAAACACAAAATGTCAATCAAAACTGATGTTGTGCTGGTACATATAATGTTAGACTTTTTGATGATTCAGAGAAATTCACAGTTGTTGACAGACTCACTAAGGACACCTTGCATATACTGGAACCAGCATCCATTTCTTTAGAGTCTACACAAGAAGAGGCCAACGCCCGTGAATCCAACACTAGAACTTCCACTGCATATGGTGTTGACTTAGTTTATGGTGGCTATTTATTCTTGCTTGTCATGATGAAAGAAATAAAGTTGTCTATTGAAGCCGTTCAACAGAGGGTTAGCATAGTCGTCTCTGAGCTCCTGTCCCAGCTCCAAGATTGGAACAACAAACGCCAATTTACATCCCCCAGTGACTTCCATGCTGATGGGGTGAATGACTTTTTTATCTCTCAGGCTGTTATAGAAAATGCGCGAGCAAATGAAATTTTAAAGCAGGCCGCATTCTTGATACCATTTACAAGCAGGTTTAAAATTTTCACTTCTCAACTAGCTGCTGCTAGGCAAAGACATGGATCTCAGGCTGTATTTACTAGAAACCGGTTCAGAATAAGACGTGATCATATGTTGGAAGATGCTTATAATCAAATGAGTCAGTTGTTAGAGGATGATCTCCAAGGACTGATTAGTGTGACTTTTGTCAACGAGTTTGAAGTTGAAGTCAGTAAACAGGATTCTGAATGATGATGTGAATGCTAAAGCTTCTTGGATGCCGTAGATCACCGGCTAACCGTCAACCCGGAAGAGCTTTTATAATACAAGCTGCAAATGAAGTGGATAAAAAGACTTCAAAATTTCATCAAACAAAAAGTCAAAAAACGACACACGCAAAAAATGCAGGTTACAAGATTTTAGTGTCTGAATATGTCAACCATGTCCTTGGTGCTACCATTCTCAAGATGCTGGAAGCAGAACATCCTACGGCTAAGCTTTTGTTTGAACCTGCTGAACTTCAAGATAGAGAAGTTGGAGATAGTACTACTTTCGTCGTCATTGTGAGGCGAAGCGTGTTCTTGGAAAGTTGTGCGTGAAGAAATGAACCAGGAGGATTCTGGTATGAATGGTATTTGCTGCATTGATGAATTTGACAAGATGAACATAAGAGATCAGGTTGAAATCCAAGAGGCCAATTTGAGACAGCTTGATGATAAAGATCTAACAGTTGTTCAAGCAGCTTTAAATGTTGATGGCTTGCAAAATGTACTAGGTGCTTTTAAGCTTATCGAGACACTGTAAACTGTGATAAGAAGATATGTTGGCAAGCTGCTGTCTGGTTCAACCGATAATGCAAGTCTAACTGGAGAAGTCGTTGTCACCTGTTTAAAGAAAGCCATATCATATATCCATGATCATTCTGATTACTTGAAAAAAACATTGCCGCCATGATTTGAATTTAAAAGCTCTTGTACTAGTCAACAAACTTACCTGGCCACTTTATCAGATTGTTGTGTTGTCTAGCTCTGAAGAAACGACTCTGATACTTGGAAGTTTATCTTCTATTAACTTGAAGGATATCAATCACTTGGCTAGCAATTTCATGGTCCACCCTGAAGATAATATTGCCTGGTTTATTGAAAGCTGCAATGATTCAGAATTGTCAAAGACACTCTTCTTTTTTGTTCTATTGCAGTCTCTTCTGCTGAAAAAACCAAAAATTGATGGCTTTTCTGCGCTGTTTAAAAGTGTGCTTCCTATTCTGAAGGTTGGGTTAGAGTCTTTGGTGAATGATGATGTATAGCAGTGGTAACCTCAAAAACATTCCAAAGCCCATTAAAGATGCTAGCTTTCAAGTTGATATCAAGACAGTGAGTGGAAGGTTGAATTTGTACCAAACTACTCTGTGTGAAAGAAATTAGTGGAAAGTCAATACTGATCCCAAAGGCTATTTAAATGCATATAGTAAGAATGATATAAAGTTGACATGCTGTCAAGCTGATGCATTACATGCGCGGTCGAGAAAAATGTGTGGTGCAGAAGAGAGAAAATGATTTGTTTGCTTCTGTTGTTGCCAATGGTCGGATCGAGGTGCTTTCCTTATTGTTAGAGCAGAATGTTAAAGTTGATGTCTTGAATCACCATAAACGGTCGCCGTAAATGTTGTTATGATGTTTCAAAAGCTGGTTGCTGAAGATGGAAGTCTGAACTCTGCATATGATGGTCAACCATCGTCCACGAGTCTTGCTTCTAGTACTGCATATATTGGTGCTGAAATTGTAATGGCCGAAAACAGTGCTACTGCCAGTAGTGACAAGGAGTGTGATCTACAAGAATTGCAGCTCATGACTGAACCATATGGAATTCCCTATATGGTAGAGATATTTCATTCCTTGTGCTCTTTGTTGTTGTTGAGCATACACTAACAGTTGATGAACATGTGCCTCTTTTTGCATTAACTTTGATTAATTCCGCTATTGAGTTGGGAGGGCCTTCCTTTCGCCGTCACCCTAGATTGCTGAGTTTAATTCAAGATGAAGTATTCCATATTCTCATGCAATTCGGTGTTGTCTATGAGTCCTCTTGTATCTTCATTGGTATGTAGCATTGTTCTCAATTTGTAATACCATCCTGGACAGACAACATCTATTTACAACCATACTGCAATTTTTCCCAAACATCACTGGCCTCGTGGGTTTAGATGCAATGGCCACACAATGCTCAATTCTGAGAAAATGTCCAAGTCCACTGGAAACTTCAGAACTATTCGGCAGGCAATTGAGGAGTTTTCTGCTGATACTACACGGTTCTTTTTGGCTGATGCTGGTGATGGTGTTGATGATGCAAATTTTGTCTTTGAGACAGCAAATGCGGCAATTCTCAAGCTCACCAAAGAGCTTGCATGGTATGAATCAATTTTTCCTGCAGAATCTTCTCTGAGAACTGGTTCACCGTCTATTTATGCCGATCGTGTATTTGCTAATGAAATTAACATTGCTGTCAGAATAACTGAGCAAAATTACTCCAACTACATGTTTCGAGATGCACTCAAGACTGGCTTTTATGATCTTCAGGCTGCTAGGGATGAATATATATTGTCATGTGGGGTTGGCGGTTTAAATCGTGATTTGGTGTGGCGATTTATGGATGTGCAAACACGCCTTCTAGCACCTGTCTGTCCACATTATGCAGAGCTTATTTGGAGAGACATTTTGAAGAAGGATGGTTTTGTGGTGACGGCAGGTTGGCCAACGGCGTATGCTCTTGACCTTACACTAAAGAGTGCCAACAAATATCTACAGGATTCTATTGTGCTGATAATGAAGTTGCTTCAAAAGCAATTTTTAGGCTCAAAAAAGGAAGAAAATGAAAACTACAAGCGGTTCAGGCATTCAAGATCAAGTCCTTGTCAGAAAATTCATAGAGCTCCATGACAAGTATATGGCATACGTTATTAATTGCTTTATGAATCACACTCTGTTCCACAAGGCATTGAAGGAAGCATTTGAGGTATTCTACAATAAAAAATAAAACTGTTGCCGGTAGTTCCAGTGTAGAGCTATTCTGTGATAATATCCTTAAAAAGGATGGAAGTGAGAAGATGAGTGATGAAACCATTGAGTTAATTGTCTCAACCTATCAGGCTGCTGCCCTGCTACTATTCAACACTGCGGATAAGTTGAGTTATTCAGAGATTATGACTCAGCTGAATTTGAATCACGATGATGTAGTGGGATTACTTCATTCTCTGGCATGCGCAAAATATAAGATACTTAAGCAGCCTAACACTAAAACTATATCCCCAAATGATACCTTTGAGTTCAATTCCAAATTTACTGATAAAATGAGAAGGATAAAGATCCCTCTGCCACCAGTTGAACAAAAGGAAAAAGCAAAAGGCATACCAAATGAGTCCACGTCACGTACTTGAAACTGAGCTGAAATCAAAAAGCAGAAGTCCACGTCACAAAAGCAAAACGACATGAAGATTTTTTCAGCAAAAGGTCACGCATAACTTGCAACCAAAACGCAGTGAAAATTTCAAAACGGCAAATCATTTCTCACTCACTCTCATCTATAAATACAATACATACCTCACTCATTTTCTCAAGCTTGAAAAGCCAGAAAACTTCTGCAGAAATATCACCCCAACCTCTAATTTTCTTCAAGCTTCAAATCCTCTTCACCTCTCATACTTTTTCATCAAACCATCGAACCACCATAAAATTCTACAGAACTTACACACCTTTGATCCATTCAAACATCAATTAACCTCAAACAGAGACCAATTTCGAACCAGAATTCTTTCATTCAGAAGAAGAGAAGCAAGAGGAATAGGAATTGAAGTGTTACTCGTGATTTGAAGGTAGTTTAAGCTTCACCGATCCGTTACTTTTTGTTGTGTTTCCTTGAACTGTTGGTACTGTTGTGAAGAACTTTTGTTTTCGATCTGTTCGGTGTGATTTTCGCATCCCGTCGCTTTAATTTGAGCAAGCTTTGAGCTCGCAAAGATGGCATGAACAGTTACCGTGTGTTTTGGAGAAGACGATGAAGTTCTGATTCTCTTTTATTTTGTTTGTTTTTTTTTGTTTTTTGTTTTTTTTTTAAAACAGATCTTGGGCCGTGAGGCCTTTTTACTTTTATCACCAGTTTTTTTTTTACTATAAACCTCCTCTTTTTTTTTTTATAAAGAAACTTTTCATTCAATTTTCTTATTTTTTTTATATATTTATTTTTCTTTTGAAATAATTTCTTAAAATAGATTTTGTTTTGAACCTTGAATTTTGAAAAAATCTCATCAATATCAATGGACTTTGGGTGTCGATTTTATCCACCAAGAGAAGTGATTGATATTGATGATGATTTAATCATTTTAAGATTCAAATTGTGGTTTCTTTTCATTTTAATTCTATTTCTTCTTCTTTTTATTTTTGATCGATGAAATATATGGATCATAGATTGTTGATTATCAAGGTTGTTTAATCTTCATTATTTCAAATCTATGGACGAATAATCATCGAGATAATTCTCCGTACTTTGGAATAGTGATAGATTACCTTTGATTAATTGATAAAAAATCTTGATTATGATGAGATCACTACCTCTTTTCTTTTTGTGTGGCATGTTTTAGGAGAGTGATTTACATATCACTTCTCTAACATGTGTTAACACTAACATTATTATTGACCGGCCTCAGATAGTCGTGGTTTCTACATAAACCCGATTACGATTGCTTAACATAGCGCTAAAGTGTCCCTTAATCGGAAAATGATCATTCGTGGCTCAAACTTACGTTTAAAAGTCCAAGTATGTTTAGTTGCTTGTCTTAAGTCCAATACCTATGAAAATCATTGTTAGGAGGCTTTGATTCTATCAATCCTCTAATGAGTTTTCATTAACCTTGGTCTAAAGTGCAAGAATTAATCATCATTGATCATATGTTCTAACCACTAATTACTAATTCACTAACATTATCCTTGTTTAATTCTGTTTATATTCTCTTCTTACTCCTTATTTCTTACTTTTATGTTTTCATATTATCATTTCATATCATATCTTTGTTTATGTTTATGTCATTTCTCTTTTGTCCACTTGGACCATACCTTGTTCAAAACACTAATAAAGGATAAAAAATCTCTAAAAAAACTTGGTGCTATTAACTTTGTGGTTATGCTCTTGGACTATTCTTAGACCTTGAACTTCATGGACCTTTGGACTTAGAATTAGGACTCTCATTCCAATGCTTAGAGTATCGTGGATCTTAGCCTTTATTTGGCTCGCTCATTAGCTTATGCTTTAAATCGGATGGAATTCTTTTTGCTTGCTATGGAGTGTGCTACAAGTTGGTTAGATATTTCTTACCTCTAGCTTTTATTTTAGTTTCTAGGATAGTCACTTCATCTCCTCCCCTTCTTAAATTTTCAAAACTTTCTCCCTCTTTCAAAACCTTCTTGGTTTCAAACTTCAAAACCGCTTTCGCAATAAAACCTTGATTTTCGTCAAGTGATTTTCAAACTTTGTTCTTCTTAATAAAAGTCAATCAATGTTAATCATGCTTTGACCAATTTCAAAAGAAATAAAAAAAAAATACAAAAACTCATCAACTCTTCTTGTGCCTTTATGCACTTCTTCACTTTAAAACTTTTTCATAAAGTTTAGACCTGATTCATTTCTATAGTTGAGATGTAATTCTCCTATTCCCCATATTTTTAAGACTTTGACATTTTCCACGTTGATGTTGAGTGATAGTCTTGTTGATAATCCAAGCAAATCCTCCATCTTTATGTGACGCAGATGTTGTCTTAATACTCGTGGGTGAATAGTCGCAGTTTTCTCCTTAAAATGACGACTTGTCTTTACATCTAAAATCAATCAAAACCAACAAATTTTTGTCATTTGTACCACAAACTACAGGGTTTTGATTCCATATTGCACTTTGTGGGTACGTAGGCATGAGGCGATAAGTCTCTCCAAACACAAAAATCTAAAAAATAATTCTCTTCTCATCTCCTCAATCTCTTTTCAAACAAACCATTTTCAAACCAAAAAACGTAAATATTTCAAAGGGCTCCTATAGAGTACTATAGACGTTTTGGGTGCTAACACCTTCCCATTGCGTAACCAACCCCCTTACCCCGATCTCTGTCTCTTGTTCTTATTTTAGAACTCTTTGGTTTTGTTCGCTCTTTTTCCTTTCCTTTTTGGGATAAAATAAAAGTGCGGTGGCGACTCTTGTTTTCTTTGAGTTAAGTTAATCAATAACTTACACTCACGATTTTTACCGCTACAGTAAGTCACAACTTAAGAGGAGCATGCTATAAGTTCAAGGTGTATCAAATGTAACAACATTAAGCATTGATGATAATCAAGTATAAGCAAGTATGTAAGACATGTCACAACAGTTTAAGTTCAAAATTTTAGGAAGGAAACAACAAGTTTATGGTGACAACCAATGAGAAACAAAGCCTTAACATGTTAACAATAAATTTATGGTAGACCAGCTGTGAGGATCTGGAATCTAGAGAACATAGTTTCTATAGACTCAGATTCTTCCATCTTGAACGTTTCATACTTTTGTATTAACGCCAGAGCCTTGGTCTCTTTAACTTGAAGGTTTCCTTCATGAGTCATCTTCAAAGACTCAAACATGTCAAATGCAGTTTCTCTATTTGTGATCTTTTCATACTCAGTGTGAGATATTGCATTTAACAAGATTGTTCTAGCCTTATGGTGATTTTTAACTCCTTCTTTTAGGCTGTCCTTCCAATAATCAAATTTCTCCCCATCAAACATAGGGGGTTTTGTGCTGATTCTATCCCTTTCTTCATATCTGTTGTTACTGTTAGATGTTGAAGTTTCAGCCATAATAACAACCAAATATATATCAAAGTTTTTCTCACTGGATCTTTTCTGTTACTATGAAGTGGTAGCACACACAGAACCGGGGCTCTGATGCCAACTGAAGGTGAGAAAATACTTAAAAGGGGGGTTAAATAAGTATATAGAAAAACTTCTAACAATAAAAACTCAAGGATTTTTATCCTGGTTCGTTGAACTCAACTACTCCAGTCCACCCTATCAAGAGTGATTTGCCTTTCTCAACAAGGACTTAATCCACTATTAAATCAACTGATTACAATAGTAAGCACTAAGAGCAACTGTTCTTAGTCTTCTTAATAACTATTGATCCCAACTGGATCTTCTTAAGGATCTTTCACAATCAAAAGTAAGAATAATACAAGTGTTTAGATGCTTCTAATTAAGCTTTATCACAACTGTGATTTTACTCTTAAGATTTAAGAACTTAGAAATAAATTCAGCTAATGAGAATAAATTGTATGAGAACTTGTAATGAATTTCTTTCAAGTATATCGTCAATTGAATAAGATGAATGGAGTCTTGCTTTTATAGGCACAGAGGTCCAAGAAGTCTTTCACGTTGAAGGATGTGTACTAAAAGGTCTGAGCCTTTTTGTCTTCACATCACATGACCTTTCCTAGAAGTAGAATGCACAGAAAAATCCTTTTTGTCTGTGTTCTTGTGTCTAGCATAAAAGAGGAAAGAGTCGTTTGGCCATTCCAATGGACATAAATTTGAATTCTTCTTCAACAATTTTCAGCAAAGAATCAGAGCCTTGACTGATCAGAGCCTTCTGATGTTCATCAGAGTTTGCTGAATTAGAGTATTTGCAGCAAGTGTGCTTTCAGCGTGTAATTGTTCAGAGCAGAGTTTGGGATCAGATCCTCAGTACTGGCAGTGTTAGTACTATCAGAGTCTTCTGAAATAATTGTGCTTGAAACTCTTCATATAGAATTATTTAATGCTTCAGATGCTTCTAGCTTCTGCTTCAGATTCTTCTGTAGACAGCGCTCAGAATCTTCTGACAGATGCTTCTGACGCTTCAGAGCCTTGCATATTTTTCATGTTCAGATCTATTTTGCTTTCAGAATAATATTCACTTTAATATCTACAGCAAACAATCTTAAACAGTTTTTAGAGTATATAATTCTTTAATACAAAATTTCATAATAGTTATCATCAAAACATAGAGATATTATTAAGAACCAATCTGTGTTCTAACAATCTCCCCCTTTTTGATGATGACAAAAATATAAGAAATTTTGTTCAATAAACAATATAATTAAAACTCCCCATGGGATAATGAATCTTCCCCTGAATTGAATACTTAGAAGGAATAGAAACTTCCCTTTTTGCATGAGTATTCTTTTCAGAACTAGATCCTGATTGTTCCAAAAATTAGATCTTGACTTTGGATGCATGTTTCAGAATCAGAGCCTGATAGGTTAAAACTAGATCAGGGGATCTCAGAGTTACTCTTAAAGAATTTGTTAGAGTTTTCAAATGTTCTGAAATACTAAGAGTTTACGTTAGTTAAAAATGATATGTCTGAATTTCATTTAGGTAGAGTTTATTTGAACAGTCAGATCCATTTTCTCCCCCTTTTTTTGTCATAATCAAAAAGTAAAACTTTTAAAGACAAATAAAAGGAAATACAGAAAAGATAAATCATGTAGAGAAAAATCATAGTCATTCATTCGTATTCAAAACAGACAAAACAACATATAAATATTCAGTACATGTGCACAAACATCAAATACAGAAAAAAATATAAACTAGGTTTGCTTGGACAAAATCATCTTCAACAGGTGAGTGATCTCAGATGAAGACTCTTCTTGCTTTGTCATCCACTTAGCCATGTTGTCATTTTTCTGATCTTGCTTGGACATCCATTGTGCCATGTCTTCAGTCTTCTAGTCTTGCTTGGCCATCCATGACTTAATCTCAGATTGTCCAGCTTCCAAAACTGCAATCTTATCTTCAAGATCTGGATTCTCTTTCTTGATCTCAGATGAGGAAGGTGGGGCAGATTCTGAAGTAGGAACATAGTCAATTTCCATAAGAGATGCAGAGTCATGAGCAACAGATCCAGAAGGATTTTCCATAATTGTCATAGCCAGAGGATTTTCTTCAGAAGCAGATTCAACAGAAACTTCTGTAACAGATACTTCAGAAGATGAAGGAACATCTTCAAGAAGCAAAGGTTCAGATCTTTTTACATTCCAGATCATGCTTCTAGCAGTCTCAGCAAATCTGAGCTTCGTATCATCAGAACATACATTCTTCAGATTTGAGGCTACAGTATTGAATCTATTGATGAAGATATTCTAGATAGCATCAGATTCATTTGCATCCATTGTTGACAAGCATCTCTTCTGAACAGATCCTAAATGCATCTTTATTTCTTTCATAAAACTTGCAAATAAATTATCAACATTCAGCCTAGTTTTTGGTTTCAGAAGGGTTTCCAAGGTGAAAGGCTTGGGTTGAGGTGGAGGTGGAATGGTGAATTCTGGAATAATGATTAGAGGGCTAGGATATGCTGGTTTCTTCTGAGCTGGCATAATACGAAAGAATGGTTTGATTCTGCGAATGGAAGGGATGACAGCTTTTGGATTATCAAAATAGGGAACAAACACAGATTGTTTTTGCTTAACAAGATAAGGAACAAAAGTTAATTGAGGTGGTTGATCAAAAAAGTTTTCTATTTCAAGTCCAGATGGAAAGGGATCAGATGGAAATGGTTTAGCAGAAGCAACTGAAACAAATTCAAATGTTCTTGGTTCAGGAGTGGGTTCAAGAGTGGTAGTTTCAAAAGAAGTGGGTAGATCTGGTTGGTTAGATTCAAATGCTCTGAGGGAAGGGGTGAGATAAAATCTGGATGGATATCAGATTCAGATGAATCAGATGAGGTGGTTGGGGTGCAAGATGTAGAGGATACAACAAACATAGTCTTAAGAGGTTGAACATCCAGAATCTCAGAGTCAGGAATATTGGATGGTTCTGGTTGAATCTCAGAAGGTTTGGATGAAGGTGGTTCAGATACAACTGGTTCAGATGCAACTTGTTCATGTGCAACAGGTTCAGGTGTAACTGTATCAGATGCAATAGTTTCAGATGCAACTGGATCATATTGTATGGGTTCAGATGCAGCTGGTTGTTGTATTTCTGGTTGTTGTTGTGTTGGAATTGGGCCAGCTGGTGTTGTTGTTGTTTGTTCAGATTGAGGAATACCAGAAGATTTTAGTGGTGTAGTGGAAACAGGATCAGAATGAATTTGTGATGTAGGAATTTTTGGTGGTTCAGATGTTTGAGATGGAGCAGGAATTGTTTGATTTTGAGTGGGAGGGGGTTCAGGCATAGAACTAAATGTTGATGTATTTACAACAATCTTAGAAAAAGAAGATACAGATGATTTAGTACCTTTAGTCTTTATGCGCTTGGTGGGAACAGAGGGAACATCTCCAAAAGCTTTCCTCTTGATTTGCTTATGTGGCTTTTCAGCAACTCTTGGTTTATTTTGAGCAACAACTTCATCTGCCTCTAATTGCTTTCTTTTCCTCATGTTCTCATCATACACATCTGGCATAAGTTCTCTTGCTCTTATCAGAATATCTGCAGGAATAGGGGTTCCAACTGCCTTGCACGCATCAATATATCTAACAATAATCTCCCTGGGTTCTTCAGCACCAAAAATTGGAATGTCTTGAACTGGAATCCTTCTCTGACTAACTTCAGAAATATTCAGCTTCTTAGGAGCAGCTGTGAGTTCATCCACAATCTTTAGCCTCTGAAGACTCTTTGCATTCAATGGTTTTCCAACAATTTATTCAAGCTCATCTTTAACTTCAGCTTCATAGAGAGCAGTTACCAGACCATTCTCTGTTAGAATGTCTGAGATCAACCTTCCAAAGGGAATCCATGTCCTGATCTTCTGTCCCTTATCCTTTACAGATTCTCTTGATGCATTAATGATAACGCGAAATCATATCGTTTATTTGGCTTGATTTACATGCATTTATTTGTGACTTTTATTAATTTATCTTGATTTATGTTCTATTATATGATTAATTCACTCCGTTTAGCAGATTGGGGAGAATTTGGGCTAAAGAAAGAAAAGAAGAAGAAATGGAAGGAAAACAGATGAAAAACAGCAGATACGGATTTTGCTGCTGTGACGACCGTCACACAGTCCTGACGACCGTCACACGGGTGACGACCGTCACATATCATGACGACTGTCATGCAGACAAAAACGCAGAATCTGAAGTCACGATCAATCTTAACTTAATTTCTTCCTACACTTTCTCCACTCACTGCCCACTACTGGAAGTTACTCCCACTCCCTCCATAACTCACCCATGATCTCTGGAAGTTGAAGAATGAAATATCTCATATAAATAGACAAGAGATTCACAAAGAAAAGGGGGTGGATTCTTCATCCCGAAGGACTGCCAAAGTTCTATTGAAGTCATTGTTACTTTTATTTCTTTTCCTTTTTCCCTTTTTGTTCAGAGCTTTGTATTTTTCTTTCTGCAATTTTATATGGCCAATTGGCCAAAGTAGAATCCTGCCGACATTGTGGAGGACTACTCTTCAATATCAGTACTACTTTCTAGGTTCTTATTAATTAAATTACTACTTTATTTCTGTCATAATGCATATTTTACTATTCTGTTGTTTATGTTTATTTCCGTTTGCATTAATTATCATGTCTAGCTAAGTTAGTTTTATCGGTATGTAACCGAATTAGTAGGATAGGATTCGATAGTAACCGGCATCTTCCCTTTTTACAAACAACCTTTCTGGCCGTAGTTTTTAATCTAAATTCTAAATAAACCTTTGTCACGACAGTGAGAAGCTATTTACGGTGGTTTTGCCACGACAGTGGGAAACCATATTAAGGTATGAACCAACAAGCGACAGCTGCGGCTAAGACCAGATAGTAAAAACTAGGCATTCCTTTTAAAAACAGCGACAGCGCTTTAAAAGGGATTAGAACTTAATGGTTTTCAAAAAGTAATTTTAACCCCGAACGGAATAGCGACAACATACGTTCCGCCTTAGAGTTGCGACTAGCGTCAACAACCATCGTGAGACAAAGGTCTTTAAACCGTTATTTTCTTCTTAAAAGTGTTTGCAAAGAGTAGAAAGCACCGGTGACCTGTCGAATCCCCGATAACTAAGTCCTTGCATACCGATATCCCTTTACCATCCTTTCCATAAACCAATTATCTTTATTTCTTTGCATTTAATTTCATTCGCATTCAACTTTCCTAATTCCAATAGCCTTAGCTTTACGTCGTAATAATAGATAACGGTAGATTGACATTGGTCTCTGTGGGTTCGAAAATCTTTTATATTACTTCGATATTTCCGTGCACTTGCAGACGCATCAATTGATATGATTCCACAGATGCATAAAGAGAATGTATGGAAGATCTACCTTTGTACTCTGACTCAAACAGTACATAAAGTAGAGTTGTTCATTATTCACATAATTTGGAGAATTGGTGGATTTTCTGTGATGGATGCATCCCAGAAAAATCTTTGCCCAAATTTTAAAGTCAGGCTTCAGATCCTTAAATTTGTTAGAGGCCTGTCCAGATGTAATGACTTCCTCATAAACTTCTTCCATATCCACAGGCCTGTTAGGACAGTGGTAAAGTGTCGGGTTTTTGTTATCGTCTCCACAGGGAATATAAGATTTTTTCCGCCGTTCAATAGTTGTTAAATTCGTAGTTTTATAGTATCAAAGGGGTTTGGTTTTAGAATCGGTATCTTGCATGAAAAGTTATAAACAACAGTAAAAGTTAGGGTTTGACGGTTTGAAATTGAGATTGCCAATGTTAGGTTTCGGTAATCGCTGTGCATGCATACTTCCAATCAACATTTTAATAAACTCTTTTTAATGATTAACACATTCACAATATCCTCTCAATATGATTATCTCTAACTCATATTATGATGTTTACCATTTTGATCCATTATTGATCTCTCACACAATCTATCAAAATGACAACTTTAAAGTTTAACATTTTAAGTGAACAAAACCATCCAAGACTATTTCTAGCCCAAGAAAAGAGAAGGATGAAAACCTAGGTCAAGAGTTGGTAAATATTTCTCAATCATCAACCAACACAAAAGATTATAAATGAAACAAGGTTTTCATCATCTATTAATCATTTAAGAGTTTACAAATGATGATCATCCATATACATACAAAGTTTAATGATTACCTACATCTCTCTTTGACAACAAGATGAACTTAGCTACTCATTCTCATGGTAGCTTGCAAAAGAAGTTTCGGAAGAATGTTGATGAACATCCAAGTCAAATGATCCAACTTTGATGAGAATCCACCTTCTTTTTGTTTGATCATGTTAAGAGATGAAGAAAATAAGCCAAAAAAGGTTTTTAGGTCAAAAAACCTCTACTTACAGCAAAACAATGTAAAATAGTCAAAAAGAAGATCATTCACAAAAAGTAGCCCATGCTACTTATAGTAAGTGGGAATTCTGGGCACGCTCGCTACCTCCTCGCTAGGCGAGCTGCTAGCGAACGCTCGCTACAGCCTCACCTAGCGAACATGCCAGCGAGGTCTACAGTTTTGCTTCTGTTTTGCTTCGCTACGCCTCGCTGCAGTGAATGACCCAGCGAAGGGTGCCTGGAACACTCTGGAATTGCTCGCTAGGTGTTCGCTGGGAGCTCGCCTAGCGAGCCTCTTCGCCACCAGCTCGCTACCAAAGATTGATGTCCAAAATGATTCTGCCCAAGTCTGGAGTTGTTCGCTACGTGCTCGCTAGCCGAGGTTGTAGCGAACACTCGCTACTCACTCGCCAGGTGCTCGTTGAGCGAACCAACTTTTGCTTTTGCTTTTTGTTTGATTCCTTTGCCATCTTTCTTGTGCTTCCAAATTATACTCTTTCAAACTCAAATCCTGCACAATAACGCACAAATCAAAGGGACCAAGAGCATTTAACACAATGATGCACATTAACCAAAGCAAGGCGATTAAATACGTTTTCGGCACAAAAAGAAGTGAAAGATGCCCTTATTTGATAGCTCAAATAAGCACAATTGGGCATCTAACAACTCTCCCCAACTAGAATCATGCTTGCCCTCAAGCAAAGTATGCCTCTCGAATAACCAAAAGGATTTGCTTAAAGAGGAAGGTTTTTCCGAGATCGAATTAAATGGCTCAAATCGCAAGTGACTTAACCAGACACACGTTTCCAACGGTTAAAACAACACAATGCTCCAGAACTAAAACTTTTAAGCAATACTAAACATTCATCAATTCACAACAATGATATCATGAATGAATCACCCTAACTCTCCTCTTCGAATAAAGATTGAAGAAAATTCACACATGAAAGCGCGGGGACATTTTCACTCTCCAATAAATAATGCAAAAATCAATTCTATTCATCCAATGTCTAGCAATTCTATATGAAACTGTGGAAGCACGACGATCACTAAGGTCTTTTCCGGTTATAACTTGGTCGGGTTAACAAACAAGGGACATATCTAAGGCCATTGAAACGAAATTTTTGATGCAAAAGAGACATTCACTATACAACTATTTACACATCTTCAACTTTGTTTTACAAGTTCCTCATTTGAACCCTTCATAACTCACTTTATTTTTCAATATTTTTCTACCAAGCAAGCATTTGTTTTCTTATTTTTCTATACCGTATTCATAAAAGACGAGTGTTTTTCAATATATATATATATATATATATATATATATATATATATATATATATATATATATATATATATATATATATATATATATATATATATACATATATATATATATATATATATATATATATATATATATATATATATATATATATATATATATATATATTCTCTCTTTTTTTTTTCAATGCTTGCTTAGCTTTACAAGAGTTGTGACAAATTTCTATGTTACAAATTCGTTCTCCCCAACTTGTCTTTTCTCGTCCCCCAAATGAATGCCCCTTTTTCATCAAAAGAACAATTAAACAAAATTTCCAAGGTTTCAAGAACAAGATTTTCGAACTCTCGCTTTATTCTAAGCAAGGATTCAACTGTTTAGGCTCAAAATTGGGTTACAAATACTCTCTCTGCTCACGGGTATATTTGTCTTTGGAGATGGTTATGCTCGAGAGAAACAAGTACCTTGATCATTTCAACTAACTTCCACAAATTCATAATAATAAAAGACAAGGAATGAATAAAATGAACCAACATGATTTATCAAAATCCAGCATTTAAGTACACAATGGAGGTTTCCTCACCGTTTGTGGTTAAAAATCCTAAGTGAATCATTCAATCAATTAAGTTGCAATAGAACAATATTTTATCAAAAAAAAAAAACAAAGTTCTGCAAGCATTCTAAAGTTCTAACCGAAGGTAACAATGTACCTTAGCTTTAATCACTTATTTAATTTTATCATTGCCATCCAAGCTCAGATGCACCTTCATTGGATACTTCTTTCAGAGAGCAACCAATCTAGAAGGTTTGGACAAAAATCAACCACAAAAAATTATTAAACCAAATTAAGTGAAAACCATTAGTACTGAAATTAAAGAAATAACAATGTGCGTGGGGGACAAAACACCCCAATAGTACAAGTACAACTCAAACAACACTATCTGGAAAAGAAAACGAAACTGAAAACAAATACAGATCACATCACTCCTCTTCGGACTCAGACTCAGACTCCGAAGTACCCTCCTCATCAAAGTCCTCTTCTCCCTCAACCTTTTCATCATCATCTGGAGCACTCACACCCGCCCCCTCCGAGAAAACAGGCCTGTCCACAGGCCAGCTCGCGTGCTGCATAAATTGCTCACGCGTCATAATAGAACGCTCAGAGGAAGGATCACGGTTCTGCATCTGCAAGACCTGCATGGAATCATGTAAGTCTACCATCGCTCGCTGAGTCGCGTCCATCCAGTCCCAATGGTAGTTGCATACTGCTTGCTGGAAGGGGTTAAACCCTCGAGATGAACCACCGAGACCATCAGTAGTCCTGGCACCATCAGCAGATGAACCACTCCTGTCAAGTTTTGGCCTACAATACTTGTTCACGTAGCTATCATCGATTGCAGCCGGTATCTTGACCAAACTTCTGGAGGGAAGCTTCAGCCGGGTTTGTGAACATAACGCCATAATGAGGCAAGGGAAAGCAAGGGGGCAATTAGCTCACGCCCCCGACTTAAGCCCGCTTTCAATGACAGACTTCAGTTCACCTGCAATAAGAACTGCTACATCAATTTGAACATTAGTTAAAATACCATGAACAAGCCGTGCCACTGGGATCGGCACTGTGGATGTATGCGACTTTGGTTTAATGTTGGATAGAACCAACATCAAAAGCAACTGATCCATAGGTGTCATATCTTCCCTTTTAAACCTCACAACTTCACCTGAGTGATTCCTCTCAACAGTTTTGCCTTGCAGTAAGAGAGCAGATGACATCTCCTCAATATTCGGATGCAGCCTCAGATTCCTTGAATAAGTATCCAATTCATTTGGACCCAAGTGGAGGGGTTCTCCAAGTATGCGATTGATGGCATTCCTGTCAAAAGCTATCTGCCGACCGAACACCCTTGTAGACCAAGTGAACGGTTCATCATCGTCGGGTAGCGCGTTCGCATAAAACTCGCGCACCACCTCAAGACTATAGCTCTCAACCGAGGACGCCAACATGCCCCATTTTTTTTCATCAATCAAGCCCGCGAAGGTGCGGTATTCTCCCTCGGAGTCAATTGCGAACCTTCTCTCAGGTAGAATTTTTCGCTTTTGCAGCGCCTGGTAACGGGCAGCTTGCTTTGCCCCTACAAATTGGTCAGTGTCGAACTGGATAGGAACCGCTCTTGAGGTTGTTCCCACCTTTCTTTTTTTTCCGAGATTCCCTGAGGCCATCTGCACACACAACAACAGAGAAACAACGACGGCAGTGTAGAAAGTTAGCCAGCAGCATAAAATAAAAAAAACAGAGTCTGCTACGTTCGCTACAGCTTCGCTTAACGAGCTGCTAGCATCATAATTTACCAATGGACAATGCAACAATCTTACCCCCAAATCCTAGACATTCATCATGGTAGGGGTTGTTCAAGGTCTACATGCAACATCAAATTTCTCAAACCCTAGCTGGCACATTCTAACCTAAATTCCTAAATCTACAAAATAATTGAACAGAGAAGACAAAGAGAATAGGAAACGATCAAACCTGGTGCAGAAGAGTAGATATCTGAGACACAAGTAGGGTTGCAAGAGATTAGGATGCAAGAGCTTGAGCAAAATGAGAATATGTGATAATGAAAGTGTTTTGCAAGTGAGAGTGAGTGAGTGTGTGAGTGTCGCGGGAATGAAAACAAAAACAAACTAAACAAACTATGGGCCCAAATAAGTGGCCCACCACTTAAACAGAGTTTTTCCAGGTTCGCGAGGTTTGCTTAGCGAGAAGCTAGCGAATGCTCGCTGCGTGCTCGCTTAGCGAGCGTCTAGCGAGTATGACAGAATTTACAAACTCTCAGCACAGCAGGCAGCCCACAACTCAAACAGAGACCAACATCAGTGCCCAACAATACACAACAGAAAACATTTAAAAACTTACAATGTTGAGGTGCCTCTCAACCAGCGCTTGTTTAACGTCGGATAAGCTCGACGGTCCATGATGCTCAAGCTGGAACATCAAGGAGAATTGCACAGCTTTCTCGGTCCACATGACCGCCGAGGTAAATCTTTAGGCGCTGACCATTCACAGTCCAGCTGTCTTTCCCATCCATGTCCTCAATTACCACAGCCCCGAAAGATTTCACTTCTTTGACGCGGAACGGTCCGGACCACTTTGACTTTAATTTACCAGGAAAAAGCCTCAACCTGGAATTAAACAACAGCACAAGCTGCCCGGGCGCAAATTCTTTCTTGCGGAGCTCTTTATCGTGGTACTCCTTCACTTTTTCCTTGTACAACCAACTTGAGTGGTATGCGGCATTGCGCATCTCTTCCAACTCAAGAAGTTGCACTTTTCTCTTGTCACCGGCCAACTCTTGATCAAAGTTTAAAAATTTTAAAGCCCACAAGGCCTTGTGCTCCATTTCAACCGGTAGATGGCAAGTTTTACCAAAAACCAATTGGAATGGAGTCAGCCCAATCGGAGCTTTATAAGTCGTGCGATACGCCCATAAAGCTTCGTCTAACTTTTGAGACGAACCCTTTCTAGAGCTAGACACGGTCTTTTCCAAAATCCTTTTGATCTCTCTATTTGAGACCTCGGCTTGACCATTCGCTTGTGGGTGGTACGGAGTGGTCACTTTATGCGTTACACCATAATGCTGCAATACTTTTTCAAGCGGTGCATTGCAAAAGTGCGACCCTCCGTCACTAATCAACACTCGAGGGGTTCCAAAACGGGAAAAAATATTTCTTTTTAAAAAGCTTATTACTGTTTTAGAATCCGCTCTTGGTGAGGCAATCGCCTCAACCCACTTCGACACATAGTTGACTGCCACCAATAAGTACTCGTTTCCAAAAGACGGTGGGAATGGTCCGACAAAGTCAATGCCCCAACAATCAAATAATTCTACCTCTTGGATATTTTGAAGAGGCATTTCGTCTCTCTTTCCTATCCCACCAATCCTTTGACAACTGTCACAATTTTGCGCATGGGTATTTGCGTCTTTAAAAATAGAAGGCCAATAAAATCCCGATTGAAGGACTTTATTCGCCGTTCTAGCCCCGTTAAAATGACCGCCATAAGGCGAGTTGTGGCAGTGCCATAAAATACTTTGGGCCTCATCGCCCGTAACACATCTTCACAACAAATTATCACCTCCCAGCTTAAATAAATAAGGATCATCCCACACATAGTATTTGGCATCCGAGATGAATTTCCTCTATTGATTAGGAGTTAGGTCGTGCGGCACAAAACCGCTCGCCTTGTGGTTTGCAAAATTTGCAAACCACGGCCTCACTTGCACTTTAAAGAGTTTTTCATCAGGAAACTCTTCTCGGATGTCTTTTTCTAAGGCGGTCACCTCATCATTGACAAGCCGAGACAAATGATCTGCTACCACATTTTTGGATCCTTTTTTGTCTTTAATCTCAACATCGAATTCTTGCAACAAAAGGATCCACCGGATAAGCCTTTGCTTAGAATCCGGCTTGGTTAGCAGATATCTAATCGCCGCATGGTCAGTGTAAACAATAACTTTTGAGCCAATGAGATATGAACGAAATTTCTCAAGCGCATATACTATTGCAAGCAATTCTTTTTCGGTAGTGGCATAATTTATTTGGGCCTCATTAAGAACCTTGCTTGCATAGTGTATGGCATGAAAATTTTTTTCTTTTCGTTGGCCAAGCACCGCTCCTATTGCATAGTCACTCGCATCACACATTAGCTCAAAATTTAAATTCCAATTCGGAGCGACTATGATTGGAGCGGTGACCAACTTCTCTTTCAATATCTCAAAAGCTTTCAAACATTCATCAGTTACGATAAATACCTGATCTTTGGCAAGCAAATTACTCAAAGGTCTAGCCACCTTTAAGAAGTCTTTGATGAATCGCCGGTAGAAGCCGGCATGCCCAAGAAAACTTATGATTCCCTTTAAGTTAGCCGGAAGAGGCAACTTCTCTATCACATCAACTTTAGCACGATCCACTTCGAGTCCATTTTATGAGACCTTGTGGCCGAGAACAATCCCCTCTGTCACCATAAAGTGGCACTTCTCCCAATTCAACACCAAGTTTGTTTTCACACACCTTTCAAGTACGGTCTTCAAATTTTCCAAGCATAAACTAAAGGATCCCCCAAACACTGAAAAATCATCCATAAACACCTCCATTGTTTTTTCTATGAGATCGGCAAATATGGCTTGCATACACCGTTGGAACGTTGTCGGCGCATTACACAACCCGAAGGGAATTTTGCAATAGGCAAAGATTCCAAATGGACATGTAAAAGCTGTCTTTTCGTGATCGGTCGGGTCAACCGCAATTTGTTTGTACCCGGAATAGCCATCAAGAAAACAATAAAATTCTTGTTCCGAGAGTCTTTCAAGCATTTGATCCATGAATGGAAGTGGGAAATGGTCTTTCCGAGTTGCGGTGTTTAACCGCCTATAGTCTATGCACATCCTTCACCCCGTTGCTACCTTAGTAGGGATCAACTCATTGTTCTCATTGCGAATAACGGTAATGCCCCCTTCTTAGGAACCACATGCACCGGACTCACCCAAGGGCTATCCGAGATAGGGTAGATCATTCCCGCATCCAAAATTTTTACAACTTCTTTTCTCACAACCTCTTTCATTGTTGGATTCAAGCGGCGTTGCGGTTGAGCTACCGGCTTGAAATCCTCCTCCATTAAGATCTTGTGCATACAATAAGAAGGACTAATTCCTTTTAGATCGGAAAGAGTCCATCCCATTGCTTCTTGATTTTTCTTCAACACATCAATTAAAAGAGATTCTTCATGTTTTGACAAGAGGTTGCTAATGATAACCGGCTTCTCCTCGGTTTCATCTAAAAATGCATATTTCAAATTGTTTGGTAGATCCTTCAATTCAATGATTGGCTTTTCATCCTTGTCCTCTTTTTTTAAGACTTCTTCCTCTACTTCCCACGGTTGCAAATCCTTAAGACTATCAAGCTCTCTCAAACACTCATCTAGAGTTTCTTCTTCTTCAAGAGTAAAAACTTCGAAGGAGTCATCCAGGGCTAGCTCCAAGGGAGTGATGTCGTGAACATGTTTAGCAACTTCAAAAGTGGCTTCCTCAATTACGTCAACCCAGAAACTATCATGTTTATCCTTTGAATGCTTCATTGCTTCAAAAAGGTCAAAAGTGACCTCTTCGTTTTGAACTCTTACCTTCATCAAACCGTCATCCACATCAATCATCATTCGGGCGGTTTTCATGAAAGGCCTTCCAAGAATCAATGGCGCATCATCATCTTCCTCCATATCAATCACAATAAAATCCACCGGGAAGAAAAACTTGTCCACTTTAACCAACACGTCTTGAGCTACTCCATGAGGATGAGTAGTAGACTTATCGGCTAATTGTAACGTCATTCGGATGGACTTGATCTCAATGTTGCCAATCTTTTTCACAATAGACAAAGGGATAAGATTTATGCTTGACCCCAAATCGATCAATCCTTTTCCAACATAAACGTCACCAATGGTAACCGGCAATGTAACTCTCCCCGGATCAACTTCCTTTCTTCGTAGAGTACGTTGGATGATAGCGCTACAACTTGCATCGAGCACTATTGTTTCTGGCTCCGTGTACCTCCGCTTCTTTGTAAGTATGTCCTTCATGAATTTGGCATACTTCGGCATTTGTTCCAAAGCTTCGGCGAACGGAATATTGATTTGCAATTGTTTAAAAATGTCCATGAACCGGGCGTAATGCCGTTCATTTTCTCTCCTAGATGGAGCGTGAGGATAAGGAAAATTTTGAACCGGAGTGGTGCTCACCACCTCCTTCCCTCTAGATGCTCTTGGGTTTCTTTCTCTTTTCTTTTTCACTTCATCCACTTTCACTTTTTCGCTTTCGTTATTTTCAACTACTCCATTTGTTTTGTTTTCAACTTCAACCACTTTTTCTTTTTCAACTTCACCATTTTTTTCATTATTTTCTACTTCCTCCTCACTCCATTCACCAACTTCACCATCAAGCTTATCATCAATTTTCTTCTCTACCTCCCTCTTCCTACTCTCGTCAATCAACTCCTTCCCACTTCTCGTCCGTATAGCCTTACAATGCTCCTTCGGATTTGTTTGCGTATATGCCGAGAAAGATGGTCCGGCTTGTTGCTCCGCTAATTGCTTAGCGAGTTGACCAACCTAAGTCTCAAGATTTTTTATTGCCGCATCATTGCTTTTTTGATTTGCCATAGACATTTGCATGAACTGCGTCAATGTCTCTTCTAGCTTAGAAGTTGCAACTGGCGGTTGTTGAGGTACATACGGATTTTGACGGCTAGAGTTACCTCCCCCATAACCTTGGTTATTGTGGTAGTTACCTCTAGGTTGGTATCCTTGGTGTCCTTGATAGTTTTGTTGTTGTTGTTGTTGAGGATGTTGGTACGGTTGTTGTTGTGGTTGCCTTTGTTGGTAATCTCGTTGGTTAGCCATGTAGTTCACTTCTTCAAATCCGGGAGGCGGACAAAATCCAGTATCATGCTCGCCCTTACAAAGCTCGCAACAAGCTATTTGTTTAGCTTTTGACGGTTCTTTTAGATCTTTGATTTGTTGAGTTAAAAGTTCCACTTGTTGTGAGATGAGCTTGTTTTGCGCAAGTATAGCATCATTTGTTCCTAACTCGAGCACACCCGGCTTTCTTTGAGCTACCCCTCGATTGTGGTTCCCTTGGTGATCATTAAGTGCCATTTTATCAATTATTGCGGTTGCATCATCGGCGCTTTTTGACATTAAAGAACCTCCCGCCGTAGCATCCAATAAGGTCTTGTGAACCGAAAGGAGTCCATTGTGGAAAATGTGAACTTGAGTGAGCTCATTGAAACCGTGTCCCTTGCATTTTCTTAACATAGATTTGTAACGCTCCCAAGCTTCATTGAGTGATTCACTCGCTCCTTGAGAAAATACCGCAATTGCAGTTTTAGCCTCCATGAACCGGTTATGTGGAAAGAATCGTTCAAGAAACTTTTCTTCTAAAAGATTCCAATCGGTCATGATTGTTGTCGATTGATCAAGATACCACTCCTTCGCTTTCCCAATTAAGGAATGAGGGAATAGTCTCCTAAACAATGACTCTTCATCAGCTTCGGTAGCTCCAGTTGCGCCCGCAATCTCATAGAACTTTGTAAGATGAGTAAACGGATCCTATTGGTCTAATCCCGTGAAAGGATTTTGATAGACTAGAGCTAGGATTCCCGTTTTCATCTCCGCTTGTCTTTGATTTTGGAGATTTCGTGCAAACTGAGCCGTATGTCTTGGACTGTTTGTGCATGGAGTAGAAACTGGCGGTGGGGGTGGTGGTTCTGCCATGATTGGTATGAAATGTGGTGGTGATGTTGTAGTCGAAGAACTTTCTCCTTGATTTTGTCTTTGCCTGGCTTGCTGCCTCCTACGTCTTGCTCTACTGTTCAGTCTCCTTGCGGTTCTTTCAATCTCAGGATCAAAAAGAATTTGGTCCTCAGGAATCTATCCTCGCATAAACAAGGGTTGCACACTAAACCAAACAAATTACAAGCACAAGTCAAAATTTCACAACTAAAAATTCATCAACTATTGCGATGCTCGCAATATCAATTTATATTCCCCAGCAACGGTGCCATTTTGTTAGGACAGTGGTAAAGTGTTGGGTTTTTGTTATCGTCTCCACAGGGAATATAAGATTTTTGCCGCCGTTCAATAGTTGTTAAATTCGTAGTTTTATAGTATCAAAGGGGTTTGGTTTTAGAATCGGTATCTTGCATGAAAAGTTATAAACAACAGTAAAAGTTAGGGTTTGACGGTTTGAAATTGAGATTGCCAAAGTTAGGTTTCGGTAATCGTTGTGCATGCATACTTCCAATCAACATTTTAATAAACTCTTTTTAATGATTAACACATTCATAATATCCTCTCAATATGATTATCTCTAACTCATATTATGATGTTTACCATTTTGATCCATTATTGATCTATCACATAATTTATCAAAATGGCAACTTTAAAGTTTAACATTTTAAGTGAACAAAACCATCCAAGACTATTTCTAGCTCAAGAAAAGAGAAGGATGAAAATCTAGGTCAAGAGTTGGTAAATATTTCTCAATCATCAACCAACACAAAAGATTATAAATGAAACAAGGTTTTCATCATCTATTAATCATTTAAGAGTTTACAAATGATGATCATCCATATACATACAAAGTTTAATGATTACCTACATGTCTCTTTGACAACAAGATGAACTTAGCTACTCATTCTCATGGTAGCTTACAAAAGAAGTTTCGGAAGAAGGTTGATGAACATCCAAGTCGAATGATCCAACTTTGATGAGAATCCACCTTCTTTTTGTTTGATTATGTTAAGAGATGAAGAAAATAAGCCAAAAAAGGTTTTTAGGTCAAAAAACCTCTACTTACAGCAAAACAATGTAAAATAGTCAAAAAGAAGATCATTCACAAAAAGTAGCCCATGCTACTTATAGTAAGTGGGAATTCTGGGCACGCTCGCTACCTCCTCGCTAGGTGAGCTGCTAGCGAATGCTCGCTACAGCCTCGCCTAGCGAACATGCCAGTGAGGTCTACAGTTTTGCTTTTGTTTTGCTTCTCTACGCCTCGCTGCAGTGAATGACCCAGCGAAGGGTGCCTGGAATACTCTGGAATTGCTCGCTTGGTGCTCGCTGGGAGCTCGCCTAGCGAGCCTCTTCGCCACCAGCTCGCTACCAAAGATTGATGTCCAAGATGATTCTGCCCAAGTCTGGAGTTGTTCGCTACGTGCTCGCTAGGCGAGGTTGTAGCGAACACTCGCTACTCACTCGCCAGGTGCTCGCTGAGCGAACCAACTTTTGCTTTTGCTTTTTGTTTGATTCCTTTGCCATCTTTCTTGTGCTTCCAAATTATACTCTTTCAAACTCAAATCCTGCACAATAACGCACAAATCAAAGGGACCAAGAACATTTAACACAATGATGCACATTAACAAAAGCAAGGCGATTAAATACGTTTTCAGCACAAAAAGAAGTGAAAGATGCCCTTATTTGATAGCTCAAATAAGCACAATTGGGCATCTAACAACGCCCAGCTGGCAGATGACACACTCCATCAGTCTCCTCATACCCTATGAGTTTCCTGATGAGATCTTCAGTGATGATGATCTCCTTTCACAGAACTGAAGAAAGTATGAATTTAGGATAAACAGATGCATGTATCCAAAATTCCTTCACAATATGTGGATATACTGGTCCAAAAAACCTGTCAAAATACTTAACCCAACCTTGTGCATCAATTATAGAATGTAACTCAAACCCATTTTCAGCTAAAGAGTCAAATTCCACCATGGATTCACAGAGAACTTCAAGTTTGTCCACAGGGGTTAACAATGTCCTCTTAGGTTCCTTAAATGGAGTCACATCCATATTTTCTGACGCAACTGCAACCATAGATGATTGAAATTGAGTTGATGTAGAGGATGAGATTGCCATTGTTGAAGATGAAGATGATTTGGACGAAGGTTTAGAGTTTTTGTGAAGAGCAAAGAGAAGACAGAAATGCATAAAATTGTCTGTGAAGTGAAAAGTGTGAAATTGGTGTGAAATGTGGTATTTATAGAGAAAGCAATTAAGGCAATCAAACAGTCACAAATAGCATGTTCTCACATAGTAATAATGACAATTAATGAAAAGAATAAAAATCGTTTCAAAGCATTAATTGATTCTGACAAATTGGGGGGAAATTCAAGATTTTCACTATTCAAACAATACCTCAAATGTCTCTTCAGTAGTGTGCACGCCATCTTTTCAGATTCAGAGTGACACGTGTTTGCTTGCATGTGCTTCTGAATTCTCTTGAGAAATGAAACGTTAGCCAACGTTCAGATCCTCTAAGATTGGTTTGTTCAGATACACACAAGTAATAATTAATCAATAAATCAAATAAATGACATATGAAATACTTCAGAGTTTAAGCATTTTGCATCTGAGAAATTTGCTTCTGATAAATATCATTCTGGACAAAAATCCATACCAATATTTTTCAGAATAAATTTGAACCTATCTTCAGCAAGGGGTTTTGTGAAAATATCTGCCCACTGATGATCTGTATCAACAAAGGCTAAGTTTATAATACCCTTCTGAACATAGTCTCTGATGAAATGATGTTTAATTTCTATATGGTTTGCCTTAGAATGTAAATAGGGTTTTTAGACAAACATATAGCTGAAGTATTATCACAAAAAATAGAAATGTTACTCTCAAAGATCTGATAGTCTTCTAGTTGACTTTTCATCCAGAGCATCTGCGTGCTACATCCAGCAGCAGCAATATATTCTGCCTCTGTAGTTGATAGTGCAATTGTGGGTTGCTTCTTGTTGTACCAGGAGATTAAATTTCTTCCTAGAAATTGACAACTTCCAGAAGTACTTTTTCTTTCCACTCTGTCTCCAGCGTAGTCAGCATCACAGAATCCAACTAATTTGAAATCATCAGATTTTCTGTAACATAAACCCACATTAGAAGTACCTTTCAGATACCTTAGAATCCTCTTAACAACTGTTAAGTGTGATTCTCTAGGATCTGATTGGAATCTTGCACACAAGCATACACTGAACAAAATGTCAGGTCTAGAAGCAGTTAAGTAGAGAAGAGATCCTATCATACCTCTGTAGAGTTTCTGATCTACTTTCTTACTTACCTCCTCCTTACCTAGTGTACTTGTTGGATGCATGGGATTTTTTGCCATCTTACTATCAGTCATGTTAAACTTCTTCAGAAGCTCTTTAACATATTTGGTCTGATGAATGTAAGTGCAATCTAGAGTCTGGTTAACTTGAATTCCCAGAAAGAATCTCAATTCTCCCATCATGCTCATCTCAAATTATGCCTGCATACATTGAGCAAACTCCTTTCCCAGCATAACATTGGTAGATCCAAATATAATATCATCCACATATATTTGACAAATTAAAAGATCTTTCTTAAATGTTTTACAAAAGAGAGTTGTGTCCACTTTGCCTCTGATGAAATTTTTCTCCAGAAGAAAATTGCTTAATCTCTCATACCTAGCTCTGGGAGCTTGTCTTAAACCATAAAGAGATTTCTTTAGTTTGAAAACATGTTCTGGAAATTTTTCACTTTCAAAACCAGGAGGTTGGTGAACATAAACTTCTTCTTCTATAATACCATTTAGAAAGGCACTCTTAACATCCATCTGATATAGAGTGATGTTATTCTGTGCAGCAAAAGAAATGAGTAAACAAATAGACTCTAACCTGGCTACAGGAGCATAAGTCTCTGTATAATCAATTCCTTCTTGCTGACTATAACCTTGAGCAACAAGCCTTGCCTTATTTCTTTCAACTTCTCCTTTTTCATTCAGTTTATTTCTGAAGACCCATTTAGTTCCAATTATGTTGAATCCTTTTGGTCTTGGAACCAAATCCCAAACATCATTTCTTGTGAACTGATTTAGCTCTTCTTGCATGGCGATTATCCAGTCATTGTCTTGCAGAGCTTCATCCACAGAAGTTGGTTCAATAACTGACACCAACCCAAATAATGATGTTTCAGATGATCTGAGGAAGGATCTTGTTCTAATAGGGTCATCCTTCTTTCCAATGATCACATCCTCTGGGTGAGAGGCCTTGATTCTGGAAGATGATCCTCTAACAGTTGATTCTTCAGTAATGTTCAAGTTGTTCATTTGAGAAGCTAAAGGAATTGCATCTGGCATTGCTTCAGGTTCCTTCACTTGAGCTTTGTCTGCCTCTAAGCCTTCAGAGTCTGTGAGAATTACTTCTCTATCTGCAGAACTTTCAAACTGCTTTGGCTTTTCAATGCCAAGCTTATCATCAAATCTAACATGTATAGATTCCTCCACAATCTGTGTTTTAGTATTGTATACTCTGTAGCCTTTAGAGCATTCAGAATACCCAAGCATGAAACACTTCTGTGCTTTAGAATCAAACTTGTTAAGATTCTCTTTAGTATTCAACATATAGAAAATACATCCAAAAGGATGAAAATATGAAATGTTGGGCTTTCTGTTCCTCCACAATTCATAGGGAGTCTTTTCCAGAAGAGGTCTTACAGACACTCTGTTCTGAATGTAACATGTTGTGTTTATTGCTTCTGCCCAAAAGTGCTTTTCCAGATTAGTCTCATTGATCATGGTTCTGGCCATTTCTTGCAGAGTTCTATTTTTCCTCTCTACAACTCCATTCTATTGTGGAGTTCTAGGACAGGAAAAGTCATGAGCAATGCCATTTTCATTAAAATATTTTTCAAAATATTTGTTTTCAAATTCACCACCATGATCACTTCTGACTTTGATAATTTTGAAATCTTTTTCATTCTGGACTTGTTTGCAGAAGTCAAAGAACACAGAATGTGACTCATCCTTGTGTTTTAAGAACTTTACCCATGTCCATCTGTTGTAGTCATCAACAATGACTAATCCATACTTCTTGCCTCTGATGGATGCAGTTTTCACTGGTCCAAACAGATCAATGTGAAGTAATTCTAATGGTCTTGAGGTTGAAACAACATTCTTAGATTTAAAAGAAGATTTTGAAAATTTTCCTTTTTGACATGCTTCACAAAGAGAATCTGAGTTGAACTTCAGCTTAGGAAGTCCTCTGACCAGATTAAGTTTATTAATCTGAGATATATGTCTCATATTAATATGCCCCAATCTTTTGTGCCAGACCCATTGCTCATCATTAACAGACAAGAGGCATTTAACATTTTGAACCTTAAGTTCTGAAAGATTGATTTTATAAATGTTGTTCTTCCTCTTTCCATTAAACAGGATTGAGCCATCCTTCTGACTAACAGCTTTACAACATTGTTGATTAAAGATTATATCATAACCATTGTCACTTAATTGACTTATGGACAATAGATTATGCTTTAATCCTTCTACAAGAAGGACATTAGATATAGAGGGAAGGTTACCATTACCAATAGTACCAGAGCCAATGATCTTTCCCTTCTGATTCCCTCCAAACTTCACTTCTCCTCCAGATTTAAGCTCCAGGCTTTGGAACATAAACCTTTCTCCTGTCATGTGACGTGAGCAGCCAGAGTCCCGGTACCATGACTGGCGTCTTGACTTTTCTGCTAAAAACATCTGCAACAGGGATAATCTTATCCTTAGGTACCCAGATCTTTTTGGGTCCTTTTTGGTTAGTTGCCTTGAAAGTTGGTCTGAACTTCTGTCTTTTTACAACAGTTTTGTTCTGACTTACTTTTGGCTTAAACACATGAACATTTTAATCAGAACGTGTGTGTTTAATGTCATTCAGATGACCAAACTTGAAATGAGAGTACACGGGAGTTTTCTTAATAACAAGTTTATCAACAGGCATTGGATTTAAATCCTTTCCAGAGGAAGATTCATATCCAATTCCTTTCCTGTTATTTCTGCTAACCCCATAGATCATAAAAGCCATCTTGCTTCTGTCTATGCTTTTAGCAAGAAATTTTTGAAAGCTAAAGTCATATTCTTCTAAAATGTTTTTACAGTTAGACTTACTTTCAGATTTAGAGTTTTGTTGAGCTATTTCAAATTTGGCTTTCATTTTCAAATTATTTTCTTTTAGCTCAGCAATTTCTGATCTTAACAGATTATTCTCAGAGCCAAGATTGCACTTAAGCTTCTTGCATTTGAGCTTAATCTGATTATAATTTTTCAGGACTTCTGATAAGACTTTAATAAGCTCTTCCCTAGTGAGATCAGAAAGTACCTCTTCTGAGTCAGATTCAGAATCAGACTCAGATCCAGAAGATTCTTCATTCTGATCTTCAATGCCTGCCATCAGAGCCATATTATCGCATTCATCTTCAGATTCTGATGAGGATCCAGATTCATCAGAGTCATCCCGTGTAGCCATTAGAACCTTCTTCTTGTGCTCAGGTTTCCTTCTGGGCTTTTCTTTCTGAAGCTTTGGACACTCATTTTTGTAGTGGCCAGGTTGTTTGCATTCAAAACAAATAACTTCCTTCTTTCCAGATCTTTTTGGTCCAGAGAACTCCTTGCGCGGATCTGGCTTTTTGAAGTTCTTGAACTTCCTCTGCTTGTGCTTCCAGAGTCTTTTGATTCTTCTAGACAGCAATGACAGTTCATCTTCTTCTTCAGAAGAAGATTCTTCAGATCTTTCTTCTAACACCTGCAAAGCTTTCACAGATTTGTTAGATTTTAAGGCAATTGAGTTACCTTTCTTTTGAGGCTCATCTTCCTCAAGTTCAATTTCATGGCTCCTTAGTGAGCTGATTAACTCCTCCAGAGTGATCTTGTTCAGATCCTTGGCAAGCTTTAGAGCAGTGACCATAGGTCTCCATCTAATAGGAAAGCTTCTGATGATCTTCTTCACATGATCAGCAGTTGAGTAGCCTTTATCCAGAACTTTTAGACCAGTTGTGAGGATCTGGAATCTAGAGAACATAGTTTCTATAGACTCAGATTCTTCCATCTTGAACCCTTCATACTTCTGTATTAACGCCAGAGCCTTGGCCTCTTTAACTTGAAGGTTTCCTTCATGAGTCATCTTCAAAGACTCAAACATGTCAAATGCAGTTTCTCTATTTGTGATCTTCTCATACTTAGTGTGAGATATTGCATTTAACAAGATTGTTCTAGCCTTATGGTGATTTCTAAACTCCTTCTTTTGGGCTTCAGTCATAGATTTTCTGTCTACTTTCTTGCCATTCCCATCAGTGGGATGAACATACCCATCTATGACCAAGTCCCACAAATCAACATCATAACCAAGGAAGAAACTTTCTATCATGTCCTTCCAATAATCAAATTTCTCCCCATCAAACATAGGGGGTTTTGTGCTGATTTTATCCCTTTCTTCATATCTGTTGTTACTGTTAGATGTTGAAGTTTCAGCCATAATAACAACCAAATATATATCAAAGTTTTTCTCACTGGATCTTTTCTGTCACTGTGAAGTGGTAGCACACACAGAACCGGAGCTCTGATGCCAACTGAAGGTGAGAAAATACTTAGAAGGGGGTTGAATAAGTATATAGAAAAAATTCTAGCAATAAAAACTCAAGGATTTTTATCCTGGTTCATTGAACTCAAATACTCCAGTCCACCCTATCAAGAGTGATTTGCCTTTCTCAACAAGGACTTAATCCACTATTAAATCAACTGATTACAATAGTAAGCACTAAGAGCAATTGTTCTTAGTCTTCTTAAGAACTACTGATCCCAACTGGATCTTCTTAAGGATCTTTCACAATCAAAAGTAAGAATAATACAAGTGTTTAGATGCTTCTAATTAAGCTTTATCACAACTGTGGTTTTACTCTTAAGATTTAAGAACTTAGAAATAAATTCAGCTAATGAGAATAAATTGTATGAGAGCTTGTAATGAATTTCTTTCAAGTATATCGTCAACTGAATAAGATGGATGAAGTCTTGCTTTTATAGGCACAGAGGTCCAAGAAGTATTTCACGTTGAAGGTTGTGTACCAAAAGGTCTGAGCCTTTTTGTCTTCACATCACATGACCTTTCCTAGAAGTAGAATGCACAGAAAAATCCTTTTTGTCTGTGTTCTTGTATCTAGCATAAAAGAGGAAAGAGTCGTTTGGCCATTCCAACGGACATAACTTTGAATTCTTCTTTAACAAGTTTCAGCAAAGAATCAGAGCCTTGATTGATCAGAGCCTTCTGATGTTCATCAGAGTTTGCTGAATTAGAGTCTTTGCAGCAAGTGTGCTTTCAGCGTGTAATTGTTCAGAGCAGAGTTTGGGATTAGATCCTCAGTACTGGCAGCGTTAGTACTATCAGAGTCTTCTAAAATAACTGTGCTTGAAACTCTTCATACAGAATTCTTTAATGCTTCAGATGCTTCTGGCTTCTGCTTCAGATTCTTCTGTAGACAGCGCTCAGAATCTTCTTACAGATGCTTCTGACGCTTCAAAGCCTTGCATATTTTTCATATTCAGATCTATTTTGCTTCCAGAATAATATTCACTTTAATATCTGCAGCAAACAATCTTAAACAATTTTTAGAGTATATAATTCTTTAATACAAAATTTCATAATAGTTATCATCAAAACATAGAGATATTATTAAGAACCAATCTGTGTTCTAACACATTTGGCATACTAGCAGCTAGCTTATGCAAGACAAACTGATTTATGCAGCAAGAGATCATGTCATGGCTTGAACAAGACAGTTAAACATCACACACAAGTTTAAAACATGATAACTGATGAGTCTAGACCCAAAGATCAATTAGAAACATCTTCAAACCAAATCTGATATGCTGGCAGCTATGAAATGCAAAAAATGAAATTGGTGATGTATCATAGAAGGCATGGCAAAATAAAGCAGTTATGCATCACACACAAGTTCTAAATATGTTAACTATTGGTCTTATGCTCAAGGATCCAACTTAAATCATCCAAAACAAAATATGACATGCTGTTTGCAAAATTGTAAAAACTGTTTGAACAAGAAGCAGCTAGTGATGCAGCAGAGAATAGATTATGTGATAACAATCATCAACAACTCATGACAAAAATGATACAGCCAAAACACTATCATCAAGACATAACCATATCAAAGCAGTGGCAAACCAAAATAACTTACATACTCAAAACAGTTGGCAAGAACAAAACTGGCAGATTTCATATGAACTAATTTTTCACTTAAACACCAATCATGACAAGAAATGCTTATGACAGAAAATGAAAAAGATGATAACCACCAACCTATTGTAGACCTTCACACCAACTTGTTGTAGTATGGAATATCTTGAAAATGCTGCAGCTGCTATCCAACCAGAATTTGTTGAAAACAACTTCCTTGTGCTTGAAGAAACTTGTGACAAAACTCAAAATAAATGAGGATTGTGTTGTTTTATGTCATGGACAGTTTCTATATCATATATCAAGGGTGTGTGGATGGTTAGGATGAGGAAAACAACTATGGTTAGTGGTTTGGCAGATTTTGAGCATATGGTCAAACTTGCTTGGTTTGAGAGTTGACTTTTGGGAGAATGGTGTTTTTGAGTGGTTTAAGTGTATGAACACCTTCTACACAACATTTATGGATTATGCAGATAGTTTTGGTGGTCTGGAATGGGTGGAAATGAGTTTGGACAGCCAACTGCTCAAGACAGATTTTTGGTAAACTTGAGATTTTGGAAAATGAGGTAAGTGAGAAATGAGTGAGAGCTGTGATTTCCTCTTGGTTTTTAAGAGTGCTCTGGTGTGTCTAACAACATAGAGAAGGCCTATATTTATAGGGGGAGTGAGGGTGAGGGCAGACTTGGTGATTTGGCCTTTGAAGGGAAACTTTGAAGAAAATCTTGCCAAGATCATGTGGCAGGTTTTCTCATCAGTTCTTGGGTTCAATGTAGGGAAAGATATCAAGTGAAATGAGGGGGATGAAGTGACTGAAGTGAGGCTAGAAGAGTAGGGGACTGCAGCTGCACAAATCATTCAAAAAGTTTCTCTTTCTTCTTCCTTTAATTGATTATTATATTGTCAACTTGCTTGCAAGTTGCAAAATCCATCAATCCCTTATTTCTTCTAGTTTTCCATTCATCTAGGCCTCAAATTATCAGCATGAAACATGATCCAATGGCTAAGGGTGGTTCAAGTTGTTGAAATTTAAGTTTGAGAAAAAGTTGGAATGGTGACTTCAAGTGTGGCAGCCCCAACTTCCATGATCCATAATTCTCAGCTCACAAATGCTATTGAGGAGTTATACCACATTTTATAAAGCCCTCATGTATCTCTACAACTTTCATGTTTTCATGAGTTTCAGATTCCCAAAGGAACTTGGCCAAAAAATCTCTCAAAATGGCTGAAAAACAAACCTAAAAGGCCAAACAACTTAGAATTTTTTCGAAGTTATTTCCCTTCTTGAAATGAATTTGGTCATAACTCCAAATCTATGCATTTTCTGATCATGGACCACTTTGGTACTTTTGTAGGACTTGTTAAGAGCTTTCCAATGAGATTTGAACCAACTCAATTGGATGTGTGGTTGAGGAGTTATGGTCTTGCCCCTTTCAAAATCCTAATTCCTGACTTTTGCGATTACTCCTCAACCCTTGATCCAATGGTCATAAAATTTTATGGGCAGGTGTAATATGTCATTAGGAACATTTTTTATTCACATCTTGAGGTCAGATTCCTTATGAGTGAAGAGTTCACTTTTCGGTCAACCGAACGATCAATCGGTGACTACCGAGTCGACTGCTGATGTTCCGGGTATTTTGAGGCCTTGAAACTTCTTGAGTAGACTTTAATAAGACATAGGAACTTCATGGACCATGATCCCACCATTGTAACACCTTTTAAATCAAAAGTCAAACTACAGTTGACTTTTCCTGATCGAAAACCCTAATCGAGTATCCTGAACTGCACTGTTCTTAATTCCTGGGTGACAACCTCAAATTGGATTCATACTTGATCCAATGGAATACATTTGATGATGTGGAGACTTAATTCAAGGAGAACCAATCCAAAACATTGATTGATTAACCCTCGAAACCTCGATTTCGGTTGTACAAAACCCTGATTCCTGTATCTTGACAAAGACAAACTTGAAATAGGTTATGGTTAGATAATCAAATGAATATGATCCTAAAATGATGATGAGGATCTGAGGGGTCAAAATTTGGGGTGCAACAACACACCATGAGTCGTTGGGGAGGTTTATTTCAAGGAACTGAGACCCGTTCATGGCAAACACACCATGAGTCGTTGGGGAGGTTTATTTCAAGAAACTGAGACCCGTTCATGGCAAACACACCATGATTCGTTGGGGAGGTTTATTTCAAGAAACTGAGACCCGTTCATGGCAAACACACCATGAGTAATTGGGGAGGTTTATTTCAAGAAGCTGAGACACGTTCATGGCAAACACACCATGAGTCATTGGGGAGGTTTATTTCAAGAAACTGAGACCCGTTCATGGCAAACACACCATGAGTCATTGGGGAGGTTTATTTCAAGGAACTGAGACCCGTTCATGGCAACACACCATGAGTCGTTGGGGAGGTTTTATTCACTATTATCAACACCACATTCAATTAAGAAACAAAATTTTGTACCAATCAAGAGAGTTTGTTTTGGTTATTGCCATTGGGGGGGCTACCACACATTGGTAGTGAAATATCCTTCGATTACAAGTTTCTCACTTAGTACTCAAATCACTGTACTCTTGGTGTATGTGCTACACTTTTATACGTTTGTTTCTTGTCCCCGCGGAGTCCCGCTTCGTTGAGTCTGCTGCTCCTTTGTGTCTCACGTGTTGTGTCTAGTTTTTCCCTGTAACGTCATTTCCTCATAGGACTGCATGTCTTGCATTTTCATATCACTGCATACCATTTGCATTCGGTGGCCTCTTAGAGCCAAAAATTTGTGCAATGTTTGTATTTAAGTCCCTCCCATCTCGTCGAGACAGAGATTTCAATCTCCGTATCTCCGGATAGAAGTAACTTAAATAGGGGCATCTGTCACACCCTAATTTTTGACCTTAAGATCCCACCTCCTCGTGCGTTTTTATTATTTATCTTTGTACCCTCGCGTGCATGTTACCCTAACCAACTTGTGCAGGTGTGCTAAATCCAAATCAAGGTGATGTTCGCATTAGTTCCATCAAGAATTTACCAGGATATCGAGATTGAATCCCGAGTTGCACCTCCTCTACCATAGATCCCTAATGGTTGTTTACATACCGGTTTTGATACAACTACATCATACCGTCATAGCAGAAAGATGTGTATGGAGTTAGGCAAATGTCGTGAAGCTAATTACCCAGCACAAAGGAACTTTTCCTAAGCAGGAAGACAGATCTTTATTGATAAGTATGAGTTTTTGCTACAAGATTTTTAGACTACAAAGAAGGGATAAACTATAAGATATTGCGCTTAATAACCACTTATGGACTAAAGTTGCTCTTGATGCCTCAACCACAATAGCTACCGCTCGATTCACAATCCAAGATCATTGATACACATCTTTTAAAATTCAAAGTTAAAGATAAATTAGAAGAAACTCTTTTTTGAAAATTCAAATTTATTGCTTCGAATTGATTCCGGAAATAGGAGTTTCAATATCCATACAAATGAGTTTCAATATCCATACAAATGTAAGAAGGTCCTAAATTATTTCTAAACCTAAGGACTGGAAGAACAAGTCGAGGAGCTTCATTCTAAAGTTGTTAAAAGCCTTGGAAGAAGTCCCGCAGTTGAAATTCGTGGAACAGATCCCATCAGTTGTCTTGTTGGCATCCCATTAAAGCTTCCTTTGTCACCCTGTTCGAAATAAGAAAATTGGCGAATTAGTTTCCGTAGCAGTAAACCATCAGGTGGAAGAAATCACAATAAAAATACCTTTACAAAATCCAAAAACGCTTGCACCTATACACCATGTCAACCCTGCGCAAACATAAAACTCAAACAACAGAGGAATGAGTTGGTAGCAACAGATACAAACTAAGGGGAAAATTGAGAGAAATTCTCACGCACAAATAGTATACGGCAACAGCCTGCGGCAGTTCACAGTATCCTAAAGCAATCACCAACGTAGCATCAACACATTGTAATTGCCAACGCAAAGGTACGAACATGGATTGAAAGAAAATCAGTATACGCTCGCAAGTGGCGGTTCACGCAAGCAGAAATGAAAAGGAGCAGAAGTTATTTTCAGCCCTCAGTTTAATTCATCATCGAGCTGAACTTCGAGCAGCCGGAAAGGCAACAATTGGGGTTGTTACCAACTCCCTACCAAGCATCAAAAGCAGCAAAGTTCAGACAAAGTGACAATTAACTTCAGACAACTCCCAAATTAATTCAGAGCATCATAAATCAGCCAACACGGTTCAGACATTGAGTCATCATCACCGTTGAACCTTTCGCGCCCCTGGCACACGATAGGAAGCCTCCAAACTTAAGAATGGACCCTGAAAGAAGGAGAAGAAAGTCAGTTCGTTTCCAACAGCCCAATTTTGCCACAAGCAAAAACAGCAACAATAGTTATCAATATTAAACACTCCAAGCTGCAAAAAGACATCAATAGCAGGTTGCATTAAACAACTCCAGGCTACAATTAACATCTCACAAGGCTGCAGTCAACCTCAAGCAGGCAATACCAGCTGCAACAAGTGTGAATCATAGCAAGCAAAATTAGTTACAACAGGTAGTAAATCTCAGAGTCGGTATTCGTTACAACAAGCAAACAGAAGTAACACGAGTTACAACCAGCATACCAACAATCGAAACAGTCATAACAGATTCGAACCAAGGGACGAATAGAGTTTTGTTTCAGCCCTCAGCTCTATTCATCATCGGGCGGAAGGCTCGAGTGGCCAGAAGGGCGACAAGCTGAAGCTGTCACCAGCTTCCTACCGAGCATCGAAGTTGAATTTTGGGACAGCAAAGCCATTAAGCTCTAACGGCTTAACACAGTGCAAAGCATACACAACTACAGGCAACAACAACCATCATCCCAACAGCGGCGTAACATCACCAATATTAGCCTAACAGAGAACAAAGACAGTGTTGGCAACAACGACACCAGCAGCGTCAATTCACAACTGCAACGGCGTCATTTGTTTCAGCCCTCAGCTCCATCCATCATCGGGCAATAACAGGCAAAACGCAAAGTACATCAGCTACACTGGCCTACAACCTCCGTAACATTCACATGGTCCAGACCTCTTAAAGTCGTCATCACCACCATATACCCTTCTCAGCACCCAGGCTAAGATGACAACTTCCGGACACGCTAATGGAATCCTTGAAAAGAAAGAAAAAGGTTAGCATCAACACTATCAGTTCAAACATCTGCAACAGCTTAACGCCAGAAGAAGCATCACAACATCAATTGCAAGTAAAGCATCCACGACAACAGGGCACCAACAATGATGGTACAAACATTAACGACCTAGAAAGACACTACCGGTAGCAATACGGCAACCGCCAAATCCTCATCTAAGACGCAAGTCGTCATCGCCGCCTCAAATCTATCTCAACCACAGCATAAGATCAAGCAAGCATTTGAAGTTGTACGAAGTTTCCCCTGCGAAGAAGAAAAGAAGCATTAATAGCTAGTTCCTATTTTTAGTCACAAAGCAAAAAGGGACAAATCACCAAGTCAACGGTAAGTATAGCAAATCAACATGGAAGAGGAAAACTTTGAACTTCCAAATCGAGAGCCAACACCCTTCGACAAAATCAGACGGAAAAGGCAAGATTGGAACGAATCATCAAATGAGATCAGACAATAATTGCCCAATGAGGAAGGTTTTGAAGACAATCATGATTGAAGGCCCGACAAATCCCTCTATAAAAGGGACGATGGGAATCCATTCAGAAAAACATCGAAAAAAGAAGGGCACCCACACAGAGAAACGAAAAACCACATCACAGCGAAAGAGAAATCGACGCCACGAAGCTCAGCGAAAGAGAAATCGACACCGCGAAGCTCAGATCAAAGGGAGATCACGATTTCCGCGAAGCTCAGATCAAAGGAAGATCACCATCGTCGTGAATCTCAGACGCAAAGGTCATCATCGCCTCGCCGCCGCATCCCTCCAGTCGCCGCCGGCTCGTGTTCGTGGGTACAATTTCACTTCCAAAAAAACTTTGTAGCATGTTGTTTCTTTTTAATTGCAGGTCTTAAGCGATGGAGATCAAGGAAGGAGATGGAGAACACCGCGATCGGGATGAAGAGGAAGCGAGAGAGAGATCAGAGGAAATTGGGGATTCTCGAGGGCTTAGGGTTTTCTTTTCGTTTTGTTTATGTTGTTATAATATGATCTAATGTATGCTCACACACCACAATCACATGCACCCCACACACGCGGCCCTCTGATCTCCAACGGATCAGATCGGGCGATCCTCAGCGTAGCTCCACCGTAAACCCTCAAAATTCGCCCGCACTCAACCTTACGCCTTTCCCCTTTAATCATCTAATTAACCCCACTAATCCATAATTAACTTTTTTAATCAGGTTTTTATTTAAAATAAATCAATAAATCTCTTACAATTAACTAAGTTAACTTCAATCAACTTTTTATTTTAATTAAGGTAATGACATTTTAATCCCTTTATTTAATTCATTGATTAATTTAATAAGTAAATTTTTCTATTAATCTTCTAATATAATTGTCTCTCTTAATAGTTTTAAATGGACTTTTATTTATAACTCCTTTAATTAATCCTTTTAATCAATTTCTAATTAACCTGTTTCACTTTTAAAGAAAAACTTATTAATTTCTTTAAAATAAACATACAACTTGTTTTAATATAAATCCTTTTCATAATTTAATAACTTGTACCTATTTAATAATAAAAAACTATTTTATAATAGGAAAACCATTTTTATTTAATAAATCCTATTTATTTAAAATCAATCTACATCCAAAACCTTTTTGCTAATAAAATTAAATTAACATTTTCCTAAAATCAACTTCATCAAATCTAAACTTTTTATTAAAACCAATTTATTTAATAAGTATCTGCTCATTTAAAATCATTTCTAGAATCGCTCAATTAATTCAAATTTACTAATAAAACCTCTCATTCCGTTTTATCTAAAATCGTCCATTTAGAACCCAATTAGCTCACACCTAAAATTTTTTATTAAAAATAATAACATTTATTTAAAATCAAATCTCACTAAACTAATTCAACTTTTCCTAAAACCAATATTCGTCTAATCAACCATAGTTCCACCAAAATATAATTCAACTAAGATCAATTCATATAAAATCAACTTCTCATAACTTAATCAATCGTGCATGCTTCCGTCTCCAATCCGTTCGCACACTCACAATTCACACACTTTAGCGTTTCATGCGTTTGTGTATGTTTTATTTATCTGCCTCTATATTTTACCCGCAATTTATCATTTATCGTATTACATAAGAGTCCAAAGGAAGAACCTGCGCATAACTTAAACAATTGTGCGTATGCATATCATTTGCATCATACTCCCCTATGATCCTTGATCTCATTCAAGTCGATCTTCTAAGTTTAGATCCTACCCCATAAGGAGGACCTTTTATCTTCTTACAACTTAGAATAAACAATTCAACTCAATCAAACTTATTCAAACACATTAGAAAATAAGATGTTAATCATCTTAAGCGAGATAAAACTCCTATCCCATAACAATTCAATCAATATGTAGGGATTTTGCCTTAAGAGAGATAGTGGCATACTTGTCGATTAAATTCCGAGTGCTTGAGCCCTTCTCTTAAGATGATGCAAGGACCATTTTCCTACAAATTTGTGGTGGTTAAATCAAGTAATCTCCCTTAAAATGACAACTCATCTTTTCTCCTAAAATCAATCAATCAACTACCTTTATCCCGTAGGAACTTTGACCACAGTCAAAGAACTCCTCAAACCCTTTAGGGGAACTACAGATACTCTGATTCCACTCCCGTCAGGATATGTAGGCATAAGATGTGATATCTTATCGAGTATACTTAGAAATAAACCCCTAGGTCTTTCACCTTTAAGCAGATAAACCCTTAGCAATAAACAAACATAAAACAAGAGGTTCTTGTAGAGTACTACAGAAACTTAGGATGCTAGCACCTTCCCTAAGTTTAACCAACCCCCAAACCTATAACTCTCTAGCTTGCATTTGCATTGCATTGTGGGTATTTCGATTTTTTTTTCTTTCGTTGGACAAATCAAAGTTCGGTTGTAAAATTAATTAAGATTCAAGCTCATCAATAGCTTGGTATCCAAATTCCACCGCGACATGATGAAACTTGACTAACCATGATCCAAGAATGTGTTACTTTTGAATGATTATATTTTTTTTACAGGAAATGACAAAGGAAAACATCAGCTACAAGAAAAAAGAAATCATGCCCTGCAACTTTCGTATTGCGAGCAAAAACTTTGCTACGCGAAGAGGAAGTGAGCCACATCAAAAGAGAAACAAAATCAAAATGACAAAACTTCGCATTGCGAGAAATACTTTGATATGTGGCGTTCGCATCGCGAGCAATACTTTGCATAGAAAAGTGAGAAACCGAAAAAAAAGCACCAAAGTTCGCTTGAAGCGACAAACGCAAGGAAAAGCACGGAAAAGTTTGTTATGCGAACTTTTCCTTGCATAGCAAAGTATGGCGGTTCCCAGGGGCGGTTTAAAAGTTTTTCATGGTTAAGCAAGCCCACTTTGCTTAGTGAAAGTGCCTCAACTCAACCAGTATAAAAGGGGTGCAGCATAAACATTTTGAATCATCATATGAGAGGAGAACAAAGATAGATATTGTAGTAGATAGTAGTACTAGTTTTTAATAGATAGTAAGAGATGGAAAGTGAGGATCCGAGTTGGATACGCATCAAGAGTCGGGAAATCGTTGTTGATGCTGATTCATCTTAATTCCTCCATTTTGTATCAAGCAACCATGAGTAGCTAAATATCTTTCTTGTTGGGATTGGTTTTAGTTCACCGAAAAAATATGTATTTTCATTGATCATGACGTTATATGCAATGTATTTATGAATCGTTATTGATGTTATCTTGGTTTTATTGTTTAACTCCATGGATTTGAATTGATATTGAGAAATACAATTCTAATCTCGATCCAAGATAATCATCTATTAAACTCTAAATGCTAGACATAGATTTAGGTTTAATATTCACCATATGTATCGATTCTTAATGTTGTCGTATTGTTTAATAGGCTGAGAAATTGTCGCTTAAACAATAAGGTAGAATCCTCATCAGATGTTTAGACATAAACTCTTTTTGTAAGCGATACATGATGATATTGATACATGCTTAGATTGTGTATAACTGATCAGTGGTGTGCATATTTTAATCGGTGAATGAAATCCAATCTCAGCAAGCTTATTCCTCTGAAAACTATCCTTATTAATTATATGTTTTTACATTTGGTAACTTACTAATCAAATTTTTTTGCAAAAACTCTGCTTAAAATCATATTAACTGTTAAAGAACATTGATATCGCATCAGTCTCAGTTGATACGAAAAAAATAAAATACTTACTTTTGATTACTCAACATCAAAATGGCATCGTTGCAGGAGATTTGCGTTTAGATATTACTTGTGGTTGCGATGATTTTTATCATTTTAAGTTATTGTGTATTTGTTAATACTGTATATATTCTTTTTGAAAATTCTGGCAAGCACACGATGGATGTTATTCCTAAAGTTATAACATCCACTGTGACATCTGGTACTTAACAACTAATAATCAAGAATAATAAAAGCAGTAAATAACAGAACAATTGTTTACCCAATTCAGTGTCAACAACACTTGCATCTGGGGGCTACCAAACCAGGGAGGAACTTCACTATTAGCAGAATTAATTCAGAGTCAAACAACACAGTTTGCACTCCTCACTTAAAACCTACCCAATGACAATTTAGCCTAGAGACACTCTAGACCTGAGTATACCCACTCACTCCCCCTCAATCACCACAGTGATATACAATTCACAATTACAGATTAAATATGAAGAGACACTTCATACACACCTTGATCTTGCTTCACAGCTTTGATCAAGAAACTCACACACTCTTGCTTCACAGCTTTGAGTGAGACACATCTTAGAGTCTACCTATCCAATGCAAATCATCCACCAGACAATTGCTTGGAGTACAAGTATTCCTAGACAGAATTCACACATGAAGACTAGCCTTCTTCACTTACACGGACTCTGCAATTTGCACTCTATATTCATCTATCAAGAGCTGCTGTTCAGGATTGCATCTTCTGATATTTATAGCAGTTGTTAGTCCTTTTGGGCCTTGGTGTATAAATTAGGTTTTATTCATAACAAACCTATTTTCAATGATCTGCACGCTTGCCACTTAATTCAGGGATTTTTTAGTTCGCCTAGGGCTTCTAGAAAGTCTCCTGATATCCAGCTTGAGCTCCTATTTTGTTTTCTGGTTTATAGCTACCAGAAAAACAAACCTGTGCAAACCTGCGCTTGATGTCATATGACCCATGTCATAACATTGGGTATGACATCCAGTGTAACTTGCTTTTAGCTAAGTTAACTTACCCTGCACAGTCCATATTATGTATGCACTAATATCAGACATGACATAAATACATGCTCTAGTGTTTTGCCACAAAATGCAGCCAATCAAGAGCACTTACAAACTCCCCCTTTGACAAATTTTTGGCTAAAACACTTTGTCATCAAATCAGAGATTTACACAGCAGAAGACTTATGATCTGTCCTGTCATGCAGGATAGTTACTAGCTCAAGCCTCTCTGAGTCCTCACAGTTAGCTCTCAGCCCTGTTGTAGCTCACTTTGTTAATCATCTGGCGGTTACCACTACAGATGTCCCACCTATTTTAGAAACACTCCGGTGTCCTCCCCCTCAACTGATCAGATCAGTTGGGCACACAACCTGCAGACTGAATGACTTCCTGAAGTCACACACACTTGTGCTACTCCCCCTGAAGAGTTGCATAAGACTTTCTGCTACTATCATACACACACTCCTAAATACCTTCTAGGATTACCCATTGTACACATTGTTAGCAACATACGTAATCAACCAAACAGTCTAACAAACATTCCTATACACCATAGGCATTCCCACAAACATTCATATACTCCATAGGAATTCACACACATGCTAGCACATATGCTCTTCAAGCTATCCACATGTTCTTCACTGTTCTTCATATCACCTGCACCTATTCTGGAATATATGTTGTACCTGCTGTTTTCTATTATACACTCTCCCCCTTTTTAGCCACAAATTAAAATCCAACTAAAACTTAGTATAGATTATACATTGTAACATAATTGTAGTTAGGGATACTGTAAACATACTTCTCATAAGGATCATCACAGATATAAAGTCATACAAGTCTTTACAAAGGATCTTAAGGCAATATCAGACCAGCAACACACAACCTCATCAGCTCAGCAGAACAGCAGCCTGAGCCAGGCATCACCAACAGTTACTTTTCCTCCTTTTCAGCAGAGCTGGACCTCTCCTCTGAAGTGTCTTTTGTAATGGTTTCCTCAAGCCTATCCTTACCTGTTTCCTCATCTTCACCACTTGCTTTCTTAGAACTATCATCAACTGCTTCCTGGTCATTATTACCTGAACCATTACCATCTCCCTCTTCATCAGTGAATTCAGACCCCTCATCTTGCTCAAGGGTTATGATTAGTTCTTCAAGATTTTTCTTTCTAGTATCCAGTTCCTTGCAAGTTTCCTTCAACATTGAAATTACTTCAGCTTTTCTTGATTTTGATGATCTCTTTGATGTCTCAGCTGATGTCATAACAATATCAGGAACATGAGTCCCCTGAAACAGCTTATGATGAAATGACAATGCGGTTTCTCTCTTGCTTGCAACATCATTCTTCTTTAGGATGTTGATCACAAATTATTCCACAGATGAGAGAGGGAAAAGCAATAGGGCCCTTAATACTGTAGCTACCAGCATGCTTCATGGTTTGTTCATGAATGTATGTTCCATAATTGAGCTTAGCCTTAGTTCCTACAACATATATGAACCTTCCAAGAATGGTTTCCACTGTTGTCTTATGATTGGTGGGCACCCAATTTGCAGCACCAATTTTGTGAAGCATAACATATTTAACACTTAGTTTTCTTGCTACAAGCTTCCCTTTGGAAGGCCACTTCTTGACCTGTTTAGCAATTATTTCCTGACATACTTGATGGTTTGAGACTCTTAGTTCAGTCAGGCCTTTATTAGGTCTCCCCAAGTACTTGTTGATGATAGTTGCTGTAAAGTTGATACATTCACCTCTTACAAATACTTTGCCAAACTCACTGGATTTACTATCAGTACATGCACCTGATAGATTGACTATGAATTCTTTCACCAACGTTTCATAGCATCGGGAGAACTGAGTCACAGTTTTCACCAAGCCAACATCTCTGATGAGGGCCATGATTTCTTTGTTTTCAAGAGCATTCTGAGCAAGCTCTCTCTCTAGGGCCAACCTCTTGTGATACACGTATTTCCATCTGATAACACTTGATGGTTAGTGAAATGAAATGTTATCAATTGGTACTTCAGAAATACTTTCAGCCAGTTTGCTTGTGGAAGGCTTTTTCTTGGTTTGGATGTCAGTGACATCAACAACAACATCAGAGTCTTTTTTTGATTCTGAACTCGATTCAGATTTCTTCTTCTTTGTGACAACTTTGCTCCAGCCTTTAGGGGGTCTAACATGAGTCCTCTTTGTTCCAGCCTTCTTTGTGGAAGTTTCTTGCTCAGTACTCTTCTCACCATCTTTCTTCTTGGGGGAAATTTGATCAGCTACCTTTTTCCATTTTCGTGTCATCAGCCGTTTGGCGATGCCTGGATTGAGTTTGACTATGAGATCATTGTCAGAATAGTTGTCTAGGTCTACCACTTCAGTATCTGTGGTGTCTTGCATACTTTCACCCATTTGTTTAGCCTCTTCACCCTTGTTCCTCCCTTTTGGTGATGTTGCAACATTGGGTGAGACATTTGCTTGATCATGCAGTTTAGGATCAGACCCCTTCAAGCTAGAAGACGTGGCTATGTTGAGTGTGTTGGTGACTATTTTCGCAATGGCAAGATGGGTTCGTCTAACTTTTGTGTTGTTGAGATCATCAGATGCAGTAGAAGAAAGAGCTTGACCTGTGACCCGGTCATTTGGCCTTCTTGCATAGGGTTTGCTAGGTTTATTCATCAATAATTCGTCTGGTGTCACCATGCGCAATGGAACTACTTCTAGAACCTCGTTAGGGTTTGACTCCTCAGCTTTGTTGGACATGCATTTGGATGGGGATGATTTTGATGGTTGTGACATCATTGGAGATGTTGATTGAGAACGGAGGAGTTTTCTTTCGTTGGAGGCTGTAGGGAAGATGAACAGTTTGATCGTGAACCAAGTGGTGTAGGAGTTTGATGTGTAGAGGCTCAATAGATGATATGGCAAATGAGGAGGGAACTTAATGTTTTGACCAATCAGTAAATGATTGAATTTTAAATTATAATTCCCTATTCCTATTAATTGCTACAACTCACCATTACTCAAGGGCCTTAGTTTTTGAAGATCATTTTTATGGTCCTTGACACTTCCTGAACCAATTTCAGCCCTATTTGTTGCATACTCATCAGGTATTGCACAAATCCCTTGCCATTTGCACGAGTGACTCCTGAGCATGCCTCCCTTGAACTCACCAGGACTTGGTTGAATGGTGCGTTGGATGTTACAGAACAAGGTCATGACATCCGGAGTAACATTGGTTCCTTTAGGCAGGGTAGCATTCATGGACTCCATCAGGTTCTAGTATAGCTTATCTAGATTTCCCTGATGACCAATATTTGAGTATCCCTTCTTGGCTTGCTTCCCTACATGACTTTTCTTACATCTTGTCCTTCTCTCTGAAGCACACTTTGAAGATCCTCTTGCTGATGTGTTAGACCTTCTGTTTTGTCTGTCTTTCACCAGCCATAAGTTGTCCTTAGTTTCCTTTTTATCCAGGTTATTGAGGATACTTCTGGGCTCCCATAGGTAGCAATTATTCATTGCTCTATATCCCCTCATTTCTTCCTCACATTCTTTATTGACAACCACACAATTATCCTTTAAAAAGTGGACTTTTAAACCTTGGTCACATAGCTGACTTATGCTTATTAGGTTAACAGTCAGTCTTTTAACCAGCAATACATCCTTCAATTTTGGGGCTTTAAGACTGTCAAGATGTCCAACACCTGTGATTTTTCCTCTAGCTCCATCACCAAAGGTTACATGACTGGATGTATGAGGGTTGAGTTTTTTCAAGTGATCCTCAATTCCAGTCATATGTCTGGAGCAACCATTGTCAAAGTACCAATCCTCTTGGGTTGGCATCCTTAGAGCAGTGTGAGCTGCTAAGGCCATATTCTTGGTAACCCAATGTCTTTGCCTGTTAGGAGCACCCTTCTTAGTTCTTGTTTGATGCTGCCTTTTGACATGAGCTCTCTGTTCTTGATGAGGATGACTAGGAAATCCATGCAGCCAGAAACACACAGATTTGATATGACTAAGTTTTCCACAGTGGTAACATCTATACCCTTGGAATCTACTTTTGACTTGATTCCAGTTTCTGTCAGTTGGATGTTGTGACATTAGTCGTGACATCCTCTTTGGCTTCTGGAACTCAGGTTATAATCTCTTGAGTTTTAGCACAGGACTTTGTTTATCAACAAATCCTAGTCCAGACCTATCTCCTGAGGTTTGTCCACTTTGAAGATTTTCCTCTAGGGTGTCAGTCCCAAAATTGAGCATCCTTATGGATTTTGCCATTTGATCCTTCTTACTTTTCAGCTCCTTCACTTTACTTCTGAGTGTGTCTATTGTGGCTAGATGCTCTCTCTTTTCAGCTTCTAACTCCTTGATGATTTTCTTCTGTTGCTCTCCTTGCTGAACCAGTTATGTACTTCTGACGTGAAGTTTTCTATATGAGGCTGCAAGCTCCCCAAATGACAACTCTTCATCACTTGAATCATCATCAGAAATGCACACACTGTTGAAAGTAGTGACATGCTTGGCAGACTCTCCTTCTGATTCACTTCCCGAGTCTTCATTAGACCAAGTGACAGTTAGGCCTTTTCCCTTCTTTTTGAGGTATGTGGGACATTCCCTCCTAACATGTCCATATCCTTCAAACTCATGACATTGGACTCCTTTGCTTTGGCCAGCTTTTTCTTTAGCTTTGTTGATGTCAGAGGAGCTGTTTTTGACATAGGGCTTTAACTTCTGATCTATTCTTTTGATCAATTTACTAAATTGTCTCCCAAGCAGAGCTATTGCTTCTGACAAATTTTCTTCCTTTTCACCATCTTCTTCATCTGAATCAGAAGTGTTTGAGACCAAAGCTATACTTTTTCTCTTTTTCTCCACAGACTGATCACACATGCCCATCTCAAATGTTTGGAGAGAACCTATAAGTTCATCCACCTTCATGTTGCATATATCTTGGGCTTCTTCAATGGCTGTTACTTTCATAGCAAACCTGTTAGATAGTGACCTTAAAATCTTTCTTACAAGCTTCTCTTCAGTCATCTTTTCTCCCAGAGCTCCTGAGGTGTTTGCAAGTTCAAGAACATTCATGTAAAACTCATGAATGGTTTCATCTTCCTTCATTCTCAGACCTTCAAATTTGGTGGTCAGCATTTGAAGTCTTGGCATTTTGACCTTGGAAGTTCCTTCATGAGTAGTTCTGAGAGTGTCCCAAACATCCTTTGCTAGTTCACAGTGGTGTATCAGTCTAAATATGTTTTTGTCGATACCATTGAAGAGAGCATTCAATGCTTTAGAGTTCCCAAGACCTAAGGCCTCTTGCTCTTTGTTCCATTCCTCTTCAGGAATCAAAACATCTACTCCATCCTTGTCAGTTTTCACAGGATGTTTTCAGCCAGAGTTTGCAGCTCTCCAAGCCTTGCTGTCTAAGGATTTTAAGAATGCAATCATCCTTGGTTTCCAATAATCATAATTAGATCCATCCAGAATTGGAGGTCTATTAGTGAAACCTATATCTTTATCCATAGTACCAGAATTTGTTTTCCCTAGATCTCACCCAGATTTAAACAGGTAGGGTGCCTGCTCTGATGCCAATTGAAAATTCTGGCAAGCACACGATGGATGTTATTCCCAAAGTTATAACACCCACTATGACATCTGGTACTTAACAGATAATAATCAAGAATAATAAAAGCAGTAAATAACACAACAATTGTTTACCCAGTTCAGTGTCAACAACACTTACATCTGGGGGCTACCAAGCCAGGGAGGAACTTCACTATTAGCAGAATTAATTCAGAGTCAAACAACACAGTTTGCACTCCTCACTTAAAACCTACCCAATGACAATTCAGCCTAGAGACACTCTAGACCTGAGTATACCCACTCACTCTCCCTTAATCACCGCAGTGATATAAAATTCACAATTACTGATTAAATATGAAGAGACACTTCATACACACCTTGATCTTGCTTCACAACTTTGATCAAGGAACTCACACACTCTTGCTTCACAGCTTTAAGTGAGACACAACCTAGAGTCTACCTATCCAATGCAAATCATCCACCAGACAACTGCTTGGAGTACAAGTATTCCTAGACAGAATTCACACGTGAAGACTAGCCTTCTTCACTTACACAGACTCTGCAATTTGCACTCTATATTCTTCTATCAAGAGATGCTGTTCAGGATTGCATCTTCTGATATTTATAGCAGTTGTTAGTCCTTTTGGGCCTTGGTGCATAAATTAGGTTTTATTCATAACAAACCTATTTTCAATGATCTGCATGCTTGCCACTTAATTCAGGGATCTTTTAGTTCGCCTAGGGCTTCTAGAAAGTCTCCTGATATCCAGCTTGAGCTCCTATTCTGTTTCCTGGTTTATAGCTACCAGAAAAACAAACCTGCGCAAACCTGCGCTTGATGTCATACGACCCATGTCATAACATTGGGTATGACATCCAGTGTAACATGCTTTTAGCTAAGTTAACTTACCCTGCAAAGTCTATATTATGTATGCACTAATATCAAACATGACATACATACATGCTCTAGTGTTTTGCCACAAAATGCAGCCAATCAAGAGCACTTACACTTTTACATTTGCTACTAACCATTTTTGCTGTTTTAGAATTGTGCTTTCTTGTATGCAAAATCAGGTATCATAAGAACAAGTGAAGCACAAGCAAGCTAAGCAACACCAAAAGGTAAAAATTATGCATTAACCGTATTGGATGGAGGAATAACAAGTTCAACAATAAGCAACATAATCGAGTATGCAGAAATTCTGTTATATGTTGTAAATTGTACAAAGCCTTAAGGTTTCTTGTCATGAAAAACATTATTTGTTATAGTAAGAATATTGTAGGCTACATATTCATGATTGTAGGTGCCCCAATCTCATGGATTTTAAGAAAGCAAAGCATTGTGGCATTGTCATCTTGTAAAGCTGGTAGAGATTTAGTTCGAAGAGCTCAAATTAATGGAACTTAGGATTATGAAGTTATTTGTCGACAAGTTATCTATCGACCTGACAAATCATCTAGCGTGTCATGGTTAAAGTAAGCACATAAAGAAGAGGTATCATTTTCTGAGGAATCAAGTTAACAAAGGAAAGCTTGAACTTGAGTATTGCAAGACAGAATGACAACTAACCGACATACTCATCAAACCCCTAAAGAAAGGCTGGTTCGTTGAGTTGAAAAAGAAGCATCGAGATGAAAAGTCTCGAAAACAAGAATTAAGGGGAGTGTTAGAAGTTGTAATTCATTGTTTTATAAAAAACAGTATTCGACCGAGGTGTGTCTGACCCAATCGAAGTAGAAAGTCTAGTAAGAGTTAGTTGTAGAGTCAACTGTAATCGATAGAGTTAAAGATAATATATAGTTGTTGAGTCAAAGTCGAAATGTGACTTTTACGTTTTGGACTTGGACCTTGATTGCTTATATATATATATATATATATATATATATATATATATATATATATATATATATATATATATATATATATATATATATATATTGAAATTGATTTTGTAAAAACAAAGAGCGATGATGAAAGTGTTCGATGCACACTGTCATCTTCAGGATCCAAGAATCTTAAGCAAGACACCACAACTGATAAAAGCAGCACAAGACAGCGGCGTCGTCAATTTCGCCGTTAACGGAGTTTGCGAACAGGATTGGCTTTCCGTCAAGCAATTGTCCATCACTCATCCTTCTGTTCTTCCTTCCTTTGGCCTTCATCCCTGGTTCGTTTTTCACACTTCTCTTCTCCATTTTTGTTAATAATTCAAAGATTAATTGTTTTAATCATGTATTTGTATTGTGTTAAAACTTAGAGAAAGTTAGTTATTTTTGTTGTAGTTAGAGAAGTTGATATATGTTTAGTTTCACATTATGGAGATGTAGAATTAATTATAACATGTTTGGTTGCTTTCGAGTAGAATCGAATGTGGTTTCCAAAATTGATTTTACTTGAACATAAGATTTGTAGTGTGTTTGGTTGCGGTGAAAAATTGATTTTGACTTTTGAGTGAATTAATTCGGTAAAATTGATTCGGGCCGAAAGTGAATTGAAGGTAAAGTGATTTATATTTGGATAAATTCTTGCAAACGTGAATTGAAAAGTAAATTTCAGTGTAAAAATCACGTTTAGACTCAAACTACAAATTCTATCTTCGAGTAGACTTCATTCTAGAAATCATAATTAATTTTACTTGAGAGTAATCAAATATGTCAAAATCAATTCTACACATTCAGAATCAATTTTAAGTGCTTCAACCGAGAAACCAAACATATACTTAGACTAAGCATTATTTTTTACAATGAAACTTACCGTTGAACTCACTTTTGCGAAAGTTTATCTAAACATAAATGGCTTTACCTTCGCCTCACTTTTCTCACTTTTAGGCAGAATCAGTTTTACAGAATACTCAAAATGAATTTCCTTCCCCTCATAAACAACCACACACAACTTGTTATTTGGATTAGTTAGGGAGTATGTGTTTAAATAATAGAACACTACAAAAGTTAAAATATTCTTGGAATATTGTAATTGTGAAGTATTCTCTATTGTGAAGGGGAACCTTTGAAGAGAGATTCTCTCCTATTTCTCAATGAAATTGTTATTTCCTTGGAATCCAACTCTTGGGTTGCTAACAATTAACCATTCAAAGTTTTGTTGTTTCAAATTGATGTTCGGATAACGTTTATCAATAATTTATATCCTGTGAAGCACATACACCATACATGACACTGAAATTGACATGTAAACACCACTAGTAATTTAAGAAAAATGAAAGTGATTGAATATAACCGTATGTCTTCTCGTGTAATTTCAGGTATGTTGCAGAGAGGAGCCCCAATTGGTTTAAGAAGTTGAAAGAATATTTTGATTCTACACCCTCTGCTGCAGTTGGAGAGGTATTTTTATTGCATTAATAAATGTTGGTCATGTTCTTCTCACCAAAGGTACCTGAAAACTCAAATCACAAACAAGATACTGTTTAAATTGTAGTCAAATACGGCCGCGAGTACAATTTATGTCGTGATGCAATTATAGTATGGCACAACTGCACTCAGAGAGTTCAATTTTAAACCTTTGAATTTGAAAGTACAACGGATAAATGAGCATGAATCTATCAGTTAACTTAGTGCCAAGATAGCTGGTTTATTGTGTGAAATATTATAGGCTCTGTTTTCGTTTTTGAACATTGGCATGTGCAAAACTTTAAAACACTTGCTGGTTCTGTTTTTCATTCTTGGTTGCAGAAGACGCCGTAGTTCATATGGGTGGCTTCAATGCATTTACATGCAGATATGCTTGTTAATAGTTTTTTAAAATAAATTATAAATGAAATTGGCTTTGCTCTTATTTCCGTGCATCTAAGGTAAGTTGTGTAGACTGTCACTGTATTGAATGTTGTGTGCTTAACAATTGATTGTTGAGTTGTTTTTTTTGTCTTCCACAGATTGGTTTAGACAAAGGATCACACGGCAAGAAGATTGATTTTTCTGAGCAGGTTTTAGCTCCCCTTTTATTTTTCTGGGCACTATTACGACTTAAGTAATTTGAGTCGAGTTAACTTTAAATGATCTTTGATGTTAATGACCCTGAATTCGCTAAATATCAAAATTCCAAACTGAATCTGTAGCGGTGATAGGACAAATGTCATGGAAATTTTTTAAACTTGCTGGTATTGGTTTTGAGAGTGAATACGGTGCTTTCTTGCCGAAGAATGTTATCTGGATTGTTGGTTTCTAATAAATTAAGATATCTATGCAGGTTGAAGTATTAAGGCAGCAGCTTGAACTTGCTAAAGAGTTAAACAAGCCAGCATCTGTACACTGTGTTCGCGCTTACGGTGACCTTCTTGAGTTAATGAAGTATGCATATCTGTTCTTCTTTCTTTTGTTAGGATTTAAAAGATTGTTCGAGAACAATGATGATGAAAGGTCATATTTTTAAATTGCAAACTGTATTGTTGTCAAAATTGAGTTTCATGTCGGAAAAGAAAGGACGGGGGAGGTGTAGGATCATAACACGGACTATAAGAACTTGCCAAAGTGATTATATTTGCATTGAAAACAAACTATGTAACATATATAAATCACATAAAAGACTTGAGAAAACTTAAATTGAAAATTCATAAGATCTTATACAACTCATAAGCCACTTAAGTTTTTGATAACAGATAAAACCAAAACATGAAAGAAAATAGTCTAGCTCTAGACATCTAGAAAATCATTCAAGCTAAGGTCATAATAGTCATCCTTCATGTTATCTTCATCTCTGTCATTTTCCACGCCATAACAGTTGAAAGAAATTTTTTCTGAATGTGCTTGAGTTACTTAGCACACAGCAGCATTCTTGCGTAATTTACATCCGTAGAAATTACAAGGATCATTAATGACAGAAGCAATTCAAATGGAAGCAATTAAGCTAGCACTACTTTCTAAGATAGATTGAACTTGTTCTACTTTCTACACATTTGATCTGTCGATAAGAATTTTCTCCCTAAAATGTCCTATCTTTTCTTGCTAGCCCCCATTTAAGCCTCAATTATGTCACTCTAATCATGGTGTAATGATAACTTCGCACGCCACAAAACCTCCTCTTTTCAAATTGGGTTTTACTTGGTGTTTATTATGATTAAACACATAATTTTAGGGTTTGTTTGGATGTTGGGAGGGGAAAGGAGAGGAAGGGTTTGAGATTAAAGGGAGCAGAAAATGGAAGCCTCACCTTGCATGGAGATTTATTTTTCTTAATAGGGCTGAAATCGCTATTTGGTGGAACTCAAAAAATGAATTGGAGGACTTTTGAGGGGTTTGGATTTTGGAAGGCTTTGAAAATTTTCCCAAATCATTTCCCTCCAAAAAACTCTCCCAAATACGGCTCGGGAGTCGTTTCCCTTCCCCTGCATTCCTCTCCTATTTCTCAAACAAAGCCTTAATAGTAAGAATGTTGTTCCGTTGTTGAGAAAGGTCTACATAGTATGAATGTTGTCTAAAACCATTCAAGATACACAATAATCGCCTCCAAATTTATCGGATTAAGAGGATATCTAACAACTACATAACTGTTCTGCATGATTAGATACATTACTGCCACATTGCCTAGTTTTACATCCTAAGCCTCCTTTCAGATTGGAACGTCGAGTCCAATCAAAAAGCATGATATGCTTTTCCATTTAGAAGTCTGTATTTTGTGTATTGTTATCATAATAATGAGGAAAGCATTCTGAAGAAATTGAAAAGCTGTTCAGACCTGTGTACATCCCTGAATCTGACAATATTTTCTTCATATTGTTAATATGGTAATTGGTAGATACTTAGTGATTATTACGAAGTAGCATCCTTGTAATTAGTCTTCCTTAAAAAATTTCAAAATGTTCCAGGTCTATGGGACCTTTTCCCGCCGGTGTCATCCTTCATTCTTACCTAGGTTCTGCTGAGATGGTTCCTGAATTTTCAAAGCTTGGTGCTTATTTTTCCTTCTCCGGGTTTCTTATGTCGCTAAAACCTAATAAAGCAAAGAAAATGCTGAAGATGGTGTGATTTTTGTCACTTCTGTTGTATGATTGATGTTCAATGTAATTTAAAAAATATAAATATCAAAACATTGATATTCTTGTTTCTATTTAGGTCTCTTCTGATAGGATCTTGTTGGAGACAGATGCACCTGACGCGCTACCAAAGTCGAACATAAATTCTCTTTTCTTTGTTGAAGGAGATACTTCTCTTGCCGAAAGAACAACTTCATCCTCAACTTCTGATTCGTCTCCCTCTAATTCGTCTCAAGTTGTAACAGATGCTTCGATGCTGCCGAAGGAAACACTCAATCATCCTGCTAACATTCATAATGTAAGTTGATAAAGTATCTGCCTTTATTGTAACATTGAAGCTTTCAGAACCTACTTATCAGTTGTTTCTGGTTTCAAAATCCTACTCAGTCTTTTAAAAACCAGACCGAACCGACAAATTTTCCAGTTGGTTTGCAATATGTTACATTTTTCTATTTCATTTTTACATACAGGTACTTGATTATGTTGCATCTATGCTAGAAGTTACAAAAGAGGAACTAGCCGAATTAAGTTACCAGAATGCAGTTCGCATATTCTCCTATCAAGGATCAAAACTACTTCAAAACTAAACAAATTAAATTACAGGTTCTTGTAAGATACTAAATTCTTAGCTTAATTAGCCAAGTTTATATTGTAATATAAGTCCCAACTAGAATTTAAATAAAAATATAAACAGAAAGATTGTAACAACAGTTTGATTATGTGTGTGGCATATTTGATAGATTTGTTCCTCTCTCAAATTTAATTACACTCAATTTTCTAATTTAAATAAAAGATTAAATATATTATTATTCCTCTGTTTTGCCTCATTCACTGTTTTGGTGTCTCTATTTTTAAATAGATGTATTTATGAAAGAAAAAAAAACTTACATTTGTGGATAAATTTGATAAATGTACCAGATGAGTTGCTTGATTACGTGATGGATTTTTTTTTTGTATTTATATATCCTCCAACTATAAATTAAGAGAAAATATAAATGTTTGAGATAATATTTTTTCTATAAAACAATTAATTTTTTTAATTTAGGAAAATTTAAAAATGATGTTAGAGGAGAATTTTAGATGACTAAATTGAAATTTTAGATAATCTTTTCTTATATACTATAATACCCTAAAAATATAAAATTTGAATAACATCTATTCTTATCATTTTCTGAGTTTTTAGTAATTATTATTGTTTCGGTTTATATATCAATGTTCGGTTTATATATCAAATATCATGCTTTATGATTTAAATAAAATAAATACAAATACAAAAAAAATTCAAATGGGCCCGTTAAGAGATAAGAAGAAAAAATGGACCCAAACAACTTTTAGTAAAAAAGAAATAAACTTTAGCCATTGTCTGTCTTAATATCCATTCATGTGCTGTCTCCTCATTTCCCAACCACAAAAAAACAAACAAACCTCTCTTCTTCTTCAACAAGATCTCACACTACAAACTTCAAACCATTGTTATCACTTACTTATGAGGAATGATCAAAGAACTGTGATCCAAAACTAGGGAGAGAAAGAGAGAGATAGTGACTTTTATTTATTTTTTTTATTTTTTTCATTTTCACCAATTTATATTTTTATTTATAAAAAAAAAAGAAAGTTGTTGTTCTGTTTGTGTTTTTGGTTGGGGATCTTTGGCTTTGGATTGATTGATGAAATGAAGGACATCTCAAATTTGCAATGAATTAGACTCAAATTAGGCTTTTCTTAGGTTGGTATTTTTCTTCTCCTTCCATTCCATTATTGCTCATCTTCTTCAGTTCTCAATATTTACATATATTATTATTATTATTATTATTATTATTATTATTATTATTATTATTATTATTATTAGGACAAAATTTATATTATTATTCTTAGAACTTCTTATATTTCTTTTCCATAAAAAATACTTATATATATATTTTTTAAATAAATAAATAATTATAGTATTATATAGTTTTTGTTCTGGTGGAGGTGTGGTAGCTACTGCTAACTAGATATTTTCTTGAAAATATCTGTGGTATGTGGGATATTTTGGTTGAAGATATTTTACTACATTTTTTACAAGAGGATATTTTGGTACTTTCCGTACAGATATTTTGGTACATTTTGTATCTGACAACATATTCTTTATTTTTTAATGCAAAAAGCCAAACAAATTTTATTTAAACTGAAATGTAGCAGGTGATCTTAGCCGTAGATATGGAAAATGCAATTATTGATCCCAGTCGTTGATTCTTTTAATCAATGTCTTAGTAAGAGAATATATTAAGAGTAGCGTGAGACTGAAGATGGAACAATCTTTTGACAAAGTAAAAGATAAGAAGCAGACTTCACCTGAACGAGATGGTGCTGGTGGTACCACTTCCAGGATTTTTCTCTAAAATACAAATAAAAATAATAATAAACACAAGAAATTATAACCAACCAAAATTAACCACTAGACCATAACAACAAACACGAGAGAAATCACCATCCACTGATCCTACTTACCTCCACATTTTTCTTCTTACTATATAATATTCAGACTATAGAATAAAATTTCCACATTGCTCTGTTTCATCATTCCACCTTATTATGTATTGATATTTTAAAATGAATTGAGTGGAATAAAGGAGAATAAAAATATCATTCTATTATTTTACCTATTTCATATTGAAATCAAAAAATTGTTATTCCGCCGAAATTAATGAATATAAAAATCTGGAGTTAAATGATGAATTGAAACGAAATACATCCAATCATATTCTACTCTATTCTATTATCTTTTAATCAATCCAATCAATTAAAATATATTTATTCATTTCTATTATATCCTATTTCATCAATCCTAACATAAAGAGTAGACTCCAAAATTATCTTACCAATAAATTTGCTAGAAAGGTCTTGTGAAACTAAAATGAGGAAATCTCCTTTTTTTTATTTTATTTTATTTTTTATTTTAATATATTTCAAATATTAATTCATAATTTCACAACAAAACATTTGATTTCTCATCCTTCAATTTTAATTTTTTTCTAAGCCTCTCTTTTTACACAAATATTGTAAATCATAATTCGCAACTATCAAAATCTTAAATTCACCAAAAAAAATAAATTAAAATTGGTGTAATAAAGAGAATCAAATGGTTTAATACTGTTTTCAGTCTTGTATCTTAAATTTGAGGTTTATTTTGATCTCTTAATTTTAAAAAGGTCAATATTGGTTCCTTAACTCTTCCAAACGTTACATATTAGTCTTTTTTGTCTAGTTAACGATGAATTTAACAATTGATTTTTGAATTTTTTCGTTGTTAATAAAACAAAAAAGATTGATATAAAACATTTTTGAGAAGTTAAAGAATTAATATGGACCATTTTTAAGTTTAAAGACCAAAATGAACTCCGAAATTACGATAAGGAAAAAAAAAATATTAAGTCATTAATTAAATATAAATTACATGTTTTAGTCTCCTATTATCGACACATGATTCATTTTCATGAAAATTGTTGATACTACATAGATTATAATATTATAGAAGTTTGTTCTATAACCTCTTTTGAATAGTTTGAAGCATAACTCCTTAAGTAAATAAAAAGTTGGCTAAGATTGATGTCAACTTGTCGATAGTCATATCTTGACTTTTGAAATGCAAGTGCGCGCAAGCGCACACACATAGTTGGAGCAACTGTATTTTGATAGGTGAAATCTCTAATCTTTATAAGATTAAGTTGAGAAGAAAATTGCATATAGAATATCAACTTATCCTATTGTATTTGAATTAGTGTTCGTCTAACCTATTTTTATAAAACCAACTCGTAATATAATGTCACTTTATAAATTTTGTTCAAGTTCAATCTTTAACTAATTTGAGACTTGTAATTTTCTTAATACATCCTCTCACGTCTAACACTATTATGTTTGGTGCGCAAATATAAACGAATGGTGTTTCGTGGCTTAATTGATAGACTCTAATACTATTTAGAATTAGAGTTCAATCTAACTCATTCTTTCAACATCAGTTTGTAAGACGAAGATTATTAGACCATATATTATAAAATGTAAAAAATTTTAACACACCCCTAGGGCATGTGGAGTGGGGATGTAAATGAATGGTGACTTGATACCGGAAACCTGATAGCAGATGATCCATCAAATTTTAAAGCAGGCTCTAATATCAAATAATTAGAGTTTGTTCTAACTCATCCATACAAAATTGATTGTAAGGTGAAAATGTCAATCTATATAATCAATTTGTAGGCTCTACCTTTAATCAATGTAGGACTTGGATTTTTTTCAATACACTCCCTCACGCTCAACACTGTTGAATTTAGTGCGTGTGTAAACTGTGGATGGTCAGAGTTGTGGGCATATGTAGGATTTAGTTTTTCCAATACACCCCTTTACACTTAACACTATTGGGCTTGATGTGCATATAAGTGATGGGTGACGCAGATCGGTGAGCTCGTGATACCATGTTAAATTTAGAGTTTGACATAATTTATCCCTACAAAACTAACTTGTAAGATGAGATGACACTATATACACTTTTTTAGTTTATATATTTGTAACCAATGTGATGTGAGGAAGAGGTAGAACCTCATTAGAAAAATAACAAATGCTTAGTGATGGATGCAAAATCGAAAGATCGAGACAATATTTTAAAATTCAAATCAGAGATTGATTTGGTAAGATATCTAAAATTCTAAATTTTGACCTTAGCAGTTTTACTAGAAAGGAAACTGTCCCTCGTAAAGCACAACATGTTTTGGCGAGTGCGCTTTTTAGTAAAATTGTTCAGGATATGAATGTAAAGTTTGACATGACCACAAAATAAAAAGCAATATTTGGTTGTTTGCAAGCAGCACATGCTCAAGATTTTCTCATTGCTATCCCTAAAGACGGTCTAGGCTAACATATCTCTCTGTTAGAGTACCGTACCATCCTTAAATATTGGCTTATGATTGCCTTATTCCTTGTTGATGAAGTTTGCTCTGTTTTCTACAAGGTGTGCTTGAATACATTTGGAAATACACCATTCATTACAAGGAGCTTTCAGAATTCAAATATAGACATGACTTTGTTAGGGATGTCCTATTTGATATATTTAGGTGTGCAGGGGTATCTGTGAAGAAAGAGGCATATGTGAATTTCTTGACTGACCCACAAGAGGGGAGATCGACTCTTAGAACAACCGATGTTCTGGTGTATGAGTGTGTAGGAGAGAAATATGCATGTGTCGACTTGACTGAAGTTTCTCCATTGGTGAGACTAAGGACTGCATGTTTTACTGTCACTACTAGAAAACTTCATTTTAGCTGCGAATTTAGCCTCGGCCACCGACACCGAGGCTAAATAGCCTCGAAAAAACCGAGGCTACTCAAACGCAAAAAAAAGCCATTTTAAAGTTTTTCTTTTACAATTATTTTTATTTAATTATTTAGACACGGTTAGGCCGAGGCTAAATTTTTTTAAAGTATTAGACACATGCTCACCGAGGCTATTTAAATGCAATAAACCCCATATAAGAGTTTTTCTATTTTTTAAATATTAGACACGGTCCAGCCGAGGATAACATTTTAAATATTTTTTAAATATATATTTATTTTATCTGTTAGACACGGATGAGCCGAGGCTAAAGTTTTTAATATTTTTCGAATATATATTTAATTTATCTGGTAGACACGGATCAGCCGAGGCTAACGTGTTTTATTTTTTTATTTTATCTGGTAGACACGGATGAGCCGAGGCTAAGTATTTTCCACCTTGTTTTTCATGTTTCCCTCTTATTTCCTTTCAGAGAACACGAACCCTAAAATTAAAGACATACATTTTCAGAAGAAAAAAAACCCCTAAAATCAATGTAGTGAGTTTCATCTCTTTGTTTTCATCTTCAAGATCATTGATTCTTGTGAGTGGGTTTCTTGGTCTATGATTCTTCTTCTGCTTTTTTTATCCTCAAACTATCTCTGATTCTTCTTCTGCTTTTTTCAATGTAGTGAGTTTTAGTCTTGACCTTTACCTGTTGAAGGAAGTTTAGAAGATAAAGCTGCAAGTGCTTCCAAGAATCATAGTCAAGCAGAGAAAAGACGCAGAGATAAAATCAATTTGTTTGTGTTATTTGCCATTTTAAGGTTAGATTTTGTTATTTGCCATTCTAATTCCAACCCTAACTGAGATTTAGGTTTAATGATTATGATGTTTTGCATTCAACTCATCCCCTGCTTTTGTCTGTGTTGCTGTTAGGTTTTGCATTCTAATTTTTATTTAAGATTTTATATGCATTGTTCTGTTAAATGTGGTTGAACTCGGTTCTGTTAGTATGGTAATTGACATTCTATTATGAAGGGGAAAATGTTAGTGTGTAAAAAACTCTTGTTAGGTTCTAGCTAATTCAAAGTTCACAACACTTATAATAGATAACAGCCAATAAAAAACTCTTGTTAGGTGCTAGCTAATTGACAATTTCCAGTTTTTGACCTCTCTTGCGAGATTTACTGATCGATTAGTTATGCGATTTCAGTTCATTTGAGTTTTTGGTTCATACTGGACTTTCTATTTGAGTTTTTTTGTTGTTGTGGTTGTTATTCTATTTATTAAAATGATGACATGTTAATAGAAGGAGAAACATAAGTTAGTTTGTGTTCATAGAAGTTTTGAGAGGAGATTCTGTTGGATTCGAACGCAGAAGGATGAGAAGGCGAACACGTTTTTGGATTTGAATCCTAAATACTGAGATTTGAAATAGGCAAACGACATTCATTTCTAGTTACTATTTTATTTCTCCTATTTATTAACTTTGTTTCAATAAAATGATGAATTGGTACTGCATTTGAACGTTCAATTAGTATGTTGATGTGCTACTTTATTTCAACCAAAGAAGTAGTACACAATTTCACCAGTGTGTTGATAGTTAAACTTGTCTCTATTCAAGTTATTACTTTCCAACCACCCTCCACTTACTCTGTTCATAACCTCAACAACCACAGTGCTTGTAAAATAACCAAACGCAACATTGTCATTTCGGCTGAACTTTTCGGTGCTGCAGAAATAGCTGTAGTGAACTTTTCGGTGCTGCAGAAATAGTTGTAGTAAGTGATTTCATTCCTTTCTGCGTAGAAAAACTCCCAATTATGTCATACTCAGCGACCCATACCCGCCACAACTACAAGCCTACTCTCCAAAGTACCAAACAACATTGAAAAATGTTTGTTGCTGTTAAAAACTCATCACCATGCTAAATGTTTGGTTGTTAAATGGAAGACTGACATTAGGGCAGTATGTGCATGTTAAATGTGTGTTGTGTTTGTATATGTGTTTGGTTCATTGTTGAAATTTGTGTACTGCAGATTGACGAACATGTTCAGAGAGAAAGCATGAATCATAGATCATTGAAGCATTCTAATATGTTAGATTCAAATAGGTTAGTTACTTTACTCAAGATCCTTTCTAGTTTGTTAACTTGTGATTATGTTTTGCTCTAGCTTCTTGGTTTGATTCAATTTGTTATGGATTGTAGAAACTTGTGATTAAGTCTTTCTTTGAATGAACTTTGATGAAATGACTTTGCAGGTTCTGCTAACACCAACACATCTAGCTATAGTAATGGAGTATGCTGTTGGACGAGAACTCTTTGAGAGGATATGTAGTGCTGGTAGATTTAGTGAAGATGAGGTAATATAGAAACTGAAGTTACCAACCATGGTTTTAAATTGCGGTCGCCGCGTATTGCGGCCTGCGACATGAGTTTTGATTGAGAAGAGTTTGAAATACGCAATTTAAAATATGTTAAGAATTTTTAGAAGTAATTTGAGATTTGGGTTCTAAATTTTGAGTGTTGCGATTGCAGCATTGCAGTTATTCCGATGGAAGCACCGCGCCACGAGTCAAGATTTGCGACTTTGGTTACTCAAAGGTAACATGTTTACAAAACATTACAAGTCTAGAATCTTTTTTTCAAGTGATACTCATTTGTTTTTACCTTGTCCTTTAGTCATCTGTATTGCATTCGCAACCAAAGTCTACGGTAGGAACTCCGGCTTACATTGCACCCGAGGTCCTTACGAAGAAAGAATATGATGGAAAGGTGAGTCTTACTTTTTTCTTATGCATTTGAATAATGTTGAGTGTAACCGGACGCAATCAACCACATTGGATGGTTCAGATTCCAATGCAGAGTTTAATTTGCTAACTATATTTTCATTGAAAGATAACCATGTTTCTTCAGCAGTTTGGGATGGACAGGTGGGTGCATGCATTTTCCCTACCATTTGTAATTTCTGTTGAGTCGCGTTTCTCATTATTCATATTATTGAATATGATAATATATTTCATACCAAATTCACAGGAGCGCGGTGTTCTTAGATGCCATGAACACACTTCAATGCTTGATCAGTGGAAGCTCACACCTAAACAGATTAAGTTGGTTGAGAAGGCTGGTTTCTGTTACCTACGATTACTTCCTGCTATGAGTCTTGACAACGCACTGATAGCAGCTTTGGTTGAGAGGTGGAGGAGAGAAACAAATACTTTTCACTTAACCGTTGGAGAATTTATAATAACCCTGGAAGATGTAGCATTGTTACTTGGATTGGCTATTGATGGAGAACCTGTAATAGGACCAATAAGTGCACCCAGTGCAGCCTGTGAGAAACTACTAGGGAGAGTACCGGATGATTTGAATGGTGGAATTGTGAAGCTTACTTGGCTGAAGGAATTCTTTTCCGAGTGTCCTGAAGATGCATTACTGGAGGAAACTGAACGATGTATGTTAGTGCCACGCTGGTGGGTGCTGAAGGAATTCTTTAGTATCGATACACAGGTCCAGTGGCTTCCTTACAAGGATATGGACTATGCAGTCATTCAAGAATATATGCAAACTAGTTTGATTTTACGGGCATCTAGGACTATGCTGTTGTGTTTTAACAAGGCGAAAAGGCACCTTCCCGATTGTTGCTTAAGGCAATTCGGCATGCATCAAGCCATCCAAAAGATGTGGAACATTGGGAGAGGAAGAGTCGTATAGTGGATCATGGGGTAGACTTGATGGGAAAAATGGACACGGCTCTCAAAGAAGGTCAGAGCGTTGGCTTCATATTGTTGAAGGCAACAACATTTTAGGTGAGGATGAGTACATGCAGTGGTACCAGAAGATAACTCGAAAATACATTGGGAGAGTTACATCATCTGTAGAGTCATAGTATCAGAGAGCAGTATGTCTTTGCTTATTTTTTTATACTTATCCTTCTCTTAGATATGCTATGAATACATACATGACTGCTACAAGCTGTTACAGGTTACTGCTATGAGGAAAATCGCGAATCTTGCTGATACATTCTCAACCGAAGGGTTGGATTCTTATAATAGAGGCTTGATTGATGAAGTGAAAAATATTGCACATAAGTGTTTAACACACAAGTAATAAGAATCTCGTGTCACTCGTCATTGCAATTTTGCCTGTTAAGTAGTAATATCCTATGCTGCTGCAAGATATGGAAGTGCCACGCCGGTGCCACCTTCTATTGTCAGCTGCGGTGCTGGTTGGTTGGGTTCTGGTTGGTTGGGTGCTGGTTGGTTAATCACTGGTAATGTTTTGATGGAAATAAACGTTGAGGGCGATCTTCCTGTGAGTATAGTCCTTTTAATTTCGATATTTGGATACATTTTTTGTGAAAACTATTTGACATTGTTGATGCCTTGCGCTAGAATCTTCCTCGCTTGAAGTTCAATAAGAAAGGAAATCTTCTCGCTGCTAGTACGGAAGATGGCGGCGTTAAAATTCTTGCTAACCCAGACAGTCTCAAATCCATGAGGGTTGTTGATGCTACTGATCCAAAGGTTTGTATCTACTTTAATTCAGCGTATGACTAACGTGTTCATGGTTTAGAAACCTTTAGTTTATCAAATAGTAATGTGTTTAGTTGATTCGTTTCATTATTTATCTATTATAGAGTGGAGTAAATGTTATTATAGCTAGAAGCATGGAGAATAACAGAAGCATTGAAACCGTTCACTCTCTTCAATGTCAAATAGTTACAATGCCGGAGAGAGTGTTTCCGAATAAGAAGGTATTTCATCCAAAATTTTCCATTTATGCAAAAGATGTTTCAAAGTTCAATAATATATTTCTGTTTTTCTGTCAAAAATTTCATATGGTATCACTCTTCATAATTCTATTGTAACTAACTTTTTCCTCTTTCCTTGATTACATAGTGTTACAACTGTTTGAATTTTATAGTAGCAATCGTGTAACCTGCAGTAGCAGGTTACTTAACTAACCAATACTGACAGATGTGAGTTACAGTACCTTAGGCAAGCTTATCTCTAATAGTGGATAGGACCATTGAACAAAGACCTGTTGCTGATGATGTTATATGGAATGTGTGCATTTACTATGAAATATTTTTCATTATCATGCATATGTATGTAAACAGCATTTAACTTATATATGTAATGCTTACCATAATCATTATATGGAATGCATATACGTAAATAGCATTTAACTTGATTAATATTGAAGCTCTACATGATCAGTTTAACTTTATAGATTCCATTCAAAACCAAAAGTAACAAAACAACATTCATCATGCATATGACCACAACAAAACTAAACTAATAGGTTGCTCTCTTAAGAGAAGTAAAGGTAATAGCAGATCCTATAGGCGCCTTTTCAACATGAACACCAAAAGTATCATATCTCAGAAACAGCTCCACCACCAAAAGCCTAGAAAACAACACAACAAAATCCTTCCCAGCACACTGCTTATTCCCAACCGTCGGTTGTTCCGTTTCAGGACCATTCGACCATAGCACATGTTTCAGCAGCTTCTCTCCCTCCTCACCAATAAACCTCTCCGCAACAAACTCATCCGCCCTCTCAAAAATCTTAGGATCCTTAGTCGCAAACGGTTGAAAACCAAACAGCATTTCACCTTCCTTCACTTGAAACACGTTCTCATCATTCTCAATCACAAAATCATATTTAGCTTTCCCATATTGCAACGGCACCGGTGGTTCAATCCTAAACGATTCATAAACCACTGACTTCATCAACGGCATTTGCTCCAATGCAGCCATCGTCACTTTCCCGCCATTCGACTTAACAACAGATCTAATCTCCTTCGCTAACTTAGCATGAAGGTTAACACCCCCCCCCCCCCCCCCCCCCCTATTGACATCCTTGGGGCATGCCATAAGCTATTTTCTGATGCTCTTTCAAATGCTTAAGTATTAATTAAATAAGTTAAACTCATAAAAACTCTTCCAAACACCCCTCAAACCCAAAATGCATACATCCCTAAAAATAGAGGTATGGTGGTGTTCCGCCTCTTGTTTCTCTAGGCAGTAACCGCTTGGCCACCTCCCCTTCTGTGCCCTTTGTTAGGAAATTGGACGGAATCACAGCTCTACCCAGCCTTTAGTCCTCTACCATTGTCTTCTTCACTGGTATGGCTTACAAGGTTTCACTATTTCCATCCACTCCCCTGTATATCAAGAAGACTGATTTTTAGCTGTGGTTGGTTGGTCTATCTACAGCCTAAGTGTCAAACTAATTATGTAGACTGGTTTTGTATTTCTTTGTGCCCGATGCTACATGGCAGTGTTGAGTATTTTTTATTGGAGCAGGCATGCAAATATGGCATAATTTTGCATGAATTGTGTTTCTGCTATTGGTAATTTTATTTTGTCTTACTATTTGAATGCTTGATATAGATTATACAATTGGAAATCAGGCATAATTTTGTTGACTTTTACAATTTGACTTTAGCCTCGGTTAGGCCAAAGCTAAATATTTTGTTTACTTATAAAGTTTCAACTTAGCCTCGAAAAAGTCGAGGCAAAATGTTCCTTTAGCCTCGACCAGGACCAAGGCTAAATATTATGTGAGCTTATGGAGTTTGACTTTAGCCTCGGTCAGGCCCAGGCTATTTTTTGTTTTTTGACACGGCTTCACCGAGTCTAAAGTAGACACGGCTTTACCGAGGCTAAATTAGACACGGCTAGACCGAGGCTACTTTAGACACGCATCATCTTGCCGAGGCTAAAAGTTAGCTTCGATCGTTTTAGCCTATCCCCGACACCGACGCTACGCCGAGGCTAATTGGCTAGTAGCGGCGGTTTTATGCCTTATAGCCTTGGAAAGTGGCCGAGGCTAAATACAGCATTTCTAGTAGTGTGTGGGACAAGCAGCTCTCAAAGCCGCTTCAAATAAAATGGTCAAGTCTTAGAAAACGTGTTTTGACATCAACATGTCTTCTTATCATTTGTCTTTGAATCCTTTGATTTTCTTGTATCTGAAGCAGTTGATCTTTTACGGTGAATGCAACAACTCATGCATAACAATATTGTGTCACCTAGAACAATGAAAATAATGTTTAAAAAAAAATTAATTTTATTATAAAAAAAAGTAACGACATAACTTATTATCTGTTTATCTGCTATTTTTGTGTAATATTAATTATATATATTTTTTATTAATAAAAATTTATGGTTCAATTACATAGAATTGAATGAAAAATAAATAAAAGAAAAGAGAAAAACGAATGAAAATTGGTTAATGTATTCCAGACTAAACCATATATGTATTAGTCAGTCCTAAGCTCAACCATCTATTCAAATTGTAAAACATTGAATACTGAACATGCTTCATGGCGTTTAGCCAATAAAAAGGAAGCAGTTCAATTAATGGTAGAATTGAGTGATAAATAAATAAAATAAAAATCAGTTTTAACCCATAACCTCCAATTTTTAAAACTCTTATCTCATCTGATTAAACTTAAAAAAAAAATTTAAAATATTTTGTAACATCACACCTCTAAACTCATATAATTACGTTGAATCTATTTATTTTTTAAAATTATTATTAATATCGATATGTTAGTATTTCATAAAAATAAAATATTGAGTGCATCTGATATGATTAAATAAAAAAATTAATCCAGTAAATTCAACTCAGATGCTAAAAGCCTGAAAAATATTTAATAGGATGATAGGAGAGTTCAAATCTATTTATTTAAAACAAAACAAAAAGCAGACAAATTAACTGTTCTCATAAAAACCAAAAAGATATTTATTTATTTACTGATTGCTCACATTTCGATCCAGGGAATAATATCATGGCAGCTACTAGATATGAAAGCAACACAACAATTGATTCCATCTCCAGTTAGATCTGTCATTGCTCCGGCCGGTCGGCCCGAGAACGCAGTCTCGCAGCCAAGCGTTTCGAGCTGGTCGAAGAATTTGACATTGAAGTCTGAGCAGAGCGTTTTGAGGTCTTGGAGGATTCAGAAGTACCAACAGTATTTTCTGTTGTTTCATATTTCCATCTGCATTCATCAACCATAACATATTATCAAATTACAACTGTGGTTTGAATGTTTCTGTTGTTAGAATTTCATGTTTTCATTCATATTTTGATATCATCTTGATGCTAAGAACAATGTTTGAATTTTTTTTCTTTTTGGTTTTGCAGTTTGTTGGAAGAAAAATGGTTGGAATTGGAACATGGAACCCTAGATCTGCACCATATGTATGTAATGTATATTGTTGGAATTTTTTTTTCTCTTCACTTTATGCTTTTTTTATTTTGAAATTAATTTCTATGGTTGTTAATAAATTATTTTTATGCAATTTTATCTATTTTTATTTTTGGCTAATTTAGTATTTTAAGAGTGTGTTTGTTTTCTGGCTTTAAAATCTATTTCCAGAATTTTATCAGATAAATGTGTTTTTTTTATAAATACTTTATGAATTTAATTGGTATGTCTTGACAGTGTAAATTTACACTGTCAACCAATTAGCCGCATGTATATTCCGTCAAATCATTCTGTAAATTTTAAGTTAATAGTATAATATGACAGATTGAAAATTTTCTATTGGATGATAGTGTAAAATAATTTTACTTTATAATTAATTAAATTCATATTTTATATATTCTCATGAACATGCTTATTTAGTTTATAAATATGAAATTAGAAATAAAGTAATAATAAAGAAAAATAGATAGTTATTGGTGGTTGTATTTTGTTTCCAAAAATAAAATATATCTATAATTTAATGTATGAATAAAAAGTGGAGAAGTTATGCATAAATTTTTATTCTTAAAACAATAATATTTGTAAATAATTTCTGAAACTTTAAATTAAGTTAAGAATTTTATAGATTAATTTTTGTTGTTTTAGTGTTATAATTTTTCTAATTTTGCTTTGCTAGTGGATAGTGCTAGAACCCATTTTTCTAGATTGTGAAGTCTGTTTTTTTTTCTTCTTTCATTCTATTAACAAAAATAAAATAAATAAATTTTAGATGTATTTTCTAAAGTGTTTTTTTTATTGCAAGTGCATAAAATTTATCTATATTCTCATTTTTCAATTAATTTTCTTCCATTTTTGCTTATATCTATAACAGTACTATGAACCAAAATTTATAGATTATTTATTGCCACCGTTGTGAATATTTTCTGTATAGTTTGAATTATGAACCAAAATTGAGTGTAGAAGAGTTAATTTCAAGTTCAAATTTCCATAAGAAACTGGATTTTACAAAACTTTATTTATTGAAATATCTAATTTTTTTGTATGTAATAATATAATAAATCATCGGCATAACCTTCTTCCCCCAGAGCCTGCTTCTCTTTGAATGTTAAAATAAACAGCAGCAGCTGGCAATCCCAAATTGTAAAGTTCTGCAAATTCTTTTGTGTTGAAATTTTGTCGCCATCCCGGAGCATACACTGTCTCTCTACCGAGTTGATGAAAAACCGCAAAGACGATACGATGAATCCCCATCAACGGTCGTGGACTCTCATAAGGTACTACTTCATGACCTGTCAAAATAAATTTTAAATATTGTCAATGTCGGATATTTTAGTTAATGATCCGAGTATGATTGTGATTGACTGACAATATAAAATTTTCACACAGATATAATATATGCAAATAAAATCTTGAAATAATTTTTGCATTAGCATCACGCATCATCTCTGAATTTGTTTGTATTAGGATTAGTACATAAATTAGTTTATCATAGTTATATTATAAACCCTAGTATTTGAATCTTAGTTCTTTTGAATTTCAGAAGACTAAGGTTAAGTGTAATTGAAGTTTTGAATTGTGGTAACTGAATTCTGAGATCTTCATATATTGTATTAAGTTTAATTGGTATGCACAATATTGTAATTTTTATTTTATTTTTATATTTATGTGTTTAATCACATTTTCACCCTATAGATATTTGATTAACAACATCATCACAAACAAATAAAAATGAAGAAATGAATGAACACAAAACATACCAAAAGTAGGCCCAGTAGTTGCAGGAATATCAGTCACCAACCTGAAGTATATTAATAGAGTAGTAATTAATTAATTAATTAATTAAATAATATATAGTCATAGCATTTTCAAAGCTTATGATTTTGTTAATTACTCACCAATGAAGATACTCCCTCAAATTTGGGTTACTAGGGCTAGGAGCATCAGGATCCACCATGATCTATAATAAAAGAAATTAATTCAAATACAAAATTCTACCAATCAAATATAATATTTACAAACAAAAATACACTAACAAAAGAATTATAATTTTTAAAATTTTTTTCCATCTATGTTTTGTTAACCTCGAGGTACTGAGTTCGAATTTATAAAGAAACACCGTTTATAAAATTACCAGAGTATAGAAGTTTCTAAGATCATCACCACCAACACTAACCCTTGGTGGATTGATAACTTGAGAAGGTTTGAATTCACAACCATTAGTAACATCTTTATTATTGTAAGAAACTCTTAAAGGAATACAAGCTTGAAAGGGATCCAATACATCACCAATTACACCTCCAAGAACAAGAGGGTCTCTACTACCAGTGGACATAGTTGAAAAAAAAAACTAGAAATTAGGGTTTTCGTAACATGTTCATGTTGTTGCTAGTTTAGTTAAAAAATTCATACCCTAGAAGAAGATATTTATACTTGATTTAGGGCATATAATGTCACTTGTCAAGTCAATGTTGGACCAATGATATAAGAATGTCCACGTGAAGGGATGTTATCATCTTACACTTGCATTTCTTCTTATAACTTCTAAATTGATTGAAACCCTTTTTTGCATCAAAAGATACTATTTAGGGCATACCCTTTTTTAATTACTAAATTTAGACCAGATACATACATATATTTTGATTATATATTGTTATTGGAGGGAGTATAACTTTATGTTTTTATCTTAAATATGTTTATTTTTCTTAATGCATATTGCTTTTGGAATTGAAGATAAAATTTAGATACAATTTCTTAGGTGCGGTTTTTACTATTTTTTAACTAAATATGATAAGTGTATAATTTCTTCCTATACATATATAATTTTCTCCTATTTTCTATTCTTAAATAATATTTAAATACACATGTGATATTTTCAATGAAATATAGTAAAAATCACACCTAAGAAATTATAGGTAAGTTTTTTACTTTGAAATTTTATTTATTTATAAAAAAAAACATTAATTTGTTTTTTTTTATATATTACACTTAAATCTCTCATTTCTTCTACCTTATCTTTTAAAAACGAGTTTTACATTAAGTGGTGAGATAATGTTCTAACAATCATTTATTAATAATAATTTTATTTACAATTTTTTTTATAAAAATGATTAAAAAAAAAGTTAAAAAAAAAGATCAATTTATGTATCCCTAAAATAAAAGTTTTTATCATACATTATTAAAGTTAAGATAGTTTGACCCGTTCTTTTGGTAGATAGGAAAGAGCAAAGCCCAAACCCAAAAATACAATTTGCTTTTAGACAAATATATATTTTGTTTTATTTAATAATAATAATAATAATAATAATAATAATAATAATAATAATAATAATAATAATAATAATAATAATTATTATTATTATTATTATTATTATTATTATTATTATTATTATTATAATATATCAATCTAATGAACTAAACATGCATAAAACAATGACACATTTTATTAACAGAGGACTCATTTGTTTGGTGGCGGGACAATCACGATTTTTCAATTAAGACGACCTATTTGCAATTGCAAGTTACTAGTAATACAAAATCTTTTGTGAATGACTTTGATTTGACTGTTGGGCAGTTTTTGAAAAAAAAAGGTTTCAAGCAAGGTTCTTATTTTTGGTTGGAGAATGACCCTTAACAAATTACCAACGAGAGTAGAGCTAGGTAGATGTGGTGTCGTGTCAGGGTCTCATAATTTAGTCTGCCCTTTTTGTCTTACTGTTAATGAGGACATGGACCATCTTTTTACGTCGTGCCTTATTCTGAACAAGGTTTGACTGGATGTGTGTGATTGACTTGAAGTGGATTTGGATTTTAAAGAGGGATTTGTGGTCTCTTTGTTAAAACTTTTGAATTTGAAGTTAGCTAGGTGATTTAGTGTTGATGTCCATTGCCTTTTTGGTTTGGTCAATTTGGTCTTGTAAGAATTATATTCTTTTTCAAGGGGGTGTTGAATAAGGTTGATATTATTGGGAGGATTAAACGACTTGCTTGGGACTGTTTTAATGCCTTTAACAAAACAAACATGTAATTTGTTTGGGCGGATTAATGCATTGAACAAGGAAGATGCTTGGTGTAGGTTGGTTTAGGTGGGCGGATGAATGGGTTGCATTGCAGGTGTTGGTCTGCTATTTGATCGAGTTTTGTTGATGACTATTTTTGTTCATGCACTTTGCCTTCTACTGAAGTTTATTTTGATTTAGGGTTGTAGCTTGTATGCAGTTTAAGCCTTGGCTTTGAGTGTTGTTGTTTCCTGATGACACTCTTTCATTACTTAATTGGTGAGTATTTTCGATGGAATTAATGCAGTTTTGAGCCAAAGCCAAGCTAAAACGATAAAGAAATGAGCAAAAATGCAAAAAGTGGTAGAAAGTTAGGACTTATAAAAAATAAGAGAAAAAACAAGAAAAAGAAGCATTTGCCACTGGAACTCTTACGACCACGATGCTCTTATCGTGAGTGTGATGAAGTTATATCGTAACCACGATGCAATCTAACGCAGTTGCGATGACGCAAAATTCAGACACGTTTTTTTTGCAGCTTTAAACAGAAAAGGTGGAAACTTTTTTAGGGTTCCGAATTATAGAGAGAAAGTGACGACCAAGAGCTTTTGTGGGCGATTTTGGATAGCATTTGAGCAATTGGAGAGGATATTTTATATTGATGTATTCTTCTTATCAACCCATGATAATTGGTAATTGCACTATAAGTTCTTTTAGATTATGTCATTATGAGACAAACCTAATTATATACTATGTTGAATCATATGAATGTTTGAGACTATTTGTTTTCTTTTATGTTATAATTATTTTTTAATTGTTCTTGTGTTCATTGATATTTGTGTGTTGACGAGCGCTCAAAGTGATTTTTAGATAAGTAAAGATTATTGACCGTAAGTCTACTGATCTGAACTAGGATAATTGTTCAACTTAGTAATTAAATAGGAATAAGTAATTATAAGTTGTAATATTAGGATTAATGAAATTAGAAACACCTAGTTTAAATTTGAATTATCCTAAGGAATTAGAGAATTATTGTTTAAATTAGTGAGCTGCACACTAAGGAATTGGGTGCAGTGGTTGTGTTAATTCTCCATATAATTTTCACGTAATTGTTAATCACCTGATACACAACTCATCAACTTTGAGTTGTTATTGTTGTTTTTAATTTTATTTTCCACTCTTATCCAGGTTTGTTTTATTTTATTTTAAGTTGTTATTTTAAAATTTTTAGGTTTAATTTCGAATTTTTCTTATTTTTATTTATTTGCTATTATATCTTTGTTTTTGTTTTAATTTGTCTGATTTTCTATTTTTCCAATTTGATGCCGCTTTGTATGATGAGGAAGTTAAATTGTGGTGAGCCGAAACCAACTGGAATGACTATAACATTAACTAATCGGCCGATCACATAACCATATGGAGTTCTTGAAGATATCCTCGTTAGAGTCAATGGATTGTTGTTTCCCACATATTTTTGAATTTAGTTATGCCTAAAGATAATAAAACACCACTTATTTTAGGAAGACCGTTATTGGAAAAAGGTAGAGCTCTCATTGATGTAGAATTATGAGAGTTAATATTGCGATTCAACAAAGAAAAAATTGTCTTCAACATGTTTGAAGCCATGTAAAATCATAAAGAGAATCATCAATTTTATCAAATTGATGTGGTGGAAGAAAGAGTCTGAAAGGTCACTAAAACAGAAACACTTTCACCACCTATGGATCGAGACATGTTTAATTCAGTTAAACAGGTTGAAGATGAATATGATATAGAGATTGAAGAATGTTTACTTCAACTTCAAGCAACACATGATGATCATGCCACAAGAAAGATTGAAGAGTTACACAGAACTAAGCAATAAAGTCAACCAACAGTGCCACAAGACCTGAAGTTGAAAGAGTTGTCGAAACATTTGAAGTATGTCTTTTTGGGTTAGAAACCATTGCAAACATCCATCATCAGTAGATCTCTGTTAACTCTAGAAGAAGAAAAGTTGTTACAAGTTTTAAGAAATAACAATAAGGCACTATGTTTGATTGTATCTGATATGAAAGGTATTAGTCCAACTTAGTGTATGCACAAGATCAAATTGGAAAAGGAATTCAAGTCTGTAGTTCAACTAAAAAGAAGATTGAATCTTATCATGAAAGAAGTAGTAAGAAAAGAAGTCTTAAAGTTACTTTAAGTAGCTATGATCTACCCGATTTCAAACAGTCACTACTATATAAAACATATACAACAACGGTTGGAAAAAGAATACCATCGAGCGTGACCCACCATTATGAAGTAGTGTGTGGTTGTATATATGTTACTTATAATCACTGTCGCATTACCGTTGTAGAAAACCTGAAAGCGCGCGACATATTATCACAATTGCTTTAACTAACCGTTGTAATATATTAAAGGTCTCAGGTTCGATTCTCAGCAGCGCCTTTTTGGTATATATATTATTTTTGACAATGTTCACTCTACAACCATGATCATATTTAACAACTGTCGTTAAATTATCTGTTTTTTAAAAAAATATTTCTACTTTTTGAAAATTTTCCATTTTAACCTGTATTTTTGTGAACCATATCAGAATAAAACCAACAATTGTATCATGACAATAGCTGTATTGTATTACATCAAATCCATATATTGGATTAAGAACTAAATATTACACACACACACACACACACATACACACACACACACACACACACACACACACACACACACACACACATATATATAAAGAGAGAGATATGTGTATGTGTGTGTGTGTGTGCGCGCGTGTATGTGTGCGATATATATATATATATATATATATATATATATATATATATATATATATATATATATATATATATATATATATATATATATATATATATATATATATATATATATATATATATATATATATATATATATATATATATATATATATATATATATATATATATATATATATATATATATATATATATATATATATATATATATATATATATATATATATATATATATATATATATATATATATATATATATATATATATATATATATATATATATATATATATATATATATATATATATATATATATATATATATATATATATATATATATTACATCAAAAGAAAAATGACATGAAACAACCTATAACACATTATATAATATCACATAATTGTATCTGAGTGTTTGGTTGGTGCTTTGTCTCTTTGTGTCTTGACTTTAAACACCTACAATTTCAAATAATCATACTTGCTAGTAAATATACTTAGAAACAATAAATTTCATTAAATTATGAATAAAGAATAAAATACTTACTTGTTAATTTTTCTTTATGCCTTCATTATGATCGATATGAATAGCATGCACACCATCTCTATCAACTTCTTCATATGCGGTAGATACTTGTGTTATTTAAGAAGGAGTAGAAGGAATATCAAAACTTTCATCACTACTAGGAATGTATTTTCTCAGAGAACAATTGGCTATTTCCCTGATGTGTCCGAAGGGTCAGTCACATAGAAAACTTATTTTGCTCGTGAAACCATCATGAATGGTTCGGTCATATAATTTTCCTTTCCAAGGTTAACCTGGATGAATTCTAAGATATTAGTTTGTACACAATTAATATTATTGGGAACCCACTTGCATTTAAATAAAGACACCTTGGAAATACCATAATCAATCTCCCAAATCTTCTCAATGACACCATAGAACGCTCTAGATGCCAATATTGGATTCTTATATTTTGAAATAGAGAAATACATGGATTTAGCTTCAACCATAACCCCAATATTTTGCATTGGACTACAATCATCTTTTGATTTTGTATAAAAGACATAATGATCAATGTCATATGCAGTCCAAGTTATCACATTAAATTGTGGCATGTACGACAACCATATAATTGTCTCAGATGCACTATGATCATTTGGTATCCTTTTATTAAAACAATCTAGTAATTTCTTGTTATGCTCGACCAATAACAACTTGTCACTCATTCATGGATATCTTTTCTTCAAAAGTCTTTTGTAAGTAGCCACGTATGGTTGAACTTCTTCAAGATTATTCAATATATAGAAATGTGCCTGAATAACTACATCCCAAGCCATTGACTTAAAATTTAAACCTTGAATACCTCTCTACCTTCAGTGTCTGTATAACGAGACTTTGAAATTTCTATAGACGTTGCTCCTAACAAATAGTTTGTACAAAACTCAACAGCTTCTTCTATGATGTACCTTTCAACAATTGAAGCTTTCGGTCGGTGATGATTCTTCGTATATCCTTTAAAGATATTCATGTATCGCTCTATTGGATACATCCACCTTAAATAAACTAGACCACAAAATCTGATTTCTCTGACTAGATGAATAAATAAGTGAACCATAATGTCAAGAATTGATGGAGGAAAATACATCTCCAATTGACACAAGATTATGACAACTTCATCTTCTAATTCATCTAATTTTTTGAAATAAAAAACTTTATTACATATGGCATTGAAGAACAAACATAATCTGGTTATAGTTACTCTCAATTGTTTTAGTAGAATGCCACAGATAGCCAATAGTAGAAGTTGTTGCATCAAGACATAACAATCATGAAATTTCAAACCAATTAACTTGAGATCTTTCATTGATATAAGTTTCTTGATGTTTGATGAGTAACATTGAGGAACTTTGATACCATGCAAACACTCGTAAGAACTTTTATTTTCCTTTTTACATAGAGTATCAAGCCGGAGGCAGATAAGTTCTTTTCCATTTTTGTAATGGAGCCTATTGTTTTTGTATACCCATCGCCTCCATATCGAGACGAGATTGATTACTATCTTTAGTCTTTCCTGAAATGTTTATAATTGTTCCAATCAAATTGTTACACACATTTTTCTCCATATGCATCACATCAAGACAATGTCTTACATCGAGACTTGACCAATATAGAAGATCAAAGAACACATACCTCATTTTCCATATATTTATCTCAACTGACCCTTTTTTCTCTCTCTTTCCAAAGACAACATTAATGTCTTTCTCTCGTTGATAAACTTCATCCCCGATTAAAGGTTTAAGAGCGATATCAAACTCCTACTCTCCATTAAAAGTCTTTCGCAATCTACGATAAGAATGATTGGGTTTAAAATTTTTTTGATGCCCAAGATAAACAATCTTTTTTTCCAAACTCAAGTTGGTGATAACAGGTATTAAATTCACAAATAGGACACACTTAATGTCCTTTGACACTATATCCATCCAAATTACCATATGCATGAAAGTTGTTGATTGTGCAAAATAACATTGCACACATCATAAAATTTTCACCAAAATGTGCATCATCAACTTCAATGCCTTCCTCCCACAAAAGTCTGAAATCTTTAATTAATGGACTTAGATAAAAATCTATGTCGTTTCCAGGTTGTCGTGGTCTAAAAATCATCATATTTAACAACATATACTTACGCTTCATGCACAATCAAGGAGATAGGTTGTAAATCGTGAGAAGAACAAGCCACGAAGAATGGTTAGTACTCAGATTACCAACAAGGTTCATTCCGTCGGTGGCAAGCTTATGCCTAAGTTTTCTTGGCTCAGTGTCAAAATTTGGAAACAATGAATCAATCATCTTCCATTGCAAAGAATCAACTACATGACATATGTTTCCATCATATTTTATTTCATCTGCATGCCATCTAATATTCTTTGCATCATTCGCATTAGCAAAAAGTCTCTTGAATCTTGAAATTATTGGTAAGTACCATAACACTTTAGCAGAAGGACTCTTCCTACTAACATTCTCATTGTCAATGTCATCACCATTATTGTCCTTCAGCTTGTAACACGACACCCCATATTCCGGATATTGATCCAAATTTTCATACTCTTTCCTGTATAATATACAGTTATTAGGGTATGCATGTATTTTGATATACTCCAAACCCATTGGAGACAATATCTTCTTGGCATCATAACAACGATTAGACAAATTGTTATCTTCTGGTAGCATTTGTTTTAGAAAATAAAGAAATTCCGTGAAACTTATATCTGACCACCCATTTTTTACTTTCATATTAAATAATGTTAACACCGCAGACAATTGTGTAAAACTTGTGCACCCCTTATATAAAGGGGTGTCCTTATCACTACATAAAGTATCATAAATATGAGCTTTCTTAAAAGAAGATTCTCCCATATCACCAAACATATCTTCTAGTTGGTCATCCATACATCCATCTTCATCAACTTCGTGACGCCCTATTTTGCTTTTTTCCACCTCACAATGTCATGTCCATATTCTATATTTTGACATAAACCATCACAACATAGGTGATGGAATATCTCATCCTTTGTACCTTTATTTATATTTTGAAATTTATATAAAAATAATATTGTGAATGGCACAAAAAAATCTAAACCTAAAGCAAATCCAAAAAACTAAAGCATATTCATAACAATAATGCATCTCTAAATATTAAGTATATGGATATCCATTGTAGCAAAGTTACAATATTTTTGTCCACTACTAAATCCAACAAAAACATAAAGCATATGATCTTTTCATGAAACAGACCACTAAATCATACAAGAATGAAGATAATGAAGATTATCAAGAATTATGAAGATGGTGAAGAGGCTGAAGTTTGCACAAACATACCGTACTTTGAAGAGGAAGAGACCAAGAATGAAGATAGTTGTCGCTACTGCGAAAATCGGCGCCGGATGAACAGAAGAGTTGCCACCGTGCGTTATTTATCCCAACGGAGGGAAAGGAAACGCTCGAAGTAAACCTAACGCAAAGACGGGAAAGGAATGGTCATCGCAACCAAATCCTGGATTCGGGAGTCGGTTACGCAAGGGGAAGGTATTAGCACCCCTCACGTCCGTCGTACTCGACGGGATCCACGCTTGTTTTCTAGTACGGATTGTTATTCTATCTACTCTACAGGTCAAGGGTTAAAATAAAATGACTCGACAAAGTATCACACTTTATGCCTACGTATTCCCGTCTGGAACGAGAAATCAGAGTCAACGGAGTTCGCCTACCTACGGGAAAGGAGGGGAAGGTTGCTCGCTAGGATATCGCATCCTATGCCTACATACTTTCATACAACATGAAAGATCAGAGCAAACGTAGTTCGGGCCATGTACGACACAAGTCTGTCTTGATTGTTTTTATCTCCTTCTGAAAAAGGGTTTTTCTGATTACTGGTCCAAGCGGACAAAAATGACATTTTGATGAGTTCACATTCTTTTACGGAAGAAGTGTCTTTTATTATGTTTGAAATATTTATTGTGTTTTTCTGTTTGTTTTGAGAAAGAAGAGACAGAACTCTAACCTATGGTTGGAAAGGGAATCAAACTAACCTAATGTTATCATGCATGGGTTAAGACCTAATGTCTATCATGTTCCTCTCTTACGCAGAGAGAAATAGAGATCCTAATGGGATAAACGGAAACAGAAGCAACAGATACAATAAAACAGTAAATATGCATGAATGCAACAATACAAGCGAGGCAAGGGAGTCCCACTCAACCTCGAACCTAGAAAACAACAGGCAAAAGCGAACAAAATTCGCTTTCAACCTAACAGATCAATTAGCAAGCAATACAGTCAGGGAAACTCAAACAATACATCAAAGACTTATAAACAGCAAAAATAAACAGCAAACAGCAACCCTGCACAGCAGGCTCCATCATCTTTTATCTTTAAGTCATCTTCAAAACATCTACAAGCTTCAAGCAAGCATCAATCTTCATCTTCACAGCCTTCAAGCAAGGTCTCTATCTTCAATCTTTCAGGGCTTTTCTTCAAGTCCCTCTCTCCAAGATGAGTAGCAGTTAACAAGATGAATTGGATGTTAAGCAGTCAGTTGCCTACCAAGGGTGGCCTACTGACTGTTAACATGATACAGACAGTCTTCTCTCAAAAGTTCTATCTTTTAAATACATTTACTAATCCTTCCAAAGGAAGGAGGTGAGTATTTAAAAGAGACTTTGAATCATAGAGAAAGAATGGAGGCAAACAAGACCTTCCATGTTCGTGAATCAAGTTTCTATTCTAGAGCTCTACCTAGCTCCTAGCTCCTATAATCTTCAACAGCTGCAAGCAAGATACACTCTTCATCAACTCCTGAAATTGAACTTCACTCCTTTTGTCTTCAATGGGCTTCATCAGCAAAGTCTTCAACTCAAACCCAAACCCCAAGCAAGCCCAATACCCCACTCAATCAAACAATAACCCTAGAAAGGGCACACCATACAATCAATCAATTATAAAAACATACTAAGAGTATTAATATAATAGGGGGAATTCTAACATTTTCTAAGGGATCTATTATGCTTACCCTTAATACCCCTATAGTCCCAGGTCCTAATTCAGTCTAAAAACCCAAAAGAAAATTGTTTCAATACACCTATGTTATGCAAAACCCTAATTAACTAGCCTAATAGTTTCTAACTAAACTACCTAAAATGAAATCCTATAAATTGTGGTATAAAAACCAGGGGCACCTAGTATCCATATCTAGTTGTACTAAAAAGAATAGGGTGAAAATCCTAAAGGAAACCCTTAAACTAAATTCAACAAATGATAGCATCAACTAAAAGAATTTAAAAAGCAATTAAATGTAAAAATATGCAAAAAAAATATGAAAATGAAGTAAAATGACAATTTTATGCTTTCATATTTTTCTTAACAGAAAATAGAAAATGGGAAAAAAAGTCTCATAAAAAAAATAATGCTTTTTCAATTTTCTATGAATTTTCAAAGTTAAATGAAATTTGGAGGAAATTAAATTGAGAAATGATGAGGGGGGTATGAACAGAAATTAAATGCAGTTAGTAAGACGCTTTGGGCCCAGATAGGGGGTGGCGTTAGTAAACACGCTTGGCCCATTAAATCAGAAAAAAAACAAATGAAAATAAAAAGGAAAAAAAATGACAACGCGGTGTAAATAGCAGGAGAACACAGTTATAAAATGAAATTGGGCCTGCATGGGGGTTTGGATAGCACTGAACTCACTCAAAGCCCAGCAAGCGTTTTAACGAAACGCTGCGTTTGCTGGTTTCATTCTCCCTCCAACTCGCGTTTTAAATCTCAGCCGTCAGATGGCTTTCCCAAGTCAAATGGTCCACGTAATCCAACGGAGATGCTATTGTCTTCTTCCTCAAGACAATTAGGGTTTTCAGAAACCTTTGAATACAGCTCCATGTGCGAAACTTCTATCAATGCGTGCTCACTCATCTCTCCATCAAATGACTCGATGTAAGAACCAATCTTATCCTATTTTCCACGTAGAATACAACCATGGTGTTGGTTTGCATTAAAACTCTCTCTATCGTCCAAACCGAAAGGTAGAACATCATGGATTCAACATTTCATCAGGTTTCGATCATCACCAAACTCACCAATCTTTGCACAACAATAATCCTCATTTTATACTAATTAAGACTAGCCAATTATCTAAGATTCTAACAGCTTAATCACTATGTTCTATGCTTCAACAAAATTTATGCTCACATGTCAACCTTCACTATATCGTCCCAAAGTCTCCAAAATCAATCATCTAACCACCTAAACCATGTTTAACCTAACAAATCTACCTCATACTACCTAATTCAAGCCAAATTGTGAGAAACACTAACCTGGTAAGAAGTTGAAAACAGATGGTGATTCTCTTCACTTCAAAGCCTACAATGCTCCAAGATCACTCAATTGACCATGATCTTGATTCTGTATGCAATAATTCGTGCTCAAACCACCTGGATCCTTGTAACCGATTCTTCTTGCACTTGAAGAAGAGAAAATCTCAGAACACGATTCTTGCAGTTTCCTCTTCAGATCTTGCTTGTAATCTACTCAGTGATGATTATTGAATGGGATTGAATCACAAAATTGAAGAGATATTGGAGAATTGAGAGAATTCGAAGGTAATTGCAAGAGAGCAAAATGAAATGAAATTCTGAATTTTCTACCAAATAAAAGCCCAACCATGCTTTAGATCATCTCTAGTGTTTATATAGATGAGGATAGAAAGTTCTGGAAGATGCTAGATTAATCCCATGAGAAATGGTTTATATCATTGCATGAGAATTTGAAAAATGCAAGTTGAAAAATCAGCTCATGAAAACATTGTTGAAGCAGCCCAAAATACCTTGAATTTCTCTTTTCATGACAATTAGAGAGTGTGTGGATGCTTACTTGCCTTGTGCATTGGTCCTAGCTTGATTTGGCAAGTGTATCTTCTCATACAAGCAACTTATGATAAATCCAATTTCTTGACCTCAAACCAAAAAACTAATATTGCCAATGATCTTAAAATGTCTTTTACCTTCAAAATGGTTGGTCATATGCTTGGTTTTGCTTTTGTATCAAAAATCATAATTTTGGTCATTTAAAAAGGTACTTTTTCCTTTATAATTGGTCAATTTTGCAATTCTAAGCTATGAACATTTACAACTTGCCATAACCACTTTTCTAGACTCAAAATGTCATTTGGAGCAAGTTTGATGTTGACCATTTCTTCATTTGAAATTTGGAAATAGGAGTTTTGGGCATATGCTTGAAATGACCTGTAATTCCACTTTCCCAAAATACCCCTGGCTTGCCAAGATCATAAGTAGAGTTCTACAAATCAGATGAAGGCATACCATACCTTTCTAGAAATCTAAGATCATGAGGAACAACTTTCATGTTGGCCAGAAATCCATTTGAAAACTCCTTGAGGGGTAAAAGTTGCTTGGAAATCAAGTAACTTTCACAGACAAATTTCAGTGTCCTCAGATGACCTGTAACTTGCAAGAATCATAACTTGAGTTCTACACATCTCCTTGATGCCTTCCACCACTCAAATTAAAGTTATTGAGATACTCTACAAGTTTCATGTTGGCCAGAAATCCATTTGAGACTTGCATTTTGAATTATCTTGCTTGGAAGTTTGCCCTAAATCAGGGGATTTTACACAGAAACCCTAATTCAGAAACTTCTCCTCTTCTTGATTTATTTTGATTTCTCCTTGGCACAACACCACATCCATATCCACATATCAAATTAGGCATCCCAAATATTTCAAACAGGCCTTGATGCCCTTCAATCAAGCATTTGACCTAGGGTTGACCCAGAGTTGACCCAGATGAAACCCTAGTTGACTGTCTTCAACTACAGCTCTTGCAATCACACTAATAACTTGTCTCACTTTCAAAATGACCCTCTAGGTCTTCCATGATGTCTATTCATAGCTCACAACTTCTCTGATGATCCTCACATATCCTCAAGATAGGAGAGAAACCCACTGCTTGGTCCACTAACTTCTCAGGCTTCAATTTCTTTCTGATGACTTGGATAGGCATGAATTTGAATAAGAACCTCTTGATATGCTCATAGAGATAAGAATGGCACTTGGTCCCTTGTTGGATGGCTTGCCCATGCTATGCTATGCAGATGAATTAATTATGTACATGACCTAGTATGCAAAAGCTAAAGCTATGAGACATAAAATCAGGTGAAATAAGTTGAGCAAATTTTAGGGTGCAACAATAGTTAAGATTATCAAGAATGGAGATTCAAATAAACAAAGATTATGAAGATGAAGATTTCGCTATCGCTATCACTGTCGTCTCAAGTTTGCTAGTTTGCTTAGGGCATGTTATGAAGGAAATAATGAATATGCTTTGTTTTAAATCTACCAGGAAAACCTTTGACCATAATTGTTATATCCAACCGAAGTGAAATGTAGATCTTATTACAATAATTGAATAGTAAAATCGTGGTTAAATAGTTTTCAATTTTTTATTTATTTATGAGCTTAAGTGACACGCGCTTTTTGTAATAGAAAAAAATGGAAAAAATGTAGTTGCTAGGATTTGAAGCTTATAACACTTACTTTGCCACAACGGTTGTTTATCTCAACCGTGATTAAATAAATTTCAAAAAATTAAAAAATATATCGGGCACATCCAGTTTATGATATTACAATGTTGGAAAGCATAACCGTAGTAGTATTATGTTATCGAAGGTGTATTTTATAGTAGTGAGTTCCTGGGTGAGTCTAGTGCATGTAGTCCCTAAGAAGGGAGGTATGGCCGTCATTTAAAATGATAAGAACAAGTTAATTCTGACTCGAACTGTTACCATATGGCAAACGTGTATTGATTATTAGAGGTTGAACTAGCAACGAGAAAATATCATTTTCCATTACCTTTCATGGATCAAATGTTAGAGAGATTAATAAGACAAACATACTATTGTTTCTTAGATGGATATTCGTGATACAATCAAATTGCTGTAGATCCCGCAGACCAAGAAAAGACTGCTTTCACATGCTTGTTTATAATATTTTCTAACCCCAGAATGCTATTTGGTTTATGCAACGCTCTCGCAACTTTTCAAAGGTGCATGTTTTATATATTCTCTGACATGATCTAATAATCTATTGAGGTATTTATATATGCTTTTTTGTTTTTTTTATTTTTGGTAGTAATTTTTATAATTGTCTTACACACCTAAATCACGTCCTTGAGAGATGTACTGAAACAAACGTTGTTTTAAACTAGGAAAACACCATTTTATGGTAATTGAATGTATTGTTTTGGGGTATGGAATCTCATCGAAGGGCACAAAGTTGAATCAAACCAAAATTGAGGTGATTGAAAAATTACCCCCTCTAGTGAATGTAAAAAGAGTGCAAAGTTTCCTTGGACATGCTGGTTTTTACTGAAGATTTATAAAGGACTTCTCTAAGATTGAAAAACCTATGTGCAAGTTTCTAGTTAAAGAAAATGATTTTTTTAATGATGAATGATTTCCATCTTTTTCTGTTATTAAAGAAAAGCTTGTAACTGCGCCCGTGATCATTGCACCAAATTGGGAACTTCCCTTTGAAATGATGTGTGATGCAAGCGATTAAATGATAGGCGCAATTCTTGGTCTACCCCATGAGAAATTGTTCCATGCAATTTATTATGCTAGTAAAGTTTTGAATGAAAATAAGGTGAATTATACCACCACTGAAAAAGAATTACCAGCCATAGTATTCGCCTTGGAAATTTTTTGGGCATATCTAATTGGTTTGAAAGTGGTTATTTTTACATACCATGCAACATTGAAATACCTTTTCAACAAAGGAGATTCTAAGTCGAGGCTACTAAGATGTATATTGTTGCTACAAGAATTTGACTTAGAAATGAACGATCAAAAGGGTGTTGAAAATGTTGTAGCTGATCACTTGTCCTGGTTGGAGAATGAGGAAGTGACTAGGAATGAAAATAACATTAATGAAGAGTTTGCGGATAAATACTTGTCGGAAATTAGCGAAATACCTTGGTTTGTTTATATGGCTAATTATAAAGCAACAAAAATTGTTCAAGAAGACTACACTTGGCAACAGAGAAAACAATTATATAAAGAGGTCAACCTCTATTTATAGGATGAACCTTATCTATTTAAGATTAGTGTTGACGGTTTAATCCCAGATGTGTTGCAGGTAAAGAAGTAAAGGACATTATGTGGCATTTCCATAGCTCAGCTTATGAAGGCCATCATAGTGGTGAAAGAACAGTAGCAAAGGCACTGCAAAGTGGTTTCTAGTGGCTAACTCTATTAAAAAATTGTAAGTCTTATGTGCAAGAATGTATCGAGTGTCATAAAATAGGTAAAATTTCAAAATGATATGAGATGTCACTTAAAGGTACATATATGTCACTTACTAGTCTAGAATATAAAACATATTGGGAAATTAAGTTCTTAAACTTTGATGAAAAACAGCAGGACAAAAGAAATTGTTGGAGCTGGATGAGTTGGAAGAGATTAGACTGAAAGCATATGAGAATGCGGTGATCTACAAGGAAAGAACCAAAAGATACCATGATAAGAATTTGGTGAGGAGAGAATTTTAGGTAGAACAAAAGGTTTAGTTGTACAACTCTCAATTGAGGTTGCTCCCTGGTAAGTTGAAATCTAGATGGTCAGGTCCTTTTATTGTTAATAAGGTGTTTAAAAATGGTATTGTAGAAGTACATGATCCAGGAGATACACATTCTTTTACTGGAAATGGCCAAAGATTAAGTATTTATTTGGGAGGTGAAGTACCAGATGAGGAAGTGTCTCTCATACTTGCAAAGCCTTAGACACAAAAGTCAAGTTAATGACCTTAAAGAAGCATTTCATGGGAGGCAACCCCTAAAGTTTTTGATCATTTTTAGTTTTTGCTTATTTCCCTTATTGTCCTTTGATCCAAGGAATATTAATAGCTAACTCGACAAATGCTCTTTCCTTTTTTGTACTTCACTATACTTTGAATTAATGAATCAGTTTGCCAATGTTGTTTCTTTCAGTTATAGTTTGTTGTCTTACCAATGCCAATGTGAAAAAGAAAAGAAAAAGTCACCAAAAAATAATGAACGTAAAGTGATCAATATTGAAGTTCCAAAAGGGAAACCAACTACTTGTACTCAATCTTCAGATACCCCAACTAATAAGGTTTAAGCCAAATATTTCCATTGATCACTTTTCTTTCTTTACGAGAGTATTTGTACATTAATTATTTTCTAGAATTTGCTTTGTTTCTACTTAGTCTATTGGTCTGATGGACACACACTTAGGCAATTATTTGTGAAAATTCTGAGGCTTTTAAGCCAACCGGTATTGAAATGATTATATCCTTTGCTAACCACTTTAAGCCGTAGCCATTCTTTCAGTGACATAGCCTGTTATATATCCGTCTGACTTGAAAGATTAAATATATCCACCCTCTTTGGAGTTAGGCAGAAGAACTTATTTTCCTTGTCTGATGTAAATATATAAGTTTGGGGGTTGCTTTTGAAAGTTAGCAACGCTTAAGTTTGGGGTTGGGGTACTAGAGAAATTGGTCCAAAAAAATTAGAGTTTAAAAATGACTTCTTGAAAAAATGTTTGTGACAAAGAAAAGAAGATGAATAAGGCAAACAAAATGCATTCTCTAGTACATATTGACCAGACAAAGGGTGATATGAAAGGATACAGGTAACATAATGAAAACTAGGTACCTATATCCAAAATTTTAATCCTACTATCCAAAAATATCTTACCCTGACATACTCCACGTTACAACCGTAAAAAGACTTCAAAAGTACGTGTTTAAATATGACTTTGATATAAATTTTACAAACTCATTGTTAAATGCTTTTGTATGTTGATTGTGTGATTACCCTATTGATTTGAATGACCAAAGATGAGATGAGAGATAGGTTGAGTACTTGTGTTGTTGGAATTTTTTTTTAGAGTTAATTGGATTGAAGCAAGGAACATACATGTTGATCAGAAAAGGAAAGGTGGCGTTCATTGGCAAGAGAAAACATTTTATTTCTGATGAAACTTTCAGTTTGCAGAAAAGTTACTTGAATACAAGCCACCAAGTAAGTTTAGGGTTGTGATGAAAATCTATCATTACATAATATTGACGAGTATTTTTTAATATAATCGGTGGAATTTTAAGCCAAAGTCCAAGCTAAAATCATGAAGAATGGAGCAAATATGCAAAAGAGGTAGAAAGTTGGGACTTAGAGAAAATAAGAGAAAAAATGGAAGAAAAAGAAACATCTGCCACTGGGATTCTTGCGTCTGCAATGCTCTCATCGTGGTTGTGATGAAGCAATATCGTGATCACTATGCAATCTAACACGGTCGCGATGACACGAAATTCTGACACTTATTTTTGCAGCTTTAAATAGAAAAAGGTGGAGACTTTTTTAGGGTTCTAAATTCTAGAGAGAAAGTGACATCCATGAGCTTTTATGGACGATTTTAGAGAGAATTAGAGCCATTGGAGAGGATATTTTTCATTGATTTTGTTGCATTCTTCTTATCAACTCATGGTAATTGTTAATTGCACTTTAAGTGAATAAGTTCTTTTAGATTAGGTCTTTTTGAGATAAACATAATTATACTCTGTTAGATCATATAAATAATTGTGATTATTTGATTTCCTTTATGTTATAATTATTATTCAATTGTTCTCGTGTTCATTATTCTTTGTGCGTTGATGAACGTGCAAAGTGATTTCTAGATGAGTAGGGATTATTGACCGTAAAGCTACCGATCTAAACTAGGACAATTGTTCAACTTAGTAATTAACTAGGAATTTGTAATTATAACTTGTGGATTAAAGACTAATGAACTTAGAAACACCTAATTTAACTTTGAGTTGGCCTAAGGAATTTGGAAATTATATTTTAAATTAGTGAGTTGCACACCATAGAACGGTGCAATGTTATGTTAATTCGTCGTGTAATTTTCATGTAATTGTTAATCATCTGATACACATTTCATCAACAAGTATATTGCTAAAAAAACTTAAAATATCTTGAAAACCTATTAAGGCTAGTGCTGGATTGATTAAGTTCTATTTCGAATTAATTGGGGGACATTTTTACATAACCTAATTGATTAGAGACATGTCTTAATCAATTAGATCAAGGAAAATAACTTCCTAATCAATTATAAACACTTTTAATCATTTAAAGCATATAGTCATTTTGGCTTTTCTTTTTTGGATTAGGATTGCCGCCTTCTAGAGTGCCTTAATCGATTAAATAACAATTTAATCGATAAAATTGTTTAATTTGGCTCATGGGTCATTTCCTTTTTGACCCAAATCATTTCCTATATAAAGGAGGTTTCTCCTTGTTCCACAGCGCACCAATTTTATGAAAAGAACCCTTTCTTTCATTCTTTCTACTATTATTTCTTCTTCTTTCTATTTTTCACTAAAACTGCCTTAATGCATTGTGAGTGAAAAATAGTTATGAGAGTTTGATTGTACTCGTGTTTATGCTTCTATTGTTCTTCATCAATAGTTTGATTCTATTGTTTGATATATTCTTTTGGTACTTCAGATTATCTTGATAAAATCTTTGTTTGGTTCTTGAAATTATCCCGATAAAATCTTTATTTAGTTCTTGAGATTATCCTGGTAAAATATTTGCTTGATTCATGAGATTATACGGTTAAATATCTACATCTATGAGCTGTTCCTATTAATAGCTCCATTTGGTTTGAGGGAATAACTTGTGTAATATCTCTCATCTATTGTAATAAGGTTCACGGGCACATCCTTAAAAGCTCAAGACATTTTATTAGTGGAACTCTCAATAAGAAATTTTTGGGGAAAAAAGTTGGCCAATAGGTTAGGTCAAACCTGTATAAATCCTAATGCAATATCTCTATCCCAATCTCTTTACTTTCTGTTGTTTAGATTCTCTATTTTCCACTTATTTTCCTCTATTTATCTGTTGAACTAATATAAAGTATTTTCTAAGAATTTTTTTTTTCTAATTAATCATGATTTCTACACTTCACTTTTCACCCCACTCGTGTGTTAAGATTCACTTGTTTAACAAGTGGTATCAAAGCCTAAATCATGTTTAAGACTAACCGTCCCAGAAAGAAGAAAATAACTTAAAATTATTCACTTAACAAACTCTCATCCTTTAATAGAGAAGAATATGCTTTAAGTAATGATAGATGGGAATCTTCATAGAAGGGATGAATTTTGAAATGTCAAAGGTTGTGAGAATTTGTCCATTTATTTCTGCACATCAAGTTAAAGATGTTGTGGTAAATAAAAGGAATATAATTGGACCAAAGAGGAAAGAGAAAAAGTGTAGTGTAGTCTGAAGCTAAAACTATCATCACTAATTCTCTTCGTCTTGTGAATTTTTGCGTGTTTTCTTTACGAGCCTACTAAATAAATGTGTGACTCCCTTCAAGATACACATGAAGGTACAACTGAGTTAAAAAGGATAAGAATGAACACATTGAATCATGAATATGAACTCTTTAGAATGGAACCTGAAAAAATATTTATGATATGCATAAACGCATTATCCACATAGTTAATCACACGAGTGCACTTGGAAAAGTTTTTCGAAATAAAGACTTGGTTACAAAATTATTTAGATGCTTAAAACGCAGTTGGAAACCCAGAGTCATTGTGATTTCTAAATCTAGGGATTTGCCTTCCATGGACTAGATGTAACACCCCAGTTTTTAAATTAAATTATTTTATTGAATTTTATATGCTTAAATGGTTTATTGGAATGTTATATGTATTTTTGTGGGGTTGTACGAGGTTGGGTAGAATTTATATCATTTATAACTATTTTTAGATTAATTAAAATAATAGAAAATAGGATAAAATAATGAAATAGTTAGTTATGGGGGAAAATATAATAATAAAATAAGTGGTGGACAATGAGAGATAGACTAAAAGTGTAGGGGAAATTAGAAATAATATAAGATTAAATTAGATTTTTCATTTAAAAGAATAAAGAAGGAGAAGAATAGGTTTATGCAGTACGTGAAACTTGGGAAAAGAGGAGTTGTAGACGCAAGAGAACAAACCTATAAAGAAGAACTACCATTGCTGATAATTTAGCACTTTGCTGCAAAATTCAAGTAAGGGGGGGGGGATTATTCATTTCTGGGTGTATTTTTTATAAAGGGTAGAGAGGGATCTTAATCCTCTTTCCTTGTTGTTTTTCCTCTAATTCTCCATTGATGAGGTTTTGAATCCTTGAGATAGTTGTACATTCCTCTCTGGATTATTTTATGTTGAATCTCTTTTTATGTTGTGATTATGTGTTGAACTCGTATGAAAATTATATGTGAAATTCAGGTTAGTATTGTTCTTTTTGATGTGTTTTGATGGTGATGAAAATAATGATAAATTTCATGATAAATTAATCTTGTTGTGTAATCGGTGCTGATTCAGTGTGTTATGTGTCCAATACATCATGTATGATGTTTTTCTACTCGATTTTGGTGGTTAGGGATTGAAATCGGAGCTTTGGAAGTGCTTAAATGGTGGAAATCGCGAATTTAGCAATCTGCACAGTAGTGACACGCTGACCATCATGCATCTGGGAGAGCCGGAGGGCGTCAACGTGATGATGGGAGACCGTCATGGTCTCTGAGACAGGCTTCTTGCATAGGCATCATAGGGTGACGGGTTGGGAGAGAGAGAGAGAGAGAGAGAGAGAGAGAGAGAGAGAGAGAGAGAGAGAGAGAGAGAGAGAGAGAGAGAGAGGCAACAGGGTGGAGAGATGAGCGTGAGCCTAGTGATGGGTTTGACCGTCAACCCATATAGTTGACCGATTATGAGCGATTGACTCGATTTTTCGAGTAATTTTTTATGATGGTGTCTATTTACTGCTGTTTGCTACTGTTTGGTGAGTAGATTTAGTATGTTGGTGTTGTGTGAATAAAATGAGTGATGTATTGAGCTAACTGACATGTTTAGAGTTGAGTCAAAAGGTAACCGAGTTGAAATTAGAGTATGCCTAGTGAGTCTAAAATTCCCGAATACAAGTGAAAGAGTCATGTATGAGCTCTGCTGAGTCATGAGTTGACTATGTTGAGTGCTGTTATGTAATATTATCTGCTGGTGAGTATTATGTGAGTAACAATATGATTATGCGTGTCATGTGAGTTATAATTACGAGGTGTGTTGAATTATGGTGAGTTATCATTATATGGTATGATGCATTATGGCGAGGTAAATGGTTCGGATAACAACCGTTGGTGATGATTATTATATTGCATTGTTATGGCATTTCATGGATCATGTATATCAAAGATAGGTAATTGGTGATAATTAGTGATGAGACTAAATCAATAACATAACTCTGATGTCCAAATATTGGTGATGGGATTGATCAATAATATAACTCTGACATCCAAATTGGTGAATATATTGATACCACATGCATTTGGTGATGAGGTAATAAATGCATTGCATATACATCTGCACTTATAATTGATAATGGTTGCAATTGATATATAAATTTGTTGTTGATTGATGATGGTTATGAATGATATGAATACGTTAGTGTTTGAGTGTATTCTCACCCTTGATTGTTTTATTTGTAGTGTTTTATACTCTCGTAGTACAGATACTCAGGTAGAGGAGAACTAGTTGTTATTGAGATGGAGGATGTCGTTAAGGTCTCTTCGTATACTTTATTACTTTTAGGACCCTTTAACTTTGGTATCACTCTGATATGTAACACTAGGGACGAGCTATTTGTTGCATGTTATGTCTTCTATGAGATATTTGAATTATTTAATTAATTATTGGTGTTGAAACAACTAAGTACTTTCTTAGAGGTTTTGATATTTTATTCTATTGATTTAATATTATGTTTACTGAGTAAGATGCTCAGTGATGAATGTGTAATGTCCTATTTGAGAAATTTAATTGAATTATTTTAAAAAAAAAGAATTAGTGGTTTTAGGTTGTTATACCCGACTACTCTATTTGATAAATTATAAAAATATGAGATGGAGCTTAAAAGACTTGCAGATGATGATGAAGGTGACAATAAGAAAAATAAAAGCCTCGCTATAAAAGTTACAAACATCAAAGACATGGATTCAGAAAATGATGACAACATTTTTTTGTCAAACGACTTGATGTTAAGTCTTCATTTGTAAAGAAGAATCAATATGTTCTATCAAGATAAAGTTGTCCTTGTGATATTAAGATATAAATCCAAAGGCTACACCTAAGATTAAGAGAAATTTGGTGAAGACTCTAATGATCTCCAATCAAGCAACCTATGAGATGGTGTATATCAAAGAAGCTATATCAAATCTCATAAGTAGAAAAGTTAAGTTCTAGATGAAGTGCCAAATATATGATGAATCAAGCAGAGGAACTTGAAGCTTCATAGTTCTTAAAGAGAGGAAGTGTGAAAGCTCCCCTGATCATGTGTTTAAGGGATTAGTGTATTGTAAATGTATAAAAGTAACTCCTAAGATACTAAGCCCCCCACCCCCACATACTTGAAAATAGTTTTAAAATCTCTTGAAAATCTATCAAGGCTTGTGTTGAATTGTTTAAGAAATATTTCTAATCAATTGGAGGAAGTTTACACACCGCCTAATTGACTAAGGACATGTCTTAATCGATTAGAGCAAGTAAGATGACTTCTTAATCGATTAGAAACACTATTGATTAATTAAAAAGTATAGTTGTTTATAATTTCCTTTTCTGGATTAGGATTGTCGCCTTTGGAGTGCCTTAATCGATCAAATAGTAATTTAATCGATTAAATATTTTAATTTGGCACATGGGTCATTTCCTTTTTGAGATAAATCATTTTCCATATAAAGGAGACTTCTCATTATTTCATAACACGCCAATTTTCTAAAAAGAATAATTTCTCTCATTCTTTCTACTATTATTTCTTCTTCTTTCTACTTTTCACTAAAGTTGTCATAATGTCTTGTGAGTGTTTGGTTGTACTGGTGTTTATGCTTTAGTAGTTCTTCATCTAAAGTGTGATTTTCTTTTGTTTGGTTCTTGAGATTATACTAATAAAATTTATGTTTGGTTCTTGAAGTTATCATGGTAAAATCTCTATTTGGTTATTTAGATTATCCTAGTAAAACCTTTGTTTGGATCGTGATATTAGCGAGTTAAAATCTCTACTTGGTTCGTGAGCCTAATCTGTTAAGAACTCCATTTAATTTGCGATTATGATATTAGTCGGTTAAAATATCTACTTGGTTTGTGAGCTCAGTTCGTTAAAAGCTCTATTTGATTTTGGGGATCAAACTGCGTAAAATCTCTCATATGTTGTGATAAGATTCGTGATCATATCTTTAAAAAACTTAAGATATTTTATTTGTGGAACTCTAAAAAAAACAAATTTTAGAGACATGAATAGACCAACTGGTTAGGCAAAACTTATATAAACATCGTTTTAGCATTGATTGTTAGTTATAAGGTGGTATTTCACATAAGATATAGTAGACTTTCAAAAATGGTTTTGGAAAAAAATGTATTTGTGCTGATTATGTTTTGATGAGGGTGGAAAGAAATTTGTATGCTTGGGAGAAGGTTAGTTTTTTTTTATTTTTATTGTTGTTCTTTGTAGTAATATTTTATAGGAAAATATAACAAATAGTTGGGTTTATAGACTTGACCACAATGATACTTATTTTATCAAATATGCACATCACTCGCTCATTCACTCAAGGTATGATTGAGTAGACACTTTTCCTTCAATATTTAATTTGAAGTAAAATGGTTCATTCAAAGATGGCGTTATTCGATTTGCGAGTGATTTAAAATAGAGTTCTAACAAAGGTCAATTTGATCCATTGTGACATCCTTAAACCATAATCATTTCTTTATTTATATGTTTGTTATATGCTGGAAGACGCTGGACTTTCAATTTGTGAATGTTCCTATCTTAAAAGTGTGTCATAGTGATCTTCAATAGCTAGGAATTCCTATTGTTTTACCTAACAATATAGCCCCACACAATCATCAATTTTATGCTTTCAATGCTTTAAATAAATTTTTGATGTCTTCCATGTCATCTGGTTCGCGTTGTATTTAGACTATGAGGTCAAAATTATATCTTTTTTCCAGGATAAAGTGCTTAAATATTTAATTTCATTTGGTTTTAGCCCTTAGAGTTAAAATCCAAAAAACAAAAACTACAGGTTCCTACCGATTTTAACTTTAGAGACTAAAACCAAAAGAATTTTAACACTCACAGATTATTTCCAAACAAAATACATGGATGAAAAATAAAAATATACAAACTTACAAGAACAAAAAGACTATTCAAGTAAAAAAAATCTTGTCACATCTTCGATGCAAATTTTCTAAAAGTACGTGTGTGATTAGGTATGATATGTTGGGTGGGGTAGGGGTGAGTTTTACCATCTATAATTTGTCCCAAATTCTAACAAATATTATCATACATTATAATTATAAATTAAAATGATACTAAATTTCTCTGTCATACATTTCAAATATTTTAAATAATAAAGACATCAGACATTATAAATTATCAATGTATTAACTAAATAATTAATATTTTAAATTATTAAAATCAAATATTCTAAATTATCAGCAGGTCGGATTCAGAGACAAGTCTGAGGTGGGTACTAGTAACCCCATTACTCGCTATGTCTCCATATTTCAAAATCGTAGAAATTCCAAACTCGAACTCAATCAGAGTAGAATTTCCTTGTCAAATTCGAGGCGAATTCAGCGGATACCCACTCGTACGGGTTTTATTTCCATGTCTATGTGTGGTGGTTAATTAAAAGAAAGCAACAAATTTCTCTTATAATTTACACTAGTGGTAGATAAATCACTTGGTTAACTTGATCACTCGATATCTTCATGTACCTCCTTCCACATTTCCTTTTATTAGAATAGTTTTTTAAAAAATAGAAAAGAATATAAAAATATATTAAAGATAATAAAAAAAGTAAAAGATACAACCGAGAGCACCAATGTTGCACTAAAAAACCAAATACATCAAAGCAAAATCCCAAACTAGGGAAAAAATAAACCCATCCACACCACAAAGAAGACTACATCGAGCATGAAACTCCCATAATCAATAGGCTAAAGGGAGGTAAGCACAACCACATGATAGAACAAAAAAAGGACAAGTGATCACACAACACATCTCTAAAAATGAAGGCACTAGAGCAGGTCTTAGTTCCAATCAAGCAGAGAAAAGGATGCAACTAGAGTATGAACATGAAATCATTTCTAAGTCAAACTAATAATCAAAGTCATTTAGTGATCAATTGCCCATTTGTCCCGACAAAAAATAACTTTATTACACATCTTTCAAATAATCATGACTATTGCATGTTAGATTGAAACAAAACCTAAATGAGACTTCTTTATCTGACCAAGACCCTTAAAAACCTTGAAAAACTCTATAATTGAGCATGAAATAGGGATAAGCATACCCAACCACACAAACACCTTGTACCAGAGTGAGGAAGCAACCTCACAATGTACAAATAAGTGATCCATATACTCAACATGACATAGAAAAGCTACAAACTCTCTCACCAATCGCAACATACACAATTTAGCGTTTAAAAAAATCTGGTGGCCGACAGTCTATCTTGTCACATTTTCCAAGAAAATATTACCACTTTAGAAGGCCTTCAACTCTTCTCAAACCCTATCCAACCCTCATATCAACTAGTCTGATATACTTTCCACACCAATTGACAAAGAAGAAAGTCTTGTAAGAGCAAGAATTGTCTCTGTATGTTATCTCTATGTTTTGATGATAACAATTAAGTATTTGTTAGAGAACCATTTTATGTTCTAATGTTTGTTGTATGCAGATCGTTAAATAAAGACATCAGATCAAACAGACAATATCAAGAAGTGCATTAAATACAATAGGGAGTTACTTTGTGTGACATGACATAAAACGCTTACTAAAAAAGCAAGATTGCCTCTGTATATGTTCACGATCAGAAATTTCCAAGGATGTTGTATATTGTAGTTTCAATACTCCTGTGAATTCTGCTTTGAGAAGTGCATCTGATCTGGAAGCTATCAACGTATCTGAGATATAGTCCTCTGAAGAACCAAGCTCTGAAGACTCTGATAACTTGAAGCTCTAAAAGCTGAAGGCTCTGAAGACCAAGTGCAGAAAGACTCTGAAGACTTAAGGGTTCTGAAGATTAAGACTCTGAAGACTCTGAAGATATAATCCTCTAAAAATCTACGTGCTGAAGACTCTAATGACTTGAAGCTCTGAAGGCTGAAGGCTCTGAAGATCAAGTGCAGAAAGACTCTGAAGACTAGATTCTGAAGTTAAAGATTATGTAGCTTCACCCAGATAAAGACGTGTTAATCTGATAAGCTGTTGCTATCAACTCTGATAAACAAGATGTTGAAGCCAGACTCTGATGTTATTACGTTATCATACCAAAGTAGTTTCTGAACTACTCATCAGATACATCATCAGAAGAACCAAAGCCAGAAGCTAATCTGTCCTAGCTGATAAATGAAGATCACATCATTGATGGATAAGAGTTGTCTCCCACAATGATATATTAACGTTACAAGAAAAGGAAAAGAACGTGATGTCAGTACTATATAACACGTGAGTATTCTATCTGTTGGGAAATAACCATTGGAATATTTGAATGGACATCTCTACCCTTACAACGTCTCTTTTGAATGCACTATAAAAGAAGAACATTTGATTCATTCAAATGTTAGCTCATTACAAAGCAATGATGCTGACGAGTGAAGTTAGCAACATAGTTGATTAACAAGAAAAGCTTTATACTAAGAAGTTGCAGTGCTCACATAACAAAGCCTTTAAGCAATATGGAAACTACTGTTCTAATAATCTCATAGAGATTTATCTTTAGATTAGTTTCTGTATTAGGAAGTAAGGAGCTGTTGCTCAATACTTGCTATGTACTTAATTAGGAGTAATCTGCTTGACAAGAAGCACTCATGTAATCTCCGGAAACACAAAGTCTATTTTGAATTAGTGGTTCCTCAAGTGATCTTGTGAAGATCAGAATACTTGAGATGACAAGTAACAGTTGTCATTTGTGGTATCCTAATAGGAGATCCTTAGTGATCGGATTCTATTAGGTGTCAATGAACGTTATATCCTAAGGGATCCCTGAACGTGTCATTGTCTATTTGTTAGTCACCTGCAGTTAGCTTGTGCAACTGTAATCAGTTTGGTTATAGTGGATTAAGTCCTTGCTTGAGTGAGGCGAAATCACTTTGGAAGGGTGGACTAGATTAGCTTGAGTTGCTCAAGTGAACCAAGATATATCATGTGTTCTTTACTTGTGTTATGCTTTATTATATATGCTTCCGCAATGCATCTTAAAGAACTCTATGGAAAGCAACAAATAAAGAAATTAGAAAAAGTACCATGGAGTGAATACCTAATTCAAATCCCCCTTTCTTGTGTATTTTTCACACCTTCACTTGGTATCCGAGCTCGGGCCTGTTATTGATGGATATCAAACACCTAACAGTGTCAGATAAAGATCCAAAAGTCGTGTGAAGAAATACTATTGGGGATTTTTCACCTCTCTTACAATTTCAGTCTCATATCAGTTTTTGATGAAGATGAGTACTAAAATTGTAATCAAATGGGTTATCTTAAGAAAGTCAGTGATTAGTTGAAGTTTGAAGTTTGGAAGTTTTCAACAAGAAAATCTTCTCCACTAGAGCTTGGAAGAAGATTGTAGAATCAGCTGACAAAAGAGATTCATCAGATAAGAAATTTTCTGTTGAATGCTTATCTTGTAATACGTTTGGATATACAACGTATTCGCTCAAAAAGATCAAATCATCAGAAAGCAAGAAATCTTGTTTGCTGAAGATTACTTATATGTGAGTATGAGATGTTTTCAAGAAACGGATTAGTCCACTCTTGACTTTCTCATGAAAAGCTCACTGGGAATTATCTTTAGTAAGTAAAGAATTATTGTTGGCTAATGAATTTGACTCATAGGAACTTCAGAATAAAGTCTGCAGAAAAGGGTTGGAACAGAGATAGTTCAAATTTTGAAGCAATGATCCTCCTGATTCAAGGTATCAGAATGTTGTTGTCCTTGAGAAGCTTCAAAGAAATCTGTAGATGTTTAGTGTAAAGAAGTTCACTAACTCATCATGGATATGATGTAAGATGAACTCTGAGATTTTATTAGTAGTAGCATGGACAATTAAGTTCTGTTAACTTGAGATTGTATCTCAGTTGAACAAAATGTAATTGGTCAGATGTTATCAGACATTCTTTATCAGAAGTTCATAATGATTGGATCCTGAAGTTAAGCTGTTCAGAAAGATACAATGACAAAAGTCATTCAATCTGTTTTTAAAAGGGATTTAAGTCACTGGTGTTGTTCATAATGAATAAGTCAGTTGACATTCTTTTCAGAAGCAAATGTACTGTCAACTCTGGTTGAAATAACTCTGTACGAGTTAGCTCAGCATTCAGATGAAGTCTGATGGAAGTTAGATGCTCTAAATCATGAAGATACTGCAGATCGCAACCAAAGGATATGAGATCAGCTCAGAAGAGAAATTCAGAAGATCCTACTTCAGATGTTGTTATTGGCTCCTCTCACAAGAACAAGATCCTTCCCCATATCTTCAGGGCTAGTCATCAAGAAGGTTTTGACTACACAAAGACATATGCTTTTGTGGCAAGGTTAGAATCCATACTCTTGTTAATTTCCTTTGTTGCTCAGAATAACATCTATATAAATCAGATGAATATTAAAAATAATTTTTAAATGGTTTAATTGAAGAAGAAGTATGTGTTCATCAACCTCCTGTTTTTGAAAATGAAAGATTTCCAGAACACGTTCTATAAATTAAAGAAATCATTCTATAGCCTAAAACAAGCTCTCAGAGCTTGATGTGAAAGGCTGAGTAATGTTCTTCTGGAAAATAATTTTATCAGAGGAATGATTGATAGCACTCTTTTTCATTAATAAAATAAGAAAGTAATTTTAAATCTGTCAGATTTATGTAGATGATATAATTTTTGGAACAACAGATATTACACTTGGAAAGGAGTTTGCTAAGTGTATGCAGGCAAAAGCTGACATAAGCATGATACTTTCTGGACATTCAAGTTATTCAGACTCTAGAAGGCATCTATATACATCAGATGAAGTATGTGAAGGAGCTTCTGAAGAAGTTCAACATGACAAAGACTACAGAATGATCTAAACATTAAGCCACAACACTTCATATGATTCTGAGTGTTTTACAGGAAGCAAAGCTACAAAAGACTTTGAGAAAGAAAATTTACAGAAGACTCTGAGCGGTTGGTTGAAAGCAACGTTTCAGAAAACTCTGAGTGAAGAGTATAAAAGCAATATTTCAGAAGACTCTGAGCGCATTTATCTTAAAGGCTGCAACTGCAGAGGCTATGAGAATCAGAGTATGCATGGCTATGAAACGTCAGCAACAAAGCTTACATCTGGATAACAAGAACATCTGAAGAACGAAGATCTGCTCTGATCTGAAGCGTTCCTCTGGATGAATAGTTTACTACACTCGTCAGAACTTCATCAGAAGATCTGAAGCTTACTATGTAAATAAGAAGATGAAACTTCATCAGAGGATCTAATGCAATGAAACATTTCCATGTTTGTTCACTCAATAGATGCTGATCAAGATAAGTAGAATTGCAACTTCACAGTCTGAAGAATCTATTATGGAAATCAATGAAATCTAGTATTTGAACCATATCAGTATCAAACCCTCTGAAGAAACACTTCTGGGCTTGATGTCATTGATTGAACTATCATCTGATGATGAATATCTTATGGGAAAGACTGAATGTCGATGACAAGGACTAACTAACATAACTATAATAGTTATGGTTCGATAGTCTGATGTAGAGAATCTCTCCAGAAGATAAAGCAAAAGCGCTGGTAGTTTCTGAAGAAATATCAGAAAGGAAATTTGTTCAGTAAAGTTGTTGATACATGAATGTATTTGTTGAGGTTCACCTTCTTCTGAACTCTTGGGATTGAGTAGAAGTATGAACTTGAGATTAAATTTGACAATAAGATTGGAGTCAGAAACCAAAGATGGGTTAGCATAAGAAGTCACCATCAGATGATCTGATGATGGTTGATAAAAGAGCAAGATTGCCATTCAAATAGATGCTAGAAATACATCTTGGTTTAATGCTTATGCTTATTCTGAGAAACTAGCGTTCATCAGAAAACAAGTTGTCTGGAAGAAGATAAAGAGGCATGATCATTGGTATAAGAAGATGGATGATCAGAAGATGAAGACCAAAGGAAGAATCTAGAATTCATAACTATTGTTCAAGATGATACAAACATCAGAGGAGATATGTGTCTATTCAAAAGAAAGGAAGCTGAAGAAGTCATTATGATTCAAAAGAAGAATGTAGCAGAAAGAAGATTAATATGTCAAAGAGTAGCCAGCTAAGACTCTCATACATTCGACGAACACTCAGGGAAAAGAAGAGGTTAGTAAAAAGGTAGATGAAAAGCTGTACAGAGATCCTAGAGAATCTCACTTAACAGTTGTTAAGAGATTTCTGAGGTATCTGAAAGGTACTACTAACGTGGCTTTGTGTTACAGAAAATCAGTTGAATATAATTTAGTAGGTTTTTGTGATGCTGGTTTTGCTGAAGACAGAGTTGAACGCAAGAGCACATCTAGAAGTTGTCAGACAATCTGATCCTTGTTACAGCAAGAAGCAACTCAAAATAGCACTCTCTACTGCAGAAGCAGAATATGTTGTTGCTGCTTGTTAAAGTATCAGATGCTCTAGATGAAGAATTAGATGGAGAACTATGATATGCATAAGGCTGAAGAATCAGAACGCATTTTTCGCACATTACCTTTTATTGGTGTCAAAGATGTTCTTCTAAAGATCTGAGCAAATCTGAAGTCATAGATCATTTAAAGATTTGGATTATCTGGAGATCCAGATAAAAGAGAATATGGTTTCAACAATTCCTACACCTTCTTCAATTGGTATTCCTCAGTAAACCAATTCGTCTGAAGGTCCCTCTTCAAAGCAACTAGATGATGCAAATCCCTCTGAATCTTTTTCCTCTGTCCTTTCAACACATCACCTATGAGCACTATCCATTTCTCTAAGTATGCTCATGTTTCTAAAACCTCTCCTCACACTCAATAAACTTTCTTAATAAACATTCATCCTCTATTGAACCTTCATCCTTTGGAGTTTGAGACTCTCTGGAACGTCTTTCAGAAGTGGTTGAACTTTGAATCTGGACGCTTTTCAAGTCACTAGAAGCTGAAGTTCAACTGGTTAAGGAAAGAGAAGACAAGCTAGAAAGGATAAGAAACTTCAAACTTCTTGCTTAGATGAAAAAAGAAGCTAAAGAAAGAGCTGCTGAAGAAGCGAGAATTTTAGCATAGGAAGATTCCAGAAAAGAAACTGTCATATTGACACAAGAAGCTGTAGATGATGATAAGGCTAAGCAAGTTGTTGTAGTTGGTTTTTCTTCTGAATCTACTCTTGTACGTTGAGAACATGACGTTAGTAAGATTCAAGAAGATCAACAAGCTATGAAGAAAGAATAACAAGTTTTCAGAGAAAGCTTTGCTAAACAGAAACTTGTCAACAACCCTCTTCTGTGCATGCTTCAACAAATTCTGGAAAAGATGTTAACCCATAAGAATTAGGCACTCAGGTTTTATTTCTTGACTCTATTAATTTAATTTTTTATAAAAGAGGGAAAAACATAATATATTTTAAATCTTGTTTTTTAATGAAAACTCACCTTTTTGATGATGTCAAAAAGGGGGAGAAATAGAAAATGATTTTGATATAATCTGGAGAAATAGAATATGTAAAGAGAATACAAAACATCAACTCTGATATAAACTGCGTTTATTACTAACTATATGTTTGATGTTTTACCAAGGAACTCTGAACAAGTTCACTAGGCATTCTAAAGATAGGTCAAATGAATGAACTCTGAGTTCAATGAACTGGTTGTTCATATAATCGAAGTTATACACTTCGTGAACATATGTTCAGAATCAGATGGACCCAATACTGTTCAAGAGAAAGTTAAAGTCATCTTGATTTTGGTGTCATAATGTTCAGAAGATGTAAACTGTCTGTGAATATGATAATCAGAGCATAAGAATCAGAAATCTTCATAAAAGCAAGAATTGGTCTCATACTCAGAATTAAGAACTAGTATCCGATTCAGGGGGAGTTCTGGAGATCTAAATATCCGACCTATTTTAGCTAGGGGGAGTTCACCCAGAAAGGTTTACAAGTCAAATTATTTGATTTTCACCCAGTCTGAAATTTAGGGGGAGCTTCTCATCTGAAGAAAAAGAAAAGCTAGTTCTGCCTATGATAAACAGACGTGCAAATGCTCTAGAAGAATCTGAAGATATACGACTCTTATATAATGTTTAGATAAAACAAGTTCTAAAGATCTGAAGATGGAAGTTCTGCTGAACTAGTCCAGATGTTAAAGACTTATGCTCTCTTTTTAAGGTTAACACATTTAAGGGGAGCTGTTGCTTGAAACTCTGAATATGTTAATGCTTGGTGATTACCCTATATAAAATGTTCTATCAAAATACATGTTTTTGTCATCATCAAAAAAAGGGAGATTGTAAGAGCAAGAATTGTCTCTGCATGTTATCTCTATGTTTTGATGATAACAATTAAGTATTTGTGAGAGAACCATTTTATGTTCTAACGTTTGTTGTGTGAAGATTGTTAAATAAAGATATCAGATCAAACAAACAATATCAAGAAGTGCATTAAATACAATAGAGAGTTACTTTGTGTGACGTGACATAAAGCGCTTACTAAAAAAGCAAGATTGCCTCTGTATCTGTTCACGATCAGAAAGTTCCAAGGATGATGTATATTGCAGTTGCAATGCTCCTATGAATTCTGCTCTGAGAAGTGTATCTGATCTGGAAGCTATCAACGCATCTGAGATATAGTCCTCTAAAGAACCAAGCTCTGAAGACTCTGATGACTTGAAGCTCTGAAGACCAAGTGCAGAAAGACTCTGAAGACTTAAGGGTTCTGAAGATCAAGACTCTGAAGATATAATCCTCTAAAGATCTATATGCTGAAGACTCTGATGACTTGAAGCTCTGAAGGCTGAAGGCTCTAAAGATCAAGTGCAGAAAGACTCTGAAGACTAGATTATGAAGTTAAAGATTATGTAGCTTCACCCAGATAAAGACGTGTTAATCAGATAAGCTGTTTCTATCAACTCTGATAAACAAGATGCTGAAGTCAGACTCTGATGTTATTACGCTATCATACCAAAGTAGTTTCTAAACTACTCATCCGATATATCATTTGAAGAACCAAAGCCAGAAGCTAAACTGTCCTAGCTGATAAATGAAGATCACATCATTGGTGGATAAGAGCTGTCTCCCACAATGATATATTAACGTTACAAGAAAAGGAAAAGAAAGTGATGTTAGTACTATACAACACGTGAGTATTCTATCTGTTGGGAAATGACCGTTGGAATATTTGAATGGACATCTCTACCCTCACAACGTCTCTTTTGAATGCACTATAAAAGAAGAACATTTGATTCATTCAAATGTTAGCTCATTACAAAGCAAGCTAGCTTGTTACAAAGCAATGATGTTGACGAGTGAAGTTAGCAACATAATTGATTAACAAGAAAAGCTTTATGCTAAGAAGCCTCAGTGCTCACATAAGAAAGATTTTAAGCAATATGGAAACTACTGTTCTAATAATCTCATAGAGATTTATCTTTAGATTAGTTTCTGTATTAGGAAGCAAGGAGTTGTTGCTCAATACTTGCTATGTACTTAATTAGGAGTAATCTGCTTGACAAGAAGCACTCATGTAATCTCCGGCAACACAAATTATATTTTGAATTAGTGGTTTCTCAAGTGATTGTGTGAAGATCAGAATACTTGAGATGACAAGTGACAGTTGTCATTTGTGGTATCCTAATATGAGATCCTTAGTGATCGGATTCTATTAGGTGTCAATGAACGTTATATCCTAAGGGATCCCTGAACATGTCATTGTCTATTTGTTAGTCACCTGCAGTTAGCTTGTGCAACTGTAATCAGTTTGGTTATAATGGATTAAGTCCTTGCTTGAGTGAGGCGAAATCACCTTGGAAGGGTGGAAAGGATTAGCTTGAGAGTTGCTCAAGTGAACCAGGATATATCATGTGTTCTTTACTTGTGTTATGCTTTATTATATATGCTTCCGCAATGCATCTTAAAGAACTCTATGGAAAGAAACAAATAAAGAAATTAGAAAAAGTACCATGGAGTGAATATATTCTTACAAAGGGAGCAATATTGCATAAGAACCCTCCACCTCCACTTACTCAACAAGGCCAAATTCACTAGCATGAGATGTTTAACCCTTAAATAAAATTTCTTCTTAGGCTTGGAGACATCCTCCCACTTCAACCAGGCTACCTTATACCTCCTTTTGAGTCTCCCCAAAGGAACCTCCTTTGCACTCCAACTAAATTCTTCCAAACTTTAAGCGACATCCTCACGAAATAAAGGATAATAACCTCTTCTATTGGTAAGCTATTAACTAAAACATAAAGGCTACCGGGAAAGACATAAGCTCTGATCCAAGCCCGTCACCTTTCATCAAACCCAAACCTCCTTAACATAATTAACAACTAACTAACCAAATCATAAGCCTTCTCAAAATACACTCTTAAAACTACACACTCCCACTTGGAGACACTATCTAGATCAACCACTTCACTCTAAGCAACCACTCAACCCAGTAAATGCCCTTTTTTAATAAAGGTTGATTGCTCCGAAGAAACAAGAGAATCTATAACCACAACCAACCTAGCCACCAAGACTTTAACGACTAACTTATAAAGAGAGCCTAAGAGAAAAATAAGTTCTAAAGTCACGTAGCTCTAAAGGGGAATCCACCTTACAAAATAAATACTATGAAAAAGGACATCAAACTTTTTGGAAGGATGTCATTCTCAAAGAACTGGTCAAACATATTGTAGACCTCCATCATTAATAAATCCTGAAACCTCTTATAGAAAAAAATTGAATCCATCAGGGCCCATGACTTTATTCCTATAATTTCCATTTGGGAA